>CM053166.1:200299336-201499336 GCA_028571685.1 Heterohyrax brucei
TATTAAAAAACAGAGAAAAAATGCTCAAGTATACCCACCACAACAATTCTCTGACCCACTGACTTTCCTAAACTCCTTTCTGTCGTTCTCTTGTCCTCATGTTTATCCCTGTATTCTTGGGAAGATAACCCAAGTTTTTTTCTTCAAGGAATTTTACCTGGAGCAGTGACACACAGAGGTGGGAAGTGGTTGAACTAAGTCAGCTGATAGAAGCTCCTTGGAGAGAACCAGTCTGAGTTCCTGCTAATGAAGTTCCCAAAAGAGACTTTGTTCTTAGCCTTCCTGATAACCTGGCATCTGGTTCACTAACCAGCACCCTCCTGGATCATCATTAATGTCTGTGAGCTTGATTGCAGAACTCAGCTGCTCAGAGCCTGACCAACTCTGTCTGGGTGTGGTGACATGACTGTGCTTGTGATCCAGCACAGCCTGAGGACCAGACTGTTGATCCTGGTGACACAGTGGGTGCTACCTCCCTTAGGACCCCTGTCTTGGCTCCTCCAGGACTCACACACAGCTCTGCTCAGGCCTCACAAGCCCTGTCTACTGCACCCTGTGTTTTGCATTTTGTTGAGACAAGGACATGGTGGCATGGCCTTGGCACAACTGGCTGACCAGCATCCCTCCTCCCGGGTCATCTGGGAGGCTTAGCTCAGCCTGCTACTCAAGGAGCACAAGACCGTCTGGGCCCACAGACATTCTGCAGTGTGACCAGGGCAAATTCAGCAGCCTCTGGTAGACACATGCACTTCTCTCACTTGGGCCAACACTGTCTGCTCCTGTTTCAGGAGATGATTTTTCTCATCCCAAGCCCTGAAGAGAGGAAAACCTGTGCTGGCTGGTGTGCCCAGTGCAGGTTAGGCAACTGTAGCCCTGGTGTCTCCTCTCCCCTCTTTCCTCATGTTTAATCAGCCACAGCTCCCCTAAAGTGCTCCCTTCACCTACTGGCCGGTTGACCCGGGAAGCTCTTTCCAGACCCAGTGGGCCTGAAACTGTGACATGCTTCCATAACACACAAGAAGCAACATCCCAGGCCTAAATTTGTATGCCATGGGCAGTGGGGTTACGGCATCTGTCATCAGCCTAATAGGAAAAAGGGGCAGAACACTCCGTGATTCTGGGAAGGCAAGCTGCTCAGACTCAAATCTTGTTTGCCAGGTTTGCACCCTCAGAATTGCCACCTGGGTACAGTTACCTACCTTGCTGCAGCACTATTCATGGGAACAGTTTGTCCTTCTCAATGACCTCTCACCAAGACTGTCCTGACAAGGAGCTCAGGGGACTCCCTGGAGCCCCGATCCAAGAAAGTAAGACAGCAGAAGCTACGGTTATCTGGCAGGGTGAGGGCAATGAGAAGATGCTGGGACTGTTAATGAAAAAATAAGAACAGGAAAGCTTCAGGGACTCTTAGGGGCTTGGAAGGGCAATTCCCAGAAGTACTTGTTAGAGACAAGCACCATAATTGGCCTTTGGGAAGCATAAATGTTTCCATATGTTCCAGTGGATGTCTCTGATTCCACTGGGCAAACAGCATTTTAAAGTAGGTTATATTCAGAAAAAGTGATTCCCATTACAAGCACTGCCCTGGAAGAACAGTGAGCGGTCCCTTGGGGCAAGGCCATCTTTCATCACCCAACAAAGAACAAAAAACACCCCTTTCTCTGACATTTATTTGGATTAATCTCACCTTTATTGTAGTGAGATTGTATCTCACTGTACGTTTGATTTCCATTTGAAACAAAATCAGACCTACATCAGTGGAGAAACACACCTTGCTCGTGGATAAGAAGGCGCAGCATTGTGAAAATATCTAATACTCAAATCAGTCTACAAATACAGTGCAATCCAGATCCAAATACCAATAGCATTCTTTAACAAACTGGAAAAACTAATCACTAACTTGCTGTGGAAAGGAAAGAGGCCCTGGGTAAGTAAAGCACTACTGATGGAAAAGAATAAAGCAGGAGAACTCCAATCCCCTTACCTCAAATCCTGCTATAGAACTTCAGTAGTCAAAACAGTCTGGTACTGATGCAACGACTGACACACCGACCAATAGAACGCATTGAAGAATCCAGATACAAATTCATCTACCTATGACCACCAGATCTTTGACAAAGGCTCAAATTCCTTTAAATCAAGAAAGAATGGTCTTTTTAACAAATGGTGCTGGCAAAACTGGACGTTCACCTGCCAAAAAAAAAAAAAAAAAAAGAAAAATGAAGTAGGACCCACACTGTAAACCATGCTCAATAACTAGTTCAAAATGGATCAAAGAATTAAATATAAAAACAAAAGATACAAAGATCACAGAAGAAAAAAATAGATGCAACTCTATAGGACCCAATAGACAGCACAAATAGCACACAGACTCTAGCTAACACTACAGAAACACCGGAAGATAAGCTAGGTAACACAGATTTTCTAAAAACTAAACAGTTGTGTTCACCAAATGAGCGAAAAAAGAATCTACAGACTGGGAAAAAAAATTGCCCATGACAAATCTGACAAAAGCTTAATCTCTAAAATACTTGTATACAAGAAAAAAACAACACCTCTACAATGAAAAACAAAAGAGAACAAAAATAATCTGATTAAAAATGATATCAACAGACTCTTCACCAAAGAACACAGGTAGCTAAGAGACACATGAGGAAATTCTCATTATCAGTAATCTTTAGTCCAGTGCCATCAAGTCAGATCAGTGACCTTTAGGGAAATGCAAATCAAAATTGCAATGAAATATCATGTCACCTTGACATTACTGGCACAAAGCCAAAAAAAAAAAAAAAAGAGAGAAAATAACAATTATTGGTGAGGCTGTGGGCAGTTTGGAACTCATAGGCACTGGTGTTGGGAATGCAAAATGGTATAATCATTTGGGAAAACAGTATGACTCTTATAAATCTAGAAATAGAAATATCATAGTATTAGCAATCCCACTCCTAGGAAAGTATACTAGAGAAATAAGAGCCTTCACACAAATATAAATATGCATACCTATACTCACTGCAGTCCACGGTATATTCAGTATTCTTCACCGTAACCACAGTTCAAAAGTGTCAACTCTTTTTTCATCTTTCTTACTCATAGTCCACCTATATATAGCATGCTTGTGATGCAACTGGAAATGCCATTGCTTAGGTCAGACACACCTTACTCTTCATGGTGACATCTTTGCTTTTCAACACTTTAAAGAGGTTTCTCACAGCAGATTAGTCCAACGTAATGTGCCTTTTGACTTCTTAATTGTTACTTCCATGGGTTTTGATAGTGGATCCAAGTAAAATGAAATCCTTGACAACTTCAGTCTTTTCTCCATTTGTCATGAGGTTGCATGTTGGTCTAGTTAGGATTTCCGTTTTGTTTATGTTGAGCTGAAATCCATACTGAAGGTTGTGGTCTTTTGTTGTTATCGGTAAGTGCTTCACATTCTCTTCCCTTTCAGCAAGCTTCGATGAGTCATCTGCATATTGCTGGCTGTCAGTGAGTCCTCCACCAATCCTGATGCTGTTTAGTTCTCCATACAGTCCAGCTTCTAGGATCTTTTATTCAGCATACAGATTGAATAGATACAGTTAAAGGATAGAATCTTGATACACAACCTTCCTGACTTCAAACCACACAGTGTCCCCTTGTTATGTTCAAACAACTGTCTCTTAATAAATATGCAGACTCGTCATGAGCACAATTAAGTGTTCTGGAATTCCCACTGATTGATGTTCAACCATTTTAGGAGGTAGCATATGATCAGGAACTAATGGCACAGAAAAAAGAAGTCCGAGCTTCACTGTAGGCATTGATGAAAAACAAGGTTCCAGGAATTGACAGAATATTTGCATATATTGAGATGTTTCAACAAATGGATGTAGTGGTAGAAGAAAGTTGGAGGTCGGCTACATGGCCAACTAACTGGAAGAGATCCATATTTATGCCTATTCTCAAGAAAGGTGATCCCGCCAAATGTGAAAATTACTGAACAATATCATTAATATAGCACATAAATAAAAAATTTATGAAGGTCATTCCAAAGCTGGCTATAACAGTATATCCACAGGGAACTGCCAGAAATTCAGGCTAGATTCAGAAGAGGATGTGGAACCATGGATATCACTACTGATGTCAGATGGATTCTGGATGAATGCAGAGAACATCAGAAAGATGTTTATCTATGTTTAATCAACTATTCAAATGCTTTCAACTGTGTGGATCATAACAAATTGAATAATAGTGTTCATGGAAGCAGCAGTCAAGAAATAAAAAGACATTGCATTGGACAAATCCACTGCAAAAGACCTTTTCCAAGTATTAAAAATCAAAGAAGTCACTTTGAGGAGCAAGCTGTGGCATACTTGAGCCATGGTATTTTCAATCATCTCACAACATAAGAAAACTGGACAATGATTAAGGAAGACTGAAAAAGAATTGACCTCTTTGAATTACAGTGTTGGAGAAGAATACTGAATACACCAGAAGAAATGTCAGAAGAATGAACAAATCTGCCTTGGAAGAAGTACAGCTAGAGTACTCCTTGGGAGTAACTATGACAAGACTTCGTCTCACATACTTTGAACATGTTATTAGGAGTAATCAGTCCCTGGAGACAGACATCGTGCTTGGTTAACTACAGGGTCAGAGAAAAAGAGGAAGATCCTCAGTGAAGTGGACTGTCACAGTGGCTACAACATTGGCCTCAGGTATAACAGTGATTGTCAACACGGTGCAGGACCAGACAGTGTTTCACTCTGTAGTTCATAGGGTCTCTAGGAGGTGAAATTTACTAAACAGCGCTTAACACCATCAGCAACAACAAGAATGATCTTGGTGCCAAATGTCTTTGGCTTGGTCTTCCAGAGAAGCAAAACTAGTGACTCATATAAACATACATACATACATACATATATGTACATGTGGAGAGAGAGAGAGAGATTTATATAACAAAAATGGCTCACTCAGTTGTAGAGGCCAGCAAGTCCTGTATCCAGCGTGGGCCAGGCAGTATGCTTCTCCTGACTCACATAGCTGCAGGACCTGGAAAACCCAAGATCTGCAGGTCAGGTAGCAGACTGCTGGTTCACAGGCTACAAAAACAATGAATCCCAAGATCAGTAGGTAAGCTGCTACCCCAGGTTCGAAGAAGTAAAGGTCAGGTGTACAAAAGCCAGCTGCAGGATTCAGATAGAAGAAAAACCAGCAAGCTTGGTCAGAAAGCCCACTTAAGTTGGGCACTTTCACTTGATTGGCTGCTCATAACAGATCTCATCCTGTGGGTGATTACATTATATCAGATCTCATTATGAGGGCAGTTACGTCATTATATAACTGCCAAACTACTGGGAATCAGATTCCAGCAAACTTGACACAATACTTTAGCCATCACATGTTCAAATGTCGGCCTCTTCGTCTATGTAACAAGTTTCCTATGAACACAATCTAGTGTTCTGGAATTCCAACTCTTCACAATGTTTTCCATACTTTTTTATGATCTGCAAAGTTGAATGCCTTTACATAGTCAATAAACACAGGAAAACAACTTTCTGGTATTCTCTGCTTTCAGCCAAGAGCCCTCTGATGTCAGCAGTGATATCCCTCACTCCATGTATGCTTCTTAATCAAGTTTGAATTTCTGGCAGTTCCCTGTCCATATATTAGCCAATACAACCATTTATTAACGTTCTTCAGTAAAACTTTGCTTGCATGTGATATTAATGACATGGTACAATAATTTCTGCTTTCTGCTGGGACACCTTTCTTTGGAATGGGTACAAATATGGGTCTCTTCTAGTTACTGATCAGGTAGTTTTCTTCCAAAATTTTTTTTTTTAATTTTTTTTATTAAGACTAAGTGAAAATGTACATTCCCGTGTAAATTTACATGCCCACCTATATGCAGCTTCCACTGCTCTCCCTGCCCGGTGACAGTACACTATTCCTCTCTGCTCCATACATGTCTCATCCTCCCAACAGTCTCCTTTCCCCTCCTCTCCACCCACTCCCCTTCCTCCTGCCAGAAGTCAGCAGGATGATATCCTATAGATGCATAGAACCATAAAATGCATCCAATATATGGTCACTCTGCATCTCCAAGTCCAATCCATTGGTGTCTGAAGAGTGGACCTTCGTTATGATTTATGGGCATGGGCAGCATCAGGGCCAGGGGTCAATATTTGGCGACTCTATGTCAGACAGATGCCTGATCTCCATAATCTATAAGATACTAAGAAGATAAATCATCCAGTTTAAGCGATGGGCAAAGGAGATGGGCAGACATTTCTCTAAAGAGGCGATCCAGGCAGCCAAAAAACACATGCGGTTATGTTCATGATCTTTAGTTATTAAAGAAATTCAAATCAAGACTCCAAATTTCTTGATATAGACACATGAACACTTTCAGAGTTGTATCCATTTGTTCAAACATCTCAGTTGGTATCCCCATGAATTTCTGAAGGCTTGATTCAGTCAACACCTTCAGTGCAGCCTGGACCTCATCCTTTGATACCATCAATTCCTCATCTTACACTGCTTCCTGAAGTTGATGAACAATTCTTTTTGGTACAGTAGCTCCTTGTAATCTTTCCATTTAATTTTAATGCCTCCTGTGACACTGAATTGTTTGCCCACGGCATCCTTCAAGGCAACTCAAGGCTTCAATTTTTTTTTTCCCCACATCTTTCGGCTTGAGATATGCTGACCACATTTTTCTCTTTTGGTTTTCAAGCTCTAGGTCTTTTCACATTTCATTATAATATTTTGCTTTGTCTTCTTAAGCTGGTCTTTGGCTATTAGTGTTAAATGTGTCAAATCTTTTATTGAAATGGTCTCTAAATTCAGATAGGATAGACTCAAGGTACTTTGGTGCTCATGAAATTGTTTTAATTTTCTTCAGCTTCAACCTGAACTCATAGATGAGCAACTGATGGTCTGTTTCACAGTTGGCCATTGGCCTTGTTCCAACTGATGATTTCGAGCTTCTCCAGTGTCTCTTTCCACAGTTGCAGTTACTTCTATTCCTGTGCATTTAATTTGTCCTAGTCCACGTATATAGTTGATATTTATGTTGTTGAAATGGGTATTTCCAATGAATAGATTGTCGGTCTTGCTAAATTCTACCAAGTGATCTCTAGCATCTTTGGTATCACCGAGGCCATATCTTCCAAGTACTGATCCTTCTTGTTTACCAACTTCCACATCTCAAATATCAGTAAATATCAACACATCTTGATCATATGTTTAGATGAACTTCAGACTGCAGAAGTTCCACTCTTCTAGTGTTTGAAAATGTTTGAAAAGAATTGGTGCACTATATACATATTTAACATTTGGTAGAATTCACCAGTGAAGCCACTTGTTTCTGTGCTTTTCCTTATTGGAAGTTGTTGACTCTTTTTTTGCAAACTCAGTCTGTTTGTATGTTACAGATCTGTTTATATTTTCTATATATTCTTGAGCCAATTTTGATAGTTTGTTTCTAGGAATTTGTCCGTTTCATCTAGTGTATATAATTTTTTGACTAACAATTTTTCACAGTCCCCTCTTTAAAATCTTTATTTCTGTAGGATTGATAGTAATGTCCCTCTTGCATCCTGATTTTAGTGATTTGGGTCTTCTCTTTTTTGGTATGGGCATTCCAATTAAAGGCTTATCAGTTTCGTTATCTTATTCAAAGAACCAACTTCTAGTTTGGTTGATTTTTTCTCAGTTTTTTTTTCCTATGTCTTATTTGTGCCTCAGTTTCTATTATTTCCTTCTTTTTCTTACATTGGGTTTAGTTTGGTCTCCTTTTTGTAATTTATTTAGGTGAAAGTACAGATTATTGATTTGAGATCCTTGTTCTTTTTAACTATCAGTACTTCTAGCTGTAAATTTCCCATGTAACCAATGCGTTAGCTACATCCATTAAGTTTTGGTATGTTTTGTTTTCACCTCAAAGTATTTTCCAACTTCTCTTGTAATTTCTTATTCGATTCACCATTAATTTAAGGGTGTGCTGTTTAATTTCCACATAATAGAAAATTTTCCAGATTTCCTAGTGTTATTGATTTCCACTTTTATTTCATTGTAGTCAGAAACTATGTTTGCTTTCATTTTTTTCTCTTTTTTCCTTGCTATTTGGAATAATTTCAGTTCTAGATTAATAAAGCATCCAGAGGCCATAGTTTCAAGGTCTTCTGGTCTCTGACAGACCATTAAATCTGGTCTTTTTCTGTAAATCTGATTTGTATTCTACATTTTTCTCCTCCTGCGTCCAGAACTCTTCACTGTGTTCCCTGTTAGTGTTACCACTGTCATTTTAATTTTTTAAAAATTCACGGAGAATTCTTTTCTGGCCAAACAGGCAATTTATCCTGGAAAATGTTTCATGTGCATTTGAGAAGACTGTATGTTCTTTTTTGTTTTTTTGTGCAGTGTTCAGCAGATGCCTATTAGTCTAGCTGGTATATAACACTGGTAAAGTGTTCTATTTCCTCTACCGTCTTCTGCCTATATGTTTTATCAGCTATTGAAAGCACAGCATCAAAAGTACAAGTGACTAAGCAAAAGCTTTTCAATATTGAAGGACAATATCAAGAAAGTGAAAAGACAACCGACAGAATGAGAGAAAATATTTGTAAACACATATCCTAATAAGGGCTTAGTATCTTCAAAATATAAAGAACTGCTGCAACTCAACAAACAGACATAAATAACTTCATTTAAAAAATGAGTACAGAGTTGAATCAAAATTTGTTCAAAGAAAATATTCAACTGACCGGCAAAGATATGGTGAATCAATGTCATTATTAATTGGGGAAAGGAAACTCAAAACTACAATGAGATACCACTTTCTACGTACTAGGATGTCTAAGTACAGTCAGAATCTTCCTTAGAAATGACGTTAGTGAGACTTCATCTCATGTAGTCTGATCTCTGGTCTAGTTCCTTAAGAAGGACACGATACCTGGTAAAGTAAGAGTCGGAGAAGAAAAGGAAGGCCTTCAATGGGCTAGACTGATACAGTGGCTGTGATAACAGGCTCAAGCATAGCAATGGTTGTGAGGATGACACAGGACCAGAAGCATTTTGTTCAGTGTACACGGAGTCAATAGAAGTCAGAAGAGACTCAATATCATGTATTGACTACAGGATGGCTATAAGTTACAACAAAAACAAGCATTAGTGATGATGTGTAGAAATGGAAACTTTCCCTCGTTGCTGATGGGATTGTTATAGTGGTTTAGCCTCACCTCCCTGGTATATTTTCTTTCCAGAAACAATGCTATCTATGGGTACCAGACATCTGGGTGAACTAGACACTTTGGTTCTACAACACTTTACCTCTACCCATGCTTGCCTCTGCCCACCATGCCCCAGGCCTGAGCCCACACGCATCCACATACTGATACTCAACCCATCTCCTCTGCTGACATACATGCTTTTTCATTGTTCCATCAGACTTCACTTGTAACACACCCATTAATCAGCACATGAATGGATAAATAAAATGTGGTACACACATACAGTTCAACATTACTCAGCTGTACAACATCATTCCTAGTGGCTCAGCGCTGTTCTACTCCCACACCATGTGTTTACTCTTGCATATGTAACCTGTACAGTGGTTCGCTTCCACCCACACCCTAATAAGCAAAGAAAGATCAGAAGCCCTGAAGGCACTCAGATGCACTCAGGATCTCAAGCAGATTGGGGGCTGAGCTTCAGCGTTGTGAAGAACAACAGGAAAAGGGGTCAAGCAGGAAAGCATGAACCAAGAATACTGTCTCAGTGTCTGAGAGCCCTGACCCAGGAAGCGACATTGTGTTCTCACTCTGTGGAAAAGACGACTTGGAAGATGGAAGACAGGCCTTCAGATGAGGTTGTGAGGTGGCTAGAGCCTTCTAGAAGCAGCAGATCTGAGCCAACCTGTCTTCTCCAGTGTTCTGAGACCTGATCCCTGCCAGAGCAGAGGAGTGGCACTGGAACAGCTGGGATAGAGCACAGCCTGAAGAAGGCAGATTAGTGTACTCCATCTAAGGACTGAGGGAGCACTGGGGGTGTCATGGGTAAAGGGGAAGCAGAGCAGTCTCCACTATCTCAGCCAGGCACAAGTGGGATTAGGGTAAGTGGAGCACATGTCAAGTAGATGGTGGATTTTCTCAGGATGTTCCGGAATCTGTGGTGTAAGGGGAACCAGTTGTAGGAGCTGAGTGGACATTTGTCTTCCCTCCTGTGGTACATATGGCAGGTCTTCCCAGAGATGCCAGGGTGGCCTGGCTGATGGTGGCAGTGGTGAGAACCAGGTGACACTCTAGACTTGGCCCATTCAGCAAGATGTCATCTTTTCGATACTGTCATAGCTTCTAGTGACACTTGAGGGTTTAATAATTTGTGTGGTTTCTGCATCTGTAATGCTGCTTCCTACTGCTGCATTTTCTCACCTCTGAGTGCAGAGCTGAGCTCACAGTCCCCAGCTGTAGCTCTCAAAGGGTGGGACCATGGGGGACCATTCTCAGTCTCAGTAGGTGGCACAGACTTGCAGCTTCTGCAACTGGCTTGGGTTCCTGGTGCGCATCCCTACCATAATCCCTTCTCTAGGCTCTTCACTTGTCCCCTCAGCCTCATAAGAGCGGTAGGCGCCCTGAATTCACCATGTACTAACCTTTCTCCCACAGCTGTGTGTAATGTTGCCCTGTGAGGGGATTGTTGTTGGGTGCCATAAAGTCAAGTTCAGCTCATACTGACCGTATAGGGTAGAGTATAATTGTGCCAAAGTATTTCTAAGGCTAAAGTCTTTATAGGAGTAGATTGCCTGAGCTTTGTTCCCACAGAAAAGCTGAGCAGGTATGAAGCACCAATCTTTTAGTTGCTAACTGAGCACTTAACATTACACCACCAGGTCTCCTTGGATTGCTTCTCCTCAAAGTCCAAGTGAGACACAGGACTCAGAAGATGTTACAGAGTCAGACATGCTACACCCCATCAGCAGGAACAGTACAGTCATGGGGACAGTCAGTCAGGATGACAAGAAAGAGCCCAAAACATGAGCTTCTGGTGGTGAGAACAAGTCTGGAGCAGGCACACAGAAGGCTGAAAAGGATCCAGGGTCCCAGTTGGTGTTTGCATAGGGTTAGGGGAGGACTACCTCACCCCTCAAGGTGAATGAAGCAGGTCTGCAAGTATCCTAACTGCACACCCTCCCTACTCAATCAGGGTAGCCACACCCTGAGTGCACATTTAACTGCCCAAAGAAGGTAAGAGGTGGTAGGCAGACCTGGTAGGGTTCTCTAGGAACTCCTCTCCCTTCCTGATGGCCAACTGACAGGGTCACCAGATTGAGCCATTCTCTTGTTCAGGACATGCAGGCCCCTTCTGGCCCAAGCAAAGGGGTAGTCTTGGGGTGGCAGGGCAGATGGGCAGTGCACAATGAAGCCTGAGAGGGCAGTACAGTAGCCTAGCACTGAGCCAGCACAACTATGGGGCTGCTTCCTGAGGAAGAGTCACCAACCTAGAAGCCAGCTGCCCCCAGTGTCTAACAGGTCAAGAGAGTGATCAATGAAGGCCCCTTGAGATCAATCACCCTCCCTATAGAGACGAGGAAAGGACTGGTGGTTCCTCACTGCAGACTGAGGAGAGATGAGTGGCCTGGGGTCTAGAATGGCCAATTCCTCCAGACTCCTAGCTCCTGCCAGCCCATATCCTGTAACTGAGTGAAACTCTCTTCTCACAGGTGGGGAGGAGGAACTGGTCACCTGGCTAGTCATGGGCTTCCTGGCCTAGCCTGGCTGGCAGTCAGTGGATCAGTACTTCAGTTGCCAGTTAGAGGGGTCACTTGGGGCCAGAGTTCCTAGGTCAGAAGAAGCTCCGTTTACACTCCAGAAGACAGCAGTGGTAATGGTGCCCTGCCTACAGACTATCCTTGTCAGCTACTGTTTCAGCCTAGAGGACCCCAACATGACAGAGTGGAGTGGGCTCAGAAGGAGCTGGAAGAATCGAGTAATGTACATCCTGTCTCAGGGGTGCCACTGAGGTGGCCCAAGACAAAATAAAATGGCACAAGGACAGAGGGGCAGGAATGCCCGATGAGACCAGAGCAAAAGATGGAGGGACTGTCAGGTGGCCAACGACGGAAGCTGGCCAGGCCCAGGCCACAGTAAGCCTTCTTCAGGCCTTCAGGGGCCAACTCAAGCAACCTAGGAGGCTCCTAGCTAGTGGTCAGGGTCTGACTAGGCCAGCCTTCTAGTCTAGAAATCAAAGCTGTTGGTGGTGGTGGCTCCTGCTAGGGTCCCATGGCTTCAAGGAAGCACTGGTGCTCAAGCTTCAAGCACCAGAGGTTCACAGCTTGCAGTGGGGGGAGAGGCACTGCTGACAGCACTGCTTCCACGGAAAATAAATCCATAATGAAGACTAGATCTGGAAAGGGGAAGATGAGCTTCACTGTGTTGAAATAACTGCCAAGGGGTAGCCGGCAAATGTGAGGCCAGAGAAGAAATGGGGGATGTTCAAGCAGAGAAAGATAGAGAAGGACATCCAGATGAGGACCCAATAGAGCAAAGTGTCTGGAGCTTTGGAAGTGGGTACTTCATTCCTACTTCAGGGGAAGGGGAAAATCTGTGATCAGTGGGAAGGTTAACACCCCAAAAACAGATGAGGAGAGAACAATTAAGAGTACAAGTAGAGGCAGAGGCATGTGGTCCCCAGTCCCACATGGCCCCAGAGCCAGGTCACTATGGCCAGCCAGGATCCTGCTTAGAGGTCAGCAGAGGCTCCCTCACATAGAGAAGGCAGAACAAAGGATTCAAGAAATACTTTATTTTGTAACTGCAGAGATTACAAAGGACAAAAGCTGTGCTAAAACACAGGAAAGAGCCAGCAGGGCAGACATCAGAAGAGGCAGAGGCAGAGGCAGGTGCAGGGGCTGGGGAGAAGACAGGCAGGAAATTGTGTACCTACAGCTCCTAGGCTCAAAGGATACTGGCTGCTCATGACTATGGAGAAACTGTGTTCAGTCTGTCAAAGTGAGCAGAGTCAAGGAGAATCCCAGGTCAGAGCCATTCCCCAGCCCTCCTCCTTGCCACAACTGCAAGATGAGGTATGGATTGCATCCCTCACTTTAAAGGATGTAGATACTTGTCAGTGAGATAATACAAAGTCACCAAAACAGAGAAAGGTATAGCCAGGCACTGCAAGCATAGAGATACGGAAACACTTCCCTGTCTCCAGGCAACAAGCCTAACCCTGAAATCCCGTCCCCAACCCCCATCCAAACATGGCTGTGTGCAACTCCAGGAGTGACCCAACCACATTTCGAGTTAAAGGTACACATATTTCTAAGTATAAATACAGTGTACAAGCAGTATTATAACTGGTGTGCAACAGGAGCACTCATAACCTGGGGGTTGGGAACAAAACACAGAGTAAATGGACATTTCCAGTGGCCCCTCTAACAACAAAGACCCAACAGAACAAATGAATCCAGTACATATGACATCCTAGGAGCCCTGAACTTCAAGGGGAAAGTTGAGAAATTTGACTGAGCAAAAGGAAAGGGAGAATAGCTCCACAAGTGCAAAGGAGTCCACAGACCTGACTTGCTGGGAAGAAGCTTCATGGTGGGTGCAGCATGGTGGCGATTATTTGGAGAATCCACTGGCACTTCCAGAGCCAGTGAGAGACAGCACCATATTGTCAAAAGCTAAGTTGTTGCATGTAACCTCCCACTTGTGGATCTCATTTTTTCCTTTAATTGACCCTGTCTCCTTTCTCCTAGCACTTCACCCTCCTTTTCTGAGCTGCACCCATATCTGGAGTCTGACACCACTGACAGAGCTAGAAGCAGCACTCTTCAAGTCCACCCCAAACCTTTCTCCCCTCCCTTCTCTGCACTGCACCTAACCTTGGAGTCTGGTGCCATAGATTGAGCTGGAAGTAGCACTCTCAAAGACTACCCTGGGCCATTCTCTGTGACTCGGAGAAGGAAACAGTTTAACAAACTTGAGGAAGATAAAAAAGAAAGTTTTTTTGTCATGCCAGCTCCTCTAAGTCTGAAAATCAGGGAAGAAACTATTCCTTCATCTAGATTCCAACATAAGGGGGTATGCCACCATCACAGACATCCGGGGATGGCTGGTAATTCCCATCCTTTCTCAACAGCTGCAGCCAGGGACCTGTACCTACACCAATCACCCCTGCCTATCTAGAATAGTAGGTGAGAACCTGCATCACATACTGGGAAAATAACCACCAGGACACCTGAGGTGAATCTATATAAGAAAAATAAACTGGATGTTTTGAAACAAGAAGTGAGAATACTGTAAGCAAGCACAATATTAATAATTATTATTTACTGAGGAAAACCTGGTGGCATAGTGGTTAAGTTCTATGGATGCTTATCAAAAGGTCTGGAGTTCAAATCTGCCAGATTCTCCTTGAAATACTATGGGGAAGTTCTACTCTGTCTATAGGGTTGCTATGAGTCAGAATGGACTCAAGAGCAGTGGGCTTGGTTTTTTTGGATTTATAATTTAATGATGACTTGGAAATAGCAGTCCATAGCAAAGTACTTGAAGGGGAGGGCCATGATCTTTTCACAAAGCTCCCAAAACAAAGAAGCAGATTTTCTAGAGGAAGAGAACTTCCAAGAATTACTAGAGGTAGAACACAAAAGGTTAATATTTATAACTCTTCAAGAGATGAGGAATGAGGTGATGCAAAATGTAGGAGAGCTTAATGACAAGTTGAACAAGCTGCAGGAAAAGATTGAGTAGCAAGAATTAGAAATCCAGAAAAGCCAAAAGAGTAGAATTGAGGCAATGGAAGCCCAAATTAGAGAAACTGAACATAAAGCACAAGATATCATTATGTTTGAGGAAAAATCAGATAAAATAATTGAAAAACATATAAAAAACTAAGACTTATGTAGACCTGTACAAAGAGGAATAATCTATGAATGATTGGAGTACCAGAATTGGGGGGGGGGGAACAACTGAAAATACAGAGAATTGTTGGAGATTTCCAGATAGAAAAATCTCTGTGACATGAAATATCACAAAATACCCATCCAAGATGCTTGTTGAACTCCACAAAAGATAGATCCTCCCCAAAGACACCAAGGCATATTATAATCAAACTTTCCAAAACTAAAGCTAAGGCCAAGGCCAAGCCAAGTGCCATCATTTTTAAAATGACTAGTGATAAATGAAAAATAACCTGCACAGCAGTCAGATAAGCTCAGACTACTCAGTAGAAACCACGCAGGCAAGAAAGCAATAGAATGACACTATAAAGCCTTGAAAGAAAATAATTGCAAGCCAAGAATTATATATCCAGCAAAACTACCTCTGAGATATGATGAAGAAATTATGACATTTCCAAATAAGTAGAAATTTAGGGAATTTGCAAAAACCAAACCCCAAACACAAGAAATAGTAAAGGGAGTCAGTTCTTTGGTTAGAAAACCAATAACACCAGGTAACAACCCAGTATCAGTACACATAACAGAGCAACTTGATATAAACCCCAGTAGAGGAATCACAAATATAAGTAACAGGCAGAACACTGAAAACAGGGAAACAAAGATGTCATTATGTACACATTATATTAAAAAAGAGGGACCAAAATAAAATGTAGTAACAGATCTTTCATACGAAGAAGTTAAAGCAATATAAACAGAGGAAAGAATGGCTTAAATTTAGAAAAATAGGGGTAAATATTAAGGTAACTGCCAAGGTAATTATCAATCTTAAGCATCAAAATTAAAAAAACTGAAAAACAAACAGGAGATGGGGCAAAGATGGTGGACTAGTCACATGTCTCCTTGATTTCCTCTAAGAACTAAGGCCTGGAAAAACAACTGAACAAAACAGAGTGGACATTTTAGGAGCTCCACGAACAGACAGAAGATTGTGAGATCAGACTTGGTGACAGGAAGGGGAACAACTACCTGTCAGAGATGAGACAGCAGCACAAAGGGTCCAGCTTCTGCTGGCATGGCAACAGAGAGGCTGTACAGGTATGGAAGCCATCTTTGTCAGCTGGGAGACTGGGGCTGGGGCTGCTGCACTTGATAGTCTGGCTGGGGCTGGCTATCACATTGAGCAGCAGCAACTGAATGGACAGCATCTCTCTCAGCTGAGAAGCTGTACTTAAAATAACCACAACAAGAGAACACAACAGCTGCTGGAAGCTGAGTGCAGCAATGCCCTTCCCTCTTCCCTTCTCTGAGTTACACCATAGCTTCTACTGGCATGAGACTGCAGAGTCTGCAAAGGTAGGATGCCGTCCTTGTCAGTTGGGATACTGGGTCTGAAACACCTGACAGCCCATCTGGTGCCAGCTGCCAGGCTGAGCAGCACAGCCTGAGTGGACAGAGTCTCTCTCAGCAGAAAGGCTGTACTTAAGACAGTCGCACCTAGACGATGCAGCAACGGCTGTTGGCTGAGTTGAGCAGTGCCCTTCCTCTCTCCCTTCTCTGAGCTACACTGTAGTTTCTGCTGGCACAGGATAAGAGATGCTGCACAGCTTTCTGATGGCTGGAAAACAACAATCAATATATAACCATTTAAAGAAACAAACCACCATGGCTCTGGAAAACTCTCAAAATAAAGAATCAAAAAACTTCCCAGATGAAGAAGACTTCCTTAAATTGTCAGAGGTAGCATACAAAAGAATCATGTATAGAGCCCTTCTAGATCTTAGGACGGATATTAAACAAAGTGCAGCAGAACAAAATGAAAAATAAAATAAGCTATACGAATTGCTAGAACAACAATGATCTCAAATTCAGTGGATCAAAAATAAAGTTACTGAATTAGACAAATTAACTGAAAGCCAAAGGAGCATGACTGAGGAAATGGAATGCAGAATTAGCAAGACTTGAAATAAAGCAATTGACACCAGCATTTATGAGGAGAAATCAGATACAAGAATCAAGAAAAATAAACAATCATTAAGAGTTATGTGGGGCTCTATCAAGAGGAACAATTTGTGAATAACTGGCGTTATTCAAAAATGGGATAGCAGAAAATGCAGAGAGAATTGTTGAAGAGTTGCCGACAGAAAAATTCCCAGACATTATGAGAGAAGATATCCATTCAACATGCTTACTGTACTCCATAAAAGGTAGATCCTGAAAGAAAGACAATAAGACATATTATACTCAAACTTAACAAAATGAAACATAATGAGAGGCTCTTAAAGGCAGTTAGGTTTAAACGAAACTAAGAAGAGTCCATTGAACTGAGCTCCAATTATTCAGCTGAAACCATGTTGCCACAAAGGCAAAGGGATAACACATACAAAGCCTTGAAGAGGAAAAATAAACCTTCCAACCAAGAACTACATGTCCTGCAAAGTTGTCTCTAAAATATGATAGTGAAATTAAGATATCCCAAATAAATAAAAGCTGAGAGACTTTGCAAAAACCAAACCCAAATAACGAGAAATACTGTAGGAAGTTCTTTGATTAGAAAATCATTAACACCAGATACATTCTCAAGGATGCAATGCAGGAAACAGCATCTAGAATCATAGTTAGGGAAGTTACAAAGGTAAATCAAAGCTAAAATATTAAAACTGGGGTAACACAGAGGCAGGGCCAAGATGGTGGACTAGACACACATCTCCTCAATTCCCTCTAAGAACTGAGCCCCGGAATAATAATTGAATGGAGTAGCGTGGACATCCAGGGAGCCCTAGGATCTTGCAGAGGGTTTTCAGATTGGACTATGTACCAGTAAACTGGAAACGACCTCTATAACACCAGGCAGTACAAGCTAAATCTCACTTCAGCTGATTCACTGTCTAGGAGGACTGCAGGTACTGATGCCTTCTTTGTTATCTGGGAGGTGGGGGCTGAGCATGAGCCACCCAATACACTGAACTGCAGTTCTTAACTAAACAGCATATAGTGCAGCAGAGAGACTGTGCTTGGTATAGCCACATTTGAGAGCCTGGCTGTTAACTAAGGGCACCACTGCCCTTCCACCTCTCTTTTCTGAGCCATGCCATAGATTCGGCTGTTTCATGGCAAGAAGGGAAGCTCTGGTGAGATGCCCTCTTGGTCAGATAGAAGGTTGAGTTACCCAACCTGAGGTCTCAGTGAGGGCTAATTCTCAAGCTGAAAAGCAGTGACTGTCCAGAAAGTGCTTCTCTAGCAGAAAAGCTCTGTTTAGGATAGTTGTACCTTACATGCAGAGTCCAGCAAAGGATAGCAGCAAAGCTGTACCACACCTCATTTTGAATTACATTATAGCATCTGGAGATGGCCTATGAGGTGTTTTCATTGTCAGTCAGAAAGTGGGGCCTGTCATACCTGAGACCCTGACTGATTTTGGCAGTTGTTGAGCAGCTCCTCACTTAGTATTAAAGTATCTATTTAAATAAGACCTCCTGGAAAACTGACTGCTGAGTGGCCCGGGAGCATCTCCTTAACCCTTCAGTGATCCACATCATAGCATCAGCTGACAGACCCCCATAACTCCATAAGTAGGGCACCATCTTTCCAACCAGGAGGTGGAGCCTGTCATGCCTGAGAGTCCAGCCGGGGTCAGTCATTAGAGTACAGAGGCAGCTGGTGACCAACTCCCCTCTTAAAACTATGCCTCAGCTCCTGTTGAGGTAACACCAGAGAAGCTGAACAGCCTCTAGATGGTACATAGGCAACAGTCAATTGTGAACCATTTAAAGAAACAGTCCACCATGGCTCCTTTAAACTCCCAAAATAAAGAATCAAAAAACTTCCCAGATGAACAAGCCTTTCTGAAACTATCATAGGTCAAGTAAAAAACAATCATATATACAGCCCTCCAAGAGATTAAACAAAATGCAGCAGAACAATAAAAATTAAGCAAGCTATACGAACTGATGGAACATCAATGATCTGAAATCCAGCAGATCAATAATAAAATTACAGAATCAGACAATTCAATGCAAAGCAAAAAGAACAGAACTGAAGAAAGGGAACCCAGAGTCAGTGAACGTGAAGACAGACTAACTGACACCAGCACTGATGAGGAAAATCAGAGAAAACAAATTAGAAAAATAAAGAAGCATTATGAATAATGGAGGACTGTCTCAACGGCACTTGGCTGGTATTAAGAGGAATAATATATGAATAATTGGAGTTCCTGAACAGGGAGGGATAGACGAAAATACAGAGAGTATTGTTGTAGAGCTGCTGGCGGAAAGCTTCCCTGAAATTATGAAAGAAGAGGACATAGATTTCCAAGATGCATATCGAACACCACAAAGACTAGAAGCTAAAAGAAAGACATCACAACATATCATAATCAAGCTTAACAAAATGAAACATAAACAGATTCTTTTAAAGGTAGTGAGGCTAAAAACAAAGCTAATATTCAGAGAGAAGCCCTGTAGAATTTTGTCTGGCTTCTTGGCAGAAACAGTGTTGGCAAGGAGACAGTGGGATGACGCAAGCCTTGAAGGAGAAAAACTTCCAACCAAGAATTATATATCCTACAAAACTGTCTTTCAAATACGAAAATGAAATTAAGACATTCACAGATAAACAAAAGCTTAGAGACTTTGTAAAAACCAATACAAAACTACAAGAAATACTGAAAGAAGCTCTTTGCTTAGTAAAACAAAAACACTTAAGGAGGCAATGCAGGACACAGCATCCAGAATCCTACTCACTTAGGGAAGTCATAAAGCTCAAGCAAAGCTACAATACTAAAAGAAGGGAACCAGTGATCATATCCCGAAAACTATGACACAATCACACTAAAAAGAAGGATACCTTAGAGTAGTTACAGTCCTTTCAGATGGAGAGGAAATTAAAATCATACATGGAAGTTAAAGTCTGGTTTAAGGTTAGAATAGTAAGGGGAATTTTAGGGGTAGCTACAAAGCAAAATAACAATGTGACATATAAAAGAAGAAACATAATACAGGAGTCTCAACAAACACAAAACCAACAGTGAAAAAGATGAAAAGTCAACCCATAAAGAATGACCCAGAACAGAATATTAAGAGCAACATAGAAAACATCAACAACACAAAAATAAAGGCATCAAAATGATAGCACTAAACACATACATATCAATAATTACACTGAATGTAAATCAACTGAGCACTCCAAGAAAGAGACAGACAGTGACATCCTTGATCAAAAGACACAATCCATCTGTATGCTATTTACAAGAAACACACTTTGGACTCAAAAATATGAACAAACTGAAAATCAAAGGATGGAAAAATATATACCAAGCTAACAACATACAAAGAAGAGCAGGAGGGGCAATACTAATCTCAGATAAAATAGACTTTAATGTAAAATCCACTATCATACACAAGGATGGTCACTGTTTATTGCTGAAAGATTCAATACATAAGCAGGGCATAACAATATTATAACAGTACTTATGCACACAATACCAGAACATCTAAATACATTGAACAAAGGCTGGCAACGCTGAAAACTGAGATAGATCACTCCACGATAATATCTGGAGACTTCAACACTCCACTTTCCGTAACGGACCGATCATCCAGGATAAAGTTCAGTAAGCCAAGCCAAGTGCAAAGACACAGAAAATCTTGCTGTGACAATTAACCAACTGGACCGCATTGAAATACACAGGACTTTTTACCCATCAACAGATAAATACACCTTCTTCTCCAATGAACATCAAACATTTTCCAGAATAGAACTTGTGTTAGAACACAAAGTAAGTTTCAACAAAATCCAAACTATTGAATTATTACAAAGTATCTTCTGGGCCATAAAGCTGTAAAAGTTGAAATCAACAGCAGAAAAAATATAAGTTGAAATTCAAACTTATGGCTATGGAAACTGAACAACACCTTGCTCAAAAAGTCATGGGTTATAGAAGAAATCCAGGATGAAATAAAGAAATTTATGGAATCAAACAAGAACGAAAATACATCCTACCAGAATCTATGAGATACAGCAAATGTTTATCTGTATAAATGCACACATCCACAAGGAAGAAAGGGCCCAAACCAAAGAATTAACCCTACACCTTAAACAAGTAGAAAGAGAGAAACAGAGGAACCCCTGTGGCACCAGAAGAAAACAGATCATAAAGATTAGAGCAGAACTAAATAAATTAGAGAATAGAAGACTAACTGAAAAACTTAACAAAACCAAAAGCTGGATCAAAGATCAACAAAACTGATAAACCACTGGCTAAATGAGATGGGAGATTTCACAGCAGACCCTATTGAAATCAAAAGTATCATAACAGAACACTATGAAAGACTGTACTCTAACAGATTTCAGAACCCAGAGGACATGGACAAATTTCTAGATTCATATCACCTACCAAAAGTATCACAAGGAAAAGTAGAACAACTTAATAAACCCATCACAGAAGAAGAGATTGAACAAGCCATCAAAAAACCACCAACCAAAAAAAGTCCTGGCCCAAATGGCTTCACTGGAGAATTCTACCAAACTTTTAGTGAAGAGTTAACTCCAATACTACTGAGACTATTTCACAGCATAGAAAATGATGGAATACTCCCAAATTCATTCTATGAAGCCAGCATAACCCTGATACTAAAGCCAGGGGAAGATCCCACAAAAATAAAAAATAAAAAAATTACAGACCAATATCATGCATGAACCTAGATGCAAAAATCATCCACAAAATCCTAGCCAATAGAATTCAACAACATATCAAAAAAAAATAATTCACCGTGAGTAAGTTGGATTCATACCATGGATACAAGGCTGGGTCAACATCAGAAAAACAATTAATGTGATCAACCACATACATAGCACAAAGGATAAGAATCACCTGACTTCGTCAAGTGATACAGAAAGCCAGCATTTGAAAAAGTCAACATCCATTCATGCTAAAAACTCAGCAAAATAAGAACAGAGGGGATGTTCCTCAACTTAATAAGGGGCATCTGCACAAAGCCAGCTGCCCACACCGTCCTGAATGAAGAGAGACAGAAAGAAGTCCCTCTGAGAATGGGAACTGGACAAGGATGCCCATTCTCACCACTTCTATTCAACATTGTACTCTAGGTTCTAGTCAAAGCAATTAGACAAGATAAAGAAACAAAGAGCATCCACATGCAGAAAAAAGAAGTAAAAATTTCCATATTTGCAGACGGTATGGTTGTATACGCAGAGAATCCTAAAGAATCCATAATTAAACTATTGGAACTAATAGAGGAGTTCAGCAAAATATCAGGATATAAGATAAATGTAAGTAAATCCATAGAATCCCTTTATGCCAACGAAGAGATCACCAAATCAATACCATTTACTGTAGCCCCCAAGAAGATGAAATACCTGGGAATAAATCTAACTAAAGAAATAAGAGGCCTACACAGAGACAACTCCAAGACCTTATTGCAAGAAACCAAAAGAGACTTACATAAATGGAGAAACCTACCCTGCTCATACATAGGAAGATTTAACATTGTGATAATGTCTATTTTACCCAAAGGGATCCATATACACAATGCAATCCCAACAGAAATTCCAGTGTCATTTTTTAATGAAATGGAGAAAACAAATCACCAACTGTGTTTGGAAAGGGAAGAAACCCCTGATAAGCAAAGCACAACCAAAGAAGAGGCATATAGTGGGAGGTCTCACACTACCTGACCTCAGAACTCATTACAATGGCCACAGTGGTCAAAACAGCCTGGTACTGGTACACAAAGAGACATATAGACCAATGGAACAGAGTTGAGACCCCAGAGACGCCACCACCTCTTACGAACAGTTGATATTCAACAAAGGCCCTAAGACTATAAACTGGGGTAAAAAACAGTCTCTTTAACAAATGGTGTTGGCAAAATTGGATATCTATCTGCAAAAAAACTGAAACAAGACCCATATTTCACATCTTACACAAAAATTAACTCAAAATGGATCAAAAACCCAAATACCAAACCTAGAACGATAAAGATCACACAAGAAAATATAGGGTTAAGAGTGGAAGTTCTAATACACAGTTTAGACAGACTTCAAAATCTGACAAAGCACTATCAACAGAAAAGAAAACAGATAAATGGGAACTACTAAGAATCAAATACTTTTGCTCATCCAAAGACTTTACCAAAAGACTTAAAAGACCACCTACAGAATAGGAAAAAGTATTTGGCAACTACATGTCTGACTGACGTCTGATCTCCAGAATCTACAAGGTACTGCAAAATATCGACAAGAAAAAGGAAAATAACCCAATTAAGTGATGACAAAGATGGGTAGACACTTCACTAAAGAGGACCTGCAGTCAGCCAAAAGACACACGAGGAAATGCTCAAGATCATTAGCTATCAGAAAAGCCCAAATCAAAACTACAATGGGAAGCCATCTCACCCCAACAAGGTTGGCCATAATCCAAAATACACAAAACAACAAATGCAGAGAGACTGTGGAGAGATCGGAAGTCTCCTACAGTGCTGGTGAGACTGCAAAATGGTACAACCTTTTTGGAAGGCAATCTGGCACTTCCTTAGAAAACTGGAAATAGATATACCGGTTGATTCAGTAATCCCACTGCTCTAAATTTATCCTACAGAAACAAAGGCTGTCACAAGAACAGACACATGCACACGAATGTTTATTGCAACACAGTCTACAAAAGGAAAAAGATGGAATCAACCCAGATGCTTACCCACAGATGAATGGAGAAACAATCTATGGTATATATACTCAGTGGAACACTATGCAATCATAAAGAACAACGATGATTTAAGAAGCATCTCATAACCTGGTTTCAACTGGAAGACATTATGCAGTGCTATCAACGAATCTGTATATGGATCAAGAGGCAGTCATATGAACAGAACGAGGGGACACTGCACAGTTTATCAGGAAAGGTGTGTGTCAGGGTCGTATTCTTTCACCATACCTTTTTAATATGTATGCTGAGCAAATAATCAGAGAAGCTGCATTATACAAAGAAGAACGAGGCATCAGGATTTGAGGATGACTCGTTAACAGCCCGTGTTATGCAGACAACACCACATTATGCTGGAAATGAAGATTTGAGACACTTACTGATGATGATCAAGGACCACAGCCTTCAGTATGGATTGCACCTCAACATCAGGAAAACAAAAATCCTCACAACTGGACCAGTAAGCAACATTGTGATGAATGGAGAAAGGATTGAGGTTGTCACGGGTTTCATTTTACTTGGCTCCACAAACAACTCCCATGGAAGCAGGGGTCAAGAAATCAAAAGACACATTACACTGGGAAAATCTGCTACAAAGGACGTCTTTAAAGTATTCAGAAGTCAAGATGTCACCTTGAAGACTAAAATGCACCTGAACTGCAAAGTCCTTGAACTGGGGGAAAAAGTCTCTTCAATAAATGATGTTGGCAAAACTGGACGTCCATCTGAAAAAAGAAAAAAAATGAAACGACCCATATTTCACACCATCCATGAAAACTAAACCAAAAATGGATCAAAGATGTAAATGTAAAATCTAAAAAAGTGAAGATCATGGAAGAAAAAATATGGACCATGTCAGGAAATGTAATGCATGGTATAAGTAGACTGCAAAATATTGCAAACAATACACAAATGCCAGAAAACAAAATAGACAAATAGGAGCTACTACAAATCAAACACTTAATGTTCATCAGAAGGCATCACCAAGAGAGTAAAAAGACTGCCTACAGACTGGCAAAAGGAAACAAATAAATAAATAAAAATAAAACCCAGGAATCCGATCAGCATCTGTCTCTGTAATCTACAGGGAACGTCCAAACTTCCAAAAGATAAATAAACCAATTAAAAATGGGCAAAGGATATGAACAGCCACTTCACCAAGTAAGACATTCCAGCAGCTAACAGACACATGAAGAAATGCTCACAGTCATTAGTCAATCGAGAAATCCAAATCAAAACTACAAAGAGATAGCACCTCACCCCAGCAAGGCTGGCAATAATCCAAAAAACACAAAACAACAAATGTTAGCGGGTTATGGACAGACCAGAACTCTTCTGCACTGCTGAAAGGAATGTAAAATCATACAACCTCCCTAGAAGGCAATCTGGCGCCTTCTTAAAAAGCTGGAAGTAGAAACACCATATGATCCAGCAATCCCACTGCTTGGAATATATCCTACAGAAATAAGGGCTGTCACACAGACAGATACATGCACAGCCATGTTTATTGCAGCAATGTCCACAATGGCAAAAAGATGGAATCAACCGAGGTGCCCATCTACAGACGGTATATTTACACAATAAAATACTATGCAACGATATTAGAACAAGGATGATCTTGGGAAACCCCTGCTAACACAAAGTCATGTGGAAGACGTTATGCTGAGTGAAACTGCCAAAGCCAAGTGCCGTCGAGTCGTGAGTCACAAAAGGACAAATACTGTATGAGACCACTATTATGAGCACCCAAGAAAAGGGCTAAGCACAGAAGAAAATAATGTTTGATGGTTACCAGGAGGGGAGAGAAGGAGCCAGATATTCATAGATTAGATAGTAGACAGAATTGCGTTAAGTGAAGGAAGTGACAGCAAGCAGAAGGGAGATCAACACTGCCGGACCATGCCGAGATCTATGAGGTTTCCTAACTACAGCCCAACATTTCAAAGGTCACAGTAGCAGGAGCAACGGTCTAGTGACCATGCTTTCTGCGGATGTCTAGGTCAACTGGCATAGCTAAGATATTTTTGTTGCTTTTTTTAAGAAAATACTCGGCATCCCACTTTGGTATGTGGCGTCCGAGGTCTTAAAAGCTAGCAAGCTGCGATCTAAGGAGAATCGACTGGTCCCAATCCACCTGGAACAGAGAATTAAGAACATTAAAGACAGGAGGAAAATATGAGCCCAGGAGACCACAGGGGCCAGATGACGCATGGACTACGTCAACGTGAGACTAGAAGAACGAGATGGTGCCTGGCCACCACCGATGACTGCCTTGACAGGGAACACAACATCGATTCCATGACTTAGTGGGTGAGAAATGAGGCTGCAGACCTAGAATTCTGTTAAAGAACCAGACTTGACTATCTGGGTCCCCCAGAGAACATGGCCCGTGGACTTGCTGGTAACCCAGAGCTGAAACCAGTACCAAAGACCACCTCTCAGACTTAAACTGGACTGGGCAATAAGACATGAGGCAGTCAGAGCAGCTCCTCTATAGAAACAAGATGGGAGGGGGAGAGGAGGCAATAGGAGTTGGTCGAATGAATACAGGAAGTAAAGGGTGGCAAAGAGAGGAGTACTGTCAATGTGTTGGAAGAACAGCTAAAGTTACACAGAGGTGTGCGTATGGGGTTTTATACGCAAATTGACTTATAAACTATCACTTAATCACAACAAAGAAAAATAAAAATGGAATCGACTAAAAAAAAAAAAAAACAAACCAGAAATTGGGAAGAGAGGCACCTTGTCAATCCACCGGAAGAGATCTATATTTATGCCTATTCCCAAGAACAGTGATCCAACCAAATACAGAAATCATTGAACAGTATCATTAACGTCACACGCAGATTAAATTTTGCTAGAGATCATCCAAAAGTATATTGACAGAGAACTGCCAGAAATTCAAGTCGGATTTAGAAAAGGTTGTGGAACCAGGGTTACCATTGCTGATGTCAGATGGACCTTGGCTGAAAGCAGGGAACATCAGAAAGATGTTTACTTGTGTTTCATTGACTACGCAAAGGCGTTAGACTGTGTGGATCATAACAGATTATGGGTAGCATTGTGGACAACGGGAATTCCAGAACACTTCATTGTGCTCTGAGGAATCTGTATATGGATCAAGAGGCAGTTGTTTGGCCAGAACAAGGGGACCCTGCATGGTTTAAAGTCAGGAAAGGTGTGCGTCAGGGTTGTATCCTTTCATCATGCCTTTTCAGTCTGTATGCTGAGCAAATAATCCGAGAAGCTGGGCTATATGAAGAAGAAAGAGGCATCAGGATTGGTGGAAGACTCATTAGCAACCCACACTATGCAGATGACACAACCTTGCTTGTGGAAAGTGAAGAGGACTTGAAGCACTTACTGATGAAGATCAAAGACCACAGCCTTCAGTATGAATTGCACCTCAACGTCAAGAAAACGAAAATCCTCACAACTGGACCAGTAAGCAACATCATGATAAATGGGGAAAAGATTGAGGTTGTCAAGGATTTCATTTTACTTGGCTCCTCAATCAATGCCCACAGAAGCAGCAGTCAAGAAATCAAAAGACACATTGCATTGGGAAAATCTTCTGCGCAGAAGTACAGGGTGAAAAGAAGGAGTGTCCTTTTAAGGGTGTGTGTGCAGGCTTCTATATGGCAAATTAATTTCGAGTGCAACATTTCGGTGAAAGCACAATAAAATATATTTTTTGAAACACTATGAAGTTCATAGGGGTAAAAATAGCATCAATGCTAGAAACTCGAAGACTCAGCATTAACGGGATAAAAACCATAACCAACAACACAGAAACTCCAGAAGATAAACTAGATAATTGTGATCTTTAAAAAGTAAAAACTTATGTTCATCAAAGGACCTCACTAAAAGAGTAAAAAGAGAGCCTATAGACTGAGAAAAAATTGCGGCTATTACATATTTTTCTTTCAGAGCCATCGGTTTCTGATCATAGGCTACCTCTTCAATTGGCTGTATATCAACCAGTTCTTTCTGGTTTAATGACTCTGTGTGATGATTTCTGAGTCGTTTAATGTTTTCCCTGTAGAATCCTTCACTTCCAGCTTGAGAAATGCAGAACATGTTCTTGCCTCATGGTTTTATACTTGCAGTTTCTTGTACATGTCAAGGAACTCAAGCTACCCTTTGAAATCTTCTGTTCGGTTCTTTTACATTGTCATTTCCTCCTTTTGCTTTAGCTGCTAGACATTCAAGAATGAGTTTGAGTCTCTTCTGACTTATGATTTGGTCTTTCCTTCTTGTCTTTTTAATGACATAGATGATGTCTTTAACGTCATTCCACAATTCATCTGGTCTTTGGTCATTAGTGTTCAACACATCAAATCTGTTCTGGATATACTCAAGGTTGCATTTTGGCTTTCTTGGACTTGTTCTAATTTTCTTCAGTTTTAATTTAAATCTGAATATGAGCAATTGGTGGTCTGTGCCACAATCAGCACCTGGTCTTGTTTTGATTGCTGATATTGAGCTTTCCCAAAGTCTTTTTCCACAGATATAGTCAATTAGATTCACATGTATTCCATCTTGCAAGGTCCATTTGTGTAATCACTGTTTGTATTGGTGAAAAAAGATATTTGCAATGAAGAAGCCTTTGATCTTGCAAAATTCTATCATGCAATCTGTGGAATCTTTTCTGTCGCCAAGGCAGTATCTTCCAACTGCCGATCTTTCTTCTTTGTTTCCAGCTTTGGCATTCCAATCACCAATTATCATCAATGCATCCTTATTACATGTTCAATAATTTCAGACTACAGAAACTGGTAAAAATCTTCAGTTTCTTCATCTTTGGCCTTAGTGGTTGTTGCATAAATTTGAATAATAGTATTAACTAGCCTTCCTTATAGGTGTGTGGATGTTATCCTATCACTGACAGTATTGTACTTTAGAGCAGATCCTGAAACGTTCTTTTTGGCAATGAATGCAACACCATTCCTCTTCAAGTTTTTATTTCCGGTGTAATAGGCCATATTATTTTCTGATTCATCATGACCTATAGCGGCCCACTTTAGTTCACTAGTGACTAGGATATCTATGTTTATGCATTCCATTTAACTTTTGATGATTTCCAGTTTTCCTAGGTTCATACTTCTTACATTCTATGTTCTAATTATTAATGGATGTTTGCAGCTGTTTCTTCTTATTTTGAGTCATGCCACATCAATGAACAAAGATCCCAAAGGCTTTACTCCACTTACATCATTAAAATTGACGACTCGATGGCACTTGGCTGGCTTGGCTTGATGATGCAGCTATTCCCCACTTGTCTTTTGAGTGCCTTTCAACCTGGGGAACTCCTTTGCAAGAACCATATCTGACAGTGTTCCACTGCTACTCACAAGGTCTTCATTGGCTAAATCTTTTTTATAAGTAGACTGCTGGATCCTTCTTCCTAGCCTGTGCTAGTATGGAAGCTCAGCAGAAACCTGTCCACCATGGGTAACCTTGCTGGTATCTAAATACTGGTGGCATAGCTTCTAACATCACAGCAGCATGAAAGCCCCACAGTACAACAGAGAGACAAGTGAGGAGAAGCTGCATAGACACATCCAAACTCTCTGAGGCACTGAAGTGCTGGGCTTAAGGCTCTTGGGACCATGAAGAAAATGGCAGTGTACAAATGGATTAAATGTTTTTCTTAGGGGAGGGAAAGCATCACTGATGAATGAAGAGAGGTCAGGGAAGCCAGTACCAAGCAGAACTTACAAAAACATTACAAAAATTCATTGAATTGTACATCAAAATTGTTGGCTGACTGTGAGAAGCATAGCAGACCAAGTAAACATCAATAGATAAACGGTTAGGAATATCTTAACTGGAAATCATGGCATGAGAAAGGTGTGTGCAAAAATGGTCCCGAAGAAGCTCACTGGTGAACAAAAGGAAAGGAGAGTCGAAGTTGGCCAAGACTTTTTGGAGAGGCAAGATGATGTTTTGAGCTGTGTTATCACTGGTGACGAAACATGGGTGTACCAATATGACCCTGAAACAAAGTGTCAAAGTGCACAGGGGAAGTCAGCCAATTCTCCACAACACAAAATTTCTATCAGTCTCGTATAAATTTACATGCCCACCTATATGCAGCTTCCACTGCTCTCCCTGTCCGGTGACAGCACACTCTTCCTCTCTGCTCCATACATGTCTTATCTTCCCAATAGTCTCCTATCTTCTCCTCTCCACCCACTCTCCTTCCTCCAGTATGAGGTCAACAGGACAACCTCTTATAGATGCCTAGAACCATACAGTGCCCACACAATATGGTCACTCTGTGTCACCAAGTCCAATCCATTGCTGTCTGAAAAGTTGACCTTCATTATGATTTATGGACAGGGGCAGCATCAGGGCCAGGGGCCCTGCTCCCAGGAGAACTCCAAGGCCTCTGAACCATCAATTGTGGTCTTTTAGTGGATATCTCAGAGTGCACCCTTATTTACGCTTGTGTTACCAGCGAGACTCAACTTTGTGAGCTCCATCGTGGCTATCACTGGTGGTAGCCGGGCACCAGCTGGTTCTTCCGGTCACAACTCGATGTAGACATCCACTCACGTGGGTCTCTCTGTCTTCTGGATTCTCTTTCCTCCATGTCATTGTGGACCTTGGTGATCACCCATTCCTGTTAAATTGGGACCATTTGCTGAACCTCAGATGGCAGCCTGACAGCTTTTAAGATCCCAGACGCCACTCACCAATGTGGGGTACGGAGAAACCTCATTAGCAAAACGCTAGTTGTGCCAATTGGCCTTGATTTCCCCTGGGAGCATGGGCCCCGGCCCCCCGTCCCAGCTACTCTGTCCTTGCAATATTGGGTTAAGATGGAAGGAGTACACAAGTTGTATGGAACTCCCTTTAATATTGATCTTCTTACTGTGTGCTGTCACCAGTTTCACCCAACCAAATTTCTATCAACTAATCTAAACCCTCCCCCCCACCCTCCCGCCCTCCCCACCCTTGCAGCCGTCAAAGAGTCTTTTCTGCTATGCATGAGTCTGCTTGTAAGTTCTTATTGTAGGAATCTCATACAATATTTGTCCTTCTGTAGCTGACTACTTTCACTCAGCATAATGTCCGCCAGCTAAAACCAGATTAAGAGATGTTCCCTGCTATCATCATTGTTTTTTATTGACGGCACTTGGCTTTATAGTGTTCCATTGAGTAGGTATACCACAGTTTACCTATCTATTCTTCTGTTGTTGGGCATCTGGATTGATTCCATCTTTTTGCTATTGTGGACTGTGCTGCGATGAACATTCGTGTGCATGTATCAGTTGGTGTGAATAGCCTTGATTCTGTAGGATATATTCCAAGTAGTGGAATTACTGGGTCAAATGGTATATCTATATCCATTCTTTTAAGGTAGTGCCAGACTGCTTTCCACAGAGGTTGCACCATTTTGCAATCCCACCAACAGTGTAGGAGAGTTCCAGTCTCTCCACAGCCTCTACAGCATTTAGTGTTCCGCGTTTCTTGGATCATGGCCAGCCTTGCTGGGGTGAGACTGTATCTCATTGTCATTTTGATTTGAATTTCCTTAATAGCTAATGATTGTGAACATATCCACATGTGTTTTTTGGCTGCCTGGATCTCCTCTGTAGAGAAGTGTCTGTCCATCTCCTTTGCCCTTTGCTTAACTGGATGATTTATCTTTTTCCTATTGATATTTTGTAGTACCTTATAGATTACGGAGATCAGGCATCAGTCTGACTTAGAGTTGCCAAATATTTTTTCCCTTTCTGTAAGTGGCCTTTTAATTCTATTAATAAAGTCTTTGGATGAGCAAAAGTGATTTATTCTTAGTAGTTCCCATTTGTCTATTTTCTCTTCTGTTGATTGTGGTTTGTTTGACAGATTTTGAAGTCTGTCTACGTTGTGTATTAAAACTTCCATTGTTGTTCCTACTTTTTCTTGGATGAGTTTTATCGTTTTAGATTTGATATTTAGGTCTTTTATCCAGTTTCAGTTGGTTTTTGTATAAGGTGTAAGATAGTTGTTTTATCATTTTGAAGTACATTTGATGGCATTGTGTGTGGAAAAGAACTTTGGGTAACTGGCTGCTGTAGAACCTTCCAAATAGAGCCCCCAAATAATCAGTTATCATAGCCTGATGTCTTTTGCCTTTGGCAGTCACAGCATTTCCTTGGTCATCTTGGAAAAAATAAGGACCAGTGACTCCACTGGACCAAAATCCACACCAAATGGTAATTTGGGGGGATGAAGTGGACATTCTTGAATCTCCGCTGGATTCTCATTGCTCCAAACATGGCAGTTTTGTTTGTTAACAAAACCATTCATCCAAAAATGGGCCTTATCACTGAAGATCATTTTTCAGTCAAAAGCAGGGTCAAGTCCAGTTGCTCCGGAGCCCAGTCAGCACATGTACGGTGCAATCCATAGTCACTGACTTCAGTTCTTCAGCTAAAACAATTTTGTAGGGACAAAGCTTCAAGTCCAGATGCAAAATCGACCAAATGGTGGTGAATAAAAGGCCTAGTTCTTGTGCTTGGCAAGAAATTGATAGGCATGGGTTATTGCATACACTCTGAGGAGTGGGGTGGTGATGTTTTCATTGGAACTTGCAACTTGTTGATGTGCAGGCATTGTCTGATTGGCAATGGAGCTGGTGGTCTCAAATTTTGTGATTAAACGTCAAATTGTTCTCTCGATGTGATGATTATACACATCATAAATTTCATATGGAAAACGGAATGTTTGGTGAACGGAGCACCCATCTGATAACAAGCTTTAATAACTTTGACACGTTATGGAATCGTGTGACTTTTCATGGCTACTTATCAAGACCAATCAAAAAAAGTGATAAATATTCCCACTATAGCTTCACAAATATCACCACCATTAGCTGTCAAACACGCGACATTCTTATTGGAAGATCCTTTATACAGACCAATGGAACAGAATAGAGAATCCAGAAATAACCCCATCCACCTGTGAACACCTGATATTCAACGAAGGCCCAAAGGCCGTTGTCTTAGGCTGGGTTTTCTAGGGAAGCAAAACCAGTAACACGTGTAGGTACAAGGAAAGATTTATAATATATATATATAGACAGATAGATAGATACAAATATAGGAAACAGCTCACGTAATCACAGAAGCTGAATGTCCCAAGCTCTGGCACAAGCCTCACGTGTCCACGGAAGCTGAGGAACCCAAGGTCAGCAAGTCAGAGACCAGAGTTGCAGATCACCGGTTGTGTAGATCAGTGGATCCCAAGCTGGTGGCAAGACGAAGTGACAGAGGCTGGCGAACCCAGGATCGGCAGGTCAGGGAGCAAGACTGGGCAGAGGCTGGCGAGCACAGGATTGGCAGGTCAGGGAGCAGGACTCTCAAGGGCCGACTGTAAGGACTGATGAGCCCAACAGCTGCTAGCTCAAGTCCTGGAACCAGACGCTGGAACAAGAGAGCAGGAGCTCCTGGCCACGTGAGCAATCAGCAGCCGTAGTCCAGTGTCACGAGATGAGAGCCGAGGGGCAGGGAGCCACCACAAACCCCGCCCTGCCACTTAATACAGCAGCCCAATAGATAGTAGCCAAGTTGACATAATCCTGACCACCACAATCCACCCCATGTCAACTTGGCATCTGCACACATCTCACCTTACCATGCACAGTCTCTGAAGGGGTACAGTTACAAAGGCATACTTATGTCAACATGATATAACTAACACATGTACAACTCTTCTGTTTTAGTCAGCTAGGCTGCTCTAACAGAAATACCACAGAGCGGATGGCTTTAACAAAGAAAGATTTATTCTTACACGGTCCGGTAGGTTGCAAGTCCATATTCAGGGTGTCCGCTCCAGGGAAAGACTTTCCCCTTGTCGGCTCTGGAGGAAAGCCCGGTATTGCATCAGTCTTTGTCCAGGGAGCGTCCTCGCGCAAGAACCTCTGGTCTGAAGGATGCGCTCTGCTCCCGGTGCTGCTTGCTTGATGTTAGCGAGGTTCTCAAATTGTCCTTTGTTTCTTTTTCCTTTTATTCCTTGCAAGCTAAAAGCATTAAGGGTGGGGCAAGCCATACTCCAGGGAAACTCCCCCCACAGCAGGAATTCACAGCCCCACCCTAATCCTTTAACATACAGGTTAGCAAAACCACACAATGGAGGACAGTCCCAAGATACTGAGAACCATATTCCAGCCACATGGCTGCACACATTTTTGGGGGGACACAATTCCAACCATGACAGCCGTGAACTGGGGAAGAAACTGGAAGTGCTCACTTATCTATGTCAAGAAATTTGGAGGACAGCTACCTGGCCAACAGACTGGAATAGATCCATATTTATGCACATTCCCAAGAAAGGTGATCCAACCAAATTATTGAACAATATCATTAATGTCACATGCAAGTAAAATTTTGCTAAAGATCATTGAAAAGCAACTGCAACGGTGCATTGACAGGGAACTGCCAGAAATTCAAGCCAGATTCTGAAAAGGACGTGGAACCAAGGATATCACAGCCGATGTCAGATGGATCTCAGCTGAAAGCAGAGAACACCAGAAAGATGTCTGTTTCATCGACTATACAAAGGCATTTGTCTGTGTAGATCATAACAAACGATGTGCAACCTTGTGGAGAACGGGAATACCAGAACACTTAATTGTACTCATGAGCAATCTGTGTATGAATCAAGAGGCAGTCATGCAAATAGAACAAGGGGACACAGCATGGTTTAAAGTCAGGAGAGGTTTGTGTCAGAGTTGTATCCTTTCACTATAGCTTTTCAGTCTGCATGCTGAGCAAACAATCTGAGAAGCTGGACTATATGAAGAAGAACGAGGCATCAAGATTGGAGGAAGAGTCATTAACCTGTTTATTCGCATGGAGATGGGTAAATGTGGCTCGGATTATAAGACTAATGATGCCACAGTCACGCCAAGAGAGTAGGAGAAGAATTATTACTCACATAGTGAGACTTTCTGGGTAGAGCAAGGTGGCTTGCAAGCAGGTCTGAAAATGGCTTGAGAGAGTAGAGAGGTTTATTGTGGCTAAAGAGTGGGGCTAGGACAAGGGTCCCAAGACATGGGCAGGAGTTTGTGTGGTTTGAGCCTCCTGTTGGTACTAAAGGAGGGATCCCCTAGGATTTCTTATCTGCTTTCCCAGATGTGGGGCAGAAAGGGAAGAAGAAGGTGACACTTAAGAGCCGTCAGTTCTTGGGGACACAGAGTGATCGTATTGTGTGGCCACTTTGCGGTTCTATGCATCTATAGGATGTCATCCTACCGGCCTCTTTCCAGAGGGGAGTGAAGAGGGTGGAGAGAAGAGGATAGGAGATTGTTAAGAGGATATGACATGTATACAACAGAAAGGAAGAGTGTGTTGTCACCAGGCAAGGAGAGCAGTAGGAGCTGTACATGGTGGGCATGCAAATTTAAATTGGGTTGCACACTTCCAATCACACACACACAAAAAGAGCTGTCAGCAGTCAAACATTAAAGTTGGAGCTGGACACTATATTACACACTGCCACCCCCCCCCACCTGGGTTCTTCAATCTACACCTTGGTTATACCTTTCTTCCACTTCCCTCTCCTGCACACACAGGCAGGCACACCAAGACCTCCCTCTTTCCCTGCTCTGTGGCAAAACGTCAAGGAGGGAAATCTGTCTTCCATGCTCAGTCCTGACCCAGTCCTTATCCTCAATATCTGGTTCATTGTGGAACTGTCAGTCTTGCCCCCAACCCTGAAGGACACCACTCCTCTCCCTTCTCACACACTGACCTCTTCCCTTCCTTCCCTGCTTCCTCACCGTCAGAGACCCACAGGGACACACGTATCTAGGTTTTCATAACTTGTTTATTTTAATTATGTAAAAATCAGCATTATTGTATCCTGTCAGTGTAAAGTTTGGTTTCTATGTGGTCAATCATTCCTCCAGATCCTCCTCTGGACACACAGAGGATATTTCTAGGTCCCTGGGCCCTGTTACACACAGGGCATGGCTTGGAGTGGTGGAGTCTTCTAGGTTCTCTTGTTCCAGATCTGCCTTATTTTTATTCATTTTCTTATTACTCCTGTGGTAAGAGTAATATTTTGGACCTTTCTCAGGATTTCTTGAAATCTGCTGAAGGGCTATTCTTACCCTCAGGACTGTCTTCATCATCTGACATGTAAACAGAAGAGAATTCACTTGATAAGTGGACTGGATTCAGAGAGGAGCTTCAAAAGAATGGGTGCAAGTTTCTTCCAGGAAAACAAATATGAGTCCTGGAGATAGATGGTGAAGAAGAGGAGGGAAATCTGGCCTATTCAATGTTTCTGGACCTGGGTTGAAAAGAGGTCTTCTTATTCCTCCATTTGGGGCTTGGAATTGATTGTTTTATATTGTGGTTGGTATCTTCAAATTTGTGCTAGACTCTCTTGGTTTCTCAACAGTTAAATTAATGCCTTGGCTGTGGCAGAGGGTACAATCAGTGCTTCTCCTTATAACTCTAAGGATCAGGATCTCTTTTCATGACCTAGATGCAGGCAGCAGAAGCATTCTGTAAAGTCCTAATTAGCCAACTTCATTAAGAGTGTGACCTTAGCATTCCCACAAGGTAACTGTTCTTACTCCACGTGAACCAACACTCAGTGGGCTTGGGTATTACACAGGGTATTATTTGTTTGCCTATGAGCCCTCTATAGAATCGGGACAAAATTCTGGTTGAGGCACCCAACCAGTGGTCATAGAGCAAGAGTCGTTCACTTGGGTCTAGTGCTATTTCACAGCTTACGTACATGATCCATATAAGACCTACAGATTAATTCTAACTCAGACGTGGCACCAAGGCCCACATTACTTACACCCTCAATCCCATACTTCTGTTCCTAAATGCCAATTATTGAAACTTCTATTGGTCTAGTCCCTAACAGAGGATTGGTAGGATTTGGAAAATACAGCACAAAGCAGCTCAGCGCACAAGCTAGATAGCAGCAGCCCAAAGTATGTGCTTATCACCAGGCAGCAGACCCAGTTAGCAAGCCAAACCATGACAAAAGCGAGCCTGGAGGTGGTGGACAGCCCCTAGACATCGTAGCTGTACGTCAATTGTTGCAGAACTTCACAGAGGCAGATGGACTGCTCCCACTCCCCAAAATTTGCTTTGGATGTTGAGGTTAATGACGCCATGCATGCACCAAAACAGTATGAAAATTTTTATTTCTCATATAATAAGACTTTCAGGGAGAGCAGGCCTGGCTCCCAAGCAGGTCCAAAGTGGCTTGAGAGATCAGGGAAATGAGACTCACTTTTTATATTATTATCGCGGTTAAGTGAAAGTATACAATCCAAGTCAATTTTGCATTCCCGCCTCTTTACAACTCTGTCTGCTCTCCTCACCCTGTGACAGCACACTCCTCCTTTCACTCTTTACTTCCTGTATCCTCTTGACAAACACCTGTCCCCTTCTCTCCACTCTTTTCCCTCTAGAAAGAAATCAGATAGCCTTCTATAAATATGTAATACCATAAAGTACACTCAACACATGCTCACTCTGTGTTCCTGAGTCCAGTCCATTCTTAGTCTGAAACGTAGACCTCAGCACTGGTTTCAGGGCTGGGGCAGCAGCTAGTCTAAGAGCCATGTTCCCAGGGGACTCTTCAGGTTGTTAGATCATCAATTTTGGTCTTTTAGTAGAGTTCTTGATCTGCACAAGTCTTTTCCTCATGCTACATCAGGGAATCTACATTGTGTCCCTTATCAAGACTGTCTTTGACTTTGGTTTTTTATTGTGGTTAGGTGGTTAGACTGGAGTGGATGTTACTATGCAGAAGCAGGGGCTTGCATTGTTTGAACTTCCCCCTCAAGGAGGGGGCACTCAGACTTTCTTATCAGCTTTTTAAGATGTGGGCTGAAGGGAAAGGGGAAAGGGTAAGCTTAACATTTGTCAGTAGTCAGAGACTGGAGAAACACTGAGAATATGGCCCCCAGACACCGTTTCAGTTCAGTAATGAAGTCGCTCCTGAGGTTCACCCTTCAGCCAAAGACTGGACAGGCCCATAAAACAAAATGAAACCAAAGGCACACACCAGCCCAGCGGCAGTGCCAGAAGGTAGGAGGGAACAGGAAATCAGGTAATAGGGAACTCAAGGTTGAGAAAGGAGAGTGTTGACATGTTATAAGGTTGTTAACCAATGCCACAAAACAATAATGAATACTGTTTCATGAGTGTCTTAGTCATCCGGTGCTGCTACAACAGATTTACCACAAGTGGATGGCTCTAACAAAGAGAAGTTCATTCTTTCATAGTACTGTAGGCCAAAAGTTCAATTCACGACGTCAGCTCCAGGAGACTTTCCCTCTCTATCAGCTCTGGAGGAAGGTCCTTGTGTTACATCAGTCTTCCTTTGGTCTGCGAGCTTCTCGCCACAGGAACCTCAGGTATGCTCTGCTCCCATTGCCGTTTTCTTGATGGTAAGAGGTCACCACATCTATGCTTGCTTCCCTTTCCTTTTATTTCTTGCGCAACAAATGGGTGGTCCATGCCACACTACAGGAAAACTTGCTTAACAGTGGAGAAGGGCGGTGACCTTGGGAAGGGTGTCACAGCCCCAGCATGATCCTCTTTGCCATAATCTAATCTTGCTGTATGAGCCATAGGCAAAGATTTGAATTTACAATGTAGGAAAATCACAAACTGGAGGACAACCCTACAATTCTGGGAATCATGTCCCAGCCAAATTTCTGCACACACGCTTTTGGGGGAACAATTCAATCCATGACAAGGAGAAACTAGTTTATTCTGTAAACCTTCACCTAAAGTACAAAACAAAACAAAACAAAAACAAAGAAAAAGCTATGCTCCCAGGCTCCCCTGCAGCTAGAAGTAGCCATGTGACCAAGTTCTAGCAAGCAGAAAGCAAGCCTATCCTACTTCCAGGTGTTTCAATAGAAGAAAATGCTCTCTTTTCCTCTCTTTTGCTGCCTTCAGCTAACGGGAATGAAAATGAACAGTGAACTGTCTTGAACCATATTCTAATTAGAGCAGAGCCAAAAGATGAAGCAAAGCACATCCCTCAGTGATCCCATGAAACAGAGCAACAGTAGTTCCAGGACTGACTATCTCTGTTGCGTTAAAAAAAACCCCAAACCCACTGCTGTCAGGTCGGGTATGAGTCACAGCAACCCTATAGATCAGAGTCGAACTGCCCCATAGAGTTTCCAAGGAACACCTGGCAGATTTGAACTGCTGACCTCTTGGTTAGCAGACGAGCACTTAACCCACTACGCCATCAGGCATTCCTTCTGCTGCATTAGGAATAAATAATCTTTCAACTTTTTCTTTTTCGGTTTTTAATAGTCACACATCAAAAGTGGAGTCAGACTATTATAGAGTTGTTTTACAGAACAGTGTTGTGTAAATGCAAGGTGTTCTATTTCGATTGCAAATTTTTGTAACTATTATAAACAAGTTTCTCATATTGCCTTTGATCTAACCTGGATTTTATTACATCTGCATCTCCCAAATTGTGGTTCTTTCAATATTCTGTAAGGTGGCTTAGACTTGACTTGGTTACTGAAGAGGAATGGTGCAGAAGGAGAAGACTGTCAGCATCAGCAAGCATGAAACCGTGCCTCCAGAAGCCAGTCCTCAGGGTGCTGTCTGCTGAATGAGGTGGGATCTTCACTTCTCTCCCACCCTGGCTGTTTACAGGAGCACACAAAGACTAATAATAATTACCCAAGCTGACAATGTTGAACAGGAATTATGCTAAGGATTCATGTCCTTCTTCAACCTTCATCACAACCCTATCGAGGCAACTGACAGCCTTTTTGGCAGCTCTGTGGGGACTTCTACAGCTATCTCCATTCCAATTGCAGAAGCAGAAAAGAACGTGGAGGACGGTTCATGGGGAATGTTGCATGGGTCAGGCGCAGAAGCGGCACCCATTACACACACAGTCCACTGGCAAGAAGTTGCTTACCCACACCTAACTGCAAGGGAGCCTGAGAACTGTAGTCTCTTCAACCTGAACCTTTGAGAGTAGTCAGACATCCCTAACTTCTAAGCAATTTTTTCTTACTTGCGATTTGTCTGTTTGGACTGAGCAGATCATCTTGAACCGTAGGAACGTTCCTTCCCTTCTGCACCGGGCCCACCCTCAGGGAAGCTGAGTGAGACAGGAGCCGCTTTGGAAAATGACGTTTTTATTGCTAGGCTTCCAGCGCCTTCATAGTAGGATAAGAATGCCCGTGAGGGCACTCACCCCGACCCCATCACCCATGTAAGCCAGGGCGTGGGGGAATCCCTTTTCGGGTCTGCTCTGCCATCTGTGTTTCCAGGTGATGCAGACGTGAGTCAAAACTATATGTGGAAGATTTCAGCTGTGGAAAGTGCACCAACCTTCAGCTCGGAGGTGGCAGCCGTGCTGAAGATCCTTTCCCTGGACTGTGCCCAGCGCGGGCAAGCCTGAGCACACCAGGTGAGCAGCCCAGATCCTCACAGGAGAGAACGCTGCATGCTGTCACCCTACGACTTGTGGGTGAAGGAAGCATATGGAGACACGCACCTCCCGAAACACTACTGCCCACCCCCCCCACTCACCTACGCTGATATCCTTCTGATCTCAGCTCCAAAGGGCTGGACCCCAGCAGACTGGGGCCACGTGAGGGAGTCAAGAGAGACGTGATGGACTTGGCCCAGAGGCTCCTCACTGGCTCCCAGACCGGGCTGCTCTTGGCACGATCTTAGCAGGCACCACGGAAGGGCCAGCCTGGTGGGAAACAGTCGCGTGCCTGTCTTCCGCAGGCAGATCGATTTGCGCATGCGCACTGGGGTCACACGGAGCGCTAATCAGTGGAGCTTCAAAAGCAAGTCCTGCATCTCTATACCTACGGAGTCTCCAGTGTCCCACCCCAGGGCCAGCATGGCGAGAACCAGTCATGTGCCTGGCCTCCTCAGGCGGGTCTGTTTGAGCATGCACACTGGGGTCACATGGAACACTAAAGGGTGGGGCTTCAAAAGGAAGTGCTCTATCTCGACCCCTATGGGGTCTCCAGTGCCCAGCCCCAGGGCAGCTTGGTGGGAATCAGTCATGTGCTGGTGTCCACCGCAGGGGATGTGTTAGCGCCTGCGTACTGGGGTCCTATAGACCTTAGGAGTGGACCTTCGTGGAACCCGTGAGTTTCTCAACGGTCAGCAGAGAGGGTGTTTCCCAACGGCCAGCAAAAAGGGTGGGCCAACTCCACATAGGCTCAGCGCAAGAGGAGAAGACGCCATGGAGGCTGCAGATGACGAAGCTGACGCAGGTGCAGGCGTCTCAGAAGGACCAGCAGGTGATGCCAGAGGCCAGGACGGACCTGGTGTTCCACATGTCCCAGGTGATCCTAGTGTTCGGGGCCAGGCGGGCTCTGCAGATGGCGATGTGTCCCATAATGAGCAGGTACCACATGCCCCAAGCCCTGGTGGGGACACAGCAGCACCTGAAGCCAGAAGACGAAGACGGCGACTGAGCCAGGTGTATCCTATCAGAGGAGGTCACAGCAGACAAAGGAAGGAGACAGGCTGGGGGTGACCTGCGGGGGTCACAGGATAGGGAAAAGAACGGTAGAGGTTTGAGAGGACAAAGGGGGTGAGAGGAATGTATAACGGGAACAAGATGAGACTAAGAGGTGGTCCTGGAAAGATGGACAGAGGGTTGGAGTGACAAAACTCGGGGCAGGGGGTGGGCAGCATGACCTTAATGAAGGGATGCCTGGGTGGGACAAAGAGGCTGGGGAACAGCCGAAGCCAGGGTCGGTTGATGCCTTAACTGGATCTCTGCCAGCACCCTCACTGTGCCTTTTCCGTCCTATCTGGAGGCGCAGATTGGCCAAAGGTGCCTAAACTTACATGCCCAAAGGCACGGGTCAGTTCAGAAGGAGATCACCCTGAACGGCAGCGTTATGACTATGTGAGTTGTGGAAAGGGCCGGGAGTGGCGGTAGCTGGCTGCGGCCAGGCTTAGCCCCAGGGAAAGTGGACACACGAAAGGGCTGAGTCTGAGTGGTGCACTGGGCCTGTGAAAACCTGAGAGGATGGAGGGTGAGAGGTGCAGAGTCCTCACCTTCAGCTTTTCTCTGTTGTTACTTTTAGTCTGTTGACTGCTGAAGACCTTGGCCGACTCCGGACTTGCGCCATCTTCTATCTGGACCAGCTTGCTTCAGTGATGCAGCGCCTGCAGTTCTTTGTGCCCCAGTTTTATGCTCAGCTTCAGAATACACATGGGGGCTGAGGCCTAAGCTTGTGTTCCCTCCTAAGCAGTGAGTTCTTCCCTTACTGAAGGTGGCCACTTCATTTGTTTCAATGGTTGTTGCTGCAGAAAATAAAACTGAGCTACGATTATCCGTTTGAGTTCCTTGTCTTTCTCCTAAGGTTTGAGGGGAGGTTCTGGGATTCAGCTATTCAACTATTCCAAGGTAATTTAAGACAATTTGGGAAATAAAAGAAAATGAAATTCACTTATGTCCTGTCATTCAACATAGGTTACTGTCAACATTTTGAAAAAAGCTTTTTACTTTTTCCTTTGCTTTTGTTTTCTTTTATAGTGGCATCTATGTACTAAACTTATAAGTATAATAAAGTACATCTTTTTTGCAAGGTTGGCATATAATTTTTTTTTTGTTCTTAGCTTTGCATTATTTCCTATTTAACATATGGACTTTCCCAGTTTCTGACACCTTCTCAGAAACAGGTTATTGAATGGATGTGTAAGAAGTGCATTGTAAGGAAATGTCAAGACATGTAAATTCCTTTCAATTTTCTCTTTATTATAGTTAATGGGAGGTGGGATTCTTCTATATCATTGCTTCCGTGAGTGGTTATTTCTCTAAGGTGGATTCCAACAGGTAGAACTCTTTGAGCAAAGTATTCACTACTTTTCTACTAAAGGTTCTTGATCTACAATAAAAACATTCCCTGTAGAAAATGTGGCCACCCACCAGCATTCACATTTCCCCACACCCTTGACACCTCTGTGTTTCACTTCCCGCCCCAAACAAAAAACAAACAAAAAAAGAAAACCTAATTTGCCTGAGGAGAGCAAACAACCCCAAAACACTAAAAGAGGAAATTTGTGGCTTAAAACTGAACTGTACTTGTTTCAGATCAGTGGGGACGGGAGGTGAGTGGGAGATGCTGGGAGAATGGGTACCATGGTTTGGCAAAGCTGCGGGAGATGGGAAGGGATTAGCTCCCTGTGAAATATCTTGTGTCTTGAAACCACGGTAAACTCGCTTTTTAGTTGCCGGAGCTTCTCTGTAGATGCCATCGGATTTTCCACACAGATGACCATATTGGCCTGAAATAAAGGCAGCCTCACATCTTTCTTTCCAAAGCAGTTCTCCTTTCATTCCTGTTTTCTCTCACAGTTATGGGTTGGATTTTCCTGCTTCTTTGTAGGCCTGGTTATTTCACATTGGATGTCAGACACTGAATTTCACCTTACCCAAACCAAACCAAACCCAATGCCATGGAATGGATTCTGACTCACACCGACGTTATGAACAACAGAACAAAACACTGCCCAGTCCTGTGCCACGCCCACAATCCTTTTTATGCTTAAGCCCATTGTTGCAGCCAGTATGTCAGTCCATCTTGTTGAGGGTCTTCCTCTTTTCTGCTGACCCTTTACTAACCCTGATGTCCTTCTCCAGGGATTTATCACTCCTGAGAACATGTTCAACGCATGTAAGATGCACTCTCATCATTCTTGCTTCCAAGGAGCCTTCTAGTTGTACTTCTTCCAGGACAGATCTCGTTGTTCTTTTGGCAGTCCATGGGACATTCAACATTCTTCTCCAACACCACACTGCAAAGGCATCAATTCTTCTTCTGTCTTCCTTCTTCATTGTCCACCTTTTGCGTGCATGTGATGCGATTGAAAACACCATGGCTTGAGTCTGGTGCACCTTAGTCTTCAAGGTGACATCTTTACTTTTCAATACTTTAAAGAGGTCCTGCACAGCAGATTCCTCCAATGCAATGCATCTTTTGATTTCTTGACTGCTGCTTCCGTGGGCATTGATTGAGGAGCCAAGTAAAATGAAATCCTTGACAACCTCAATCCTTTCCCCATTTATCATGATGTTGCTTACTGGTCCAGTTGTGAGGATTTTCGTTTTCTTGACGTTGAGGTGCAATTCATACTGAAGGCTGTGGTCTTTGATCTTCATCAGTAAGTGCTTCAAGTCCTCTTCACTTTCCACAAGCAAGGTTGTGTCATCTGCATAGTGTAGGTTGCTAATGAGTCTTCCACCAATCCTGATGCCTCTTTCTTCTTCATATAGCCCAGCTTCTCGGATTATTTGCTCAGCATACAGACTGAAAAGGCATGATGAAAGGATACAACCCTGACGCACACCTTTCCTGACTTTAAACCATGCAGGGTCCCCTTGTTCTGGCCAAACAACTGCCTCTTGACCCATATACAGATTCCTCAGAGCACAATGAAGTGTTCTGGAATTCCCGTTGTCCACAATGCTACCCATAATCTGTTACGATCCACACAGTCTAACGCCTTTGCGTAGTCAATGAAACACAAGTAAACATCTTTCTGATGTTCCCTGCTTTCAGCCAAGGTCCATCTGACATCAGCAATGGTAACCCTGGTTCCACAACCTTTTCTAAATCCGACTTGAATTTCTGGCAGTTCTCTGTCAATATACTTTTGGATGATCTCTAGCAAAATTTAATCTGCGTGTGACGTTAATGATACTGTTCAATGATTTCTGTATTTGGTTGGATCACTGTTCTTGGGAATAGGCATAAATATAGATCTCTTCCGGTGGATTGACAAGGTGCCTCTCTTCCCAATTTCTGGTTTGTTTTTTTTTTTTTTTAGTCGATTCCATTTTTATTTTTCTTTGTTGTGATTAAGTGATAGTTTATAAGTCAATTTGCGTATAAAACCCCATACGCACACCTCTGTGTAACTTTAGCTGTTCTTCCAACACATTGACAGTACTCCTCTCTTTGCCACCCTTTACTTCCTGTATTCATTCGACCAACTCCTATTGCCTCCTCTCCCCCTCCCATCTTGTTTCTATAGAGGAGCTGCTCTGACTGCCTCATGTCTTATTGCCCAGTCCAGTTTAAGTCTGAGAGGTGGTCTTTGGTACTGGTTTCAGCTCTGGGTTACCAGCAAGTCCACGGGCCATGTTCTCTGGGGGACCCAGATAGTCAAGTCTGGTTCTTTAACAGAATTCTAGGTCTGCAGCCTCATTTCTCACCCACTAAGTCATGGAATCGATGTTGTGTTCCCTGTCAAGGCAGTCATCGGTGGTGGCCAGGCACCATCTCGTTCTTCTAGTCTCACGTTGACGTAGTCCATGCGTCATCTGGCCCCTTTGGTCTCCTGGGCTCATATTTTCCTCCTGTCTTTAATGTTCTTAATTCTCTGTTCCAGGTGGATTGGGACCAGTCGATTCTCCTTAGATCGCAGCTTGCTAGCTTTTAAGACCTCGGACGCCACATACCAAAATGGGATGCCGAGTATTTTCTTAAAAACAACAACAAAAATACCTTAGCTATGCCAATTGACCTAGACATCCACAGAAAGCATGGTCCCCAGACCGTTGCTCCTGCTACTTTGACCTTTGAAATGTTGGGCTGTAGTTAGGAAACCTCATAGATCTCGGCATAGTCCGGCAGTGTTGATCTCCCTTCTGCTTGCTGTCACTTCCTTCACTTAACGCAATTCTGTCTACTATCTAATCTATGAATATCTGGCTCCTTCTCTCCCCTCCTGGTAACCATCAAACATTATTTTCTTCTGTGCTTAGCCCTTTTCTTGGGTGCTCATAATAGTGGTCTCATACGGTATTTGTCCTTTTGTGACTCACGACTCGACGGCACTTGGCTTTGGCAGTTTCACTCAGCATAACGTCTTCCACATGACTTTGTGTTAGCAGGGGTTTCCCAAGATCATCCTTGTTCTAATATCGTTGCATAGCATTTTATTGTGTAAATATATCATCTGTAGATGGGCACCTCGGTTGATTCCATCTTTTTGCCATTGTGGACATTGCTGCAATAAACATGGCTGTGCATGTATCTGTCTGTGTGAGAGCCCTTATTTCTGTAGGATATATTCCAAGCAGTGGGATTGCTGGATCATATGGTGTTTCTACTTCCAGCTTTTTAAGAAGGCGCCAGATTGCCTTCTAGGGAGGTTGTATGATTTTACATTCCTTTCAGCAGTGCAGAAGAGTTCTGGTCTGTGCACAATCCGCTAACATTTGTTGTTTTGTGTTTTTTGGATTACTGCCAGCCTTGCTGGGGTGAGGTGCTATCTCTTTGTAGTTTTGATTTGGATTTCTCGATTGACTAATGACTGTGAGCATTTCTTCATGTGTCTGTTAGCTGCTGGAATGTCTTACTTGGTGAAGTGGCTGTTCATATCCTTTGCCCATTTTTAATTGGTTTATTTGTCTTTTTCTTTTGGAAGTTTGGACATTCTTTGTAGATTACAGAGACAGACGCTGATAGGATTTTTGGGTTTTATTTTTATTTATTTATTTATTTGTTTTTTCCAGTCTGTAGGTAGTCTTTTTACTCTCTTGGTGATGCCTTCTGATGAACATTGTGTTTGATTTGTAGTAGCTCCTATTTGTCTATTTTGTTTTCTGGCATTTGTGTATTGTTTGTAATATTTTGTAGTCTACTTATGCCATGCATTACAGCTCCTGACATCGTCCATATTTTTTCTTCCATGATCTTTATGTTTTTAGATTTTACATTTATATCTTTGATCCATTTTTGGTTTAGTTTTTGTGGATGGTGTGAGATATGGGTCATTTCATTTTTTTTTTTTCAGATGGACGTCTAGTTTTGCCAACATCATTTATTGAAGAGACTTTTTTCCCCAGTTCAAGGACTTTGGCTCTTTGTCACGTATCAGCTGCTGGTAGGTGGATGCTGCTATTTCTAGAATCTCTGTTTTGTTCTGTTGGTCTATTTATCTGTTTTTGGACCAGGACCAGGCTCCTTTGACTACCTAAGCAGTGTAATAAGTTCTACAGTCAGGTCATGTAAGGCCTCCCACTCTGTTCTTCCTCTACAGTAATGCTGTACTTATCCAGGGTTTCTTCTCTTTCTATATAAAGTTAGCAATTTTTTCTACATCTCATTTAAAAATGACATTGGAATTAGTACTAGAATTGCATTGTATTTAGAGATGGCTTTGGAAGGAAAAGACATTTTCACTATGATAAGTCTTCCTGTCCATGAGCAAGGTAAGTTTCTCCACTTTCGTTGGTCTCTTTTGATTTCTTGCAAATTTCTTTATATAGGTATTTTACATCTCTCATTAGATTTATTCCTAGGTATCTTCCTGGGAACAACTGTGAATGGTATTGATTTGGTGATTTACTCTTCGATGATGTCTCTATTTATATTCATCTTATATAGTGATACTTTTCTGAACTCTTCTATTAGTTCAAGAATTTTTTTGTGGGTTTTGGGGATTTTCTGCGTATGAGATTGTATCATCTTCAAATAGAGATATTTTTACTTCTTCCTTACCAACGTAGATATCCTTTGTTAAATTTTGTCTAACTGTTCTGGCTAGAACCTCCAGCACAATGATGAATAAAAGTGTGGCAATAGACTTCCTTGTCTTGTTCCCATTTCTCAGGGGGAATGCTTTCATTCTATCTTCACTTGGGTTGATGTTGGCTGTTGGCTTTGCATAGATGCTGCTTTATATGTTGACGAATTTCCCTTCTATTCCTAATTTCTTGGTAGTTTTTAACATGAAGGGGTGTTTTATGAGGTCTGACAATGAAGTTTGCGAACTTGCTACCCTGCACTTACTTTAGCAGCATTGTACAAACAACTAGATAAGGTTTCATAACCTTGGTATATCAGTTTCTCAAGCCTGTGTTTGTGGTGACATGTGGTGGTGTCTTGCCGAGTAGCGTTCATTGTTGTTGTTGCATGTTTTTGTGTGTTGTCACGAGAATGTCGGCACTTGAATTAGAACAACAAACAGTAAATTTCTTGTTAAACTTGGCAAGAGTGGAAGTGAAATCAGGAACATGTTAGTCCAAGTTTTTGGAACTTATTCTACGAAGAAAATAGCAGTGTACAAATGGCTTAAATGTTCTTCTGAGGACAGAGAAAACGTCACTGAGGAAGAGAGATCAGGGTGGTCAGTAATGAGCACAGCTGGCAAAAAACATAGGAAAAAATGTGTAGAATTGTGCATCAAAATCGTCAGCTGACTATGAGAAGCATGGCAGATCAAGTAAACGTCGACAGAGACACAGTCAGTAAAATCTTGGCATAAGAAAGGTATGTGCAAAAATGATCCTGAAGAAGCTCACCAATGAACAAAATCAGAGGAGAGTCGAAGTTTGCTAAGACCTTTTGAAGTGGCAAGATGATGTTTGGGGCCGTGTTCTGACTAGTGATGAAACACGGGTGTACCAATATGACTCTGAAACAAGGTGTCAAAGTACACAGTGGATGTCAGCCAATTTTCCACAACCAAAAAATTCCAACAGTCCAAATCAAGGGTCAAAATGATGCTGCCAACCCTTTTTGATATCAGAGAGATCATGAATTTGTACCAACTGGACAAACCATTGACCACATTTGCTATTTGGAAGTGTTGGAAAGGCTGAATGAAAAACTTAGACAAAAACAACCTGAACTTTTCACTAACAACTCATGGTTAATGATCGTGAGCATTTCCTCATGTATAATGATCTTTTGTTTGATTCATGGAGGATGTCCTGGGTGTCATTCCACAACTTCTCTGGTCTTCAGTCATTAGTGTTCAACCCTTCAAAACTATTCTTGAGACAGTCTCTAAATACAGGTGGGATATACTCAGGGTTGTGCTTTACCTCTCACAGACTTATACTAATTTTCTTCAGCTTCAACTTAAAAACTTGCATAGTAGAAAATAATGGTTCCACAGTTGGTCCTTGGCCTTGATGACTGATGATACTGAGCTTCTCCATCATCTCTTTCCACAGATGTAGTCGACTGAGTTTCAATGCGTTTCATCTGTCAAGGTCCACATGTGTAGTCACCATCTATGTAGTTGAAAAAACTTACTTGCAGTGAAGAAGTCATTGGTGTTGCTAATTTCTATCATGTCATCACCAACATCTTTTCTGTCACCGAGTCCGTGTTTTCCAACTACCACTTCTTTGTTTCCAACATTCACATTCCAATCACCTGTAATTATGAATGGATCCTGACTGCATGTTTGATTAATTTCTGAAAGGGGAAGCTGGCAACCATTCTTCAATTTCTTCATCATTGGCCTTGGTGATTGGTGATGGGGTTGGATGGGCTGATGATTTTACTGGTGAGGGTGGTTTAGCAGGCAAACATGGAGTAATCTCTTCAGGTTGGAGTGAGAGGGCTGGTTTTGTTGGCAGGAGTGATTCAACAGAATTTAGGGGCTCAGTGTCTCCAGCTTCATGATTATCTGCTCATATTTCCCCATCCCAAGTTTCAAGGTTCCATTTCTCCCCAGTCAGTGCCCTTACTTTGACTTCTGATACCTCAAAAAGTTGGCAAAGAGTTGTCATGTAATTCAGCCACTCTTAAGATAAGACTGTGGGTTTTATTCTCAGCAGTCTTGGCACTATTACTACAAGACACAAGATTTCCTTTCAAGGGCTCAGTGGAACCTATGAGGTCATTTATGCAGCATCTGAATTTTGGCTCTGAAGATCCAAGTTCATAGTTTCTTTTACCAGTTTGTCCAGCAAAAGTAGGATCAACCAACAAACTTCCTTCTATTTCTCATTGTGCCAAAACTGTAGAAAGGTATCACACATACCATCACATGAAGCCTTGCCTTTTGCCAATACTTGATCTACTGGTGGTGGTGCCAGAGTTTGCTTATTTGTATTGCTGCCCACAGACTGGCAGGTCTTAGAGCTGGGAGGCGCCTGCAGTATTGGGCTCCACCAGCTTGGGGCAACAGTCAGTTGGATTTGGAAAGGTGGTGTAAATGTGCACATGACCAGCAGGTCTTAGACCTGGGAGAGGCCAAGAGCACTAGGCTCTGCCAGCTCAAGGTGACGGGGCAGGAGACCCCTGGGCCTGGGAAGGTGGCACAAAAGTGTGCACAGCCCACAAGCCTCAGATTCGAGAGGGGCCTGAGGGCCTAGGTTCGGACAACCCAGAGCAACAGGCCAGGGAAGCACAGGATCCAGATAGGATGCATGGACATGTGCACACCCCAGCTGGCCTTAGAGCCCACAGGCCTAGGTTCCAGCAACCCTGGGTGACAAAGCAGGTGAGTGCAGGCCCTGGGAGGTAGTGTCAATGTACCCATGGCCTGGTAGGCCTTAGAGCAGCACAGGGCTAAGAAGCTTAGTTTGTGGCAACCTGGAGTAATGGAAGTGGTGTCGGGTCCAGGAAGGTGGTGTAACGTGTGCATAGCCTGGCAAGGCTGAGAACTGCTCAGGGCCAAGAAGCATTGGCCCTGGTGAACCAAGGCAGTGACACAAGTGAATGTGGGGCCCGGGAAGGTGGCACATGTGCACACACAAACCTGGGCAGTGGCACAAGAGAACATGGACCAGACTAGTGCAAGATCAGCTGAGCAAACGTGTGTTGGGTTAGACTGAAGAGAGCCTGGCTGATCGGTTGACTATAGCAGTAACTTCACAGAGCAGAAAGTCACCAGACAACACAGAGAAACTCTGGCCCAGGCTTGAAAGAGAGACACTTGGTAGGCGAGTTGTATTATCAACCCTACAAAATCAAACCAACTCAAAAGTCTTGAATATCCATGGATACAACTTAAACCACAGTAAGCAAACAAACATTGTGTCAGCATTCTGATGGCTTGGAGACAACACTTGGTTTCTAAACATTGAAAAATGCAGATTACCTTGGCTCACAAAAACTGACAAAACAAAGAATCAATGGATTTACAAGATGAAGAAGTCTTCCTAACATTATCAGAGGCAGAGTACAAAAGACTGATGTAAAGGCCATTGCAAGATATCAGGAAAGAGATCAGACAAAATTCAGCAGAGCACACTGAAAAGCTAAACAAGCTTGAAAAAAACTGCTTGAGCTGCAATGATCCAAAATTCGACAGATTAACAACAAATTTACCAAACTTGACAACTCAACAGAAAGTCAAAGGAGCAGGACTGAGGAAGTGGAATGCAGAATTAGTGAGACTGAAGACAAAGTAAATGACACCAGCACACATGAGGAAAAACTAGAAAAAGATTCACAAAAATAAAGATTCACTAAGAGTCATGTGGGATTCTATCAAGAGGAATAATATATGAATGATTGGAATACCAGAACAAGGAAGGATAACTGAAAACACAACAGAATTGTTGAAGACCCGCTGACAGAAAAACCTCCCTGATAACACGAAGGAGAAGATACCCATCCAGGATGTTCATTGAACCCCACTCAAGATAGATCCGGAAAGAAATGCACCAAGGCATATTATAATAAAACTAAAGACAAAGAGAGGCTTCTTAAGGCAGCTAAATTTAAACAAACAAACAACTAACCTATGAAGGAAAATCATTAAGAGTAAGTTCAGAATACTCAGCTGAAACCACTTTGGCAAGAAGAGAATGGGACAACATATACAAAGGCCTAAAGGAAAACGAACAACTGTCAAAAGAGAAGTAAATACCCTGCAAAACTGCCTATCAGATAAAACCAAAAAACAAACCCATTGCTGTCAAGTCAGGTCCAACTAATGGTGACCCTAAAGGTCAGGGTAGAACTGCCCCACATGAAGGTGAAATTAGGACTTTCACAGACAAGTAGAAATTAAGGGAACATGCAAAAAACAAACCAAAACTGTAAGAAACATTGAAGGAAATTCTTTGATTAGAAAATCAGTAACTGTAGGCATACACTCAAACATTCAGTATCCAACAGAACAACCAGATATCTTCAGGACAGGCAATCCACAAAAGACATCCAAATCTAAATCAACAGAAATAGAAAATCAGAGATCTTAGGATTCAATGTATGAGAATACCATATGAAAAATAAGGTCAAATTAATGTAAACACAGAACTTCCCAATGGGGAGGAGGCCCAGGAAATACAAAGACATTATAGACTGGATTAGTTTTAGACTAATAAAGGGGTTTAAAGGAGTAACCACAACAGAAACCAACAGTTCTACACATCAAAGCACGAAACAAAATAAAAAACAAGCAAAACACAAATTCTCAGCAATGACAAAAAAACAAACACTGAAAGACAGGCAAAGAAAACACATAAAGAAGGAAAATCGAAAGGAATGGAAGAATTGCCCTCACCACACCAAAAAGGACACCACATGACAGCACTAACCTCATATTTATTAATAATCACACTGAATGTAATGGTCTAAATGCACCAATAAAGAGGTGGAGAGTAGCAGACTGGAGAAAAAACCAAGATCCACCTATATGTTGCTTACAAGAGACACACCTTAGACTCAAAGGCACAAGCAAGCTACAGCTAAAAGGATGGAAAAAATATATCAGGCTAATCACACCCAAAAAAGAGCAAGAACGGCAATACTAATCTCTGACAAAATAGACTTTAAAGTTAAATCCACCATACTGGATAAGGAGGGACATTACATATTGGTTAGGGGCTCAGTGCAGCGGGAGGACATAACCATAATAAATATCTACACACCCAATGACAGGACTCCAAAAATACATAAGACAAACACTATTTGCACTGAAAACAGAAATAGATAGCAACCAAATAATAGTAGAAGATTTCTACACACCACTCTCAGTCAAGGACAGAACATCTCAAAGAAAAGCTCATTAAAGACACGGAAGAGCTAAGTGCCACAATCAACCAACTTGATCTCACAGACATATTCAGAGTGCTCTACCCAACAGCAACCAAGTATACTTTCCTCTCCAAAACACATGGAACATTCTCCAGCATTGACCACATGTTAGGCCATGGAGCAATCCTCAACAAAATACAAAATATTGAAATAATACAAAGTTTCTTTTTGGATCACAAAGTCATAAAGCTGGAAATCAGCAGCATAAAAAAGAAATGAAAAAAATGCATAAGTTGAAAAACCTTCTGCTCAAGAACTACTGGGTAACAGGAGAAATCAAAGATGAAATAAAAAAACTCGTAGAATCAAATAAGAATGAAAACATATCCTATAAAACCTATTGGACAAGGCAAAAGCAGTTCCCAGAGGTCAGTTCATCTCAATAAATGTACATATCCGTAAAGAAGAAAGAGCACAAATCAAAGAACTAACTATTCAACTTGAACAGCTGCAAAGAATCCAACAAAAGAATGCGTAAGGCTCCAGAAGAAAGGAAATAATAAAAATTAGAGTAGAAATAAATGAAACAGAAAATAGAAAAAAACAAATGAAGGAGTAAACAAAACGAAAAGCTGGTTTATTTATTTATTTATTTTTGTTTTAAATTATGATTGAGTGAAAATGTATAATCCCATATACAGCTGCATGCCTGCCTATGTGCAGCTCCCCCTGTTCTCCCTGCCCAGAGACAGCACACTCCTCCTCTCCATTCTATACATGTCATATCCTCCTAACAATCTCCTATCCCCTTCTCTACCCTGCCTCCAGTAAGAGGTCAGCAGGATCATCCTATAGATGCATGAAACCATAAAGTGCACACATGATATGGTCACTTTGTGTCACGAAGTTTAATCCATTCCTGTCCAAAGAGCCGACCTCCATTATGATTTATGGCCATGATCCCAGGGGAGCCCCGAGGCCCCTGGACATCCGTTGTGGTCTTTTAGTGGAGATCTCAGGGTGAACCTTGTTTTATTCTTGTGTTGCCAGTGAGACTCAACTTTGTGAACCCCATCACGGCTATCACTGGTGGTGGCTAGGCACTATCCGGTTCTTCTGTCCTCTGGGTTCTCTCTCCTCCGTGTCATTTTGGTCCTTGGTGATCATCTGTTCCTGCTGAGTTGGGAGCATTTGGCGTACCTCAGATGGCAGCTTGACACCTTTTAACACCCCAGATGCCACTTACCCATGTGGGGTACAGAAGACTCTCTTAGCAAAACACTACTTACGCCAATTGGCCTTGATGTCCCCTGAGAGCATGGTCCCCGGACCCCCGCCCCAGCTACTCTGTCCTTGCGGTATTGGGTTAAGATGGGAGGAGTAATCATGTTATGTTAAAGTCCAGTTAAATTGATCTTCTTTCTAATGTATGCTGTCACTGATTTTACCCAACCAAATTCCTATCAACTTTCTAATCTCTACCCCACCCTTACCCTTCCTCCCTCCCCACACTTGCAGCCATCACAGAATTTTTCTTATATGCATGAGTCTGTTTTTAAGTTCTTATTGTAGGGATCTCATACAAGATTTGTCCTTTTGCCGCTGACCACTTTTATTCAACATAATGTCCTCCAATTGAAACCAGGTTATGACATGCTTCCTAAAATCATCACTGTTCTTTGTTATTGCATAGTGTTCCACTGAGTAGATACACCACAGTTTACCTAGCCATTCCTCTGTTGTTGGGCATCTGGGTTGATTCCATCTTTTTGCTATTGTGGACTGTGCTGCGATAAACATTCGTGTGCATGTATCTGTTGGTGGGAATGCCCTTGATTCTGAAGGATATATTCCAAGCAGTGAGATTACTGGGTCAAATGGTATATCTATTTCTGGCTTTTGAAGGAAGCACCAGATTACTTTTCAGACAGGCTGCACTATTTTGCAATCCCACCAAGAGTGTAGGAGAGTTCCGGTTTCTCCACAGCCTCTCCAGCATTTGTTGTTTTCCGTTTTCTGCATCATAGTCAACCTTGTTGGGGTGAGATGGTATCTCATCATAGTTTGGATTTGAATTTCTTTAATAGCTGGTGATTGTGAACATTTCTGCATGTGTTTTTTGGCTGCTTGAATATCCTCTTTAGAGAATGTCTGTCCATCTACTTCATCCATCGTTTCATTGGATTGTTAATCTTTTTCTTATTGGTATTTTGTAGTACCTTATAGATTATGGAGATCAGACATCCGTCTGACATACAGTTGCCAAATATTTTTCCCATTCTGTAGGTGGTCTTTTAATTCTTTCGCTAAAGTCTTTGCATGAGTAAAAGTGATTGATTCTTAGTAGTTCCCATTTGTCTATTTTCTCTTCTATTGGATGTGCTTTGTCATATTTTGAAGTCTGTCTACATGTGTATTAAAACTTCCATTGTTGACCTTATTTTTCCTTGGATGAGCTTTATGGTTTTAGATTTGATATGTAGGTCTTTTATCCAGTTTGTGTTGGTTTTTGTATCAGGTATGAGATATGGGTCTTGTTTCAAGTTTTTGCAGATGGATATCCAATTCTGCCAGCACCACTTGTTCAAAAGATTGCTTTTACCCCAGTTTAATGTCCTAGGGGCTTTGTTGAATATCAACTGTTCATAGGAGGATGGTGGTATCTCTGAGGTCTCAATTCTGTTCCATTGATCTATCTGTCTCTTTCTGTGCCAGTACCAGGCTGTTTTGACAACTGTGGCAGTGTTAAAGGTTCTAAAGTCAGGTAGTGAGAGGCCTCCCAGTGTGTTGTTCTTCTTCAGTAGTGCTTTACTTATCCGAAGTTTCTTCCCTTTCCAAACAAAGTTGGTGATTTGTTTCTCCATCTCATTAAAAAATGTCACAGGAATTTGTATTGGGATTGCATTATATAAGTAGATTGCTTTGGGTAAAACAGACATTTTCACAATGTTAAGTCTTCCTATCCATGAGCAAGCTAGGTTTCTCTGTTGATGTAAGTCTCCCTTAGTTTCTTGTAGTAAGGTCTTGTAGTTCTCTTTGTCAAGGTCTGATATTTCTCTGGTTAGATTTATTCCTAGATATTTTATCTTCTTGTAAGCTATAGTAAATGGTATTGATATGGTGATTTCTTCCTTAACAATCTCATTTTTGGTGTAAAGGAATCCTACTGATTTACTTATGTTTATTTTGTATCCTGAGACTTTGCTGAACTCTTCTATCAGTTTGAGTAATTTGCTTATGGATTCTCTGCGTATACAGTCATATCATCTGCAAATAGGGAGGTTTTGACTTCTTGGCTGATGCAGATGCCCTTTCTTCCTTGGTCTTATCTAATTGCTCTGGCTAGAACTTTTAGTACAACATTGAATAGGAGAGGTGAGAGTGGCCATCCTTGTTTAGTTCCCATTCTCAAGGGGAATTGTTTCACTCTCTTTCCACTCAGGATGATGTAGGCAGTTGGCTTTGTATAAATGGCCTTTATTGCACTGAGGAATTTGCCATCTATTCCTATTTTGCTGAGAGTTTTCAGCACAAATGGGTGTTGGACTTTATCAAATGCCTTTTTGCATCAATAGACAAAATCAGGTGATTCTTGTCTTTTGTGTTATTTATGTGATTATGCACATTGTTTTTCTGATGTTGAACCAGCCTTACATCCCTGGTATGGATTCAACTTGGTCATGATGGATTATTTTTTTGATATGTTGTTGTATTCTATTTGCAAGTATTTTGTTGCAGATTTTTGCATCTAGGTTCATGACTGTTATTTGTCTGTAGTTCTCTGTTTTTGTTGGGTCTTTCCCTGGCTTTGGTATCAGGGTTATGCTGGCGTCATAGAATGAATTTGGGAGTATTCCATCCCTTTCTATGCTGTGAAATAGTCTCAGGAGTATTGGAGATAACTCTTCTCTAAAAGCTTGGTAGAAGTCTGCAGTGAAGCCATCTTGGCCAGTGCTTTTTTTGGTTGGTAGTTTTGGGATGATTTTTTCAATCTCTTCCTTTGTGATGGATTTATTAAGTTGTTTTGCTTCACCTGGTGATAGTTTTGGTAGGTGATAATGAATCTAGAAATTTGTCCATTTCCTCTAGGTTTTCAAATTTGCAAGAGAACAGTCTTTCATAGTATTCTGTTGTGATATTTTTTATTTCTGTTGGATCTATTGTGACATCTCCCATCTCATTTCTTGTTTGGGTTATTTGTTTCCTTTCTTGCTTTTCTTTAGTAAGTTTAGCCAACAGTTTGTCAATTTTGTTGATCTTTTGAAAAAAATAGCTTTTGGTCTTTTCAATTTCTTTAGTTGTTCTACTCCCTGACTTGTTTAGTTCTGCTCTGATCTTTATGATCTGTTTTCTTCTAGGGCCTGAGGGGTGCCTCTGTTGCCGTCTCTCTACTTGTTCAAGCCGTATGGTTACTTTTTTGGTTTGGGTTCTTTCTTCCTTCTGTATGTGTGCATTTATAGAGCTAAACTGACCCCTGAGCACTGCTTTGGCTGTATCCCATAGATTCTGGTAGGAAGTGTTTTCATTCTCATTGGAATCCATAAATTTCTTTATTTCATCTTTGATTTCTACAATAAACCATGGCTTTTTGAGCAAGATGTTGTTCAGTTTCCATGAGTTTCAATTTCTATCTATTGATTTCTGCTATTGATTTCGACTTTTTTGGCTTTGTGGTCTGAGAAGATGCTTTGCAGTATTTCAATGGTATGGATTTTGTTGAGATTTGCTTTATGTCCGAACACATGGTATATTCTGGAAAATGTTCCATGTGCACTGGAGAAGGTGTAGTTGTCTGCTGATGGATACAAAGTTCTGTCTGTGTTAATGAAGTCTAGTTGGTTAACTGTGGCCATAAGATCTTCTGTGTCTTTGTTAAGCTGTTTTCTTCAAGATCTGTCCAATATTGAGAGCGGAGTATTGAAGTCTCCCCCTATTATTGTGGAGTGATCTATCTCATTTTTGAGTGTAGTGAGTATTTCTTCGATGTATTTAGATGCTCTAGTATTGGGTGCATAAATATTTAATATTAAGTCCTGCTTATGTACTGAACCTTCCAGCAACAGCGTCCAGCCTTGTCCACGATGCTGGATTTTACATTAAAATCTATTTTATCTGAGATGAGCATTGCCACACCTGTTCTTCTTTGTGTATTGTTAGCTTGGTATATATTCTTCCATTCTTTAATTTTCCATTTGTTCCTATCTTTAAGTCTGAGGTGAGTTTCTTGCAAGCAACATATAGAAAGATCATGTCTTCTGATTGAGGATGTCACTCATTGTCTCTTTACTGGAGCATTCTGTCCATTTACATTCAATGTAATTATTGATAGGTATGTGTTTAGTGCTGTCATTGTGATGTGTTTATTTTTGTGTTGGTGTTTTCTCTGTTGTTACTACTCTGTTCTGGGATATTCTTCTTCATGAGTTGATTTTTCACCTTTTCAGTGTTGGTTTTGTGGTTGTTGAGACTCCTCCTGCATTACATTTCTTGATTTGATATGTTGCATCTTTATTTTGCTTTGTGGCTACACCTGTGATCCCTTTCAATCATCTATGTTTAAACCCGACTGTACCTACTACAAGTTTTATGAAATTCCTCTCCAGCTGGAAGGACTACAACTACTGTAGTACACCCCTTTTTTTAATATGATGATACCATAGTTTTCATGATATAATCACTGGATGCCTTCTTTTAATATTATGGCTTTGACCAAGTTGTGTGCCTTCCCTAACTGAGTAGGTTTCTGGATGATGTGTTCAGTATTTCCTGCTAAAATATAGAGTTAATGGTTTTGTTCTTCTAAGACAAGAGCTCAAAGTAACAAAAGAGGTCAGAAAAGTATCATAATACAAGATCAACATAAGTAAATAAGTACAATTCCTTTATACCAACAAAGAGATTATTAAAGAAATCATCAAGTCAATACCATTTACTATAGTCTCCAAGAAGATAAAATACCTAGGAATAAATCTAACTAGAGAAATAAGAGGCCTGCAGAAAAAGAACAACAAGACCTTACTGCAAGAAACTAAGAGGGACTTTTATAAATGGAGAAACCTACCCTGCTCATGGGTAAGAAGACTTAACATTGTGAAAATGTCTACATTACCCAAAGCAATATGCATGTACAATGCAATCTCAATACAAATTCCAGTGACATTTTTTCATGATATGAAGAAATAAACCACCAACTTTATGTGGAAAGGGAAGGAACCCCAGATAAGTAAAGCACTACTGAAAAAGACGAACACACTGTGAGGCATCTCACTGCCTGACTTTAGAACCTATTACACTGCCACAGTTGTCAAAACAGCCTGGTACTGGTACAAAAAGAGACACGTAGACCAAAGGAATAGACTTGAGACCCCAGAGATGCCACCATCCTCTTATGAATACTTGATATTTGACAAGGGCCCTAAGATTGTAAGTGGGGGTAAAATCAGTCTCTTTAACAAATGGTGCTTGAAAAATTGGATATCTGACTTCAAAAAAACTGAAACAAGATCCACATCTCACACCTTACTCAAACCAACTGAATTTGGATAAAAGATCTATATATCAAATTTAAAACAATAAAGCTCATGTAAGACAAAATACAATCAACAATGAAAGTTTTAATATGCAACTTAGACTTCAAAATCTGAACAACCAAGCAAGATCAACAGAAAAGAAAATAGGTAAGTGGTACTAAGACTCAAACACCTGTGCTCATCCAAAGACCTTATTAATAGAATTAAAAGGCCATGTACAGAATGGGAAAAAGTATTTGGCGACTATATGTCAGACTGACGTCTGATCTCCATAATCTATAAGGTACTGCAAAATATGAACAAGAAAAGCATAACTACCCCAATTAATTGCTGGGCAAAGGAGATGGACAGACACTTCTCTAAAGAGGACATCCAAGCAGCCAAAAGACACATTCGGAAATGCTCACGACCATTAGCTATTACAGAAATCCAAATCAAACCTACAACAAGATATGATCTCACCCCCAACAAGGTTGGCTGTGATCCAGAAAACACAAAACAACAAATGCTGGAGAGGCTGTGGAGAAACTGGAACTCTCCTACACTGCTGCTGAGATTGCAAAATGGTACAACCTCTTTGGAAAGCAATTTGCTGCTTCCTTAAAGAGCTGGAAACAGATTTAATATTTGACCCAGTAATCCCACTGCTTGGAATAATTCCCACAGAAGCAAGAGCGGTCACATGAACAGACACGTGCACACAAATGTTTACTGCAGCACAGTCTACAATAGCAAAAAATTATTCCTGTTCTTCACACTTGATTTGGGACAATTCCAAATAAAACATTTTCTATTTGTAATAACTAGCTTGTTTTTTTCTGTACACAAGCTAAATGAATAACAACCAACTTCAATTTTTGGGGGCCAAAACAAAACTAAAATTTGCTAATTTTAGATTATTTTAAAAAGACATGAAAGTGAAAACAAGAAAATTAATAAATCTAAAATCATAACTCCCTAGAGATAATCAGTGTTTGCCTTCTGACATAAAGCCTTATAGTCTTTTTTCTCTATACATGCATAAGCAAAGAAATTGTGATGCTTAATGTTATGCGTCATCTTCATCAGACTACGATTTTCAGTCATTTGACAGACACTGTGTAAGACTATCCATTTTATGACCTGCTGTGAGCAGTCACTCAGTTGAAAGGGGAGTTTACTTTGGCATATGACCTGTGTTTTAGTCAGCTAGTGCTGCTCTAACAAAAATACCACAGAGTGGATGGCTTTAACAAAGGAAAGTTTATTCTTAAACACTTCAGTAGGCTACAAGTCCAAATTCAGGGTGTCTGCTCCAGGGGAAGGCTTTCCCTCTTGTGGGCTCTGGAGGAAAGTCTGGTATTACATCAGTCTTCATCCAGGGAGCATCTTGGCACATGAACCTCAGGTATGAAGGGCACACTCTTCTCTCAGTGCTGCTTTTTTGACGGTGTGAGACTCCCAATTCTCTTCTTGCTTCCTTTTCCTTTTATCTCTTGTAGGATGAAAGGATTAAGGACAGCACTTGGCTGGCAGGCCATACTCCAGGGAAACTCTTTTTACAGTGGAGCAGGGAGGTGATCTCATAAGGGGATTTACAGTCCCACTCTAATCATGAAACATACAGCATAGGAAAAATCGCAAAATGGAGGACAATCATAAAATACTGGGAATCATGGCCCAGGCACATGGCTAAACATATTTCTGGGGGAGACACAATTCAATCCATGGCAACCTGCCTCCAGTATATAAATGGCTGTTTTGGCAAAGTTTCCCCTCTATCTGGACCTTGCACTCTTCCTGTCACAGGCCTCCTATTCTTGGAATATTATCCTGCAGAAGTCTCCCACCTGCTGCTCGATCTACAAATTATGCATTTGCCAGCCCCAAGTAACCCCGTGAGTCAGCAGAAGCCTCTGACTCCTGATGGGTAATTTTTTTAGTTCATAGCTCTTGCAACTACATGAACCAGCAGAGATCATGAGCATGTTGCTTGATCCATGAATGGACTTGGGACTTTCCAAACCCTGCAATTATAGAGGTCATTTCTTTTTTTTTTTTTTAATTTAACATGACTGAGTGAAAATGTACATTCCCGTATAAATTTACATGCCCACCTATATGCAGCTTCCACTGCTCTCCCTGTCTGGCAACAGCACACTATTCCTCTCTGCTCCATACATGTCTCATCCTCCCAACAGCCTCCTTTCCACTCCTCTCCACCCACTCTCCTTCCTCCAGCCAGAGGTCAGCAGGATGATATCCTATAGATGTATAGAACCATAAAGTGCAACCAATATATGGTCACTCTGCATTGCCAAGTCCAATCCATTCCTGTCCAAAGAGTGGTCCTTCGTTATAATTTATGGGTAAGGGCAGCATCAGGGCCGGGGGCATGCTCTCAGGGGAACCCCGAAACCACTGGACTATCAATTGAGATCTTTTAGGGGAGATCTCAGGATGCACCCCTTTTTATTCTTGTGTTGCCAGTGAGACTCAACCTAGTGAGCTCCATCTTGGCTATCACTGGTGGTGGCCGGGCACCATCTGGTTCTTCCGGTCCCAAGTCGATGAAGGCACCCACTCTTGTGGGTCTCTCTGTCTTCTAGGTTGTCTTTACCGCATGTCATTTTGGTCCTCGGTGAGCATCCGCTCCTGCTGAGTTGGGACCATTTGCTGTGTCCTCGGATGGCAGCTTGGCAGCTTTTAAGAGCCCAGAGGCCACTCACCAATGTGGGGTGCAGAGAGCTCTCTTAGCAAAACGCTAGTTGTGCCAATTGGCCTCGATTTCACTGAAGAGCATGGTCCTCTGCCCCAGCTACTCTACCCTTGCAATATTGGGTTAAGATGGAAGGAGTACTCAAGTTATGTTGAAGTCCACTTAACGTTGTTCTTGTTCCTAATGTGTGCTATCACCGCTTTCTTCCAACCAGATTTCTATCAACTATCTAAACTAAGCCCTTCCCCCCAACCCTCCCTCCCTCCACTCCCTTGCAGCTGTCAGAGTCTTTTCTTCTACACACAAGTCTGTTTTTGAGATCTTATTGTAGAGGTCTCATACAGTATTTGTCCCTTTGTCGCTGACTACTTTCACTCAACATAATGTCTTCCAGTTGAAACCAGGTTAGGAGATGTTTCCTGGAATCATCGTTATTCTTTATCATTGTGTAATGCTCCATTGAGTATATGTACCATAGTTTACCTATCCATTCTTCTGTTGTTGGGCATCTGGGTTGATTCCATCTGTTTGCTATCGTGGACTGTGCTGCGATAAACATTCTCGTGCATGTGTCCGTTGGTGTGAAAGGCCTTGAGTCTGTAGGATATATTCCAAGCAGTGGAATGACTGGGTCAAATGGTATATCGATATCCATTTTTTTAAGGAAGCGTCAGATTGCTTTCCAAAGAGGCTGGACCATTTTGCAAACCCACCAACAGTGTAGGAGGGTTCCACTTTCTCCACAGCCTCTCCAGCATTTGTTGTTTTGTGTTTTCTGGATCATGGCCAATCTTGTTGGGGTGAGATGGTATCTCATTGTTGTCTTGATTTGAATTTCTTTAATAACTAAAGATCATGAACATGTCCACATGTGTTTTTTGGCTGCCTGGATCTCCTCTTTAGTGAAATGTCTGTCCATCTCCTTTACCCATCACTTAATTGGATGATTTATCTTCTTATTGATATTTTGTAGTATCTTATAGATTATGGAGATCAGGTGTCGGTCTGACATAGAGTTGCCAAATATTTTTTCCCATTCTGTGGGTGTTCTTTTAATTCTATTAATAAAGTCTTTGGATGAGCAAAAGTGTTTGATTCTTAATAGTTCCCATTTATCTATTTTATCTTCTGTTGATTGTGGTTTGACAGATTTTGGAGTCTGTCCTCATTGTGTATTAAAACTTCTATTGTTGTTCCTACCTTTTCTTGGATGAGCTTTATCATTTTAGATTTGATATTTAGGTCTTTTATCCAGTTAGAGTTGGTTTTTGTGTAAGGTGTAAAATATGGATCTTGATTCAGTTTATTGTAGATGGATAACCAATTTTGCCAACACCGTTTGTTGAAGATATTTTTTTTACCCCAGTTTAATGTCTTAGGGCAGTCATTTCTTCACAACTGTGTGAGCTACTTCCTTCGGTCAAATCTCTCTGTCTCTCTCCACACACACACACACACACACACACACACACACACACACACACACACACACATCCATGAACTCTGACAATTAAGTCTGTTCTAGTGCTACATAACTCATTGCTGAATATCACTAAGGTCACCTTCAAAGTACTCCCCTTGGGAAGCTATAAGCTGATGCCAGGGCCTAGTCTACCCTTCAAAGCAATTATGGAATGGCCATTGTGCATGCTGACACACACACAAGTTCACAAACTTAACTGTACATTTGCCTGTGATGGAGTTGTTAACTTGTAAACAAATAACTATCAGAACACCTTCCCTACTCAACTGATCTGGTGCTCATGACTTAAGGAATACTGGAGGAAGTTATTCAATTAGAAAATCAATAACAACACACACATGAGGTCCAATAATTAAGTCCATGAACTTAATTGTTCTAAGTGCCATATACCTCATTGCTGAATATGACTACAGTTGCCTTTCAAGTACTTCCTTGGGAAGCTGTGCACTGATGCCATCACCTAGTCCACCCTTCAAAGTGATTTTGGAACTCTTTCTGGGACAGCCACTGTACACAGTTGCAAGGTGGTAAGTTTGCAAACTTAACTGCATAGTTGTCTGCTTAGGGAGTTTTTACTAGTAAACAACTGTATTGGAACATCCTCCCTACCCAACTGATCTGCCCCCCAGTGACATTTTTCTTTATCTGAAGATAAAGGAAATATCAAAAGGAATACACTTCAATGACATTCAGGACATCAGGGGTAATAGGACAACAGCTCTGATGACCATTCTAGAAAAAGAGTTCCAAAATTGCCTTGAAGGGTGGACTAGCTGATGATAGTGATATTCAACAATATCTGTAGTTCTTTTCCTAGGATGAGTTTGCGAAGTTAATTGGCAGTCCTTGTATGATGACATGTGCAAAGATCTAGAGTTAGAAAACCAAAGGTGAAGAGCATGCTGGTACTTGTTTATGCATCACTGGTTTTGTTTCTCCAGAGTAGGATTCTGGGTGCTGTATCCTGCATTGCCTCTTTAAGTATACACTTGATGTTTTTGATTTTCTAAGCGGATCCGACTCGACGGCACTTGGCTGGCTTGGCCAAGCAAAGAACTTCTTTCAGTATTTCTTGTAGTTTTGGTTTGGATTCTACAAGTTTTCTAAGCTTCTGTCTATCTGCAATGTCTTAATTTCACTTTCATATTTTAGACAGTTTTGCAGGATATATAATTCTTGGTTGGAAGTTTTTATCCTTCAAGGCTCTGAATGGATAATCCCACTGCCTTCTTGCCAACAGTGCTTCTGCCAAGAAGTCAGATGAATGCCTACAGGGCTTCCCTCTGTATGTTAGCTTTGCTTTAAGCCTCACTGTCTTTAAGGGCCTCTTTTTTACTAAATAAAAAAATGAAAGTGTACATACTCTGTGCTTACAATACTAGATTAAGAGAGGAGTACACACGTTGCGTCGAAGTCCCATTAATATTGATCTTCTTACTAATTTCTAACAACTATCTAATCTAAACCCTTGCCCCTTGCCTTCCCGCCCTCCCATCCTCCCCACCCTTATAGTTGTCAAAGAGTCTTTTCTATTATATATGAGTATGCTTTTAAGTTTTTATCATAGGAGTCTCATATAATAATTGTCCTTCTGTTGCTGACTAGTTTCACTCAACATAATGTCCTCCAGTTGAGACCAAATTAGGAGATCTTTCCTGCTATCATCGTTGTTCTTTATCAGTGTCTAGTACTCCATTGAGTATATATACCAAAGTTTACCCATCCATTCTTCTGTTGTTGGGCATCTGGGTTGATTCCAACTTTTTGCTATCATCGACTGTGCTGCAATGAACATTCGTGTGCATGTAGCACTTGATGTGAATGATAAGGGCCTCTCTTTATGTTTGATTTTATTAAGCTTGATTATAATATGTCTTGGTGTCTTTCTTTGGGGGTCTATTTTTTCTGGCATTCAATAAGCATCCCGGATATCTATGTTCTCTTCTTTCATGATTTCAGGGAAGTTTTCTGTCAGCACTTCTATAACAATACTCTCCATATTTTCAGCTGTCTCTCCTTGTTCAGGGACTCCAATTACCCATAGATCATTCCTCTTAATAGAGTCCCACATGTGTCTTAATGCATCTTCATTTTTCTTATCTCTTTTCTCTGATTTCTCCTCATAAATGCTGGTGTCAGTTACTCTGTCCTCAAGCTCACTAACTTTGGCTTCTATCTCCTCAGTTCTGCTCTTTTGGCTTTGGATTGAATTGTCTATTTCTGTAATTTTATTATTGATCTGCTGAATTTCAGATCATTGATGCTCCATCAGTTCAAATAGCTCACTTAATTTTTCATTTTGTTCTAATGCATTTTGTTTAATTTCAAAGAGGGCTTTACACAGAATTCTTTTGTACTTGACCTCTGATAGTTTCAGAAAGACTTCTTCATCTAGGAAGTTTTTTTAATCTTTATTTTGGATATTTTTCTGGAGCCATGGTGGACTGTTTCTTTAAATACTTAGCTATTGATAGTTGCCTTTATGCCATCTAGAAGCTGTTCAGTTTCTCTGATGTTACCTCGACAGGATCTGAGGCGTAGTTCTAAGAGAGGAGCTGGTCACCAGCTGCCTCTGTGTACTCTTGTGACTGGTCAGGTGGATTCTCTGGGGTGGCAGGCTCTGCATACTGACTGGCAAAGGCAGTGCCCTACTAACAGAGTCACTTGGGGGACATCAGCCAATGCTGTGATGTGGATCAGTGAAGGGTGGAGGAGATGCTTCAGGGCTGCTCAGCAGTCAGTTCTCCAGGTGGTCTTACTTTAAAAATGTAATTTACTGCTAAGGGGGGAACTGTCCAACAGCTGCCGAAATCAGTCAGGTCTTCAGATGTGGCAGGCTCTGCCTTCAATCTGGCAATGAAAGCACCTCATAGGCCATCCCAAGATGCTATCACATGGTTAAAAACAGGGAGGAGTTATGGCCTTGCTGCCATCCTCTGCCAGGCCCCACCCATAATTCTAGGCACAACTGCCCTAAACACACCTCTTCTGCTGCAGAAGCACTTTCCAGACAGGCACTGCTTCTCAGCGTGTGAATTAGCCCCAGCTGAGATCTCCAAATGGGTGACCCTGCCTCCCAGCTGACCAAGATGGCACTTAGTTAATGGCACATTGTCCAATCTGACAACCTTATGCCAGATCCTGAGGCTCCCCAGACATCTAGGCTGCTCCATTCAATTAACATTCCAGGCCTTAGTTCTCAGAGGGAATCGAGGAGATATGTCTCTTGTCCACTGTCTTGGCCTCACACCCCAGTGTATTGATATTTGTAAGAAAGAAGAAGATGGTAATGACCTTGGAGCCACAGTATCTAAATATGAATCTGGAACCACCATTTATTAGCATGTGACATTGCCCAATTCCTTTAATATATTCTGTCCTTCTATTTCCTTAGCTGTAAAATGAAAAATAACAATAGTACTTCCAGTATGAATTTGTTGGTTCAATCCCCATGCAGAAAAATACATCAAGAATAAATTTGAACTAAGAAATAAATTAAGTAAATGCTTAATTAAAAATAGAATCCAACGGTAATTATCTTTTTTGAGATCTGGTTATTTAGAAAAAAATTTCTAGGCCCTTTGTTTTCCCTCCTCCGACTATTCTTTACTAGTTCAATGCCAATGGTAGCATTTATCAGACAGTCTTTGATTTTCTCACATCAACCAGAGTCTTTGATGCCTTCATAGATAGAACAGTCCTTGGGATATTCATTTTAGTACTGGCTACAGTGTGCTAAACAGATAGACATTACAGAATGAGCTCATTACCAGCATGCTGGAAGCCAGGTGAGTACTAAAAAGAGTCAGTCAGGAGAGTTCCAAATCCATGGCCTGAAGTAATACTAGTAAACTTGGAATCAAGTCAGACTGGTTTCATGGGAGCTGGTATCATGTTTTCTGTTTTATTTGCCTCCATCCTCATTGTCAATAATTATGGCTATCTGAATTTGGAACTCTTCAAAGAATGTCTTGTTTAAATTAGTGAAAACTCTGAGCTTCAGACCATTTTAAAAGGTATGATAGGGTGAGGCCAAGATAGTAGACTAGACAGGTTTCTCCTGATTCCCTCTGAGAACTAAGGCCAGAATAATAAGTGAATGGAACAGTGTGAACATTCTGGGAGCCCTAGGATCTGGTAGAGGATTGTGATATTGGACTGAGTGACAGGAAAGAAGAAACTACCTCTGTTGGAGTCAAGGCAACAGCACACTGAGTCCTGCTTCTGCTGACACATCATTTGAGGGGACTGCAGGTACAGATGCAGGAGACAGGGACTGCCAAACCTGTGAGCCTGGCACACTAATGAACTGGACTCCAGTGCTTAAGTGAACAGCATGTGCTGCAGCAGAGAGACTGAGCTTGGCACAGCCACATCTTGGAGCCTGGCTACAGACCTAGGGTGCCAGTGTCCCACCCCCTCTCCTTTCTGAGCTGCACCATAGATTCTGCTGACTTACTTCAGAAAGGGTGGCTCAGGCAGGATGCCATCTTTGTCAGCTGAGAGGCAGAGCCAGCCAAGCCTGAGGTCTCAGCAGGATTCTCATGCTGAGCAACAGTGATTGTCTGGAAGGTGCTTCTCCAGCAGAAAAGCTGTTTATGAGATGATCCTACCTATGGATCATGCTGGGGCCTAGAGGCCAAGGGCAGCAGTGATTTAATGCCTCCCTTCTTTGACCTAATCATAGCATCTGGGGACAGCCTACAAGGGGCCATCACTGTCAGCCAGGAGGGCAGCCTGCCACTTGAGGGCCCTGCTGCTCTCAGCAACTGCTGGGCAGTGTCTCTCTCAGCAGTAAGGCAGCTTTTAAAATAAGACCATCTGGAGAATGAAGCAGTGACTGGTGGCTGAGTGGGTTGGTGGCATTTCCACCATCCTTCACTGATCCACATCATAGTGTTGGCTGATAACTTCCCAGAGACGCTGTAAGTAGGGTACCATCTCTGCTAGGCAGGAGGCAGGGCCTGCCAACCCTGAGAACCTGTCTGCTCTCAGTGCCTGCTGGACTGTACCTTTCTCAGCAAAAAATCAGGTGTTAAGTTAAACCCATCTAGAGAGCACAGGAGTCCCAGGCAGCTGAGTGTAGTGGCATAATTCTTTCCTCCCTTCTGTGAACTACACCATAGGTTTGGCAGACATAACAACAGAGAGTTGCCGCAAGTAACTCTCTACCTTTAGCAGCTAGGTGATAGGGCCTGCCACCACTGAGACTCCAGGCCAGTCACTAGAGAATGCAGAGGCAGCTGGTAAAAAAACCTAGTGGTGCGCATATTCCCCTCTTGGAATCATGCCACAGCACCCATTGACGTAACACTAGAGAAACCGATCATCTTCTTGATGGCGTAAAGACAACAATCTATATCTAACCATTTAAAGAAGCAGACCACCATGACTCAGAAAACTCCCAAAATAAAGAAGAAAAAAAAATTTCCAGATGAAGAAGTCTTTCTGAAATTATCAGAGGTAGAATACAAAGGAATTATATATAGAGCTGTCCTAGAGATTAAACAAAATTCTACAGAACAAAATGAAAAATTAAGTAAGCTTTATGAACTGCTAGAACATCAATGATCTGAAATCCAGGAAACCAATAATAAAATTACAGAACTAGACAATTCAATGCAAAGTTAAAAGAGCAGGATTGAGGAGTTGGAAGGCAGAGTCAGCGAGCTTGAAGATAAAGTAACTGACACCAGAATTTATAAGGAGAATTCAGAGAAAAGAAATAAGAAAAATGAAGAAGCATTAAAAAACATGTGGGACTCTATTCAAGAGGAATAATCCATGAATAATTGGAGTTTCTGAACAGGGAGAACCAAAAAACCAAACCCACTGCTGTTGAGTTGAGAGGGATAGCAAAAAATACAGACAGAATTGTTGAAGAGTTGCTGACAGAAAACTTCCCCGAAATTACGAAAGAAGAGAACATAGATACCCAAGATGCTTATCAAATGTCACAAAAACTAGACCCCAAAAGAAAGACACTAAGACATATTATGATCAGCTTAATAAAATGAAACATAAAGAGAGACACTTAAAGGCAGTGAGACTTAAAACAAAACTAATGTACAAGGAGAAGCCCTGTATGCTTTTGTCCGACTTCTTAGTATAAACCATGTTGGCAAGAAGGCAGTGGGGTGATACATTCATAGCCCTGAAGGAGAAAAACCTCCAACCAAGAATTATATGTCCTGCAAAACTGTCTCTCAAATATGAAGGTGAAGTTGATATTCAGATAAACAGAAGCTTAGAGACTTCGTAAAAATCAAGCCAAAACTACAATAAATACTGAAAGAAGTTCCTTGTTTAGAAAAACAAAAACAACAAATGTACACTTAAGGATGCAATGCAGGATACAGCATCCAGAATCCTATTCAGCTAGAGAAGTCACAAAGCTCAATCAAAGCTAAAATATTAAAAGAAGGGAACCAGTGATCTTAACACAAAAACTATGACATCATTACAAATATAGAGGGATATATTACAGTAGGAAACCCTGCTGGAGTAGTACGTTAAATGCTACATCTGCTAACCCAAACTTCGGCAGTTCAAATATGCCAGGTGCTCCTTGGAAACTCTATGGGGCAGTTCTACTTTGACCTCTAGTGTTGTTATGAGTCAGACCTGACTCGACGGCAGTGGATGGTATATTACGATAGCCATAGCCCTTTCAGATGGAGGGGAAATTAAGAAGATATACAGAAGTTAAAGATTGGTTTAACTTAGAACATTAAGGAGGATGAAAGGGCTAGCTGCAAAACTAACAGTGTGACATATGAAAACAAGAAACATAATACAGGATTCTCAACAAACACAAAACCAACACTGGAAAAGATGAAAAGTAAATCCATAAAGAAAAATGACCCAGAACAGAATATTATGAGAAACAAATAAAGCATCAACAACACAAAAATAAAGGCAGTAAAATGACAGCCCTAAACACATATCTATTGGTAATTACACAGAATGTAAGTGGACTGAATGCTTCAAAAAAGAGTCAGAGAGTGACAGCCTGGATCAAAAGACATGATCCATCTATGTGTTGCTTACAAGAAACACACCCTAGACTCAATGATATGAACAAACTGAAAATCAAATGATGGAAAATTCATACTAAGCTAACAACACACAAAGAAGAGTAGGAGTGGCAAAACTAATCTCAGTTAAAATATATTTTAATATAAGGTACACCATCATGGACAAGAATAGTCACTATTTATTACTGAAAGGTTCCAAACATAAGCAGGATACAACAAAGTTAAATATTTATGCACCCAATACCAGAGTATCTAAATGCATTGAACAAATCATGACAACAATGAAAAATGAGATAGAGCACTTCACAATAATAGTAGGAGACTTCAACACTCCACTTTCAGTAATGGACAAGTCATCCAGAAAAAAAGCTCAGTAAAGATACAGGCGATCTTGTTGCGACAATCAACCAACTAGACCTTATCGACATAGACAGAACTTTCTATCCATTGGCAGACAACTACACCTTCTTCTCCAGTGCACATGGAACTTTCTCCAGAATAGACCATGTGTTAGGACATAAAGCAAATCTCAGCAAAACCCAATCCATTAAATTATTGCAAAGCATCTTCTCGGACCATTAAGCCATAAAAGTTGAAATCAATAGCAGAAAAAACATAGGTAGAAATCTGAACTTACAGAAACTGAACAACTCCTTGCTCAAAAATCCATGGGTTATAGAAGAAGTCAAAGACGCAATAAAGAAATTCATGCAATCAAATAAGAATGAAAACACAACCTACCAGACCCTATGGGATACAGCAAAACTAGTGTGTAGAGGTCAGTTTATCTCTATAAATGCACACATCTGGAATGAAGAAAGGGCCCAAACCAATGAATTAACCCTACAGCCTGAACAAGTAGAAAGAGAGCAACAAAGGAACCCCTGAGGCATCAGAAGAAAACTGATAATAAAAATTAGAGCAGAACTAAATGAATTAGAGGATACAAGAACAATTGAAAAAAAATAACAAAACCAAAATCTTTTTTTAAAAACAATCAACAAAATTAATAAAACACTGGTTAAACTTAGAAAGGAAAAACAGGAGAACACATAACCTGAATAAGAAATGAGATGCAAGAGGTCACAACAGATCCAACTGAAATAAAAAGTATCATAAGAAAATGCTGCAATAAGCTGTACTCTAACAGATTTGAAAACCTAGAGGAAATGGAAAAATTTCTAGATTCACATTAGCTTCCAAAATTATCACAAAGAGAAGCAGAACAACTTAATAAACCCATCGTAAAAGAAGACATTGAAAAAGTCATCAAAAAACTACCGATCAAAAAAAGTCTTGGCCCAGATGGCTTCACTGAAGAATTCTACCAAGCTCTTAGAGAGGAGTTAATTCCAATGCTACTGAGGCTATTTTGCAGCACAAAAAAGGACAGAATACTCCCAAATTCATTCTATGAAGCCAGCATAATCCTGATACCAAAGCCAGGGAAAGATCCCACACACACACAAAAAAAATTGCGGACCAATATCACTTATGAACCTAGATGCAAAAGTCTTCCACAAAATCCTAGCCAATAGAATTCAACAACATATCAAAAAAACAATACATCATGACCAAGTTGGATTCATACCAGGGTTGCAAGGCTGGTTCAACATCAGAAAAGCAATTAATGTGGTCAACCACAAGAATAACTCAAAGGATAAGAATCACCTGATTTTGTCAACTGATGCAGAAAAGGCATTTGAAAAATTCCAGCACTCTTTCATGTTAAAACCTCTCAGCAAAAGAGGAATACAGGGGAAATTCCTCAGTACAATTAAGGGACATCTACTGAAAGCCAAATGCTTACATCATCCTGAATGGAGAGAGACTGCAAGAATTCCCCCTGGGAACTAAACAAGGATGCTCACTGTCACTGTCACCACTTCTATTCAACATTGCACTAGAGGTTTTAGCCAGAGCAATGAGACAACAGAAAGAAATAAAATGCATCTGTATCAGAAAACATGAAGTAAAATCTCCCTATCTGCAGATATGATTTTATACAGAGAGTATCCTAAAGAATCCATAAGAAAACTATTGGAACTAATACAAGGGTTCAGCAGAGTATCTGGGTATAAGATAAACATAAGCAAATCAGTAGGATTCTTTTACACCAACAAACAGAATATCAAATAGGAAATTGCCAAATCAATACCTTTTAGTATAACCCCCAAGAAGATAAAATACCTAGGAATAAATCTAACCAGAGAAACAAGAAACCTATACAGAGAGTTACAAGACCTTACTGCAAGAAAGCAAGAGACTTACCTAAATGGAGAAACCAACCCTACTTATGGATTGTAAGACTTATCATTGTGAAAATGTCTACTGTACCCAAAACAATCTACATATACAATGCAATCCCAATACAAATTCCAGTGTCGTTTTTCAATAAGATGGAGAAACAATCACCCATTTTGTTTGGAAAGAGAAGAAACCACAGATACATAAAGCAGTACTGAAGAAGAGGAACACAGTGGTAGGCCTCACACTACCCATACTTAGAACCTATTACACTGCCACAGTAGTCAAAACAGCCTGGTACTGGTATAAAAAGAGACATATAGATCAATGGAACAGAACTGAGACCCCAGAAATATTGCCATCCTCTTATGAACAGTTGAAATTCAACAAAGGCCCAAAGGTCATAAACTGGGGTAACAAACAGTGTTGGCAAAATTGGATATCCATCTGCATAAACACTGAAACAAGACCCGTATCTCACATCTTACACAAAAACTAACTCTAAATGGATCAAAGACCTAAATATCAAATCTAAAACGATATAGTACTAGAAATAATAAGGTTGACAACAGGATTTCTAATACACAACTTAGACAGACTTCAAAATCTGACAGAGCATGAACAACATAAGAGAAAATAGATAAGTGGGAACTACTAAGAAACAAACACTTTTGCTCATCCAAGGACTTTATCACGACTTAAAAGACTGCCTACAAAATGGGAAAAAATTTGGCAACTACATGTTGGGACAATGTCTAATTTCCACAATCTACATGGTACTGCAAAGTATCAACAGGGAAAAGGCAAATAACCTGATTACACCATGGGCAAAGGTGATGGGCAGGCACTTTACCAAAGAAGACATCCAGGCAGCCAAAAAACACATGAGGATATGTTCACCATCATTAGCTATTAGAGAAATCTCAATGAAAGCTACAATGAGATACCATCTCAGCCCAACAAGGCTGACCGTATCCAAAAACACAAAACAACAAATGCTGGAAAGGCTGTGGAGAGATGGGAACTCTCCTACACTGCTAGTGGAATTGCAAAATGGTACAAGCTCTTTGGAAAGCAATTTGGCTGTCTTAAAAAGCCAGAAACAGAAATATCATTTGATCCAGTAATCCCGCTGCTTGCAATATACCCTACAGAAATAAAGGTGGTTACACAAACAGAGGCATGCACATGAATATTTATTGCAGCACTGTCCACAATAGCAAAAAGATGGAATTGACCCAGATGCCTATCAACAGATGAATGGACAAATAAACTATGGCACATATACTCAATGGAACACTATGCAATGATAAAGAACAATGATTTTAGGAAATATAACCTGGAATTAACTGGAAGACATTATACTGAGTGAAATCAGTCAGTGGCGAAAGGACAAATATTGTATAACATCCCTGCTATAAGGACTTAAAAACAGACCTATGTACAGAAGAAAAGACTCTTTGAGGGCTAGAAGGATGGGGAGGGAGGAGAAGGTTGTTCATAGACTAGTTGATAGAAATTTGGTTAGGTTAAAGCAGTGACAGCACACACTGGAGATTAGATCAACTTACTGAACTTCACCATAAACTGAAAAGTTTTCTAAACTCAATCCATTATTTCAAAGGATAGAGTAGCAGGGACGGGGATATGGGGTCCATGTATTCAGGGGACGTCGAGGCTAACTGGCATAACTATCTATTGCTAAGAGAATATTCTGTACCCCAAATTGGTGACTGGTGTCTGAAAATCTAGCATGCTGCTATCTGAGGTACACCAAATGGTCCCAACTGATTTGGAACAGATGATCACTGAGAATATCAAAGACACAAGTAAAGCACAAGTAAAGAAGAGCCCAGGAGACAGAAGGACCTATATGAATGGGAGACTGTAGCAGCATGAGACCAGAAGAACCAGATGGTGTCCAGCCACCACCAAAGACAGCTGTGATGAGGGACACAATGCAGAGTCTTTGACGCAGCATGAGTAAAAGATGGGTGCAGCCAAGAACTCTACTAAAAGACCAGAATTGATGGCCTGACAGCCAAGAGGATCCCTTGGGAGTCTGGCCTCTAGACTTGCTGTTGTCCCTGACTGGAAACCAGTAATGAGGTCAACTCTTAAGAATGGACTGGATTCGGGGACACAGTATTACCATATGGTGTGTGTACTTTACGGTTCTATGCATTTATTGGAGGCTGTCCTACTGGTCTCTTTGTAGATGGAAGAGAAGAGGGTAGAGAGGACGGGAAAAATGCTTGTTAAGAGGATACTAGAAATATAGAGTGAAAGGGAGGAGTGTGCTGACCACCTGGTGGGTAGAGCAGAAGGAGCTGCAGATAGGTGGGTATGCAAAACCGATTTGGATTGTATACTTTCATTTAACCACAGTAAAAAAAATGATGCTTATTAAAAGCAGGGTACGTAGTACCTTTCGGGGATTTAAATAGGTGAAGATACATACTTAGGTAAAATGCTGTTTATAACTGAATAATTTCATAGTATTCAAAATTCATTTATTTCCTTAGATAAACTTGACATTTCTTATGCATCTTTAATTTGCAATTCACTTAGAAACTCCTGCATTAAAATTCTTCTGAAAACACAGAGGCAAACATTATTTCTGCCTATGTCTGAATTAAGTTATAATGTATTGGCTTTTTTTATTTTTTACATTTTTAGACAAAGCTCATGGATGATTCCCCACTTATTTTAATTCAGTTTTGACTGTGCTTTACAATACTAAGGATGGCTTTCTTTTTTAAGTCTCTAATTTTCACTGTCTTCAGGTATACCATCTTATGTAACTATGGGGGCTTAGAGCTTTCGTTTCAAATATAAAAGATATTTAACTGAAATAGTTTTTTGAAAATACCTAGAATCTTTCATAAACCTCAGTTTAGGTCAAGGTATCAACTTCTCTTGATTTCATATTTCCTCTGTCCATTATTTTAGCTATTTATTCATAAGGGGGAGGTTGTACCACCTCAATCTCTTTGAAAAGCAAGTTTTTATATGAAGAGGCAAATTCATAGTTTACAGAGAAATCTTTCTGAGTTATTAAGCGCTGGAGCCCTAGTTTCACAATGGTGAGTGCTACTGCTGCTAACCAAAATGTCGGCGGTGCTAGTTCTCTAGCTTCTCCTTCAAAACCCTGTGGGGGTAGTGCTACTCGATTTTATAGGGTCGCTATAAGTAGAGAACCACTCGACTGCAACGGGTTTGGTTTTTTGGTTTTCTGTTTTGATACAGCATTTCAGGCAAATGTAAGTCATTTGTCACCAGTTTTTCTCCCTTTCGATTTCTCTGCCTCATTCTCATATTCCACTTCCATCTAAAAGGGCAAGGAGGAGGCAGATTTTCTTTCAGTACATTGAAATTTTCTTCCCAAGTGTCTAAGAGGTATCTTCTGTTCCGAAGCCTTATTACAACGGTTGAATCTGCAGAGACTTGAACTCCCACCTCTTGGGTCAAATGTCTTCTCTTCCCCACAGATTTCCTCTTGAAACAGTTCCTCATATATAATACCTACTTTCCATCCCAAATCTTTGTAGATGTCTTCACACTACCACTTGTTAGCCCACTAAGTAAAGATCTGGCTGCATCTCCCTCCATAACGGATTGGATCAACCTCCGTGAGAATGATCAATGTCACAGTCAGTATTCTTGAACTCTCACATAGGACATAGTCATGCAGCAAGTGTCAAGAAGCAATTTTCTTTCTTTTTTTTTTAAATTTTGAACAAAGTGAAAGACCAAACCAAACTCATTTCTGTCGAGTTGACGCTGACTCACAGAGACCTTATGTGTCAGAATACAAACTGCGCCATATGGTTCCCAAGGAGTGCCTCGTGGATTTGCTAACTGCCAACGTTTTGGTTAGCCAACACCCACCCCCTGTATAGAAACACTGGCCTATCTCTCACTCCTGTTCTGACAGAGTTTTGTTAGAACAGTGTCTACAGTCTACAAGGGGAAACCCTGGTGGCAGTGGGTTAAGTGCTACATCCGCTAACCAAAAAGTCTGCAGTTCAAATCCACCAGGCGCTCCCTGGAAATCCTACCTGGCAGTTCTACTCTGACCTATAGGGCTGCTATGAGCCAGACTGGGGAGGGGGAGGGGAGAAGGAAAGGGAAGGGGAAGGGAAGGGAAGGGGGGAGGAGGGGAGGGAAGGGGAAAGACCTTCCCCCTTCCTAGGTTTGAGTTTCCTCACCTGGGTAAGCTTTGTGGTTGCTGGATAGGCTCTGAAAATGGATTTCAGAGAGCTCTTAGTCACTCTGCTTCCTGAGCAGCAACTTTGTTACCCTTACCACCCGCCCCTCCCTCTCCGTCCCAGGTTCCCTCTTGACTTCCCTGACCAATCAAAGAAGACTCCCCTTCCTAGTTTTGGGTTTCCTCGGCTTGGTAAGTTTTCTGGTTGCTGGGTAGGCTCTGAAAAGGGATTTCAGAGAGCTCTTAGTCACTCTGTTGCCTCAGCAACAGCTTCGTTACCCGTACCACCGGCCTCCACGCCCCGCCCTGTCCCAGGTTCCCGCCTGATTTCCCTGACCAATCAGAGGAGAAGCCCCCGGGAAGCCTCGCCAGAATCAACCAATCCACGCGTGGCCCAGCCTGCGTGGCTAAGCTTGGCCGTTAACTAGGTTGAGCCCATGCCGCTGCACTCTGGCGGGAACGCACTCCCTGACGAGGCTGATTCTTTCCCGCGCGCTTCAGACTCTGCCGACTTTTTGGTGGCTCCTCCTCAGTCTCGGAGGCCTACCCGTTTACTTTGGCTCAGGAGAGCGAGAGGCTGTGGTGGTGGCGGTGGCGGCGGCGGCGGCGGCGGCGGCGGCGGCGGCGGCCTCTGAGGTAAAAGTTCTTGGAACTTGTTTTGAGCCCAGCCGCCCGCAGACTTTGCTCTCCGTTACGCTTTTCCCATATATGTGTGTGAATTCCGAATGTGGCGACCTGGCCACCCAGGGCGGAGGAAAGTTAGGGTCAGCAACCCAGGGGTCGGGCAGGTCTTTTACCCTCTGGACGTGCGCGTCCTTCCCCTCGACGGAGACCCTTGCTGGAGCCCCGGCCTGGCTCGGGGAGAGGGCGGGGGGCGTCAGGCTTGTTGGTCTCCGCTCAAGGCAGAGCTTCCCGTGGCTTTCCCTCCTGGGAAAATTGCGGAGCCTGGTGCCCTGCCTTCCAGCCTGAGAGTGGAGAAAGACAGGCGCACCTTGGGCATCTGGGTGTCGTCATCTGGGTGTCGTCATTTTATATGACAGGAAGCCCTAGTAGCGCAGTGGTTAAGCACTGGGCGGCTTGACCCTACCAGCCGCTCTGCGGGAGAAAAATGTGGCAGTCCGCTTCTGTAAAGATGTACAGTATTTGAAACCCTATGGGACGCAGACATGTTGTGTTCTGTAAGGTTGCTAGGAGTAGGAGTGGACTAGACGGCAGCGGATTTGGTTTGTTTTGGCTTTTGGTTACACTTCACAGAGAAGTAGACTTGTGCTGTAGTTTTCTCATGAACTCTATGGTTTGATTTTAAACAAAGGGGGAGTAGGGGAAGAGAAGGTGTGATAAGACTTGGGGTATTCGAGACGATGAACCATGGTTGTTAATGGCAACCCACGTACGGTAGTTGAGTGTTGTAAGCAAGGAGTGATAGGACGAATCCCTGCTGAAAACTGGTGTTTCTAGTAAGTTCTCATGCAATCCAGTGCTTCTGCTTAGGGACCTGTTCTGAGAATCACTGGTAGACCAATGGTTCTCAAAAGTTGTTACACATAAGAATCACCTGGGTATCTTGTTCAACTATAGATTGTGATTCAGTTTATTGGTGGGGTGGAAATACAAATTCTCAGCAGGAGTACAAACCTGAACCAGCGGATTGATTCCAAGCCTTGGTTTCAGTGGAAGGTTACTCTGGTTATCCAAGAACTGGAAATTAATTGAGATTTAACTAAACTACTTAATCATCTTCTTTTATCATATTTTCTCCTTTTTTAGCTTCAACTCCATCTGGCAAAGGCCATAGTAAAGCTCGAGTATGTTGGCCGTTCTAACTTTTAAACATTCACAGTTGAAATGGGAGTGAAATATTTGTTATTGGCTAAAATAATGTCATTGTAATGTCCTATCACTACAGATTATTAGAGATTTAGAGATTAAGTTTCTTCTGTTTGTTATTTCACTAGATACTTGGGAAGGTTTTGGGGGGGTTGTTTTTCACTTTATTGTGCATTATTCTAAGTCTAATACCTAGCAAGTGTTTTTTTGACGTCTTGGCTGTGATTCGCTGTAAGCAATAACTTTTATATTACTCAGTACACAGAGTAACGATATATGCAGTGAACTCAGACTTAACTATTATATTTTGAAAAATGAGGATTACAATCCACCAGTGAATTTTAATTCTCAGTATGAAAAAGCACTGACCTTAGACCTTTGGTTTTCACGTGTGAGTGTGCGTAGGAATCACATGGGAAGTTTATTTAAAATGCATATTTCCCTCTCTCCTTCCAGGAATTGATTCTGTGGCTCTCAGGAACGTGTATGATGTTACATATATGAAGTGTTTGGTACAGCCCTAAATGTACAGGTGTTCAATGAATGATGGTTCTTTTCCTATGGAATACTTATATTTTTTTAACCTTATGGACAGAATAAACTCTTCATTGTTTGGTCTGCCCTTAGCAAGTGTTAGGGATTGAATTATGTTTCCCAGAATATGAGTTGTAAATCCTAACCTTTATTCTTGTGTTTATAATCCCATTTGGTAATGTGTTACCTTTGTCATATCAATGAGGCAGGATTAGTGTAGGGTGTACCTTGAGTCAGTATCTTTTGAGATATGCAAGAAATTAAACAGACAAACTGAAGAGACACATGGTAAGACGGAAGCCCAAACATGTGGAAATTTCCACGGAACCAGAAAGTGAAAGTTGACGAGATAAATACCTTCCTCCAGAGCTGGCAGGGAAAGCCTTCCCCTAGATCTGGCATCCTGAATTCAGACTTGCAGACCCCTAAGCCATGAGAAAATAAATTGATTTTTATTAAGGCTACTCACTTGTGGCATTTCTGTTATAGCAACACTAGATAAGTAAGACAGCAAGACAGAGACTGATGTTGAGCACTGTTTTCTACAAGGTTGAGGAGTTAAGGAGGTAGGGGATGGCCAAGAATCTGAGATGAGAATTAAGGCACTTGCTTTTCATGGAGAATTCCATGAATACAGAATATTAGGGGTTGAAAAATACGAGGCTTAAAGAGACCCGGTGACTTGCCCAAAGTCTTGTTGCTAGTCATTGACAGAGGAGAATGGAACTCACTTGATTAAAACTAATCTTGTACCCAAATCGGCTTTAGTGTCTGTGCTCTAGCTCTTGTTATTAGGTGCTGTTGAGTTGGTTCCAACACAAAGCAGCCCTGTGCACAAAAGATTGAAATACTGCTCAGTCCTTGCTCTCCTCATATTTGTTGCTTTGTTTGAACCAGTTGCTATAGCCCCTGTGTCAGTCCATCTCTCTGAGGTCTTCCTCTTTTTTGCTGACCCTCTACCAATCATGATGTGCTTCTCCAGGGACTGATTCCTCCCAATAACATGTCCAAAGTAAGGGAGATGGAGTGTCGCTCATCTTGCTTCTAAGGAACATTCTGGCGGTACTTCCAAGATGAATTTGTTTGTTGTTTTGGCAGTCCATGGTATATTCAGTATTTTTCACCAACACCATAATCCAAAGGCATCAGTTCTTTGGTTTTCCTAATTCACTGTTTTGTTTTTTTTTTACCAACGCCTTTAGTACAAATTGAACTTATTTCTTCAATACCAAGCAGCAGTCAAAAAAAACAAAAGACACATTGTCTTGGGAAAATCTGCTGCGGAAGACCCCTTTAAAATATTGAAAAGTAAAGGTGTCACCTTGAAGACTAAGGTGTGCCTGACCCCAGCCATGGTATTTTCAGTCACGTCATATATGTGGTGGTTAAGACTGTGTCAACTTGGGAACCCCATGTTTGGCTTCTGTATCAGGTAGCAGCATCAGGGCCTGTAGTGGCTTCCTGCCCCTCGGCCCTCATCTCTCCACCTTCCAGCACCTACTTTCTATCTGCTCACATTGACATAAGCTCCTGCTCTCTTTTGAATCTGGTTCCTGGACCTGAACTAGTGGCTGTTGGGTTCATCAACCCTTACAGCAGCAAGTGAGAGTCCTGTTCCCTGACCTGCAGATGCTGGGTTCACCAGCCTTTGCAGGTCATTGAGTCAGCAGAGACCTTACAGTCTTGCCTGCGAGCTTGGGATCTGCCGACCTACACAGCTGGTGATCTAGAATTCTGGTCTCTGACCTACTGATCTTGTGTTCACCAACTCCCGTAGCTGTGTGAGGCTGGTTCCATGACTTGGGACAGTCAAATTCTACAATTGTGTTAGTTGTTTCCTTTATGTAAATCTTTCCTTGTACAGATGCATGTTACTAGGTTTGCTTCCCTAGAAAACCCAGCATAAGACAATTTGGTACCAGGATTCGGGTGCTGCTCTAACAAATCCCTAAAATGTCAAAGTGGTTTTGAAACTGTGAATTGATGGAAGACTCAGAAGGGACTGAGGAGAACTGTTATTGCCAGTGAAGGCACAGATGGTGAGGAACAAGTAGCAGAGGACCAGCAGCAGCAATGGACAGGCAGCAGCAGAACCAGTCCAGTGCGAGACAGCACTGGCGCTAACCCACAGAGTAAGGAGAGCTGAGTGCCTATGCACAGAGGTTTCCTGGCAGAGTGGGCTACCTGTAGGCACTTGAATCTGTGGAGCTAAGTTTGCTGACCCACAGAGTGAGGGAGCCAAGTGCCTGTGCACAGGAGGCTTCATGGCAGAGTTGGGTGCCTCTGGTCACTTAAATTGGTGGCGCTACAGAGCTTTAGAACACTTGCCCCTGTGGAGAAGATGTGGGCCTGAGGCCTGGGCCATAAGGCTATAGGAAGCAGAAGCAGAAGCAGAAGAGACAAAGAGCTTGAGAAGCTGAGCTGCCTCAGTCTCAAAAGGTATGGCTATGACCTCAGGAGTTTGAAAGGGTAGAGCCAGGGCTCTGTGTTTGTAAAGGTGAAATCACCACTCAGTTGAGCTTAGGGTGCAGCTAAGCCAAGAGGGAAGAGTTGCTGTCCAAGTGGGCCTTTCTAGGCACAGTTGCAGCACAGGGCTGGGGGCTTCTACTCAGAATCCAGAGAGTGTGGCAAATACCTAGAGTCTGTAAGGCAGGGGCATGGTGTAGAATGTCTCAGAAAATGGAGAATTGTTTTCAAAGCTTTGAGAGCTGTTGTATTATGTTCTGCTGATTTATTTGTTGCCAGTTAATGTCTTCTTTCCCTGCAGTTTCTCCTAATTCGTAGTGTATAGCTTATGAAATGTATAGCATGTGCCAGCCTGTTATATTGTTGTACTTTGGAGGCAGATATCTTATATTCTTGATTTCACATATGTAGAGAAAGTTTTGTATTTTGGACTTGGGACTGATTTAAGACTTCTATCATATGGGGTGGACATGTTTTGGCTATGACTTTTGCTATGATGGGATGTTACATGTTTCAAATATGTTATTTTGGGGGGCCAGTGGGTGGAATGTCATGGATTGAACTGTCCTCCCAAAAATGTGTGTAGCCATTTGGCTGGGCCATGATCCCCAATAGTTTGTACTTGTCCTCCATTTGTGATTTTGTTATGCTGTATATTAAAGAAGATTAGAGTGGAGCTGTAAATCCCTTCCTCAGGTCACCTCCTTGCTCCAATATAAAAGGAGTTTCCTTGGAGGGTGGCTTGCACCGCCCTTTATCTTTTACTCTTACAAGAGATAAAAGGAAAGGGAAGCAAGCAGAAAATTGGGAACCTCTCACCATCAAGAGAACAGTGCTAGGTGACTAAAACAATATTCATACAAGAGCTGGACCATAAGACAGGAGAAGAATTGATGCCTTTGAATTGTGGTGTTGGAGAAGAATATTGAATGTACCACGGACTGCCAAAAGAACCAACAGATCTGTTCTGGAATAAGCACAACCAGAGTGTTCCTTGGAAGCAAAGATGGTGAGACTGTGTGTTACAGAGTTTGGACATATTGTCAGGAGGGATCAGTCCATGGAGAAGGGCATCATGGATGGTAGAGTGGTAGGTCATTGAAAAAGAGGAAGACTGTCAATGAGATGGATGGACACAGTGATTGCAATGATGAGCTTAAGCATAAAAATGAATGTGGGCATGGTGCAAGACTGGACAGTGTTTTGTTCTGTGGTACATAGGGTCACTATGAGTCATAACAGACTAGATGCCACCTAACAACAACAACATTCAGCTATACAATGCATTTGTGCCCTTTTATACCAGAATAATTTGAAATTTGCAAGTCCAGTTCCTAATATGCTTCACAGAAAGTGTTATTATAAATTATTCTGAATGGTTTAACAAGTGAACTCAAACATACATATTGTAAGGAATGGCATCCCCTGCAAAGTAGTCGCTTTCAGAGGATGTCTCATGATGTTGTTATTGCTCAAAGTACATTTGGGACAATTCTTTCAAAATTGCCTTGAGGCCTGTGGCACATTATTTTGTACGAAATTAGCAACATTCAAGTTAGCAACACTTCGCATTTGGAAATTGGCTGTGATATCTTGATAAATCTGGAAATCACAAGGAGATGAATCTGATGTGTAATCAAACAGTGATATCATAATGATACTGATCCTCATGGTCGTACATCTGACAGCAATTCCAAAAGAAAAATTCCAAAATATTTTGAACAATGATAGCATAATTTAAATCTGAGTATAACCTTCCAAGGTGACTAGTTTTAAACACAACTTTCATTTGAACTTAGGCATTCTTCGCTCAGTATTCATCAACTACTATGTGCCCGCTTCAGTTGTTAAAGACATGCAGTCCACAGGCATAACTACCCACTGTCTGCACTGCTTCAGCTCTCATGTGATGAGAACCATGCCCAATTTCCTTCCAAGTGTGTGTGGTGGTGTTGTCGGTGCCATCGAGTCACTTCAGATTCTTATGGATCCTCTGCTGAACAGAACAAAACTTGCCTAGGTCCAGTGCCAGCTGCACAGTCGTTACTGTTTGAGCCCATTGTTGTAGCTGCTCTGTAAATTCATCTCACTGAAGGTCTTGTATTTATTTTTGCTAACCCTCTACTTTACTAAATATGATGTCCATTCCATGGACCAGTCCCTCCTGATTAACATGTCCAAAGTACGTGCAACAAAATATCGCCATGCTCACTTCTAAGGACCACTGTGGCTATACTTATTCCAAAGCAGATTTATTTGTTCTCCTGGCAGGCCATAGTATATTCAATACTCTTTACCATCACTATCATTCCAAGACATCAATTCTTCTCTGGTCTCCCTTGTTAACTGTCTAGTTTTCCCATGTATATGAGGCACACTATGGTCCTCAAAGTAACATCTTTGCTGTTCAACACTTTAAAGAGGTCTTTTGTGGAAAATTTGCCCAGTATAATACGCCGCTTCAGTTCTTGACTGCTGCTTCCATAGACGTTGACTAAGGATCCAAGTGAAATGAAAACTAGTGAGTAGGATTTAAAACTAAAGTTCTTTTCCTAAACCCACTATCCAGTAAATCACTGAACCAAAACTTTCCTTCATAACCTCCAACTGTGGGTGCCACAGTCACATGATTAAGCATCATATCCATACCTGGTTTGTTCTCTCTTTTCCAGCTGGGCCTTTGATCCCTACCCTATTCTGAACCTTCATCTATTTGCTAACTCTTCCACAATTCCTAAGGACTGTATCCTGCTTCCTGTGCAGCTGTCCATGGACCTTAAATGGGCATCTCTGTGACCAGGACTATTCAGCCTTTATTCCCTGTATACTGCTCATGTCCAGAAAGGCCTTGCTGTTGTGTCCGTGCCAAACAGATGAGGCCCCATTAACAGAAATTCTGATTGCCTCCTCCTACATTATATTTGGAGCTTCTAAATACCCTTCTTATGGTTTTGCTTTACTGGTCCCAGTTTATTCCTCCCTCGCTAGCCAGTCGTTGAAGCCTTATGGTCAGGTGTCTTTGCCTTAGTGGTACTATGGCATAGTAGCATTTTTTTATACAGCTTTTTACATTTTAGCAAACTCTTTCAACTACATTGCATATTTGACCATCACAACAATTTTATAAGGTAGGTAGCACTAAAATAATAAAATAACTTCTGCTATACTTGATTTATAAAATCTTGTTGCTTTTACAATCTCCAGTGAAAATACTGATCATATTATAACATCTGATATCTGGATGCTTTTTTCCCTTTCATTGTCGAAGGTAAAATATGTTTATATATATACATATATATATGTATGTATGTTTGCTTTTACTGTTGAGTAAATATTTAATGAACCCATAATCAAGTAGGAAATTGAAAACAAAAACAGTTGCCTCTGTTTAATTTGTGTCAGTTATTAATTTCCACAGCAGACTACCAGGGCACACTGTGAGAGGGGATTGCTGTCTTATTATTTCACTTTTTCCAATATGATGAATTTCTAGTGTAATGATTTTTAAAATTAAATTATTCTGCATCATTATTAGAAGTGATATTCATGCCCAGAAAAATCAAACTTTTAAAAGAGTAATAAATGCTAACAATATGTTGAGTGCTTGCTATGTGCCAAACAGTGTTTAAAAGGCTTTTACAGGTACTAAGCCAGTTATACTTGTAACAGTCCTATGAGATAGGTACTATTATTATCCTCATTTGAAAGATAAGAAAAATGAGGTACAGAGAAGCTAAACAATATGTCCTCAGTTACAGAGCTGGGAAGTAAATGATGGATACAAATCAAGGCAGCGTGACTCCAGAGTACTTGCTCTTAACCACTATGATACATCATCTCAATGATAGATGTACAGGCAATTTAACTTGTATGTAGTACCCTCAACATCTCCAGTAGGCATTGAAATCAGTTTGCTATTTCAGGAAAAAGAGTCAAAATAATAGAAAAACAAATCAGAAGATTTGTAATGTATCATCTGCAGGCAGATATATTTTGACTTGTAACTGATCCAGCATAAATTTACTGCTCTAAGCACAATTCAAAAGTTTTTAAAGAATTATATAATAATAGTAACAAAGTAATGTTTCCTATGAGTTAATTTTGTAAAATAATGTTTAAAAATATCAGTAGATGGCTAGAATAAGTTGCTTCCTTATTTACACTGAAATCACTAACGGTAGACCTAATTCCACAGTCTTATTCTGGAAATTCATTAAAGTCTAACTCATCCAAGACTTTAAACATCTTGAACTTCTACTCCAAACATAGCTGTAGAATTGTTGTTTATGTAGGGTTTATTTACAACACTGATATGTAGTCAGTATAGGTATGGATAGTTGTGAGTTTTTTTATTTATGCTTTTGATGTATTATTTCCTAAAACTTCCACAGTAGATATATTGTATTCCTGTTTTACTCAGAAAAACAGTTGTATTATTTTGTACAAGCCAGTGAACCAACCCATTACTGTTCTCCGGTGCTGAAATAAAGTGGAAAGTACAGGCATCCCCGAGGCAAAATTGAAATAGGTAATTTGTTGGAGGGCAGACCTCAACAGACATCCTTTCCAGTTGAGTAAATGAAATATAAAACCCATTTCTACTGAGTCAATTCAAACTCATAGTAGCCCTATAGGATGGAACAGTACCACCCCATAGAGTTTCCAAGCAGTGCCTGGTGAATTTGAGCTGCTGACTTTTTGGTTAACAGCTACAGCACTTAACCAGTATCCACTGTGGTTTCAAAATAAGAGATACAGCCAGGAAAACAAATGGGGCTGTGGTGGCGCAGTGGTTAAAAGGTCAGGCTGCTAACCAAAAGGCTGACAGTACTAATCCACCAACTGCTCCCCCAAAACCCTATGGGGCAGTTCTACTCTGTCACAGTGAGTTTAACTTGAGAGCAGTGAGTTTTTTGTTTGTTTTTTGCTTAGATGACATATGCGAAACAAAGATAAAATGGTAGTGTGAAAAAGTGGGTTCCCAAATAACGATGTGCAGTCTGAAGGACACTGATACAAACCTTATCTGGAGATAGGACTCAAGAGTCTGAATTTTTAACTAACCACTCAAATGACTGTTAAACACACTAAAACCTGAGAACCACTGTAGTAGGTGCTCAGTATGTGCTTGTGACTTTAAATGTAAACATTTAGGAAAACAGGGTGAATGTTTGAGTTTACTTGCTGCCCCAGATCTATGAGTTGGCAATACATATATCTGATGGAGTTTGCAAGAATTTTCAAAGAAAAGTAAGAGAAAAGGAAATGGCCCAGGGAAGGTTGGGAGATGTGACACTTACAAATTCTTGATGTCTTAAATAGAAAAACAAGATACCTCTTTCTGATTATCTTCTTCTTTAGAATATGGAACCTGAAATCGTGGAATCTGAAAATATGGAAACAGAAACGGTTTCTTCAGTGTCTCCTGTGAAGTTCCTCTCTACACGACCTATTCCTGAAGAAGAGGCTGATTCTGAATTTGTACAGGTGGTTGTATACTTAAAGATCAATTAGTTCTGTTCTCATGAAGTTTTGAAACTGTTTGATCCACTCATTCCAACCTTACAAGTAAGAGTAGAGCTGTGTCATTAGATACATATACAAGAGGTTGCAGAGCTGATTACACATGGAAATACAACCTCTAGTACGTTTCTAGCTTACGTAATTATATTTTTTGTAAACCACCTGAACACTGAACAGGAAAATTGTTCAAAATTCTTGTCATTTATATTTATGGCCAGAGACTATTTGACAACCACAGCAAGAATAGTAGCTAAGACTATGTAAGCCTAGACAGTATTTCTGTAAAACAATTTCAATTGTATAGAATTAATTGGACCTCAAATGTGAGCCCCCTTAATTGTTTTGTCTACCTATGAAAGTAAAAGAAATTATTTTGAGGCAAATAAAGGGACAAACCAGCTCCAACTTACTGAAATTGGCTCCTGCATCCATACTCAACTAGAGTTGTGGAGCCTAAATCGTTATGTAGCATTTGGGTTCAGAACAGGTAACCCCAGGGGGGCATGAAGTAGCAAGGCAGCTTCATTTTTACTAGGAGAGTCCCAGAACTGATTTTTGCCCACTGCCGGTATTCCCAGAACAACAAACACTTCTGTGTAACCTCTGTTGTCTACTTTCCTTTTCCTACTCCTTCAGTATCAGTGAACTTTGATTATCAGATTGCCTGTGTGAAAGCAAACAAAATTTGATGCAGAAACTTCATTATTGTTCTACAAAAGATCCATTAGCTTAGTGTGATTTTAGTGGTTTTCCATTGTTATAAGCTGTTTACCAAAAACGATCCATCTTCATGAATATACATTGCAATTTACTGTTCTCCCCTAATTTTTTTTGTCATGATACAGAAAAACAGCTATGATCTCAATGTGTAATATATTCAGTAACTCAGATGGGTACTGGATTGGGCTTCCACCTTCCAGGAAGATCTTCATTGGAAATGTTGTTGTTGTTGTTAGGCGCCCTCAAGTCAGTTCTGACTTGAGCGACCCTATGCACAGCAGAACGAAACACTGCCCAGTCTTGCAGCATGTCCACAATCGTTTTTATGCTTAAGCCCATTGTGGCGGTCACTGTGTCAATCCATCTCATCAAGGGTCTTCCTCTTTTTCTCTGACTTTCCACTGTACCAAGCATGATGTCCTTTTCCCGGGACTGATCCTTCCCGACAACATGTCCGAAGTATGTAAAGACACAGTCTTGCCATCTTTGCTTCCAGGGAACACTCTGGTTGTACTTCAGAATAAATTCGTTTGTTCTTTTGGCGGTTCATGGGACATTCAGCGTTCTTCTCCAGCACCACAATTCAAAAGCATCAATTCTTCTTCTGTCTTCTTTGTTCATGTTCCAGCTTTCACATGCATATGATGCAATTGAAAATACCACAAATTGAGTCAGGCACACTTTAGTCTTCAAGGTGAAATTTTTACTTTTGAATACTTTGAAGAGGTCCTTTGCAGCAGATTTTCCCAGTGCAATGCCTCTTTTGATTTCTTGACTGCTGCTTCCATGGATATTGATTGTGGACCCAAGCCAAATGAAATCCTTAACCAACTCAATCCTATCTCCATTTATGACAGGGTTGCTTACAGGTCCAATTGTGAGGATTTTGGTTTTCCTGATGTTGAAGTGCAATCCATACTGTAAGCTGTGGTCTTTGATCTTCATCAGCAAGTGCTTCAAATCTTACTCACTTCCAGCAAGTAAGGTGGTGTCATCTGCACGACACAGGTAGTTAATGAGTCTTCCTCCAATCCTGATGTCTCATTTTTCTTCATAGAACCCAGCCTCTTGGATTGTTTGCTCATCATACGGATTGAAAAGTTATGGTGAAAGGACACAGCACTGACTCACACTTTTCCTGACTTTAAACCGTGCATTGTCCCATTGTTCTGTTAGCACAACTGCCTCTTGGTGCTTATACAGCTTCCTTAAGAACAAGAGTAAGTGTTCTGGAATTCCCATTCTCTGCAGTGTTTGCCATAACTTGTTATGATCCACACAGTCCAATGCCTTTGCATTGTCAATGAAACACAGGTAAACACCTTTCTGGTATTCTCTGCTTTCAGCCAAGATCCATCTGACATCAGCAGTGATATTCCTGGTTGCACATCCTTTTCTGAATCCAGCTTGAATTTCTGGCAGTTCCTTGTCAATATTCTGTTGCAGTCACTTTTGAATGATCTTGAGCAAAAGCTTACTTAGTGTGATATTAACATTGTTTGGTAATTTCTGCATTAGATTGGATCACCTTTCTTTGGAATGGGCATAAATACAGATCTCTTCCAGTCATTTGAGCAGGTGGCTGTCCTCCAAATTTCTTGGTGGAAGTAGCACAGTTAAATAAAACGTGATTCATTAACAACCTGCATTATACAGATGACACAACCTTGCTTGCTGGAAGTGAAGAGGATTTATAGCACTTACTGATGAAGATAAAAGACCACAGCCTTTAGTATACATTGCAGCTCGACATCAAGAAAACAAAAATTCTCACAACTGGACAAAAGATTGAGGTGATCAAGGATTTCATTTGACTTGGGTCCCCAATCAGCACCCATGGAAGCAGCAGTCAAATAGAAAGACGCATCGCATTGGGAAAATCTGCTGCAAAGGAGCTCTATAAAGTGCTGAAAAGCAAAGATAACATCTTGAAGACTAAGGTGCACCTGACCCAAGCCATGGCATTTTCAGTTACATCATATGTGTCTGAAAGCTGGACAGTGAACAAAGAAGACAGAAGAAGAATTGATGCCTTTAAATTGTGGTGCTGGAGAATTTTGAATGTCCCATGGACTGTCAAAAGAGCAAACAGATTTGTTCTGGAAGAAGTACAACCAGAGTGCTCCTTGGGAGCAAAGATGGCAAGACTGTATCTTAATTTGAACATGTTGTCAGGAAGGATTGTTCCTGGAGAAGGACATCATGCTTGGTAGAGTGGATGGTCAGCCAGAAGGTGGCATGACCTGCGTGAGATGGACTGACCCGGTGGCCGCAGTGATAGTCTTAAGCGTAAGAATGATTGCAGGCATGGTGCAAGACTGGGCAGTGTTTCGTTCTGCAGTGCATAGGGTCGCTGTGAGTCAGAACTGATTCAACAGAAGCTAACAACAACAACAACAAAAATCTTTATGGGAACAGATTGCCACATCTGTCTTCAAGGAGTGAACTGTGGGTTAGAACTGGTAATCTTTCAGTTAGCAGCCAGGTGCCTAACCACTGTACCACCTGGGTGCCTTCCTTTATCCCCATGGATCCATAATTAACTGTGGTGGAACTGATGAATCCAGCCTGAGGAAAGATGTGTGCCCTAGGGTCTGTTAGACAGAATAACTTCGGAAAGGAGAAAGAAAACACGGTCAAAATGACCCTTGGCGTCTGTCTCACTGTTGTACAGTAATGAAGAGTAACTGAATGGGAAGACTCCATGTGAATATTTTAGATATAAAGTTTATTAAATTTAAATGGTAAATTATCACTAATCTTTTATGTTATACATGCATTAATTACCTAGTGTTGGACTTCTTTTACTTCCAATCTAGTCAAATTATTCGTCCATCACTCGAGCGATTGTCCCTGAAAATATTGGACCAGCAGAAATGGAAGAGGTCGAAAGTAAGTTATTTAATGAAGCGGTATATATTAATATAATCTTTGGACTGGTAGAAAAAAATGCAGAGAGCCTAATACAAACCAACATAAAAAAGTTGCTGTCAAGTCAGCTGACTCATGACACCCATGTGTGTTAGAGTAGAACTGTGCTCCGTAGGGTTTTTGATGGTTGAGTTTTTCAGAAATAGATCAACAGGCATTTCTTTCAAGGCACCTCGATGTGGACTAGAACCTTCAACCTTTAGGCTAGGAGCCAAGTAATTCACCTTTGCACCACCCAGAGACACTGGTACATGCTAGTATTTATTAAAGATGATCTGAAATAATTGTGAAAATGATGAGCAGCTATTTATATATAAAGACATTGTACTTTTTATCTCACTATTGCTAAGTTGTTTTTCTAGTAATGGAAGTTGATTTGTCTTGAATCAACCACATTCTTTGACATATATTCCTGAGATGTAAAACCAAGAAAGTAGCATGTGACTAGACGACTTTTTGTTATTTAGGGTGTAGTTACGAAGATCCGTAAATTATTCACCTTCTACCCTCCTAGATTCTGTCAGCTTCACATAATTCATTCATTTAACAAATATTTCCTGAGTGCCTATTTTACACTAGGTAGTATGATTGTCTCTGAGATTACAGTGAAGGTCATATTAGAAAGTGTTCCTGCCCTCGTGGAACTAATACTGTTTCGAAAAAGACAATAAAATAAATAGCTACAGTTTTATCTTACATTGAAATGCTTATGAATTAATGGTCATGGGATTACACATAAAATCAGAGTCTCAATAAACTAGAGTGAATAATTTGAGTGTTTTCAGCATTTTGGTCTTTACTTTTTTACAGAGTTGAACATACTACACATCTTTAGAAACAAAAGGCGCTAGTTCTATTGATATCACAGTTACAGGAGGATGAGAAGAGAGAGGGAGAGAAATGCATTAATTTAGCTAATTGTAAACTACTGTATCTGGGAAAATGTTTAATATAATAGCTACAGTTAGGTCTGGGGATGGTTTTAAATTTCCTGTTATTGCTGTGTATAATCGAGAGTCTACTTGCCTTATTAGAGACATATTCACTCCATGGGGGCCAATAATTCAAATTTGGATTATTTCTCTGCTGCCCATATTTCTGATAATTTGGTCTAATTGTCTCTGAATTTGGAGGGCAATAAGTCATATGCTAAAAGTTACATAAAAATGTATAGCTAGACTTTACAAAGCCCATGCTAGATAGAAGCAGACAATTTCAAAAGAATGGCCATAATTAAAAGACAGATGCTTAGGACTTAAATTAATATTCTGTACCTGATAGGGGTCTTACTTTACTGCCCGAGGAGTTGGAACAGGCATGAACTGGGATTTCGTAGGACTGCTAGGCACTCAGGCACATGCTCAGTTCTGCATAAAGGACAAATAATAGAAATGTTCTCTAAATCTCATATCTTCATGAGGAAAGCACTGGGTTAAAAAAATGATAATTGAAGTCATTGTTTTCAGTTCCTTAATCGACATTGTATTTTAAGAATTGTGTCACATTTTCACGGAGAAGGTCGCTAACTGTCTTTACGTAGTAAAACACAACACAATACTGCTAAGTGAAGGAAGCCAGTCCCCAAAAGCTGCATACCATATGATTCCAACTATATGACTTTCTGGAAAAGGCATAATTACACAGATAGTGAAACAATCAATCAGTAATTTCCAGGGTTTGTGGAAGAGGGGAGAGGAATAAACAGGTGGAGCACAGGGTGTTTTGAGCCACCGAAGCTATTCTGTATGATGCCATCATAATGGAGGACACGACATTAAGTATTTGTCAAAACTCATGGGACTGTACACACAAAAAGTGACTACTGATGTTAACTGTGGACTTAAGTTAATGATTTGTCAATACTGGTTCTTGATTTTTAGCAAATACACTGCAGGAATGCAAGATGTTAATAGGAAAAACAATGTGTAGTGTAGGGGAATAAGTAGGAACTCTATACTTTCTACAAGATTTTTTTGTAAATGTAAGACCTGTATAAGAAAGAATTACCAAAAAAGCCACACACAATGCAAAGTAAGACATTTCTACCCCAACCAAATTATTATATGTTTGATTTATTCTTTCATATAAAATGCAGATATTTCTTAGTCTGTGTTCTCTGGAGAAACAAAACCAGTGAAGCACATATAAGTATATATATATGTGTACATATGTATATGTATGTATATATATGTATAGACAGAGACAGACAGACAGAGACAGAGAGATTTGCTTGAAGGAAATAGCTCACATAATTGTGAAGAAATGACTTATATAATTGTGGAGTTTGGCAAGTCCCAAGTCCATTCATGGATCAGGCAACAGGCTGACGATCTCTGTTGTTTCATGTGGTTGCGAGAGCTGGTGAAATAAAAACAGTTGCCCATCAGGACCAGGTCAAAGACCTCTGCTGACTCACAGGGTTACTCGAGGCTGGAAAATGCATAATTTGTAGATTGAGCAACAGATGGGAGACTTCTGCAGGCTAATGTCCTAGGAACTGGGGGCCTATGACAAGAAGAGTGTAAGGTCAAGACAGCGAGGAAGCTTTGCCAAAACGTCCATTTATATACTGCAGGCAGGCCATATACCAAAGGAAACTCCTCTTTCCACTGAGTGACTGCTCACAGCAGATTACAAAATGAAGTCTTTTTTCTTTTCTTATTATGACTGAGTGAAAATGTACATTCCCGTATAAATTTGCATGCCCACCTATATGCAGCTTCCGCTGCTCTCCCTGACTGGTGACAGCACACTATTCGTCTCTGCTCCATACATGTCTCATCCTCCCAACAGCTTCCTTTCCCCTCCTCTCCACCCACTCTCCTTCCTCCAGCCAGAGGTCAGCAGGATGATATGCTATAGATGCACAGAACCATAAAGTGCATCCAATACATGGTCACCCTGCATCACTAAGTCCAATCCATTCGTGTCTGAAGGGTGGACCTTCATTATGATTTATGGGCAAGGGCAGCATCAGGGCCAGGGGCCATGCTCCCAGGGGAACCCTGAAGCCGCTGGACCATCAATTGAGGTCTTTTAGTGGAGATCTCAGGGTGCACCCCTTTTTATTCTTGTGTTGCCAGTGAGATTCAACTTAGTGAGCTCCATCGCGGCTATCACTGGTGGTGGCCGGGCACCATCCGGTTCTTCTGGTCCCAAGTCGATGTAGGCACCCATTCATGCGGGTCTCTCTATCTTCTGGGTTGTCTTTACCCCATGTCATTTTGGTCCTCGGTGATTACACAGTGTCTGCCAATCCATTGAGAATCGTAGTCTAGTGACGATAACACATAACGTTAAGCATCACAATTTCTTTGCTTAAGCATGCATAGAGAAAAAGACTAGAAAGCTATATGCCAGAATGGAAACATTGATTATCTCTAGGCAGTTACAATTTTAGGTTTATTAATTTTCTTCTTTTGGTTTTCATGTCTTTTCTAAATAATCTAAAATTAACATATATTAGTTTTGTATTGGCAAAAAAGTTGGTTGTTACTCATTTAGGTTGTGTACAGAAAGAAACAAGCTAGTCATTGCAAATAGAAAATGTTTTATTTGGAATTGTCCCAAACCAAGTGTGAAGAAGAGCAGGAGCAATTTAGAGGAGAGAGATGGGCAACAATTTCGGTTTTATCTTCCCTTTCTTTACAGTCATCTCTGAAACCGGTGCTGAAATTAGTGAGGACGTTTGCAATCCAGAAGAGGTTCGGGAAGATGCAGTGAAAGATGATGTGTGGGATGTTACAGAATTAACTGAGTAAGTCAAACAAAGCCTGGAATGTGTTTCAGGGATTATGTTAGGTATGTCTTCTGATACCATTCTATTTTGGACAACCTTCATAAAGTAATTTACACCACAGAAAAGATAAAACTACTGTGACCCACGGAAGACGTGTAATTGATGACTTCTTTTTCCGTAAGAGACAAAAAATAATAAAACATAAAACCTTCCTTTCAGTTACTGTCTTACTAAAGAATTTAAAAATATCCCACGGACTAATAGGAAAATGGGTGAAAGAGATTAACATGCAATACTCAAAGGAAAAAGTCACAAGTGGACAAGTGAAAAATAATGGTGATCTTTGGCACTAGTCTTAGAGGGAAGTGTGAGGGTTTTTGTCTGGGAGATACTACTATTATTTTGAGAGAGAGATTTTTGAAGAGCAGTTTGGTACCTGAGTAGATGTAATAGAAGAGAGGAAAGCATCAAGGATAATCGTACGGTTACTAGTCTGGGTGACTGGATGAACATCAGTGGCTATAACTGTCACAGGGAACAAGTGGAGGAGAAGTAGTGAGTTTGATTTCGGGTGTGAGAATCTGAGACGTCTTTGTGGCATCCAGGCCAACAGTGTAGAAAGCAGGTGGAAAACTGAGTCTGGAGCTCAGGATAATAACAAGATCCATTTGGGAACTACAGGCATACAGATTAGTATCTTCCTGTTCTGTTTTCACCTGGCTTCACCGTTGTTAAGTCTTTGGTAGATGTTAGAGCCTATGAAGAGAAAAGTGCTCCATGACAAATAGCTACTTACTGTTAGTCTTTTTCAAACTCAGAGAAATCCTTTTATTATTCTTGGGCATTCTGATTTGCAAATGGTCAGAATTTCAGTCTAGTCCTTTCATTGTTCATTTGTTAGGGTAATATAGAAGGGAAAAATGTTTGTAAATTTTTGCTTATTTCATTCCGTCTGAAGAGATAAGGTTAAATAATGACTGAAAACTCATCTGTCTCTAAAGGCCCAAGTTTGGTAAAAAGAAAATATTTGTGAGTTGACAATTATGTGGTAAAATGCCCGAACATTTTTTCATTGAACTAAGAAATCTGTAGGACTAGATTCCAAACTCTGTAGTGCAGCTGCACTGCTGACTACATTACCAGACTTCTGCTAGAGAATTTCAGAGGTGGAAAAGACCGTAGAGATCATTGAGTTCAAAGGCCTCTTCCCTCATAAATTGTATAATATGGATACTGAGACCTTATGAGTTCGTGAGTTGCCTAAGGTCACACAGTGACAGAAACCAGTATTTTTCTGAGCCTTTGTCTTTCAAGCAGAGGACCTTCCTTTTTACTTCTACTTGAGTTTTTCTTACAATGTTAGAAGTTACCTCAGTTCACTTCATATTGTATAGGTCTAAAACAGCTAAACTTTATTTCAGAAAGCTAGTGTATATGAAGTGTTTGATGTTTTTGACTAAGTCACTAGACTTCTTTTATGTTTTGCTATGTATCTGAAAACTGAAGCACTTTAAGTAGTCCTTTAGGTTTTTTGTAATAGCATGTCCTCATAAGATTCAAGTCTTCTCCCTGGTGACAGAAAATTGCTCTTTGATTTCAATCTCTGTTATTATTGACTTTTCGTCAGGTATGAGATTATGTTCCACAAGCAGGTAGGAAATGAGGATATCTTCCTAGGAGTGATCAAAGAAGACTCTTCAAGTACATGTTGTGAGGATCTTGTGGTAAGTCTGTGTCCTCTCCTGCCCCAGTTTTCTGAATGACCATTATAGCTAAATTGAATGAAGGTTATATATATAATGCTGTAGGCTAAGCTGTAGACTCCCTAAAAATAACGATTGTTGTGTTAGAGATCCTAGAGGACTAATGAGCTAGATAGTTTAAAATGGATAAATATCTATATACATGTGATAAACTTAGTTTATGCATATGGATAAGGTTTATACATAAACACAATGCAATTATACAACACAATACAGGATTTCTAGTCCTGTTAAAACTGCCCAATCCATTTGGATTGAATTTTTAAAATCCTAGTCCCATACATGTAGGATCCGACTCGACGGCACTTGGCTGGCTTTAGTCCCATACATGCCATATGATTTGTTGTTAACTTCTGATGAATTGACAGAAAATCAGAATGAAATCTTTTATTTTCTGAATCTGTCTTATCTCATTTCTATATTTCTTTTAGTGACTCTGCATTGGGGGATATAAAGAAGAATATTCATCTTAATTTGGGGCCCTAAATTTCTGGTTTAACATATTAACAAGATGTCTAAAACGTTGACTACCTTATCTGAGTGACACTGGTAGTGGGTTAGACAGTATCATTGCTACGTCGGTGTTCCTGTACTATAGTTTTAATTGTATATAATATCAATTATATGATCTTACTTTTGCTCATCTTAGTCATCTAGGCCGACCTAGCCTAGAGAGTTGAATGAGACTCATTTTGGCAACATAGACAGTATTTGGGCTTTGAAAATTTCTTTTTTTTTCCTTTTTTTTATTGTGATTAAGGGACAGTATACCACTCAAATCAATTTTGTGTGCTCACCTATCTGCAGCCCGTTCTGCTCTCCTTGCCTACTGATGGCACACTCCGACTTTTCATTCTATACTTCTGGTGTTCCTTCAGCAAGCATCTGTCTCCTCCTCTCCACCACCTTCTCTCCCACCTAGAAAGAGGCCAGTAGTACTGCCTCCTATGAATGCATATAACCATAAAGTACGCTGTGTCTCTGAGTCCAGTACATTTTTGCCCAAATAGTTGACTTCAGTAGTGTTTTCTGGTCAGGGGCAACAGAAGATCTAGGGGCCATGCTCCTAGGGCATCCCCTAGGCCTTTGAACCATCAACTGCAGTCTCTTAGTGGAGTTCTTGAGGTGCACCCCTCTTTTTCTCATGTTGCCATAGGGATTCTACATTGTGTGCCCTGTCATGGCTGTCTTTGGTGGTGGTGGAACACCATCTGGTTCTTCTGATCACATGTCTATACAGTCTCGCATTCACAAGGGGCCTTCTGTCTCCTGGGCTCTTTTTTCCTCATGTCTGTTGTTTTGGTCCTCCTGTGTTCTGGCTGAGTTGGGACCATTTCGTGTACCTCAGAGGGCAGCTTACTAGCTTTTACCCCAGATGCCATTCACCAATATGGGGTGCAGAAGACTCCCTTAGCAATAGGCTAGTCATGCCAGTTGGTCTCGATGTCCAAAAGCATGGCCCCCAGACCCCTGCCTCTGCTACTCTATCCTTGCAATATTGGGTTGACAATAGAAGAACTTCTAGTTTATGGTGGAGTCCAGTGAAGTTGATCTACTTTCTACTGTGTGCTGCCACTGCTTTCACCCAGTCGAATTTCCATCAAATATCTAATCTATGACCAACCCTCTCCATCCCTCCCAACCCTTGTAGTTGTCAAGGAGTCTTTAATTATGTACATAAGTTTATTTTTAAGTCCTTATAGTAAAGGTGTCATACAACATTTGTCCTTTTGCTGCTGACTGATTTCACTCAGCATAATGTATTCCAAATTGAAACCAGGTTATGAGATGCTTCCTAAAATCCTTATAGTTATTAATTGTTGCATAGTGTTCCATTGAGTATATATACCATAGTTTGTTTATCCATTGATCTGTTGAGGGGCACCTAGGCTCATTCCATCTTTTTGCTGTTGTGGACTGTGGGAAGCACCAAAGTGCTTTCTAAAGAGGTGGCACCGTTTTGCAATCCCACCAGCAGTGTAGGAGAGTTCTGATCTTTCCACAGCCTCTCCAGCATTTGTTGTTTTGTGTTTTTTGAATCGTGGCCAACATTGTTGGAGTGAGATGGTAGCTCATTGTAGTTTTAGTTTGGATTTCCCTAATAGCTGATGATCGTGAGCATTTCCTTATGTGTCTTTTGGTTGCCTGGATGTCCTCTTTGGTGAAGTGTCTGTCAATGTCCTTTGGCCATTGCTAAGTTGGGTTATTTACCTTTTTCTTGTTGATATTTTGCACTACCTTGTAGATTATGGACATCTGACATCGGTCTGACAGGTAGTTGCCAAGTATTTTTTCCCATTCTGTGGGTGATCTTTTAACTCTTTTGATAAAGCCTTTGGATAAGCAAAATTGTTTGATTCTTAGTAGTTCCCATTTATTTGTTTTCTCTTCTGTTGATCGTGCTTTGTTTCTCAGATTCTGTAGTCTGTCTAAGCCATGTATTAGAACTTCAATTGTTGACCCTATTCTTTCTTGTATGCTCTTTATCGTTTTAGATTTGATGTTTAGGTATTTGATCCAATTTGAGTTAGTAGTTGTGTAAAGTGTGAGACATGGGTCTCGTTTCAATTTTTTGCAGATGGATATCCAGTTTTGACAACATCATTTGTTAGATAGAATGTTTTTACCCCAGTTTACAATCTTAGGGCCTTTGTCAAATATCAACTGCTCATAAGAGGGTGGTGGTGTCTGTGAAGTCTCAACTCTGTTCCGTTGATCTATATGTCTTTTTTTGTACCATACCAGGCTGTTTTGATTACTGTGGCAGTGCAATAGGTTCTAAGGTCGAGCAATGTGAGGCCTCCCACTGTGTTCCTCTTTTTCAGTAGTGTTTTATATATCTGGGGTTTCTTCCTTTCCAACCAAAGACTATTTGTTTCTCCCTCTCATTGAAAAATGACATGGGAATTTATATTGGGATTGCATTGTATATGTAGATCACATTGGGTAAAATCGACGTTTTCACAATGTAAATCTTCCTATCCATGGGCAGTGTAGGTTTCTCCACTTAATGTAAGTGTCTTTTGGTTTCTTGCAGTAAGATTTTGTAATTCTGGCTATTTAACGCTCTTATTTCTCTGGTTAGATTTATTGGTAGGTATTTTATTTTCTTGGGGGCTATTGTGAGTGATGCTGATTTGGTGATTTCTTCTTTGTTGGTCTCTGTTGGAATAAAGGAATCCTACTGATTCACCTTTTTATCTTATATCCTAATATTTTGCTGAACTCTTCTGTTAGTTCGAGTAGTTTACTTATAGATTCTTTGGGATTCTCTGTGTATACAATCGTATCATCCGCAAATAGGGACATTTTTACTTCTTTGCCAATGCCCTTGATTTCTTTGTCTTGTGTAATTGTTCTGGATAGAACTTCTAGTAAAATGTTGAATAGAAGTAGTGAAAGTGGGCATCCTTGTCTCATTACCATTCTTAAGAGAAATTTTTTCAGTCTCTCCATTTAGGATGATATAGGTGATTGGCGTTACATACATGTCCCTTACTGCACCGAGGAATTTCCTCTCTATTCCTATTTTGCGGAGAGCTTTTAGCATGAATGGGTGTTGGACTTTGTCTGATACCTTTTCTGCATCAACTGGGGAAATCAGGTGATTGTTATCGTTCATGGTATTTTTCTGGTTGATCACATTAATTATTTTTCTGATGTTGAACCAGCCTTGCATCTCTGGTATGTATCTAGCTTGGTCATAATGAATTACTTTTTTTGATATATTGTTGAATTCTTTTGGCTAGGATTTTGTTGAAGATCTTTCATGTAGATTCATGAGCAACACTGGTCTGTAATTTTGTTTTTTTATGCAGTCTTTCCCTGGCTTCAATATCATGATTGTCTTGGCTTCATAGAATGAATTTGGGAGTATTCAGTCCTCTTCTGTGCTGTGAAGTAGCCTCTGTAGTATTGGAATTAATTTCTCTCTAAAAGTTTAGTAGAATTCTCTGGTGAAGCCATCTGGGCCAGGACTTCTTTTGGTTGGCAGTTCTTTGATGACTTTTTCAGTCTCTTCCTTTATGATGGGTTTATTAAGTTGTTCTACTTCTCCATCTGCTAATTTTGGTACATGATACGCCAAGTGCCGTCGAGTCGGATCCGACTCATGGCATGATACGAATCTAAAAATTTGTCCATTTTCTCTAGGTTTTCAAATCTGTTAGAGTACAGTCTTTCATAGTATTCTGTTATGATATTTTTATTTCAGTTGTTTCTGTTGTGACATCTGTCATCTCATTTCTTACTTGAATTATTTTTTCCTCTCTTGTTTTGCTTTTGTAACTTTAGCCAGTGGTTTACCAATTTTGTTGATCTTTTCAAAGAACCAGCTTTTGCTTATGTTAATTTTTTCAATTGTTCTTGTGTTCTCTAATTCATGTAGTTCTGCTTCAGTCTTTATGATCTGTTTTCTTCTGGTGCCAGAGGGGTTCCTCTGTCACTCTCTTTCTACTTGTTCGTGCTGTAGGGTTAATTCTTTGGTTTGGGTCCTTTCTTCCGAATGCGTGCATTTATAGAGATGAATTGACCTCTGAGCACTGCTTTTGCTGTATCCTATAGGTTCTGGTAGGATGTGTTTTCATTTTCATTTGATTCCATAAATTTCTGTATTTCATCCTTGATTTTGTATATAGCCCATGGATTTTTTGAGCAAGGTGTTATTCAGTTTCCCTGAGTCCAAGTGTCTACCTATGTGTTTTCTGCTACTGATTTCAACTTTAATGCCTCTATGGTCTGAGAAGATGCTGTGTAATAATTCAGTGGTTTAGATTTTATTTGGATTTGCTTTATGTCCTAACACATGGTCAATTCTGAAAAATGTTCCATGTGCATTGGAGAGGAAGGTGTACCCATGTGTTGATGGGTAAAAAGTTCTGTATGTCGATAAGATATAGCTAGTTGTTGCAGTAAGATCTTCTGTATCTTTACTGAGCTTTTTTTCTGGATGATCTGTTCATTATTGTAAGTGGAGTGTTGAAGTCACCAACTATTACTGTGGAGTGATCTATCTGATTTTTCAATGTAGTCAGGGTTTCTTTGATGTACTTATATACTCTGGTGTTGGGTGCATAAATATTTAATATTTTTATATGCTGCTTATCTGTTGATCCTTTCAACAATAATAGTGACCATCTTTGTCCATGATGGTGAGTTTTATATTAAAGTCTATTTTATTTGATATTAGTATTGTTACTCTGACCTTCTTTGTATTTTGTTAGCTTGATATATATTTTTCCATCCTTTGACTTTCAGTTTGTTCATATCTTTGAATCTAAGGTGTGTTTCTTATAAGCAATGTATAGACAGATCATGTCTTTTGATCCAGGATGTCACTGTCTGTCACTTTATGGGCGCATTCAGTCCATTTACGCTCAGTGTAATTATTGGTAGGTATGTGTTTAGTGCTGTCCTTTTGTTGCTTTTATTTTTGTGCTGTTGATGTTTTCTGTGTTGCTCTTAATAGCCTGTTCAGGGTCATTCTTCTTTATGGGTAGACTTTTCATCTTTTTCAGTGTTGGTTTTGTATTTATTAACTCTCCTGAATTATATTTCTTGTGTTGATATGTCACATCATTATTTTGCTTTGCAGCAACCGGTATAATCCCCCTTACTATTCTAAGTTTAAACCAGACTTTAACTTCTCCATATATTTTTAATTTCCTCTCCATCTGAAAGGGTGATAGCAACTGTAAAATATTCCTGTTTGTAGTGTGATGATGTCATAATTTTCATGTTCAGATCACTGGTTCCCTTATTTTAATATTGTAGCTTTGATTGAGCTTTGTAACTTCCCTAAGTGAGTAGGATTCTGGATGTTGTGTCCCGAGTTGCTTCCTGAAGTATACACTTGATGCTTTTATTTTTCTAAACGGAGAGCTTCTTTCTCTATTTCTTATATTTTGGGTTTGGTTTTTACAAAGTCCCTAAGCTTCTGTTTATCTATGAATGTCTTAATTTCACCTTCATATTTGACAGACAATTTTGCAGGATATATAATTCTCGGTTGGAAGGTTTTCCCCTTCAGTGTTTTGAAAGTGTCATTCCACTGCTTTCTTGCCAACGTTGTTTCTGCTGAGAAGTCAGATGATAGTCTGCATGGCTTCCCTTTGTATGTTAGCTTTGCTTTAAGCCTTTCTGCTTTTAAGAGCATCTCTTTGATTCATCTTATTAAGCTTGATTATTATATGTCTTGGTGTCTTTCTTTTGGGGACAGGTTTTGTGGTGTTGGATACCTATGTTCTCTTTCATAATTATAGGGAAGTTTTCTGTCAGCAACTCTACAACAATACTCTGTATTTTCAGCTGACCCTCCTTCAGGAACTCCAGTTATTTGTAGAGTATTCCTCTTAATAGAGTCTGACATGTTTCTTATTGCTTCTTCAGTTTTCTTATTTCTTTTCAGTGATCTCTCCCCATAAGTACTGGTGTCAGTTGCTCTCTCTTCAAACTAACTAACTGTGGTTTCCATCTCCTCAGTTGTGCTCTTTTACTTTGGATTGAATTGTCCAGTTCTGTAATTTTGTTATTGATCTTCTGGATTTCAGATCATTGATGTTCTATGAGGTCAAATAGCTTACTTAATTTTTAATTTTATCTGCTGCGTTTTATTTAATCTCTAGGATGACTGTCTATATAATTCTTTTGTACTCGACCTCTGATAGTTTCAGAAAGGCTTCTTAATCTGGGAAGTTTTTGGATTCTTTATTTTGGGAGTTTTCGGGAGACATGTTGGACTGCTTCTTTAAATGGTTAGCTATTGGTTGTTATCTAATGCCATCTATAAGCTGTTTGGTTTCTCTAGTGTTACCTCAACAGGAGCTGAGGCTTAGTTCTAAGAGGGGAGTAAGGGAACTACTGCATTTGGTCACAAGCCACCTCTGTGTGCTCTAGTGACTGGCCCCAGGTAGACCCTCTGGGGTGGGGGCCTCCTCCTTTTGGCTGGCAAAGACAGTGCCCTACTTATGCAGTCACTAGGAGGCCATCTGCCAATGCTATGATGTGGATCAATGAAGATGCTGCTGCTTTGATCTGCAGTCAGTTCTCCAGGTGGTAGTCTTATTTTAAAGTGGTGCTTTACTGCCGAGTGTGGAGCTGTCCAACAGCTGCTGAAATCAGTCAGAACTTCTGGTGTGGCAGGCCCACAGTGAAAACACCTCACAGGCCATCCCCAGATGCCATGACATAGTACAAAGAAGGGAGAGGTCAGGGCCTTGCTGCCATCCTCTGCCAGTCCCCACCAGTAACTCTTGGCACCACTGTCCTAAACACGCCTTTTCTGCTGGAGAAGCACTATAGAGGCAGGGACTGCTGCTCAATATGAGAATTAGCCCCACCTGAGGCTTTCAGGTGGCTGACTCCATCTCCCAGCTGACCAAGATGGTGTCCCACCTGAGCTGCCCTTCCTGCCACAAAACAACAGAATCTATGGTGCAGCTCATGAAAGAGAGGGTGTAGGGGTAGTGATGCCCTCAGTCAGTAGCCTGTCTCTCAATATGTGGCCTTCCCAAGCACAGTGTCTCTGCTGCACTGTATGCTGTTTACTTAAACACTGAAGTTCACTGTATTAGCCAGCTCGTGCCCAGTTGCCACCTCCCATATAACAAAGAAGGTATCAGTACCTGCAGTCCTCCCCAATGATTAGTCAGCAGAAGCATGACTCAGTGTGCCACTGGCTTGTGTTTGAGAGAGGTATTTTCCCCGTTACTAGCACCTAGTCCAGTCTGAGAACACTGTGTCAGATCTTAGGGCTACCAGGATGTCCATGCTGCTCTGTTCAGTTATTACTCTAAGCCTTAGTTCTCAGAGGGAATCGAGGAGATGTTTGTCTAGTCTGTCATCTTGGCCCTGCCCCCTGAAAATTTCTTTTTTTGAGTTTAGAGGCTACACATCCACCATTTCTCCCCTTCCTAATGGAATCGCAAGATGTTTGTAAAGCCACCACTTGCCATCCATTCCAACTCATGGAGACCCCATGTGTTTCAGGATAGAACTGTGCTCTATGGGTTTTTCAGTGGCTGATTTTTCAGAGGTAAGTTGTCAGGTCTTTTTTCAGAGACAGCTCTGGGTGAACCTGAACCTCCAGCATTTAGTTTAGCAACCCAGCATATTAACCATTTGCAATTCCCAGGGTCTCCAAGGTGTTCATAGGACATTTTAATACATTTTCTTCAAGAGAAGACTAGTGCAGTCTTTCTTTTGCATCAATTTCAGGTTTTCTCTTACTAGCAAAATCTAAGACAGTCCACTGAATCAAGTAACATAATGGGGATAGTGACTTTAGGCACATCAGGAGGTTTTTTTTTTTTTAGCTCTAATAAGTGAAAAAACACTGGAAGTGCTTACTCATTTATGCCAAGAAATTTGAAAGACAGCTGCGTGGCCAACTGAATGAAAGAGATCCACATCCCAAAGAAAAGTGGTACGATCAAATGCAGAAATTACTGAACAATATCATGAATATCACACGCAAGGGTCGCCATGAGTCAGATCTGACTCAATGGCACTTAGCTTTAGTAAAATTTTGCTCAAGATCATTCAAAAGCAACTGCAACAATATATTGACAAGTAACTGCCAGAAATTCAAGCCAGATTCAGAAGAGGATGTGGAACCAGGGATATCATTGTTAATGTCTGATGGATCTTGGCTGAAAGCAAAGAATGCCTGAAAGATGTTTACCAGTGTTTTATTGACTATGCAAAGGCATTTGACTGTGTGTATCATAACACAATCATGTCCAACATTGCAAAGAGTGGGAATTCCAGGACACTTAATTGTGCTTTTTAAGGAATCTGTGAGGATCAAGAGGTAGTTGTGTGAACAGAGCAAGAGAACACTGTATGGTTTAAAGTCAGGAAAGGTGTGCATCAGGGTTGTATCCTTACACCATACTTTTTCAATCTACGCTGAGCAAAATCCGAGAAGCTCAACTGCATGAAGAAGAACAAGGCATCAGGACTGGAGGAGGACTCATTAACAACCTGCGTTACACAAGTGACGCAATCTCACCAGCTGGAAGTGAAGAGGATTTGCAACACTGATGAAGATCAAAGACCACAGCCTTCAGTATGGACTGCACCGCAACATCAGAAGAACAAAAATCCTCACAACTGGACAACTAAGCAACATTATCATATATGGAGAAAGGACTGAGGTTGTCAAGGATTTCATTTTGTTTGGGTCCACAACCAGCACCCATGGAAACAACATTCAAGCAATCGAAAGACAGATTGAGCTACGAAAATCTGCTGCAAAGGACATCTTTAAAGTATTAGAAAGTAAAGATGTCACCTTGAAGACTAAGCTGTGCATGACCCAAGCCATAGTATTTTCAGTTGCATCATATGCATGCAAAAGCTGGACAGTGAATAAGAAAGACAGAAGAGGAATTACCACCTTTGGATTGTGGTGTTAGAGAAGAATATTGAATGTACTGTGGACTGCCAAAAGAACAAACAGATGTGTTCTGGAAGAAATACAACCAGAGTGCTCCTTGGAAGCAAAGACGGCAAGACGGTGTCTTAGATACTTTGGACATGTTGTCAGGAGGGATCAGTTCCTGGAGAAGGATATCAGGCTTGGTAGAGTGAAGAGTCGGTGAAAAAGAGGAAGACTATCCGTAAGCTGGATTGACACAGTGGGTGCAACAATGGTCTTAAGCATAAAAATGATTGTGGACATGGAGCAAGACCGGGCAGTGTTTTGTTCTGTTATGCATAGGGTCGTTATGAGTCAGAACCTACTCGATAGCACCTAACAACAAGTTAAGGTTTCAAGTGGTCTGGAAGTAAATAGCTCCTGGGTTTCTAGTACAAATACCACATTTATCAAATTTCTTTCAAACTACAATAAAATTTTGTTTCTGATGTTTATTATTGAAAATTTGTCTAAACCCTAGAGAAGTTTATACCCTACGTAAATAAAACTGATGTGAGCCTTTCCCTTCTGTCTGGAAAATTGCTGATAATGTTGATAATAAAATTATCCTGAGTGATGAATCTTGGAAACTAAATCTCATCTCAGGATAGGCATGTACAGTTTATGTAAAACTTAACAAGTATACGCAGTAGAAGAGTTAATCCCCTCCTCTAGTGAATTTATAATTGATGGGGGATCCAAAACTAACACAGATGAACTCATTTTATTGTTAAGAATTCCAAGTGTACTGGGAGTTCAGGAGGCTTGGTTAAGGGCCAGATGAAGGTACCACTGAATGAAATTAAACAAAATGAAACATTTGCTGGTCCTGTGACATTTGATCACACAATTAATGGGGTCATGTTTCTATTTTTTGGTATAGTTTTCCTTTTCTCATTCTTTCCTTTTCTTCATTTTATTCATTCATTCATTAAGTAGTTGGTGACTACTGGTACATACTGGGTATGTAACAACTACTAGGAGATACAAAGATAAATAGGAAACAGTTAATTGTCTTCAAGGAATTTAAGAGGATGGGCACCCAACAAATAGTCAATGCAACTCAGTAAGCACATATTTAGAGACATACACGAGGTACATGGTGACATAAAGCACAAAGGGAGCAACTCTGTTTGAGAGGGTAGAATTTCTATAGGTAGCAACGGAGCTGGGGAGTATTCCTTGCAGAAGTAAAAATACTTGGAAATGTATCTAGGCACAATACACGTGGCATCTCGAATAAACGGTGAGTATAACTAGAACAAAGAATCAGTGTGGACAGTGGTGTACTATTAAACCGGCTCTGAAAAAGTAATGAAAGCCCTGGTTTGTAGCTTAAATTTTATTTTGACAGCATATTAATGTTGATATCTGCTGCCATTGCTTAACCCCACTGTTAAGACCTAGACTAAAATGATTGACTCTGTATCTTGCTCAAATTTATAAGCTTATCATTCCTGTTTATAATGTGGCATTTCTTTAAGACCCCATCAAGTTGTAAATGTACCTTTTATTTAATAACAACTCCTTGGGGGAGGTGATCAGGCACATAACCCACATTAAATGTGCACATTAGCTGTGTGATGCTTGCCGATATTGGAAATATTAAAATGTGGGGCAAATTAAAGCTTAGAATTGACGAACTATGGTATTCACATCTTGCACCTAGCTCATACCTAACAATCCAATCCAGACTTTAAGAAAATTCCTACTTAATCTACAAAAAGTAACAGGAGTACAGAGCTCTTTTTTTTTTAATTTTTTTAAAATTTTTATTTAACATGACTGAGTGAAAATGTACATTCCCGTATAAATTTACATGCCCACCTATATGCAGCTTCCACTGCTCTCCCTGTCCGGTGACAGCACACTATTCCTCTCAGCTCCATACCTGTCTCATCCTCCCAACAGCCTCCTTTCTCCTCCTCTCTGTCCACTCCCCTTCCTCCAGCCAGAGGTCAGCAAGATGATATCCTATAGATGTATAGAACCATAAAGTGCTTCCAATATATGGTCACTCTGCATTGCCAAGTCCAATCCATTCCTGTCCAAAGAGCGGACCTTTGTTATAATTTATGGGAAAGGGCAGCATCAGGGCCGGGGGCCTTGCTCTCAGAGGAACCCCAAAACCGCTGGACCATCAGTTGAGGGCTTTCAGTGGAGATCTCATGATGCACCCCTTTTTATTCTTGTGTTGCCAGTGAGACTCCTCTCTGTGAGCTCCATCGTGGCTATCACTGGTGGTGGCTGGGCACCATCCGGTTCTTCCGGTCCCAAGTCGATGTAGGCACCCACTCTTGTGGGTCTCGCTGTCTTCTCGGTTGTCTTTACCGCATGTCATTTTGGTCCTCGGTGAGCATCCGTTCCTGCTGAGTTGGGACCATTGGCTGTGTCCTCGGATGACAGCTTGGCAGCTTTTAAGACCCCAGACGCCACTCACCAATGTGGGGAGCAGAGAGCTCTCTTAGCAAAACGCTAGTTGTGCCAATTGGCCTGGAATTTGCCTAAGAGCATGGTCCCCCGCCCCCCGCCCCAGCTACTCTATCCTTGCAGTATTGAGTTAAGATGGAAGAAGTACTCAAGTTATGCTGAAGTCCACTTAATGTTGTTCTTGTTTCTAATGTGTGCTATCACCGCTTTCTCCCAACTAGATTTCTAGTAACTATCTAAACTAAACCCTCCCCCCCTCACCCTCCCTCCCTCCCATCCCTTGCAGCTGTCAAAGAGTCTTTTCTTCTATACACAAGTCTGTTTTTGAGATCTTAACGTAGAGGTCTCATACAGTATTTGTCCCTTTGTCGCTGACTAATTTCACTCAACATAATGTCTTCCAGTTGAAACCAGGTTAGGAGATGTTTCCTGGAATCATCGTTATTCTTTATCATTGCGTAGTGCTCCATTGAGTATATGTACCACAGTTTACCTATCCATTCTTGTGTTGTTGGGCATCTGGATTGATTCCATCTTTTTGCTATCGTGGACTGTGCTGCGGTAAACATTCTGGTGCATGTGTCCGTTGGTGTGAAAGGCCTTGATTCTGTAGGATATATTCCAAGTAGTGGAATTACTGGGTCAAATGGTATATTGATACCCATTTTTTTAAGGAAGTGCCAGATTGCCTTCCAAAGAGGCTGGACCATTTTGCAACCCCACCAACAGTGTAGGAGGGTTCCACTTTCTCCACAGCCTCTCCAGCATTTGTTGTTTTGTGTTTTCTGGATCATGGCCAATCTTGTTGAGGTGCAAAGCTCATTTTTAAGTGCAAGGAGTGATTTGGGGTTTAAATATTCAGAAGGGATAAACTGTCACCAAAAATACAGTCAGATATCATTTTTAAAAAAAATGCACAGAGAGTCATCCTTGTGTCTACCCTCCTCAGACTCCAAATAAGAAAACAAGATTCGTGAGGCCTAAATCAAAGTGAAGGGGCCCTCGTGGTACAAAAGATAAGTGCTTGGCTGCTAACTGAAAGGTTGACAGTTCAAACCCACCCAGTGGCTCCCCGGGAGAAAAACAGGGCTACCTGTGCCTCTAAAGATTACAGCCCAGCAAGCAGTATGGGGCAGTTCACATCTGTCACATGGGTCACTGTGCGTTGAAATCTACTCAATGGCATCCAGCAGCAACAAAAATCAAAGTTAGGTTCCTTAACAAAATCCTGAGTTAGGAACATGTATGAGCAAACCTGGCATTTTTTTCTTTCTAACCTCAAACAAAAAAGCCCCATTGCTCAAATTTGCCTTCATGATTACTATCCTTTGCTGCTTTGTCTTAAAGTTTGTAGCTGCAGAACTTGTCATTGCTGAGTGCGGTAAAGCAGTTCTGACTCATAGAGACTTTATGTGGCAGAGTAGAATTGTTCTACAGGGTTTTCTTTGCTGTGATAACTGTTACAAAAAATAATTTTTTTTGTCCTTAAGTGAAAGTTTACAATCCAGGTCAGCTTAACGTACAAAACCCCACGCACTCATGGCTGTGCAACTGTAGGTGCTCTCGACACCCTGGACAGTACACTCCTCCCTTCCACATGTAGTTCCCATGACCATTCAACTAGTTTCTGTACTTCTCCACTCTCTCATCTCACCTCTAGACAGGAGCTGCTCAGTTAGCCTCATGTATCCACTTAAGCCAAGAAGCAAACTCTGCCAGCATTACTGTATATGTTATATCTAATCCAATCTTTGAAGAGCTGGCTTTAAGAATGGTTTCAACTCTGGGATAACAGTCTGGAGGACATGTCTTCTGGGGACCCTCCAGCCTGTCATACCATCAAGTCTGCTTTTTTAATAGAGTTCCAGTTCTGCATCCCCATTTTTGTTCCACAGTGTCAGGACTCTATGTTGTAATCCTTACCTCTGAAGTCATTGGTGGAGGCTGGGCACCATCTAGTTCTTCCGGTCTGCTGTTGATGTAGTCTGTGAATTATGTGGCCATTTCTGTCTCCTGGGCTCATACTTTAACTAGGTCTTTGATGTCCTTCATTCTACTCTGCTCCATGTGTATTGGCACCAATCGATGCTACTTAGATGGCAGCTTCAGCTTGCTAGCTTTTAAGATCTCATATGCCACTCACCAAAGTGGGGTGCAGAACATTTTCTTAAAGAAAAACTTACTTATGCCAATTAGCCTAGATGTCCCCCTGAAACCATGGTCCCCATCTCCTGCCCCTGCTACTCTGTCTTTTCAAAGTTGAGTTGTATCTAAGAAATCTCTTAAATCTTGATACAGTACAACAGTATTAATCCCCCTTCTACTGTGTGCCGTCACTCCCTTCATCCAGCACAACAGTGGAAGCTATGGCCCAGACAAACTGCGACACCAATTTTGGGGGATTCATAATTTAACCCATGAGGAAAGAGTATTCTAGGTAGAATGAATGGGAAGGAGTGAAGCAATAACTACTATATTGAAGGATCAGAAAGAAGGCTAATGTGACTACAACATAATAAGGATCTCTCTGGCCACTGTGTGGGAAAAAACTATCAAGAAGCAAGATTCAAAGCAGAGAGCTGTATCTACCTAGAATATTCTTCCCTGAGATAATGGTAATTTTACCTCATCCTTTCCAGTAGTTAATACCTCTTATTTTTTTCTTGTCTGATTATATCAGTTAGTACCCCCAGGACTGTTATATAATAGCAGTGAGAATTCTAGGCATTATTTATTATTCATCACTTTAATTAGAGTGCTTTTATTATTTGCTCATGAAGCTTGATATTGGCTTTTAGGTTGTATGTTAAGGAAGTATTCAACTATTCTGAGTTTATTTAGATCTCTTAGAGAATGGATGCTGGATTTGATGAAATGCCTATTTAACGTTTGCAGAGATTGTGTAATTTTTTTACTTTTGATATGCTAACAGTAAATTGTATTATATTTCTTAATATTGAACTATCATTCAGTGAATATCAATTGAGTGCTACAATGTGGTGTGGAGTACTGTAAGCACTGAGAGTACTATAGCAAACAAAACACACAAAAATAATTGGGATCACCAAGCATATATTCTAGTAGAAAAGATGGACAATAAGCACAATAATGCATAAATTTTCTTGTATATTAAAAAGCAAAACCAAAATCCATTGTCGTCAAGTTGATTCTGACTCTTAGCAACCCTATAGGGCAGAGTAGAACAGCCACATAGGATTTCCAAGGAGTGGCTGATGGATTTGAATTGCTGACCTTTTAGGTTATCAGCCAAGTTCTTAACCACTGTGCATCTGAGGTTCTTACTGTGTATTAGAAATTGATAAATTCTGTGAAAGAAAAGGAAACAGTGGTGGTGTGGTGGTTAAGTGTTACAGCTGCTAACCAAAAGGTCAGAAGTTTGAATCTACCAGTCGTCCCTTGGAAACTCTATGAGGCAGTACTATTCGGTCTTGTAGGGTCACTGTGAGTCAGTAATGACTCAAGAGCAGTGAGTTTGGTTTCTGGGTTTGTGAGGGAAAAAATAGGAGAGAAATTAATAGGAAATATTACTGTTGGTGGCAACTGCAGTGTTAAATGGTGTGATCAGGGAAGGTCTCACAGAGCAGCAACGTAGGATCAAAGACGAGAAGGACATGCGAAAGTGAGGCTAAGATATTGGAAAAAATATATAAATATATGTTTAAAGTGCTAACATTTAAGAGAAGAGTTAATGTTAGAAAGATCAATAGTTAATGAGGAACTAATCATAGCGAAATTGGAGAGAGTGATCCAGTTATTGGTCAGTTGCAACAAGGAGGGTAAGGGGGTGGCATCATGTGAGGACATGTGATTTAAATTAAAAAATAAAATTGGAGGGAAGGGTCAGGCCCAGTAATATGAGGAATAAGAGAAAAAGAAGACACAAATTTGAGAAGACTGTTGGGAAAACTGTGTCGTTAAACAAAATCCAGATTTCAGTTAGATTAAGAAGTTGAACAGAATCGACTCGGGACCAGAAGAACCGGATGGTGCCCAGCCACCACCAGTGATAGCCGCGATGGAGTTCACTAAGTTGAGTCTCACTGACAATACAAGAATAAAAAGGGGTGCTCCCTGAAATCTCCACTAAAAGACCTCAATTGATGGTCCAGCAATCTCAGGGTTCCCCTGGGAGCATGGCCCCTGGCCCTGACGCTGCCCTTGCCCATAAATCATGATGAAGGTCCACTCTTTGGACACGAATGGATTGGACTTGGCGATGCAGAGTGACCATATATTGGATGCACTTTATGATGCTATGCATCTATAGGATGTCATCCTGCTGACCTCTGGCTGGAAGAAGGAGAGTGGATGGAGAGGAGGGGAAAGGACACTGTTGGGAGGATGAAACATGTATGGAGCAGAGAGGAATAGTGTGCTGTCACCGGGCAGGGAGAGCAGTGGAGGCTGCATATAGGTGGGCATGTAAATTTATATGGGAATGTACATTTTCACTCAGTCATAATAAAAAAAGAAGAATTAAAAATAAATAAAAATAAAGAGAAAAAATAACAAAAAAGCATTGAGAAAAGAGGCTTAGAATATAAAGAATGCTATATCCAATCAATTTAAAAGCACCTAATAGAAGGGTTTCACTTCAGGAGCTGGTGAGGGGTGGAACATTGGCACATAATAGGAGATGGGTTCATAACGGAATTGGGGGCGTGATATGGGATGACTCGATGGCACTTGGCTTGGCTATAGGAGGACTTGGAATCTGAGCCTTCTTGTGGTTATTGACTGAGTGAATAATGAATATTCATTAGTTCTAGTGGCATCAAGACGGATATGATCATGAAATTGAAATTTTTAGAGTGGAATTGTTACCAATGGAAGTATGAAGGCCTGTGGATGCATACTATTAAAACACCCCAGTGAGCTGGGCTTACGCTTGACTTCTGTGAGGGAAGAGAATCATGTTTGTTTAATCTTGTAAGATAAGCACAGCAATACAGTAATGTAATGTTTCCAAATGATGATATTATAGAAAATGTATCAATTAATTTAAAAATATTGTCTCGCCCAGTTTTGGAAAGCACTTATCTTTATATTTTTACTCTTCAGTGGTAAATATTTATATAATTTCAAAAAAGAGTTACCATTTCTCATAAGGTTGTATAAAATGTTTACTGTGGCTACAGTGTAAAAAATATCTCATATAGTTACACAAGAAATCAAATCATTAAATCATATCAGAATGAGATTTACATAAACGTTCCCTATTAAGATTTCCCAATTTTGTTAAGTTTTAAATGGAAATTCAGAAAGTCTCAGCTTCTTTCCTAAGAGTAACATATATTGGATGTGGTTGGTATATTCCTGTCAAAGACATTTTTTTTGCAGTGTCTTGAACTCATGAATTAAACAAGAATATCTCTGGAAGTTTCAGCCCCATACTTTCTGTATATCTTAAGCTTCACTGCAACTTCAGTAAATAGTGAAGACTGGCCAAGTTACACATAAGATCTGTTACACTTACGCTTCTGTTCTGGTAGTCATGAAGTGACAGTGCAAGAGAAAACTTAGAATGGATAACCTACATAGAACACTGCTGTATGGACTTCTCATGTCGGTTTTTAAACATCTTGTAGTATTATCATGGACACTAATCTGAGGAGCCTTGAGTGTACTTTATTAGTCATTTATAGATTAGAAGAATGTGGTTTCTTCAGGGGCTGTCTTGTCATGTAAATCTGTCATAAGAACATAAAAGGCAAGAGGAGATGTAAAACTAAAAATGACAATTCCACAGTAGTGATCCTCTGAAAGGCTTTGGTATATTAAGGCAACTCTGTCACAACACACAAAGGAGAATTAACAAAGGACCACGAAAACAATTTGGAAGCAAATTGTTTCCATGGAAGCAGTTTTAACTTACCTTTGTCTCTTGAGGAAAGCCCTAGAGTGATTTCCTAGAGACTAGCCAAGTAGTTTCAGCTACTTTGCCTGAAGACGAACTGAAAGTGAAAAGATCTCATAAATCTTGATTTAGTGGACATTTTTTCCTGTTCCTTTTTTATTTACAAGGCCCCAAAGCAGACATTTAAACTACAGTTAGTGATCAGTATTGTGGTGGCCAGCCTCCCCAAATGGTCTCCATTGATCCTCACGTCCTGATACCTGCTACCATTTGTGTAGTCCCCTCCCACACTGAATGACACTCACCTGTGTAACCAATAGGATACTAGAGAAATGAAAGAAAAATTTATGAAGCTAATTTAAGAAGATGACATTGTTGTCTCTGCCTTGCTCTTCTGGATCGTTCATTCTGTGTAGAAGACAACTGTGTCATGAGAATACTCAAGCAATCCTATGGAAAAGTTCATGTGGTAAAGGACCGAGCCCTCTTGCCTATAGCCATTGAGTGAACCATCTTGGGTGCAGATCCTCTAGACCTAGGCAAGCCTGTAGCCCCAGTCAGTATCTTGACTAAAACAATAGATCCTAAGCCAGAACCATTTAGCTAAGCTGCTCCCAAGTTTCTAACTCATGGAAACTGTGTGATGTAAATGTTTGTTGTTGTTTTGAACCATAAATTTAGGGAATAATTCAGTGTGCAGCAATAGATAACCAATATGTGACTCATCCAGAGTGTAAACATGTTTGATGCCAAAGGTTGAGCTCCCCTAAAATTGAAAGTTTCCCATGAAAAACTTAGCAGTGTTTCTTAGTTTACCTTTTGCATCTGCTATAAAGAAAGGGGCATCAGTGCCTTTGGTTGGTTGGTTACACACTGTCTTTACTGTTGTTGGAGAAATTAGGTCTTTGGCACAATCAGAAGTCATTTACTAGTCATGTCTGTTTTCCAGATGCATTTTGAAAGTGTTTCTAAAGAAGACTGATCCGTGTTACAGGAAGTGTTTTTCTGTTAAGATTCTTAGTTGGGCTTTTGTGGATATGTATATATGTAGGAGATAATAATGTATACCCTTCAGCTTAATTTGTCTCTTCTCCTGTCTTTTTGAAATAATTTTAGTATATAATTTTAATTTCCTCAAGTGGAAACATTAGTGAGTTGTTTCTGAATTTCCCTTAGGTAGAACTGCAAATGATTTTAATAACCACTTCAAAGTTCTACCTCAAACTTGTGTCTAAATCTCATATAAGTCATAGTTCTTTTTTCCTTCCTCGAGCGTTATTCCCATCTTGGGAAATAATCCTTTTTCTTTTATTTTGAAGACTGAAGAAACAAATGTATGTATCCTATAGGCAGTTCAAATTCACCAGGCGCTCCTTGAATACTCTGGGGGTGAGTTCTACCCTGGCCCCCTAGGGTCGCCATGAGTTGGATCTGACTCGACGGTATTTGGCTTGGCTATAATCTAGGTGCTGTGTCGTCCCGTGACTAAAGGACGTCTCAATCCAACTATCAGGCCAGATGTTACTACACTAAAAATGAGCTTTCTTAGTCCAATTTAAAAAAAAAGAAAAAGAGCCATTGCTGTCAAGTCAATTCCAACTCATAGTGACCCCACAAGACAGAGTAGAACTGTCCTGTAGGATATCCAAGGAGCAACTAAAGGATTCAGAGCGCTTACCTTTTTGGTTAACAGTTGAATGTTTAACCATGGCACAACCAGGGGCCTTTCAAATGCTGATTTACTTTGAGGTAGGGCACCTACCTCTTTGAAAAATGTTCTGATTTCTGTCACTCAGAGCATCCTCAATTAAGAATAGGTGAATTTTCAAACCATAGATTAGGGTTAATTGTTTAGTGAAATATTTGCCATAGGCTGTTTAAATAGTATCACCTCTGGAGCTTTATCTATAAATATTTGATTGTACATATATATTATTATATATATCTAGGATATACATGTATGCATAGTCTATATATGTTATATGTATGTATATATATTCTATATTTGTACATGTAACCAAGTATATTTCATATTATGCTGGCTGGCATATAATCAAATATGATTTAATATATATTAAATATATATGATGGATTCGACTCGACGGCACTTGGCTGGCATGATTTAATAAAGTAAAATATAACTCAGATGTGTTGGTGCACATACTTAAATCTCGCAAAATAATGTTCCATATTTGAACAGTCTTACAAGGAATTCCAGTGTCTCCCATTTCTTATTTGATAAACATTTCACAAACAACCCTCAAAAGAATACCAGATTTACTGGCCTGGCAGAGACTGAAGAAACACAGAGAGTATGACCCCAGACACCTTTTTAGCTCAGTGCTGAAATCACTCCTGAGATTCACCTTTCAGCCAAAGATTAAATGGCCTATTGATACAAAATGAGACTGAATGGGTACACCAGTTGAGGAGCAAGAATGAAAAAGCATAAGGGGACAAGAAAGCTGGTAATGGAGAACCAAAGGTTAAGAAGGGGAGTTTTGGCAACCAGTCTCACAAAATGTATGTTTAGTAATTGTTTTAGGAAAAACTATTTGGCTGGCTTGGCAAACCTTCATCTAAAGCACAGTAAAAAAAGAAGAAGAAGAAAGTTGTTCAGTAATTGTCTACTCTAGCCAGCCCTGGTGGCGCTACAGTTAAATACTTTGGGGGGAAAAACATGTGGTGTGGGATTTTTTTACCAAATGTTTTAGTCAGTTTGTGCTGCTCTAACAGAAATACCGTGAGTGGATGGCTTTAACAAAGGAAAGTTTATTCTTACACAGTCTGGTAGGCTACCAGTCCAAATTCAGGATGTCTGCTCCAGGGGAAGGCTTTCCCCCTTGTCAGCTCTGGAGGAAAGTCCGGTATCGCATCAGTGTTTGTCCAGGGAGCGTCTTGGCGCAGGAACCTCAGCGCTCTTCTCCCGGTGCAGATTTCTTGATGGTGCAGGTTCCCCATTCTCCTTGTTTCTCTTTCATCTCTTGCAGGCTGAAAGGATTAAGGGTGGGGCAAGCCATACTCCAGGGAAACTCCCTTTACAGTGGAGCAGGAAGGTGATCCTAGGAAGGAATTTACTGTCCCACCTTAATCCTTTAACATACAGCATAAGAAAATCACAAAATGGAGGACAACCAAAATACTGGGAATCATGGCCCAGTCACAGGGCTACACATATTTTGAGGGGACACAATTCCATCCATGACACCAAGAGACTGTAGGGTGGCGTAACCTACCCAAACCCAGCATGAAAATCAACCATTTTTTATACAATTCCCCACTGATACAAAGGTGGTTAAAGCTACCCAATTCTAGCAGGTGCACTGGCATGCACCTTCAGAGAAGAAGGATTGAAAACAGGGAAGCAAAGTGTCTCTATATAGCTTTGAAGTCAGATCTCAGTTTAATCACAGACAGTTTTCCTTAGGCAACATACTAAACTTCTCTGTACCTTAGTTTCTCCATATTTAAAATAGAGTAACAATCCCTATTCTTACAGTCTTAATTAACTCCATTCTCTAAGACATTATTTTCTCCCTCCTTTTGTCTTTTCAGGTTAAAATTAAACTACCAAATACAAACCCTTTTGACATTAAGATTGGCATCCAGGAAATGGTTCTTGACCTTCATACTCCTAATAAGTGAGTAGCACTTAGAAATGGAATAATGTATGATAGTATTGACTCTTTAGTCAGTATTCTTTGAGAAGTTATACATAGTTATTTTGCATTACTCCCTAATGACTACCTCTTTATATTACAAAACATAAAGAAATGTAAAAAGTCAGTTAATCGTTCAGATGTATAATCTACATAACATAAACATCAGTATGTTTGAAAATGCCTAGGTTATTTTTGTACTATGCAGCCAAATGTTTGGGGTAGATTGATCTCATCAAGTCATGATCCTTGACATTCATATGCAGTTTATCTGTCAGGAATAATGGCTAGAGGTGAAAACCAATTATGACATAATTTTTTATACAGTGATGTCATAAGAGAAACAATATGTTTAGATTTTGTGAATATTAGAAGCAGTATCTTGGCATCTTTAAATTAGTTGCATATTGCAAGGCACTAAGGTTAAATTTGATTATGTTCATCCCAAGAGAGCTGAGCTTCCAGACTAAGACAGACTAGGAAGTATGACCTGGTAATCTACTTCTGAAAAGAATTAGCCAGGGAAAACCTTATGAATAGCAGCAGATCACTGTGAGATATAACGCCACAAAATGAGCCCCCCAGGTTGGAAGGCACTCAGAAGATGACTGGGGAAGAGCTGCCTCCTCAAGGCAGAGGCGACCTGACTGTTGTGGATGCAGCAAAGCCTTTGGGGTCTTCATTTGCTGATGTGACGTGACTCAAAATGGGAAGAAACAGCTGCAAACATCCATTAATAACCAGAACATGGACTTCATGAAGTATGAATCTAGAAAAATTGGAAATAATCAAAAATGAAAATGAAATGGAACACACAAACATCAATGTCCTAGAAATTAGTCAGCTGAAATAGACTGGTATTGGCCATTTTCAGTCTCACAATCACGTGGTGTATTATGTTGAGAATGAAAACTTAAGGAACAGTGCTGTATTCATCATCAAAAAGAACACTGCAAGATCTGTCCTGAAGTACAGTGCTGTCAGTGATAGGATAATATCTCTAAGCCTACAAGGAAGGCCAGTGAATATGATGGTTATTCAAATTTACACACCAACCATTAAGGCCAAAGATGAAGAGACTGAAGATTTTTACCAGCTTCTGCAGTCTGAAATTGATTGAACATGCAGCCAGGATGCACTGATAATTACTGGTGACTGGAATGCAAAAGTTGGAAGCAAAGAAGGATTGGTAGTTGGAAAATACAGCCTTGCTGATAGAAATAATGCTGGAGATTGCATGACAATTTTTTTATTATTATTATGACTGAGTGAAAATGTACATTCCCATATAAATTTACATGCCCACCTATATGCAGCTTCCACTGCTCTCCCTGCCTGGTGACAGCACACTATTCCTCTCTGCTCCATACATGTCTCATCCTCCCAACAGTTTCCTTTGGTGCATCCTGAGATGTCCACTAAAAAACTACAATTGATGGTCCAGTGGCTTCGGGGTTCCCCTGGGAGCATGGCCTCTGGCCCTGATGCTGCCCTTGTCCATAAATCATAAGGAAGGTCCACTCTTCGGACATGAATGGATTGGACTTGACGATGCAGAGTGACCATATATTGGATGCACTTTATAGTTCTGTGCATCTATAGGATATCATCCTGCATGATAAAATTTTGTGAGATTAATGACTTCTTCACTGTAAATACTTTTTTAACCAACACAAACAGCAACTGTATACATAGACTTCAGCAGATGGAACACAGGAACCAAATCGACCGCATCTGTGGAAAAAGATGATTTAATGGCTGCCTATCAGCAGTCAGAACAAGACCAGGTGCTGAGAGTGTCACAGATCATCAATTGCTCATACACAAATTCAAATTTAAACTGAAGAAAATCAGAAAAAGTCCACAAGAGGCGAAGTATGACCTTGAGTATATCTCTTGAGTTTAAAGACCATCTCAAGAACAGATTTGGTGTGTTGACCACTAATGACTGAAAAACAGACGAATTGAGGAAGGACATCAAAGACATCATCCATAAGGAGAGCAAGAAGACATTAAAAAGACAAGAAAGAAAGACCAAATTGGATGTCAGAAGAGACTCTGAAACTTGCTCTCAAACGTCGAGCAGCTAAAGCAAAAGGAAGTGATGGCGAAGTAAAAGACCTAAACAGAAGATTTCAAAGGGCAGCTTCAGAAGACAAAATATTATAATGACATGTGCAAAGAGCTGGAAATGGAAAACCAGAAGAGAAGAACACGTTCTGCATTTCTCAAGCTGAAGGAACTGAAGTGAAAACTCAAACCTTAGGTTGCAATAGTGAAGGATTCTACAGGGAAAACATTAAACGACACAGGGAGCACCAAAAGAAAATGGAAGGAATATATAGAGTCATTGTACCAGAAAGAATTGGTTGCTGTTCAGCCATTTGAAGAGGTAACATATGATGGGAACTGATGGTACTAAAGAGGAAGTCAAAGCTGCATTGAAGGCGTTGGGGGGGGGCGGGAAACAGCTCCAGGAATTGATGGAAAGTCAATTGAAATATTTCACCAAACAGATGCAGTGCTGAAGTGCTCACTCTTCTATGCCAAGAAATTGGGAGGACAAGTACCTGGCCAACTGACTGGAGGATATCCATATTTATGCCCATTCCAAAGAATGGTGATCCAGATGAATGCTGAAATTACCAAATAATATCATTAACATCACATGCAAGTAAAATTTTGCCGAGATCATTCAAAAGCCGCTGCAACAGTATATTGACAAGAAACTGCCAGAAATTCAAATGGTATCCAGAAGAGGATGTGGAACAAGAGATATCATTGCTGATGTCAGATGGATCTTGGCTGAAAGCAGAGGATACCAGAAAGATGTTTACCAGCGTTTCATTGACTACTCAAAGGCATTCAACTCTGTGGATCATAACAAATTATGGCTAATATTGAGTAAAATGAGAATTCCAAAACATTTAATTGTGCTGTTAAGGGATCTGTCTATGGATCAAGAGACACTTGTGGGAACAGAACAAGGAGATGCTGCATGGCTAAAGTCAGGATATGGGTGTGCTAGAATTGTATCCTTTCAGCATACCCTTTCAATCTGTGTGCTGTGCAAATAATCCAAGAAGCTGGATTATATGAAGAATGAGGCATGAGAATTGGAAGATGACTCATTAACAACCTCTATTGCTCAGATGACACCACCTTACTTGCTGGAAGTGAAGATTTGAAACACTGATGAAGATCAAAGACCACAGCCCTCAGTATGAATTTCACCTCAACGTCAAGAAAACCAAAATCCTCACAACTGGACCTGTAAGCAACATTGTCATAAATGGAGATAGGATGGAGTTGGTCAAGGGTTTCATTTGACTTGGATCCACAATCAGTGCCCATGGAAGCAGCAGTCGAGAAATCAAAAGACACACTGCATTGGGAAAATCTGCTGCCAAGGATCTCTTTAGAGTATTGAAAAGTAAAGATGTCACCTTGAAGACTAAAGTGCGCCTGACCCAAGCCATGGTATTTTCAGTTGCATCATATGCATGCGAAAGCTGGACAGTGAACAAAGAAGACAGAAGAATGATGCCTTTGTATTGTGATGTTAGAGAAGAATACTGAATTTCCCATAGACCGCCAAAAAACAATCAGATCTGTTCTGGAAAAAGTGCAGCCAGAGTGCTCCTTGGAAGCAAAGATGGCAAGACTGTCTCTTACATACTTTGGACATGTTTTCAGGAAGGATCAATCCCTGGAAAAGGATATCATGCTTGGTAGAGGGGAGGATCAATGAGAAAGAGGCAGACCCTTGATGAGATGGATTGACACAGTGGCCGCAACAATGGGCTTAAGCATAAAAATGATTGTGGATATGGCACAAGAACAGGCAGTGTTTTGTTTCATTGTGCATAGGGTTGCTATGATTTTGAACCAACTTGACAGCACCTGACAACAAAATATCTTGCTATCTATTGTTTAAAATGAAAATTCTAACAGCGAGTTTACCACTAGACTCTCAAGTTGTTAAATGGTACAGAAGATACTGGAGTAATTCAGTCAAATATTTTTCTCTTTTCAGATATTGTTTTGTTATTACAGAAGTTCAAATGTATTCCTGAACCATATTATATGTAGTAAAATTGTGATACGTATTTGGATAAATCAGTCCTCTCAAAACTAACTCTTATTAAGAGGGAATTGATGGAACATAGTATATGTTAGATGAGATATCTAAATATTTGACTGCTTTGTTTGCTTTTCATTTGGATGTATGGAGGTAAGAACACATTGTTTGACTGCAGTCACCCATTGTCTGTAACTTATGAAAATTTTGTGCTGGATAGGGTAGTTGGCAGAGGTAGCACATTCCCTTCCTTCTATGATCAGTAATTATAACTCTTTTTTGTTAATTTTAGGGCTCCATGAAAATAAAAACTAAACCCTTTTCCCTTTGTGCAATATACATGGCTCAGTCTTGAATTCTATAGTAGAAACATTTAACCCCAAATTATCTGCCAATGAATATTTATACAAGGGCTGCTAATTAAGTTCACAAACTTGTTCTAGAAAAAGTGCTGCACACCTCATTGCTAACTATCACTACAGTCGCCTTTGAAGTACCTCCTTGGGAAGCTATACACCAATGGCAGCACCTAGCCCGCCCTTTGAAGCAATTTTGGAACTCTTTCTGGAATGGCTAGCAGAGCTTCCATCATATTAACCTTGATGTCCTGAATGCCATCAAAATATCTTCCTTTCAATATTTCATTTACTTTCAGATAAGGAAAAGTCACTGGGGCCAGATTAGGTAAGTAGGGAGGGTGTTCCAATACAATCATTTGCTTACAGGCTAACAACTCCTTCACGGATAACTATACAATTAGATTTGTGAACTTGCCGCCATGCCAGCACACACAACAGTCATTCCAGGAAGAGTTCCAAAATTTCTTTTAAGGGTGAATTAGGCACTGGCATCAGTAAATAGCTTCCCAAGGGGAGTACTTTGAAGGTGACCATGGTGATATTCAGCAATGAGGTATGGAGCACTTAGAACAATTAAGTTCACAGACTTAATTGTAAGACTTCGTGTATCAACTATTTTCTCAATATTTCCATAATTAAAAAAAAATGTTTTATCACTAAAAATTGCCTAGGATATGAAATAATACTCACTATTCCTACCATTCACTTGAAGAAATATTTTACTGTTTTCATTGCATATTATACACACTTTTAGTTCTGCACATCTTGCAAGGAAAGTTAATAAAGGAATAGTCAATCTTGTGATATTTGCATACTTGTTAAAAACATACACATATCTCACACCATGGAGTTAATTTCTGTTTCCCTAGCAGTTCTCACTGTCTTCCCTCAATCTTCAGGCGGTGAGCTGTCTATGCTGTTATTCCTGATATCTGTCAGAGCCCACTAAATGAAAGACTTGGGAGAGACACTATTCCAAATAAAAAGTTGGCTGTACTAGGACATTTGATTCATACTCGACTTATATAATACTCAGTGCAGAGAGATACTGTCACTTAAGAGAACTTCATTAATTAAGATTGAAGACAGGAAACAGAAGCTGGAATTAGGTTTTTATCACTTTTCTTAAATGCTTGAGCCTCCCTTGGAGCCATGTTATTACATTCATACCCACTTTCTGTAGTTTTGTAGGAGCCTTTATGGTACAGTGGTATAGTGTTCAGCTGCTAAACAAAAAGTTGGAAGTTCTTGCAAGGTCATCATGTCTCTGCTTGCTGATCTTTTCTGTATCTCAAAAGAGATTGACTCAAGATACAACCTTATCTTGTAGACTGAGTTCTGACTCAATAGCAAAACTGCCTCTAATCCTGCCTCAGTAGCATCATAGAGGCAGGACTTACAACACACACAAAATCACATCAGATGACAAAATGACAATAGACAATCACGTAATACTGGGTATCATGGCCCAGCCAGATTGACATATAATTTTGGGGGTCACAATTCATAATATTCCACCCTTTGCCTCCCAAATGCATGTATGAGCCACATTTAAAACATACTTACTCCACCACATCATGGCAAAAGTCTTAATTCAGTTCCATGTCCCAAATCCAAAAGTTTTTCTTCATCTGTGAAATTTCTAGACAAGTTATCTGCTTCCAGTGTAGAATGGTAGAGCAGCCACAAGTTAGACATTTCCGTACAAGTGGAATAAACTGGTGGGAAAGAAGAGATAACATGCACCAAGCAAGTCAGCGAAATACATTGCATTAGCTCTCAAGGCATGAAAATAATCCTTTCCTCTCTGAGATCGTTTAAACAGTAACCCTGCTCTGCAGATTTTGGGTATTGGCCATGTTCTCCAATTCTGGGTGGAGGTTTTTTGGCCCTGGGCTTCAGTTCTGTCTTCCAGGCCCACTGGAATGCAACTCTGCTGCCTACAATTTGGACAGCCCCATTCTCCTAGTCTATCTGAGTGGCAGCCCTACCCACCTCAGGCAGGTCCCATTCTTCTCCCCCTTGGGCATGTTAGCACCATTCCCTCAGCTTTGGGCAGAAGATCTGGGCCCCATCCCAATGATACTCATGAATGTCAGTCACTCTAGAACCCACATCATGAAGATCTGACTTGGAAACCTAGGAAACTGACCTTGCTCTTTGAAGTCCAAGAGACCATGGCTCCAACGTTTTGAAACCCCTGAAGTTGTGGCCATACCTTTTGAGACTGAGGCAGCTCGGCTTCTTGTGATACTTGTCTCTTCAGCTTCTGCTCCCTGTGACCTTTCAGCTCCTCGGGTCTCAGTGGTGACTGTACTGCATCGTTGCTTGTAAGCTCCATTCTTCTACCTCTTGGGCATTTCAGCCCTGCTTCTTCAGCTTTAGGCAACCAATAAGCCCCATCCTGCTGGTACTCATGAACAACAGCCTCACTCTCCAGAACCAAGCTGGTGAAGATCTAACTCTTTGAAACATAGGAGACCTTGACTTTACACCTTTAGACTCAGTAGGCCATGGTCCCACCCCTGGAGACCCCAAAAGTTGTGGAGCTACACTTTAAGACTGAGGCAGCTCTGCTACTTGTGTTCCTTGTCTCTTCAGCTTCTGCTTTTTGCTTCCTTGGCCTCTCTGTCCCTCGGGCATCTCTGCCTACAGATGTTCCAGACTTCTTTAGCCCCAACAATAAATGCCAAGAAGCACCTCATTCTGCTAGTAAACTTCAGCTGAAAGGCACTCGGTTCTCTTGCTCAGTGGGTTGGCAAGCCACACTCTCCCAGTAGGTGCTAGGAAGCACCTCACTCTTCCATGAGGTCTCCTGCCAAAGGCATGCTGCAGTAGGTCAGCTCCAGCACTGTCTTGGGCTGGTCTCCTGGTTCTTCTACTGCTGTTTTGCTGCTGCTGTTTCTTGCTTTTCAATGTAACAGCTTTTGTCCTGAGTCCTTATTAGAGTTGTCTTTAATGTTAATGTCCATGACTCCACCAACAGTCACTTCAAGGGAATCTAGACTTAGTACTATGTACTTTAAAACTCTTCCAGGTTCTATCGATTTATAGTTTCAAAACTACTTTCACATTTTAGGTATCTCGTTAGAGCAGCACCTTGCTCCCAGTACCAAATTCTGTCTTAATTATCCAGTACTTCTGTAAAAGAGACATCACAAGTGGATTGCTTTAACAAAAATAAATTTATTCTCTAACAGCCTAGGAGATTTGAAGTCCAAATTCAGGGTGCCAACTCCAGGGAAAGCTTTCTCTGTTGACTCTTGGGGAAGGTCCTTATTATCAATCTTCCCCAAGTCTAGGAGTTTTTCTAACTAGAAGATTAGTGGTTTGAACTTAGAAGTGTACCAAAGAGAATTTTTGTCAGTGTGTAGTAGAAAGAATCAGAAGCAAACAGAGAGGAGCACTTTACTGATACTGTATTAAAATCATTTCAGACCCTGGTTTCAGTAACTCCACTTGTAGTAGAGGCTCAGCCTAAAGCTTTATTCCAAACTCATTACCATTTAGTCAATTTCAACTCATAGCAACCCTATAGGACAGGTTAGAACTGCCTTATAGAGTTTCCAAGGAGCACCTGGTGGACTTCAAATGCCAGCCTTTTGGTTAGCAGTCATAGCACTTAACCATTACACAACCAGGGTTTCCAAAGTTGTGTTAGCAGAGGTGTTATTGAACCTTTCCAGTTTTCAGTCAGTGATATTCCATCTACACATAAGTATGACTGACCAAAGATCTGTCTAGCTAACTTATCATTGTAATGGCTGTATTTCTATGCCTGTAAAAATAGCTTGGAACTATGTTTATGCAATGCAAAAGAAAGTCAATTTAGAGAAAAAGAAGGAAGAAATCTACACATGCCTGAATTTTAAAGGCCAAAAAACTATAGTTTATATATATATATACATATACACACATACTACATGTGTGTATATGTATATATATATGGGCGTGTGGCCATGTATTCTATTGGATCAATACTACTTTGACTTTCTATTGAGTTGTCTAAACCTGTAATTTTATTGTTAATCTGTTGAATTTCATAATGTTGTAGCTTAAGCATTTCTTGCAGCCTTTCATTTTTTAGTATGCTCTGCACTGTTTAATTTCTGTTCTATTGCCTCCATTCTGTTCTACTTCCATCTGTATTCTATTGCCTCCATCCTACTTTGACTCTCTATTGAATTGTCTAAATCTGTAATTTTGTTGTTAATCTGCTGAATTTCATATTGTTGCCAAAAGTAGAATGGAGGCAATAGAACACAGAATACAGAATAGAATACATATACATAGCATATATATATTATTTGGGCATACTTTTTATACTATACTTATATTGTGTGAATACTATTTTGTTTTTTTGTTGGTGTTGTTTGTTTCTAGCATTATTCTGATGGTATGTGTTGCTTCCTGTTGTCTTATCCAAAGTAATGTGTTCTTAATTTTACTTTAGGAAGCTGATTCCTGAAGTGTTTTGTTGTTGTTGTTGTTTTTTAGGAAGCTGTTACTATCCCTTCCACAACCTGTTAAATGCTACAGTGCTAGAGCTTTCTTTATGCTGGAGTCTGAGACTTTGGAAGTCACCATGCCTACGAAAACAAAGTTGGATTTTGTTAATTTCTTTGAAAACTACATGAATAAAGAGGAAAACTGATCTAATAGCACTGGTAAAGTTTTTAAAAAATAAAAAGCTGATTAATGTTTTCTGTATTCTGTTTATTATTCTGATATATTTTGGACAGGGCTTAAGCTAAATTCCAGTGATATTCTCATCATTTATAGTCCTTTATATTACTCTGTTAATAACTATTATTTTATCATACTAATGAGCTATTAAGTGATAGCTGGATAGGATATTTACGGGTTGAAGAAGCAGGGTTAACATGTCAGATTTGCCAGAGCCATCTTTTGATCCCTCTAACAACAAAGGCACAGAAAGATGACAGATTAAATAGGACATTCTTGGAGCCCTGATCACCTGAGGGAATGAGCTGGCTGATAGAGAGGGGAATGTGGGTACACAGACTGGCAGGAGTTGGTGCTTCTCGGGAGGAACCCTGTGCCAGTGTCATGTCCAGAAAGTTTTTCTCAGCAGAGAAGCTAAATTTCAGACAGATACGCCTAAAGAATTGCAGCATTCTTTCACTTGAAGGCCAAAAGATAAATTCATACAGTTGCATATGGATCAGAATTTTCCTTTGGGGCACAAAATATCTTCCATGCTCCCCACCTTTCTTTTCTTGCAGTGTCAGGTGCTGGATTCTTGCGTGGTATTTGAAATGGCAGACAAGTACCCCAAAAAGGAAGCTCAGAGCAGAAGCAGACGTTTTCCCTAGGGTCAGATCTGCTGACCACTCACCTCTGGGTATTGGTAGGCACCCTGCCTTTCATAGCACTTGCACCCTACAACCTGAACCCACACTGATTGATATCCCCCCACAGACACTGCACATTTGGAGGCCAGCTGACTGGGTGTCAAGGCTAAGCACACACAAAAAAAGTAAACTAATGTTGGGGTCCCTGTGCCAAACTACAGGACTAACCACTCCCCTCCTCCCAGTAATAGGGTTTTGAAATTTCTACTATTCTAATTAATAAAACAGCACACTTGACTACTTTACTTGGGCAATGAAAAAACCAAATTTATATGTAAGCAAACAAAAAAATGAAACCCACTGCTATTGAATCTGTCTCAGTAACCCTATAGAACAGAGTAGAACTGCTCCACAGATTTCCCAAGGAGCATCTGGAGGATTTGAACTGCCGACCTTTTGGTTAGCAGCCATAGGACTTAGCCACTATACCACCAGGGTTTCCATATATATATAATTTATGTGTATGTAGTGTATACATACATACGTAGATCAGAACACAGTAACAGAAATTAAAGGCAATCTTTTGATGGCTTGGAGGCAACAATGCATTTCAAATCATTTAAAGAACCTGACAACCATGGCTTCAGAAAACTCTCCAAAGAATTAAGAAAAAAAAATTCCAGATGAGTAATTCTGCAGTTTTCAGAGGTGAATACAAAAGAGTTCTATTTTGAGCTCTCATAGACATTAGGAAAGAAATTAGACAAACATTGCAGAGCATACTAAAAAATGGAAGGCTGCAAGAAATGCTTACACTACAACAATAGGAAATTCAGCAGATTAGCAATAAAATTACAGATTTAGACAACTCAATAGAAAGTCAAAGTATAATGGAGGCAATAGAATACAAAATAAGTGAGACTGAAGATAAAGCAAGTGATACAAACATTAAAGGAAAAAAATCAGAAAAAGACTTAAAAATGAGTCACTGAGGTTTATGTGAGACTATCAAAAGTAATGCACTTGGTGACTTGGCTTATCAAAAGTAATAATCTTGATTGGATTTCTAGAATAGTATGGGATGGTATCTTAGAGATGTGTTGATAGAAAACTTCCCTGATATTATGAAAGACAAGAAGATACCTATCTAAGATGCTCACTGAACTCACACAAGCTAGATCCCAAAAGAAGGAACCAAGACATATTATCATCAAACTTAATAAGACTAATGATAAAGAGGTTTTAAATGCATCAAGACTTAGCCAAAATAATAATAATAATAGTAACATAGGAAGGAAAGGCTTTGAGAATTAGCTCTGGTTTTTCAGCTGAAATGATGTTGGCACAGAGGCAATGGGATAACATATAGAAAGTCATGAAGGAAAGAAACAACTGACAACCAAGATTTATATATCCTGCAAAATTTTCTCTCAAATAAGACAGTGAAATTAGGACATTCCCAGATTAACAGAGACCTAGAGAATTTGCAAAAATGAAACTAAAACATTGAAAGAAGTACTTCAACTAGAAAATAACATCTGACTATTCATAAGCACAAGGCAGGACAGAGAATCCATATCAACACAAATAGGAAATACAAGAAAATCAAAGCTAAAACACTAAAAATAGAGAAACAGACACCTCAGTGTGTAAATGATGACAATATTAGGCCATAAGAATACATTAACGTATTCAAACCTCTTTCAGATGGAGAGGAATTTAAGGCGATGCAATGTAATTAAAGACTGGTTTAAACTTAGAACATTGGGGGTAAACATAAAGGTAGCCACAAAGAAAATTAACTACCCTACACATAAAAACAAAAGAAGTCCCAGCAGATACAAAACCAATAACAATGAAAATGACAAAAAGAAAACCTACAAAAAAAAGTGACTGAGCACAGAAAATTAAGTGGAACAAATAATCTCTTAACAATCCACCAAAAAGAAAGGGGGAGGGGGCATCAAATTACAGCACTAACTTCATACATATCAAAAATTACATTGAATGTGAATGGGTTAAATGCACCAATGAAGAGACAAAGAGTAGTAGAATGGTAAAAACAATTCATGTGCTTACAGGAGATACATCTTAGACTTAAAAACAAACAAAGGATGAAAGAAATATATCAAGCTAGCAGCACTCTAAAAAGAGAAAGAGTGGCAATATTCAGATAAAACAGACTTTAAGATCCACCACAGTGGACAAGAAAGGTCACTATATATTGCTTAAAGTGTCACCACATCAGGAAGGCACAACCATCTGAAACATTTGTTCACCAAACAGAGCTGCTATAAATGTGAAACTAACATCATTGAAAAGTGAAATATACAGTTCCACGTTAACAGTGGGAAACTTCAGCACACCACTTTTGGTGATGGACAGAATAATTAGAAAGAAGCTCAAAAAAGACATGGAAAACCTGAATGCCACAGTCAATCAACTTGACTTCATGGACATACACAGAACACTCTACCCAACAACAGACAAGCATACCTTCTTTTCCAGTGCACGTGGAACATTTTCCAGAATAGACCACATATTAGGCCATAAATCATTGAATGCTTCAAACTATCTTCTCAGACAATGAAGACATAAAAGGTGAAATCAACAGAAAAAAATGCAAGGGTAAACAAACATGGAAACCGAACACCACCTTGCTCAAAAACTTGTGGATTATGGAAGAAATCAAGGATGAAATAAAGAAATTTGTAGAATCAAATGAGAGTGAAAACACATCCTACCAAAATCTACAGTATACAGCAAAAGCAATGCTAAGAGGTCAGTTTATCTCAATAAATGCACACATCCAAAAGTAGCAAGGGGCCAAATGAATTAAGCCTACAACTCAAATAAGTAGAAAGAGAGCAACAGAAGAACCCCACAAGCACCAAAACAGATAATAAAAATTAGAACAGAACTAAATGAATTAGAGACTAGAAAAATAATTGAAAGTGTTAACAAGACTAAAAGCTGATATTTTGAAAAGATCAATAAAATCAATAAATCATTGGCCAAAGTGACAAAATAGAAACAGAAGAGGAGGCAGATAACTTGAATAAGAAATGAGACAGATATCACAATAGAATAAATTGAAATAAAAGAAAAAATAACAGACTAATGTGGAAAATTGTGCAGTAATAAATTGGAAAACCTAGAGGAAATGGACAAATTTCTAGAAACACACTGCCTGTCAAAACTAAGATGATCAGAAGTAGTACAACTTAACAAACCCATCGCAAAAGAAGTGATTGAAAAGGTAATTTAAAAACTCCTAGTCAAAAATTTTCCTGGCTCAGATGGCTTCATTGGAGAATTCTATGCAACTTTTAGGGAAAAGTTAGCACCACTATTACTAAAGGTATTTCAGAACATGTAAAAGCAGAGAATACTCCCAAATTCATTCTAAGAAGCCAGCATAACCCTAATACCCAAGCCATGTAAAGATAGTCACCTAAAAGGAAAATTACAGACCAGTATCCCTCATGAACTTAAATGCAAAAATCTCAAAAAAAATTCTAGCTGATATAATTCAACAACATATCAAAAAAATAATTCACCATGACCAAGTCGGATTTATGCCAGGGATGCAGGGATATTTCAAAATTAGAAAAACAATATAATCAACTTTATAAAAGAAAAGGTAAGAACCACCTGATTTTTATCTATTGCTGTAGAAAAGGCACTTGACAAAGTACAATGACATTTTTCTTAAAAACTCAGTAAATTAGGAACAGCAGGGAAAATCCTTCATACAAAAAGGGACATCTATGCAAAGCCAACAGCCGATATCAACCTAACTGAAGATAGAATGAAAGCATTCCCCCTGAGAAATAGGAACCAGACAAGAAAGTCCATTGTCATACTTCTATTCAACATTGTGCTGGAGATTCTAGTGACAGCAATTAGACAAGATGAAAAAATAAAGTGTACCTGCATTGGTAAGGAAGAAGTAAAAATATCTCTAATTGAAGGTGATGTCACCTTATACACAGAAAACCCCAAAGAATCCACAAAAACTACTTGAACTAATAGAAGAGTTCAGCAAAGTATCAGGATATAAGGTAAACATAAGTAAATCAGTTGCATTCCTTTACACCAGCAAAGACATCATCAAAGAGTACATTACCAAATCAGTACCGTTCACAATTGCTCCCAAGAAGATAAAACACTTAGAAATAAATCTCACCAGAGATACAAAATAACTATACAAAGAAATTTACACGATCTTATTGCAAGAAATTAAGAGACCTGCATAAGTGGAGAAACTTACCTTGCTCACAGATAGGAAGAGTCAACATGTGAAAAAGTCTTTTTCAAATATCACCTATAGGTACAATGCAAATCCAAATTTCAATGTTGCTTTTTAATAAGATGTGGAAAAAATTGCCAAATTTATATAGTAAGGAAAGAAGCCCTGGATAAATAAAACATTACTGTAGAAGAACAAAGTGGGAGGCCTCACACACCCTGACTTTGGAAACTATTACATTGCTTTGATAGTTAAAACAGTCTGGTACTTGTACAAAAACTGATACATAGACCAATGGAACAAAATAGAGAATCCAGAAATAACAGCATTCATCTATGAGTAGCTGATACGTGAGAAAAGCCCAAGGTCTGTGAACTGGGAAAAAAAAGTCTGCTCACAAATGATGTTGGCAAAACTGGATATCCACCTACAACAAAAAGAAAAATAAACAAGACCCATGTCTCTCAAAGTGCACAAAAACTAAATAAAAATGAGTCAAAGGCCTAAATATAAAATCTAAAACAATAAAAGATCACAGCAGAAAACATAGGGACAACATTGGGAGTCCTAATACTTGGCGTAAACAGACTACAAAATATTACGAACAATGCACAAACATCGGAAGAGAAAATAAATGAAAACTAAAACACTTATGTTCATCCAAAGACTTCAACAAGAGACTAAACAGACTACATACTGACTGGCACACACATACACACACACACACACACACACACACACAAACACAAAATTGGCAACCAGGAAAATGATTGGTGTCTGATTCCATAATCTACAAGGGAAGTCAAAACTTCCAGAAGAAAAAGACGAAAAATGGGCACTTCACCAAAGAAGACATCTAAGCAGCTAACAGACACATGGAGAAATGATCATAATCATTAGCCAATAGAGAAATCCAAATCAAAATTAAACTGAGATACCTACCCCCAAAAGACTGACAATAATAAAAAAACACAAAACAACAAATGTTGGCACGGTTGTGGAGAGACTGGACCTCTTCTGCATCCCTGGTGGGAATGTAAAATGGTACACCTCTTTGGAAAACTATTTGGTGCTTTCTTTAAAAGCTAGAAATAGAAATGCCATATGATCCAGCAACCCCACTGCTTGGAATATATCCCAGAAGAACAAAGGCTGTCACATGAACAGATACATGCACAGTGATGTTTACTGCAGCACTGCCCACAGTAGCAAAAAGATGGAACCACCTATGGTGCCCATTCACAGATGAATGGATAAATAAACTATGGTACATTCACATAGTGGAATACTGTGCAATGATATAGTACACCGACTATCTTGGAAAACACCTGATAACATGGAGTCACATGGAAGACATTATGCTGAGTGAAACTAGGGAGTGGCAAAAGGATAAGTACTGTATGAGACCATTATTATGAGGACTCAAGAAAAGGGCTGAGCACAGGAAAAACTAATGTCTGATGATTACTAGGAATGGAGACAAGGAGTCAGGTATTCATGTGTTAGATAGTAGATGAGATTAGGTTAAGTGAAGGAAGTGACAGCAAGCAGTAGAAGAGAGATCAACACTACTGGACTATACCAAGATCTAAGAGGTTTCCTAAATACAACTCAACATTTTGAAGGTCACAGTAGCAGGAGTGAGGGTCTGGGCACCGTGCTTTCACAGGATATCTAGTTAAATTGGCGTAATTAAGATTTTTTTAAAGAAAATAATCTGCATCCCCTTTTGGTGAGTGGTGTCTGAGGTCTAAAAAGCTAGCAGCTGCTGTCTAAGGAGAACCAAGTGGTTCCAATCCACCTGGAGCAGAGTAGAATGAAGGACATCAAAGAAAGGAGGAAAATATGAGCCCAGGAAACAGAAGGAGCTGGATGATGTATATACTACATCAACAGCAGACCAGAAAAACTAGACGGTGCCCAGTCACCACCAATGACTGCCTTGACAGGGAACATGACATAGACTCCATGACATAGTGGGAAACAAATGAGGGTGCAGATCTAGAATTCTATTAAAAGACCAGACTTGATGGTCTGATGTCACAGAGGGTCCCCTGAGAACACAGCCAGTGGACTTGCTGCTAACCCAGAGCTGAAACCAATACCAGGGACAGCTCCTCAGACAAAAAATGGACTGGATTATAAGACATGAAGCAGTGAGGACAGCTCCTTCATAGAAACAAGATTAGAGGAGGGAGAGTAGGGGACAGGAGTTGGGTGAATGAGTAAGGAAAGCACAGGGTAGAAAGGAAGGGAGTGCTGTCCCAGGGTTGGGAGAGCAGCTAAAGTTGCACACAGATATGTGTATGGGGTTTTACATGGCAAATTGAGTTGTAAACAATCAATCACAGTAGAGAAAATTTTTAAAAAGAGTGGGATGGGGCCAAGGTGGCAGACTAGACACATGTTTCCTCAGTTCTCTCTGAGAACTAAGGCCTGGAAAGATAAATGAACAGAGCAGTGTGAACATCCAGGGAGCCCTAGGATCTGGCATAGTATTGTCAGATTGGACTAGGTGCCAGTAATGGGGTAACTACATCTATCAAGCACAAGGCAGCAGCATGCTGAGTCCTGCTTCTGCTGACTCACCATTTGGGAGGACTGCAGGTACTGGTGCCTTCTTTGTTACCTGGGAAGTGGGGACTGGGCATGAGCTGGCTAATATGCTGAACTGCTGTGCTTAAGTAAACAGTGTATAGTGCAGCGGAGAGACTGTGCTTGGGATAGCTACATATTGAGAGTCCAGCTGCTGACTAAAGGCGCCACTGCCCCCCACCCTCTCCTTTCTGACCTGTGCCATAGATACTGTTCCACAGCAGGAAGAGAAGCTTAGGTGGGTCTTCATCTTGGTCAGCTGGGAGGCAAAGACACCCACCCAGAGGCCTTAGTTGGAACTAATTGTCATGCAGAAAAGCAACCCCGTCTGGAAAGTGCTTCTCCAGCAGAAAATCTGTGTTTAGGATGGTGGTGCCTAGAGTTATGGCTGGGGCCTGGCAGCAAGGCCCTAACTCCTCCCTTCCTCGAACCACATAATAGCTTCTGGGGACAGTCCATGAGGTGCTTTCATTGTCAGCCGAAAGGCAGGGTCTGACAAATCTGAGGGCTTGGCTGATTTCAGCAGCTTTTGGACAGCCTCTTGTTTAGCAGCAAAGTACCTTTTTAAAATAAGACCACCTGGAGAACTGACTACTGAGTGGCCCAGCAGCATCTCCTTCACCCTTGACTGATCCACATCATACCATGGGCTGACAGCCCCAGTGACTCCAAAAGGAGGATGCCATCTTTGCGAGCCAGGAGGCAGAAACAGCTACCCCAGAAAATCCATCTGGGGCTAGTCACTACAGTAAACAGAGGCAGCTGGTGACCAACTCCATTCTTGGTACTATGCTTCAGCTTCTGTTGAGGTAATACCAGAGAAACAAGCTTCTAGATGGCATGAAGACAACAATCACTAGCTATCATTTAAAGAAGCAGCCAACCATGGCTCCAGAAAACTCTCAAAATAAAGAATACAAAAGCTTCGCAGATGAAGAAGCCTTTTGAAACTATCAGAGGTACAGTACAAAACAAGTATGCATAGAGCTCTCCTAGAGATTAAACAAAATGCAGCAGAACAAAATTAAAAATTAAGTAAGCTATCTGAATTGCTAGAACATTAATGATCTGAAATCCAGCAGGTTAATAACAAAATTACAGAGTTAGACAACTCAGTCCAATGCCAAAAGAGCAGAACTGATGAGATGGAAGCCAGTTAGTGAGCTTAAAGATAGAGCGATTGATGTCTGCACTTATGAGAAGAAATCAGAGAAAAGAAATAAGAAAACTAAAGAAGCGTTAAGAAACATGTGGGGCTCTATTAAGAAGAATAATCTATGAATAGTTGGAGTTCTTGAACAAGGAGGGATAGCAGAAACACATAGAGAGTATTGTTGTTGAGTTGCTGACAGAAGTCTTCCCTGAATTTATGAAAGAAGAGAACATAGATATCCAAGACACATGTTGAACCCAAACTAGACCTACCAAAACTAGAACCCAAAAGAAAGACACCAAAACATACTATAATTAAGCTTGATAAGATAAATCATAAAGAGATGCTCTTAAAGGCACTGAGGCATAAAGTAAAGCTAATGTACAAAGGGAGGCCACGTAGGCTTTCCTCTGACTTCTTAGCAGAAACGATGTTGGCAAGAAAGCAGCGGGATAGCACATTCAACAGCTTGAAGGAGAAAAGCTTCCAATCAAGAATTATATATCCTGCAAAATAGCTCTCAAATATTATGGTGAAATTGAGACATTCACAGGTAAACAGAAGCTTAGAGACTTTATAAAAACCAAACTAAGACTACAAGAAATACTGAAAGAAGGTTTTTGCTTAGGAAAACAGAAACATTAAGTGTATATTTAAGGAGGCAATGCAGGACACAGCATCGAGAAACTTACATAGGGAAGTCACAAAGCTCAATCAAAGCTGTAAAATTAAAAGAAGAGAATCAGTAACTGTTTTAGTCAGCTAGGCTGCTCTAACAGAAATACCACAGAGTGGATGGCTTTAACAAAGAAAGATTTATTTTTACACAGTCCAGTAGGTTGCAAGTCCATATTCAGGGTGTCCGCTCCAGGGAAAGACTTTCCCCTTGTCGGCTCTGGAGGAAAGTCCGGTATTGCATCAGTCTTTGTCCAGGGAGCGTCCTCACGCAAGAACCTCTGGTCTGAAGGACGCGCTCTGCTCCCGGTGCTGCTTGCTTGATGGTAGCGAGGTTCTCCAATTGTCCTTTGTTTCGTTTTCCTTTTATTCCTTGCAAGCTAAAAGCATTAAGGGTGGGGCAAGCCATACTCCAGGGAAACTCCCCCCACAGCAGGAATTCGCAGCCCCACCCTAATCCTTTAACATACAGGTTAGCAAAACCACACAATGGAGGACAGTCCCAAGATACTGGGAACCATATCCCAGCCACGTGGCTGCACACATTTTTGGGGGGACACAATTCCAACCATGACATCCCACCCTTTGACAACCCAAATATCACATCACAAAAACATTTAACACATTCATCTCACCATAGCAAAGTTATGTCCATCCATATAACAGAAGTCTTAAATCAGTTCCAAGTCCGAAGTACAAAAACTCTTCTACATCTGTGAAACTTAGAAGGCATTAACAGGCAACAGGCAAGTCAACAGAACACATTACATTAGCCCTCAAAGCTTTTGAAATACTCTTACATTTTCTGAGACATTCTACACAACAGCAATGCTCTCCAGTCTCTAGGTATCGGCCACACTCTCTGGTTTCTGAGTGGAGACCTCCAGCCCCGTGCTACAACTCTGCCTTCAAGGAGCACCCTAAGCCCAACTGAGTGGCAATTCCACCCTTACAAATACAGAATGGGTTGTAGAAGAAGGTAGTTCTAAATATCATTTACGGCCACGCGACCAGTTGCAGAAACGAGGACTGTAATTGCTATGAGTATTCCTGCTTTATATGTGTGTATTGGATATTTTGTTTACTTATGAAACGTAAGATGTAAATGGGTTAATGCATTTTCAGTTGTACATGTGTTAGTTATATCATGTTGACATAAGTATGCCTTTGTAACTGTACCCCTTCAGAGACTGTGCATGGTAAGGTGAGATGTGTGCAGATGCCAAGTTGACAAGGGGTGGATTGTGGTGGTCAGGATTATGTCAACTTGGTTACTACCTATTTGGCTGCTGTATTAAGTGGCAGGACGGGGTTTGTGGTAGCTCCCTGCCCCTCGGCTCTCATCTCGTGACACTGGACTATGGCTGCTGATTGCTCACGTGGCCAGGAGCTCCTGCTCTCTTGTTCCAGCATCTGGTTCCGGGACTTGAGCTAGCAGCTGTTGGGCTCATCAGTCCTTACAGTCGGCCCTTGAGAGTCCTGCTCCCCAACCTGCCAATCCTGCGCTCACCAGTCTCTGCCCAGTCCTGCTCCCTGACCTGCCGATCCTGGGTTCGCCAGCCTCTGTCACTTCGTCTCACCACCAGCTTGGGATCCACCGACCTCCAGCCTCTGTCGCTTTGTCTCAACACCAGCTTGGGATCCACTGACCTACACAACCGGTGATCTGCAACTCTGGTCTCTGACTTGCTGACCTTGGGTTCCTCAGCTTCCGTGGACACGTGAGGCTTGTGCCAGAGCTTGGGACATTCAGCTTCTGTGATTACGTGAGCTGTTTCCTATATTTGTATCTATCTATCTGTCTATATATATATATATAATAAATCTTTCCTTGTACCTACACGTGTTACTGGTTTTGCTTCCTTAGGAAACCCAGCCTAAGACAGTAACCATATCAAGAAAACTAAGACATCATCAGACTAAAAAGGGGGATATATTATAGTAGTTACAACCCTTTCCGATGGAGAGGAAATTTAAAAAGATATGCAGAAGTTAAAGTCTGATTTAAACTTAGAACACTGAGGGGGATCATAGAGGTAGACACAAAACAAAATAACAATGTGACATATCAAAACAAGAAATATAATACAGGCATCCCCACAAACACACAACCAACCATGAAAAAGATGAAAAGTTACCCTATACAGAAGAATGACCCAGAACATAATATTAAGAGCAACATAGAAAACATCAACACAAAAATAGATGCATCAAAATGACAGCACTAAACATACATCTATCAATAACTACACAGAATGTAAACAGACTGAACACTCCAAGAAAGTGACAGAGAGTGACATCCTGGATCAAAAGGCATGACCCATCTATACATTGCTTACAAGAAACACATCTTTGACTCAAAGATATGAACAAACTGAAAATCAAAGGAGGGAAAAAGATATACCAAGCCAACAACATACAAGAATAGCAGGAATAGCAATACTAATCTCAGAGAAAATAGACATTAATGTAAAATCTGCCATTATGGACAAGGATGGTCACTATTTATTGTTGAAAGATTCAGTATGTAAGCAGGATGTAACAATATTAAACATTTATGCACCAAAACCAGAGCATCTAAATTCATCAAACACTGACAACATTGAAAAATGAGATAGAGCACTCCACAATAATAGTTGGAGACTTCAACAATTCTCTTTCAATGTGGACAGATGAACAAGAAAAAAATCTCAGTAAAGATACAGAAGATCATATTGCAACAATTAACCAACTAGATCTCTTTGACATATACAGAACTTTTTACCCATCAACAGATAAGTACACATTCTACTCCAATGTACATGGAACATTTTCCAGAACAAACTGTGTGTTAGGACATAAAGCAAGTCTCAATAAAATTCAAACCCTTGAATTATTATAAAGCATCTTCTCGGACTGTAAAACCATATAAATTGAAATCAGTTGTAGAAAACACATAGTTAGAAATTTGAACTCGTGGAAACTGAACACCTTTCTCAAAAAGCCATCAGTTATAGAAGAATTCAAGGATGAAATAAAGACATTTATGGAATCCAATGAGAATGAAAACACATTTTATGGGATACAGTAAAAGCAATGCTCAGAGGTCCATTTATCTCTATAAATGCACACATCTGGAAGGAAGAAAGGACCCAAACCAAACAATTAGCTCTACAGCTTGAATAAGTAGAAGTAGAGCAACAGAGGAATCCCTCCAGTACCAGAAGAAAACAGATCATAAAGATTAAAGCAGAACTACATGAATTAGAGAGTAGAACAATTGAAAAAATTAACAAAACCAAAAGCTGCTTCTTTGAAAAGATCAACAAAATTGATAAACCATTGGCTAAACTTACAAAATTAAAACAAGAGAGGAAACAAATAACCCGAATAAGAAATGAGATGGGAGATGTCAGAACAGAACCAACTGAAACCAAAAGTATCATAACAGAATGCTACAAAAGACTGTACTCTAACATATTTGAAAACCAAGAGGAAATGGACAAGTTTCTACATTCATATTGCCTACCAAAATTATCACAAGGACACAAGGAGAAGTAGCACAATTTAATGAGCCCATCACAAAGGAAGAGATTGAAAAAGTCATCAAAAAACTACCAACTAAAAAAAGTTCAGGCCCAGACAGCTTCAATGGAGAATTCTACCACACTTTTAGAAAGGGGTTATCTCCAATACTACTGAGACTATTTCACAGCATAGAAAGGGATAGAATACTCCCAAATTCATTGTAGGAAGCCAGCATAACCCTGATAACAAAGCCAAGGAAAGGTTCCACCAAAAAAAAAAAAAAAAATTACAGACCAATATCACTCACAAACCTTCGGTGCAAAAATCTTCAGCAAATCCTACCCAATAGAATTCAACCACATTATCAAAAAAAAAAAAAAAAAAATTGTCACGACCAAGTTGGATTCACACCAGGGATGCGAGGCTGGTTCAACATTAGAAAACAATTATTGTCATCAACCACAGAGAAAGCACAAAGGATAAGAATCACTTCATTTTGTCAATTGATAAAGAGCATTTGACAGTCAACATCCATTCATGCTAAAACGTCTCAGCAAAATAGGAACAGAGGTGAAATTCCTCAACCCATAAGGGGCATCTACACAAAGACAACTGCTTACATCATCCTGAATGGAGAGAGACTGAAAGAATTTCTCTCTAGAGCGGGAACTAAACAAGGATGCCCACTGTCACCACTTCTATTCAACACTGTACTAGAGGTAATGCTGTTGTTGTTGTTATTAGGTGCCATAGAATCGGTCTCAACTCATAGTGACTCTATGAACAACAGAATGAAACATTACCAGGTCTTGTGCCATATCCACCACTATTTTTATGATTAAGTGCATTGTTAATGGCCACTGTGTCAATCCATCTCATCGAGGGTCTTCCTCTTTTTCATTGACCCTCCACTCTACCAAACAAGGTGTCCTTCTCCAGGGACTGATCCTTCCTAACAATATGTTCAAGGTATCTAAGACACAGTCTTGCCATCTTTGCTTCCAAGGAGCACTCTGGCTGTTCTTCTTCCAGAACACATCTGTTTGTTCTTTTGGCAGTCCATGGGACACTCAGCATTCTTCTCCAACACCACAGTTCAAAGGCATCAGTTCTTCTTTTGTCTTTATTCATTGTCCAGCTTTCATAGTGTATGATGGAACTGAAAATACCATGGCTTGGGTCCGGTTCATTTTACTCTTCAAGGTGACACCTTTATTTTTCAATACTTTGAAGAGGTCCTTTGTAGCAGATTTTCCCAGTGCAATGTATCTTTTAATTTCTTGACTGCTGCTTCCGTGGGTGTTGATTGTGGACCCAAGTAAAATGAAATCCTTGACAACCTCAATCCTTTCTCCATTTATGAGAATGTTGCTTACTGGTCCAATTCTGAGGATCTTCGTATTCTTGATGTTAAGGTGCAATCCATGCTGAAGGCTGTGGTCTTTGATATTCATCAGTAAGTATTTCAAATTTTTTTCATTTCCAGCAAGTAAGATGGTGTCGTCTGCATAATGCAGTTTATTAATGAGTCATCCTCCAATCCTGATGCCTTGTTCTTCTTCGTATAATCCAGCTTCTTGGATTATTTCCTCAGCATACAGACTAAATGGTATGGTGAAATGATGCAACTGTGACACATATCTTTCCTAACTTTAAACCATGGACTGTCCACTTGTTCTGTACTAGCCAGAACAATTAGACAAGAAAAAGAAATAAAGGGCATTGGGAAAATATCTGTTTTACCCAAAGGGATCTACATATACAGTGCAATGCCAGTACAAATTTCAGTGTCATTTTTTAATGAGATGGAGAAACAAATCACCACCTTTATGTGGAAAAGGAAGAATCTCTAGATTAGTAGAGTACTACTGAAGAAGAGGAACACAGTGGGAGGCCTCACACTACCTGACCTTAGAACCTATTACACTGCCACAGTAGTCAAAACAGCCTGGAATGGTACACAAAGAGACATATAGACCAATGGAACAGAATTGAGACCCCAGAAAGATCACCATCTTCTTATGAAAAGCTGATATGCAACAAAAGCCCAAAGGTCATAAACTGGGGTTAAAACAGTCTCTTTAACAAATGTTGCCGCCAAAATTGGATATCCATATGCAAAAAATTGAAACAAGACCCATGTCTCTCACCTTACAAAACAACTAACTAAAATTCAATCAAAGACCTAAATAATCAAACCTGAAACAATAAAGAGCATGTAGGAAAAAATAGGGTCAACCAAAGAAGTTCTAATGCACAGATTAGACAGACTTCAAAATCTGGCAAACAAACTATGATCAACAGAAGACAAAATAGATAAATGGAAACTACTAAGAATCAGACACTTATGCATATCAAAAGACTATCAGGAAAGTTAACAGTCGGCACTTGGCTGGCACAGAATGGGAAACAATATTTTGCAACTACATGTTGGATTGATATCTGATTTCCATAATCTACACGGTAATGAAAATTGTCAAGAAGAAAAGGTAAATAACCCAATTAAGCAATGGGGAAAGGAGATGGATAGACACTTCATGAAAGAAGATATCCAAGCAGGCAAAAGATACATGAGGAAATGCTCATGATCATTAGCCATTAGATTAATCCAAATCAAAACTACAATGAGATATCTCACCCCAACGAGGTTGGCAATAATGCAAAAAATACAAAACAACAAATGCTGGAGGGGCTGCGGAGAGATTGGAACTCTCCTACACTGCTGGTCGGAATGCAAAAACTGGTGCAACCGCTTTGGAAAGCAACTTGGCACTTCCTTAAAAACCTATAAACAGAAATATCATATGATCCAGCAATATCATTGCTTGGAATACATCTTGCAGAAATAGTGGTGGTCACACGAACAGATGCTTGCACATGAATATTTACTTGCAGCACTGTCAACAATCGCAAAATGTGGAATCAACCTGGATGCCCATCAATAGATGAATGGATAAACAAGGGATGGTACATATACTCAATAGAATACCATGCAATGGTAAAGAACAATGATGATTTTAGGAAGTACCTCGTAACGTGGTTTCAACTAGAAGACATTATGCTGAGTGAAATCAGCCAATGGCAAAAGTACAAGTATTGTATGAGACCTTTGCTACAAGGACTTAAAAAAAAAGACTTATGAACAGAAGAAAAGACTCTTTGGTGGCTCCAATAGTGCAGAGGGAGGGAGAGGGTTGGTCATAGATTAGTCAATAAGAATTTGGTTAGGTGAAAGCAGTGACAGCATACAGTAGAGAGCAAATCAAAATAACTGGACTACACCACAAACTGAAAGTTTTCTAAACTCAGCCCATCATTTCAAAGGATAGAGTCGCAAGGATGGGGTTCTTGGGACCATGTTTTCAGAGGACATCGAGGCCAATTGGCACAACTAGTCTTTTATTAAGAGTCTTCTCTACCCCATATTGATGAGTGGCGTCTGGAGTTGTAAAAGTTAGCAAGCGTCATCTGAGATACACCAAATGATTCCAACTCATCTGGAACAGATGATGACCGAGAACAACAAAGACACAAAGATGAAAGAGCCCAGGATACAGAAGTACCCATATGAATGTCAGACTGTATCAACATGAGGCCAGAAGAACCAGATGGTTCCTCGCCACCACCAAAGGCAACCATGATGGGTGACACAATGTAGCGTCCCTGAACCAGCATGAGAAAAAGAGGGCTGCAACTCAAAAACTCTACTAAAAGACCACAATTGGTGTCTGATGTCCTCATTGGTCCCCCGGGAACATGGCCCCTAGACCTGCTACTGGCCCTGACTGGAAACCAGTACTGAGGTCAATTTTTCAGACAAGAATGGACTGGACTTGGGGACACAGTGTGAACATGTGGAGTGCACACTTTATGGTTCTATATATATTTATAGGAGGCTGTCCTACTGGTTTCTTTCTAGAAGAGAGAAGAGGGTGGAGGAAGGGACAGATGCTCATTAAGAGGATAGTAGAAATATTGAGTGAAAAGGAGGTTTTTGCTGTCAGTGGATGAGGAGAGCAGATGGAGCTGCAGATAGGCAGGCATGCAAAATTGATTTGGATTGTATACTTTCACTTAATTACAATAAAATAAATAAAAGTAAAAATAAATTTTTATACCAATGGACCCAGATGGGCCCTGAAACCATGGTCCCCAGGCCTCTGTTCCTGCCCCTCTACTCTTTGAAGTGTTGGGTTGTGTTTATGAAACCTCTTAGCTTTTGATTTAAGCTTTTGGCTTAATCCAGCTGTACTAACCTCCCTTCTACTGCGTGCTGCCACGCCCTTCACGTAACTCCATTCCTATCTAGTATGCGAGGTCACTATGAGTCAGAATGGACTCAGTGGCAACAGGTTTGCTTTTGTTTGGTTTATCTAATCCATAAATACCCCTTTCTCTGCCTCCCCATCTTTGTAACCATCTATCTCAGCCACCTGGTACTGCTCTAACAGAAAATACCACAAGTGGAAGATTTCATGAGGAGAAGCTTTTATTGTCACAGTCCAGTAAGCCACAAATCCATTCATAAGATACAAGTTCATTCTATATGAGGAATCATCACAGTCCGGTAGGCTGAGTCCACATCCAGTGAGAGCATCACGGCACAGGAACCTCGGGTCCAAAGGATGTGCTCTGCTCTCGGTGCTCCTCTCTCGGTGGTATGAGGTTCCCAACTTCCTCAGTTCACTTCTCTCCCTCATATTCCACAAGCTTGTAGCTTGGGTCCTACCTCACTAACACAACTGCAAACCATTCTCCATCATCAATATCACAGAGACAGGATTCACAACATATGGGAGGAAGGGAACCATACTGGAACTACTAACCAAGTCAATTTTGGGAGGACACAATTCAATCCGTGACACCATCCAAGACTGTTTTCTTATGTGTTTAATCATTTTCTGAAATCGTTACAATAGTGGTCTCATGCAACGTTTGTGTTTTGACAACTGACTAATTTGATTCAGTATTATGTCTTCCAGATTACTCCATGTTATAAGACATTTCCCAAGATCATCATGGTTGTTTATCATTCCGTGGTATTCCATTGTGTGACTATACTACAGTTTGTTCATCTATTCATCTCTTGATGGTCATTTAGGTTGATTCCACCTTTTTGCTGTTGTGGACAGTGCTTTGGTAAACATTGGTGTACATGTGATAGCCATCATTTCTCTAGGATATATTCTAATAAGTGGTGTTGTTGGATCGAATGATATTTGTATTTCTAGCTTTTTAAGAAATGCCAAATTGATTTCCAAAGTGGTTGTATCATTTTACATTCCCACCAGCAGAGCGGAGGTGTTCCAGTCTGTCTACAGTTTCTATAATATTTATAATTTTGTGATTGTTTTGATTAATGTCAGCCTTATTTTCATGACACGGCATCACATTGTATTTTTGATTTGGGTTTCTCCAATGGCTAATGATCATGAGAATTTACTTATGTATCTGTTTTCTTTTCATCTTTTTCAGTGTTGGTGGCTTTGTGTTTGCTGAGACCTCATTTTTATTCCTTTCTTTAAGTTAAATTTTTTTTTATTGTGATTAATTGACAGTTTACAATCCAAGTCAGTTTTGCATACATGCCCCTCTGCAACTCTATCTGCTCTCCTCATCCTGTGACAGAACCCTCTTTTTTCCACTTTTTACTTCCAGTATCACTCAACTAACACTTGTTCCTTCATCTCAACCCTCTCCTCTCCCCTCTAGAAAGAAACCAGTAAGACAGTGACAGCCACAGAGAGAGAGAGAGAGACTGAGACAGAGTCTAAAGCACACACACCACATGCATCACTCTGTGTCCCCAAGTCCAGTCGATTCTTTGTCTGAAGTGTTGGCAAGTGTTAGCTTCAGTACTGGTTTCAGGTCTGGGTTTGCACCAAGTTTAGGGGCCATACTCTCAGGGAACCTTCCAGGCTTTTGGACCGTAATTTTTAATAGAGTTTTATAGAACTTTTTAATAGAGTTCTTGATCTGCGCACCTGTTTTTCTCATGCTACATCAGGGACCCTACATTGTGTTAACTGTCAGGGTTATCTTTGGTGGTGGCTGGGCATCATCTGGTTCTTCTGATCTCATGATAAAGTAGTCTCACAATCATATGGGTCCTTCTGTCTCTTGGGCTCATTTTTCTTGGTGTCTTTGATGTCTTCATCTGTTCTGAGTGGATTGGGACCAACTGATACCCATCAGATGGCAGCTTACTGGCTTTTGAGACCCCAGAAGCCACTCACCAATATGGGGTGCAAAAGTCTCTCTTAGCAAAAGATTCGTTAAGCCAACTGACCTCAATATCCCATGGAAATACAATCCTTGGACCCCTATCCCTGCTACTCTGTCCTTTGAAATGTTGGGTTTTAGCTTATGGTGTAGTCCAGTTATTCTGACATGCCTTCTACTGTGTGCTGTCACACCCTTCACCTATCCAAATTCCTATCAACTATCTAATCTATTAGTGACCCAATTCCTCCCTCTCTACCCTTGTAGCCATCATCGTCTTTTCTGAAGGGGGCAGGACCAAGATGACGAACTAGCCACACATCTCCTCAAATCCCTCTGAGAACTAAGGCCTGGAATGATAACTGAATGGAGCAGGATGGACATCCAGGGAGTACTAGGATCTGGCATAGATTGTCAGATTTGATTAGGCTAGGCACTAGTAATGGACTAAAATATCTCTCTCAAAGATGACCCAGCAGTCCCTGAGCTCTGCTCCTGCTGACTCACCATTTTGGAGGACTGCGGGTACTGATGCCTTCTTTGTTATCTGAGTGGCAGGGACTGGGCATGAGCCGGTAAATACATTGAACTGTGGTGCTTAAATAGACAGTGTATAGTATAGCATAGAGACGGTGCATGGGGTAGGCAAACACTGAGAGCCTGGCTGCTGACTGAGAATGCTACTGTGCCTCAACCCTCTCTTTTCTGACCTGCACCATAGATTCTGCTGTTTCATGGCAGGAAGGGACGCTCAGCCGGGATGCCATCTGTGTTAACTGGGAGGTGGAGTCGCCTGGTGGAGGCCTTAGCTGCAGCTGATTCTCCAGCAGAGCAGCAGGATGTCTGGCAAGTGCTTCTCCAGCAGAATAGCTGCTTTTGAGATGATTTGAGTCTATGTTTATGGGTTTGGCCTGACAGGATGATGGGAAGGCCCTAACCACTCCCTACTTTGAACCGCATCATAGCATCTGGGGACAGCCTATGACGTACTTTCATTGTCAGCCAGAAGACAGGGCCTGCCACATCTTAGGGCACAGCTGTTTTGGGCAGCTGTTGAACACCTCCTGGCTCAGCAGTCAAGTACCTTTTTAAAATAAGATCACCTGAAGAACTGACAGCTGAGCTGCTGGCAGCATCTCCTCCACCCATCACTGATCCACATCATAGAATTGGCTGACGCCCCCCCCCCCAGTGTCTCCATAAGTAGGGCACTGTCTTTGCCAGCCAGAAGACAGAGTCTGCCACCCCAGAGAGTCCACCTGGGGCTAGTCTCTAGAGTACACAGAGATAGCTGGTGAACAACTTCTCTCTCGGAACTATGCCTCAGCTCCTGTTGAGGCAACACCAGAGAAGTCAAACAACTTCTAGATGGCCCACAGACAACAGTCAATTGCTAACTATTTAAAGAAGCAGTCCACTGTGGCTCCAGAAAATTCCCAAAATAAAGAATCTGAAAACTTTCCAGATGTAGAAGCTGTTCTGAAACTATCAGAGGTCGAGTACAAAAGAATTATGTAGGGAGCCCTCCTAGAGATTAAATAAAATGCAACAGAAAAAAAAGAAAAATTAAGTAAGCTATTTGACCTGATGGAACATCAACAATCTGAAATCCAACACATAAATAACAAAATTACAGAATTAGACAATTTGATCCAAAACCAAAAGAGCAGAATTGAGGAAATGAAAGTCAGACTTAGTGACCATGAGGATAGAGCAGAGCAACTGATACCAGCATTTATGAAGAGAAATCAGAGGAAATAAATAAGAAAAATAAAGAAGTACTAAGAAACATGTGGGACTCTATTAAGGGGAATAATTTATGAATAATTGGAGTTCCTGAACAGGGAGAGATAGATGAAAATACAGACAGCATTGCTGTAGAGTTGCTAACAGAAATATTCCCTAAAATTATGAAAGAAGAGAACTTAGATATCCAAAACACATGTCAAATGTCACAAAAACTAGACCCCAAAAGAAAGACAACAAGACATATCATAATCAAGCTTAATAAAATGAAACATGAACAGATTCTCTTAAAGGTAGCAGGGCTCAAAGCAAAGCTAACATTCAGAGAGAAGCTCTGTAGGCTTTCGTCTGACTTCTTGGCAGAAACATTGACAAGAAAGCAATGGGATGACACATTCAAAGCCTTGAAGGAGAAAAACTTCCAACCAAGAATTATATGCACTGCAAAATTGTCTCTCAAATATTACGATGACATTAAGATATCCGCAGATAAACAGAAGCTTAGAGACTTTGTAAAAACCAAACGCAAGCTACAAGAAATACTGAAAGAAGCTGTTTGCTTAGAAAAATAAAAACATATAGTGTGTACTTAAGGATGCAATGCAGGACACAGAATCCAGACTCTTACTCACTTAGAGAAGTCAATAAGCTCAATCAAAACTACATTATTATTATTTATTGTGATTAAGTGAAAACATACAATCCAAATCAATAATGTTGGAAGTAATCTGAAAAACACAGAACAACAAATGTTGGAGAGGCTGTGGAGAGACTGAAACTCTCTTACACTGCTGGCAGTAATGTAAAATGGTACAAACTCTTTGGAAGGCACTTTCTTAAAAAGCTAGAGCTAGAAATACTAGATGATCCAGTAATCCCATTGTTTGGAATTCATCCTACAGAAATAAGGTCTGTTACATGAACAGATATATGCACACAAATCTTTATCTGGCACTGCCCACAACAGTGAAAAGATGGAATCAACCTAGGTGCCCATCAACAGATGAATGAATGAACAAACTATATATATACAATGGGACACTATGTGATGATAAAGAACAATGATGATTTTAGGAAGCATCTCATAACCTGATATCAACTAGAAGACATTATGCTGAATGAAATCAGTGAGCTGCAAAAGGACAAATATTGTGTGAAACCACTATTATAAGGCCTAAAAAAAAGTACTTGGGCACAGAAGAAAAGATTTTTTTTTCTCTTTCATTGTGATTAAGTGAAAGTATACAATCCAAATCAATTTTGCATGCCTGCCTATTCAAAGCTCCTTCCACTTTCCTTGCCCTGCGACAATACACTCCTCCTTTTCATACTATACCTGTCGTATCCTCCTAACAAGCTACTGACCCCTCCTCTCCACCCTTTTCTCACTCATCTAGAAAGACACCAGTATGACAGCCTCCTATAAATGCAAAGAACCATAAAGTACACACACCATATGGCAACACTGTGTCCCCAAGTCTAGTCCATTTTTGCCAGAAGAGTTGACATTAGTAGTGTTTTCTGGTCAGAGCAGCAACAGACCTAGGGGCCATGCTCCCAGGGGATCCCCTGGGCCATCAGAACACCAGTCATGGCCTTTTAGTAGTGTTCTTGAGCTGCACCCCTCTTCTTCTTGCGTTGCCACAGAGACTCAACTTTCTGTGCAATACCCAGTGACTAAGATAGGCACCAACCCCTAAGGCCAAAGATGAAGAGATTGAAGATTTTTACCATCTTCTGCAGTCTGAAATTGATTGAATATGTAATCAGGACACCTTGATAATTACTGGTGACTGGAATGCAAAATTTGGAAACAAAGATGAAGGATCAGTAGTTGGAAAATATGGTCTTAGTGATAGAAATGATACGGGAGATCATATGATAGAATTTTGCAAGACGAACAATTTCTTCATTGCAAATACCTTTTTCAACCAACAGAAATGGTGACTGTACACATGGACCAAACCAGATGGAATACACAGGAACCAGATTGACTACATCTGTGGAAAAAGACAATGGCAAAGCACCACATCAGGAATCAGAACAAGACCAGGTGCTGACTATGGCACGGCTCATCAATTACTCATGAGCAAATTCAAACTGAAACTTAAGAAAATCAAAAAAAGCCCACAAGAGCAAAGGATGACCTTGAACATATATCACCTGAATTTAGAAACCATTAGATTTGATGTGTTGACCACTAATGACTGCTGGCCAGATGAATTGTGGAATGACATCAAAAACATCATCCATGACCTGGGGGAAATGGACCAATTCCTTGACTCATACCACCTACCCAAATTATCACAACGTGAAGCAGAACAACTTAATAAATCCATCACAAAGGAAGAGATTGAAAATGTCCTCAAAACACTGCCAACCAAAAAAAGTCCGGGCCCAGATGGCTTCACTGCAGAATCCTACCAAGCATTTAGAGAAGAGATATCTCCAATACTACTGAGACTATTTCACAATATAGAAAGGGATGGAGTACTCCCAAACTCATTATATGAAGCCAGCGTAACCCTGATACCTAAGCCAGGGAAAGACACAACAAAGAAAGAGAACTACAGACCAATATCACTCATGAATCTAGATGCAAAAATCTTCAACAAAATTCTTGCCAATAGAATACAACAACATATCAAGAAAATAATCCATCATGACCAAGTGGGATTCATACCAGGGATGCAAGGCTGGTTCAACATCAGAAAAACAATCAATGTGATTAACCACATAAATAACACAAAAGACAAGGATCACCTGATTTTGTCCATTGATGCAGAAAAGGCATTTGATAAAGTCCAACACCCATTCATGCTAAAAACTCTTAGCAAAATGGGCATAGACGGCAAATTCCTCAACACAATAAGGGCCATTTATACAAAGCCAATTGCCCACGTCATCCTGAAAGGAGAGAGATTGAAAGACTTTCCCGTGAGATCAGGAACTAGACAAGGATGCCTACTGTCACCTCTTCTATTCAACATTGTGCTAGAAGTTGTAGCCAGAGCAATTAGACAAGATGAAGAAATAAAGGGCATCTGCATCGGCAAAGAGGAAGTTAAAATCTCCCTGTTTGCAGGTGATATGATTGTATATGCAGAGAATCCCAAGGAATCTATAAGTAAGCTACTCAAACTGATAGAAGAGTTCAGCAAAGTCTCAGGATACAAGATAAACATAAGTAAATCAGTAGGATTCCTTTATACCAACAACGAGACTGTTAAGGAAAAAATTATAAAATCAATACCATTTATGATAGCCCCTAAGAAGATAAAGTACCTAGGAATTAATCTAACCAGAGAAATAACAGACATTTACAAAGAGAACTACAAGCCCTTACTACAAGAAACTAAGAGAGACTTAGATAAATGGAAAAACCTACCCTGCTCATGGATAGGAAGAATTAACATTGTGAAAATGTCTATTTTACCGAAAGCAATCTATTTATACAATGCAATCCCAATACAAGTTCCAGCGACAATTTTTAATGAGATGGAGAAACAAATCACCAATTTTGTTTGGAAAAGGAAGAAGCCCCGGATAAGTAAGGTACTACTAAAGAAGAAGAACACACTGGGAGGCCTATCATTACTTGACCTTAGAACATACTACACTGCCACTGTGGTGAAAACAGACTGGTACTGCTACAAGAACAGACAGATCGATCAATGGAACAGAATTGAGACCCCAGAGATGACACCATCTGCCTATGAACACTTGATATTTGACAAAGGCCCTAAGACATTAAACTGGGGTAAAAACAGTCTCCTCAACAAATGGTGCTGGCAAAATTGGATATCCATCTGCAATAAACTGAATCCAGATCCATATCTTACACCTTATACAAAACCCAATCTCCAACTGGATAAAAGACCTGAATATCAAACCTAAAACGATAAAGCTCATCCAAGAAAAGGTAGGAATAACAGTGGAAGTTTTAATACACAATGTGGACAGACTCCAAAATCTGTGAAAGAAACCACAATCAACAGAAGAGAAAATAGATAAATGGAAACTATTAAGAATCAAACACTTTTGCTCATCCAAAGAATTAAAAGAGCACCCACAGAATGGGAAAAAATGTTTGGCAACTCGATGTCAGACCGATGCCTGATCTCCTTAATCTGTAAGATACTACAAAATATCAATAAGAAGAAAATAAATCATCCAATTGAGTGATGGGCAAAGGAGATGGACAGACATTTCACTAAAGAGGAGATCCAGGCAGCCAAAAAACATATGTGATGGGCAAAGGAGATGGACAGACATTTCACTAAAGAGGAGATCCAGGCAGCCAAAAAACATATGTGGTCATGTTCACGATCTTTAGTTATTAAAGAAATTCAAATCAAGACAACAATGAGATACCATCTCACCCCAACAAGATTGGCTATGATCCAAGAAACACAAAACAACAAATGCTGGAGAGGCTTTGGAGAAAGTGGACCCCTCCTACACTATTGGTGGGGTTGCAAAATGGTCCAGCCTCTTTGGAAAGCAATCTGGTGCTTCCTTAAAAAAATAGATATCGATATACCATTTGACCCAGTAATTCCACTACTTGGAATATATCCTACAGAATCAAGGCCTTTCACACCAACGGACACATGCACGAGAATGTTTATTGCAGCACGGTCCATGACAGCAAAAAGATGGAATCAACCCAGATGCCCAACAACAGAAGAATGGATAGGTAAACTATGGTACACATACTCAATGGAGCAGTACGCAATGATAAAGAATAACGATGATTCCAGGAAACATCTCCTAACCTGGTTTCAACTGGAAGACATTATGTTGAGTGAAAGTAGTCAGCGACAAAAGGACAAATATGTATGACACCTCTATGATAAGATCTCATAAACAGACTTGTGTACAGAAGAAAAGACTCTTTGACAGCTGCAAGGAAGGGAAGGGAGAGAGGGGTCGGGGGAGGGTTTAGATTAGATAGTTGCTAGAAATCTGGTTGGGAGAAATCGGTGATAGCACACATTAGAAACAAGAACAACATTAAGTAGATTTCAGCATAACTTGAGTACTCCTTCCATCTTAACCCAATATTGCAGGGATAGAGTAGCTGGGGCAGAGGGCAGGGGACCATGCTCTTAGGCGAAATTGAGGCCAATTGGCACAACTAGCGTTTTGCTAAGAGGGCTCTCTGCACCCCACATTGGTGAGTGGCGTCTGGGGTCTTAAAAGCTGCCAAGCTGTCATCCGAGGACACAGCAAATGGTCCCAACTCAGCAGGAATGGATGCTCACCGAGGACCAAAATGACATGGGGTAAAGACAACCCAGAAGACAGAGAGACCCACATGAGTGGGTGCCTATATCGACTTGGGACTAGAAGAACCAGATGGTACCTGGCCAACCACCAGTGATAGCCGCGATGGAGCTCACTAGGTTGAGTCTCACTGGCAACACAAGAATAAAAAGGGGTGCATCCTGAGATCTCCACTAAAAGACCTCAATTGATGGTCCAGCGGTTTCGGGGTTCCCCTGAGAGCATGGCCTCCGGCCCTGATGCTGCCCTTGCCCATAAATTATAACGAAGGTCAACTCTTTGGACAGGAATGGATTGGACTTGGCAATGCAGAGTGACCATATATTGGATGCACTTTATGGTTCTATACATCTATAGGATATCATCCTGCTGACCTCTGGCTGGAGGAAGGAGAGTGGTTGGAGAGGAGGGGAAAGGAGGCTTTTGGGAGGATGAGACATGTATGGAGCAGAGAGGAATAATGTGCTGTCACCGGACAGGGAGAGCCGTGGAAGCTGCATATAGGTGGGCACGTAAATTTATATGGGAATGTACATTTTCACTCAGTTATATTAAATAAAAAAAGAAAGAAAGAAACATCATCCATGAAGAAAGCAAGAGATCATTTAAAAAAGAGGAAAGAAAGAAAAAGACCAAATTGGATGTCAGAAGAGGCTCTGAAACTTGCTCTCAAACGTCGAGCAGCTAAAGCAAAAGGAAGGAATGGTAAAGTAAACGACCTAAACAGAAGATTTCAAAGGGCAGCTCGGGAAAACAAAAGAAAGTATTATAATGACGTGTGCAAAGAGCTGGAAATGGGAAACTAGAAAGGGAAGATCTTGTTCTGCGTTTCTCAAGCTGAAAGAACCTAAGAAAAAACTCAAGACTTGAGTCGCAGTGGTGAAATATTCTACAGGGAAAGTATTAAGTGACTCAGGGAATGTCAAAAGAAGATGGAAGGAATACACAGAGTCATTATACCAGAAAGAACTGATCGATGTTCAACCATCTGAAGAGGCAGCATATGATCAGGAACCAATGGTAGTGAAGGAAGAAGTCAAAGCTGCATTGAAGACACTAGCAAAAAACAAAGCCCCAGGAATTGATGGAATATCCGTTGAGATATTTCAACAAACAGATGCAGTATTGGAAGTGCACACTGGTCTATGCAAAGAAAAAACCGCCTGGAAGAGATCCATATTTATTCCCATTCCAAAGAAAGGTGATCCAACTGAATGCAGAAATTACCGGACAATATCATTAATATTGTACACAAGTAAAATTTTGCTGAAAATCATTAAAAAATGACTGAAAGAGTATATTGACAAGGAACTGCCGGAAATTCAAGCTGGATTCAGAAGAGGATGTGGAACCAGAGATATCACTGCTGATGTCAGACGGATCTTGGCTGAAAGCAGAGAATACCAGGAAGACGCTTTCCTGTGTTTCACTGACTATGCAAAAGCATTCAGCTGTGTCGATAATAACAAATTATGGCTAACACTGCAGAGAATAGGAACTCAAGAATACTTAATTGGGTTCATGAGGAATCTGTACATGGATCAAGAATCAGTCGTGCAAACAGAGCAAGGGGACACTGCATGTTTTAAAGTCAGGAAAGGTGTGTGTCACGGTTGTATCCTTTCGTGATACCTTTCAATCTGTATGCCCAACAAATAATCTGAGAAGCTCGACTATACGAAGAAAACAGGCATCAGAACTGGAGGAAGACTCATTAACAACCTGTGTTATGCAGATGACACAACCTTGCTTTCTGGAAGTGAAGAGGATTTGAAAACTTACTGATGAAGATTGAAGACCACAGCCTTCAATATGGATTGCACCTCAACATCAAGAAAACAGAAATCCTCACAACTGGACCAGTGAGCAACATTGTCGTAAGTGGAGAAAGGAATGATGTTGTCAAGGATTTCATTTTACTTGGGTCCACTGCCAACACCCATGGTAGCAGCAGTCAAGAAACCAAAAGACACATTGCACTGGGGGAGATCTGCTGCAAAGGACCTCTTTAAAGTATTAAAAAGTAAAAATGTCACCCAGAAGACTAAAGTACGCCTGACCCAAGTCACGATATTTTCTATCACATCTTATGCATGCAAAAGCTAGACAGTGAATGAGGAAGACAGAAGAAGAATTGATGCCTTTGAATTGTGAAGTTGGAGAAGAATATTGAATGTACCATGGACTACTAAAAGAATAAACAGATGTGTTGTGGAAGAACTACAACCAGAGTGCTCCTTGGAAGCAAAGATAGTGAGAGCGCATCTTACACATTTTGGACATGTTGCCAGGAGGGATCAATCCCTGGAGAAGGACACCATGCTTTGTAGGGTGGAGAGTCAGTGAAAAAGAGGAAGACCCTCAATGAAATGGATTGGCACAGTGGCCGCAACAGTCGGCTTAAGTGTAAAAACGATTGTGGACATGGCACAAGACCTGGCAGTGTTTTGTTCTGTTGTTCATAGGGTTGCTATGAGAACTGACTCTATCGCACCCGACATCAACAACAGCACTAGATATCTAAGACAGTGACCTTTTGTGTCTGGCTTCTTTAGTGTAATGTTTTGAGCTTCATCCACATTTTACCATGGATCAGTGCTTTATTCCTTTTTATGGGTGAATAATACTCTGTTGTATGGATATACCACATTTAAAAAATCTATTCATTCATTGATGGATCTCTGAAGATTTTTCTTTCCTTTTGGGTAGTATAAATAATGCTGTTCTGAACATTTATGTACTATTAAGTATTGGTCTGAGTAACTCTCTTCACTTCTTTTGGATATGTACACACCTGGGAGTGGAATTGCTGGGTGATAAGGTAATTCTATATTTATTTTTGAGGAAGTACTAAGTTTTCCCACTGTGGCTACACCATTTTAGATCCTCACCGATAATGTACAAAGGTTCCATTTTCTCCACATCCTTCACAACATTTGTTATTTTCTGTTTTTTATTGTTATTATTATAGCCATCCTAGTCGGTGTAAAGTGGTATCTCACTGTGGATTTGGTTTGCATTTCTCTACTGACTAATAATATTGAGGATTTCTTCATGTGCTTATTGGCAATCTGTGTATCTTCTTTGGAGAAACATCTTTTCAAGTTTTTTCTCATTTGTTAACTGGTTGTCTTTCACTTTTAATTCATAAGACTGTTTCATTCTGTTGTGCATAGGGTTGCTATGAGTTAGAAACAGCTTGACAACACCTAACAGCAACAACAACATGTTACATATTCTGGATACTAGATCCTTATCAATCAGATACATGATTTAAAAATATTTTATCCCGTCCTTTAGTCTGTCTTTTAGTATTTTTTACAAGGGCATTTGGTGTACTGAACTTTTTAATTTTTATGAAGTCAACTTAATTTTTTATTTTGTTTCACATGCTTCTTGTGCCATATTTGACAACTCGTTGAAAAATTCAAGGTCTTAAGATTTATCCCTGTGTTTTCCACTAAGAATTTTACATGTTTAGTTCTTATTTTTAGATCTCTGATCCATTTCAAGTTCATTTTTACACATGGTGTGACATCAGGGTCCAACCTCATTCTTTCACATCCAGTTGCACCAGCACCATTAATTAAAAAGACTATTTGTTCCTCCATTGACTGCTCGTGGAACTCTTTAAAATCAATTGGTAATAGATGAATGGTTTTATTTCTGGACTCTCAGTTTTATTCCATTAGTATATGCATCCTTCTTTATTCTGGCACTGCATTTTTTTGATTACTATAACTTTGTAGTAAGTTTTGAAATCAGAAAACATGAGTACTCCAATTTTGCTCTTGCCTTTCAAGATTGTTTTGGCTAATCTGCATCACTTACCTTGCATTTTTATATTATTTTAGGATCATCTTGACAATTTATGCAAAAAAAATGACATTGGGATTTTGATAGGAAGTTCATTGAATCTGTAGAACACTTTGGGGAGTGTTTCATGTTATCGGTATTGAGTCTTCTAGTTCATGAAGTAGAATTGAAATGAAGAAATTATGAAGTAAAATAACTGAACAGAAGATTAAAAATGGCAGTTCAAGAAGACAAAGTAGATTTTTATAATGACATGTGCCAAGACCTGGAGACAGAAAACCAAAAGGGTAGAACATGCTCTGCCTTTCTCAAGCTGAAAAATTTGAAGAAAACACTCCAGCTCCACTATTGCTTTGATTTGCAATACAGAACGATTCTATAGTGAAAATGGTAAACAACATAGGAAGCATCAAAATAAAATGGAAGGCACACATAGAGTCATTATTGTAGAGGTCTGTCACCCACAGAGGCCTCTGTGAACAAAGTTACAAGCTTGTGTTATGACAGGCAGAGGCATCTCACCCATGACATATTTTTAGCCTACTGTCCCTGATAATACTTTGTATCCTAATTAAATCTTCTACAAAAAATATCCCCTCCTCACCCGGCACAATGATCAAGGAAGATGCCTTCTAAGAGGGGCTTAATGAATTCCAATGCAGCACGCCCCGCCTGAGAGCACCGAGGCTGGCCCAACCCCGCTGGCTTCTCCTGACTGCACATCCCCCTTCACAGATGATAATCAGATTGTAGAAAGGCTCTGGGAAGCTCCCCAGGGATGGCCAACCCCCCTCACATAGCCCTTAGAATATAGATATTCCACTCTCTACATCAGGAAGACAGATAGGCTTCCAAGTTTATTATGTTTGGTATGGCAAATAGACAAATACTAAAGAAATACCCTTCTTAGAACAGCTTGAGAGAAGCTTAGAGTGAGGGAACGTGGACACTCATTGTCCCCACAGGAAGAGATAAGAAAGAGCAAGGAAGGAACAAATAGAGACTGTCAGAGTATTACTTTTTAAGATGAGTTTGTTCTCTCTTCCTGCACCTTTGATCTCGAGGCATGAGTAGAGTTAATAGAAGTTTCAAGATTAGCCTTGTTCCAACTGTTGATTATAATCACAATATACTGGTCTCGAACCATTATTTCGAGGGTCCTAATGACGGCACTGGCTTGGCAATGACTAACATGAAAAAGGACTACAAAGTATCAGTTCTTTACTAGCCAACAGAAAGGACCCTACATGAAGAGAGACCACTGTCTCGGGCCATTACTTAGAAAACCCTAATGATTAATATGAAGCGAGACCACAAGGTACCCACTTGTTGCTAGCCAATCACTTACATGGTCAAAGTACAGCTACCTCATTGACTATAAAAAATAAAGGAAGACAGACCTTGACGGGCTGCCATTCTCCGAAAACTTTCCTGTCTCTCTCAATTCATTTCTCCGCCAAAGCCATTTATCCCTCCTTGGGGCCCTGAAAAAGTTGTCAGGGCTGGCTCCCAGCACATTATATCAAAAAGAATTGGTCAACTTTCAACCATTTCAAGAGGTAACACACCATCAGGAACCAGTGGTACTGAAGGAAGAAGTCAAAGCTGCGTTGAAGGTATTGGTGAAAAACAAGGCTTCATCAACTGAAGGAATATCAATTGAAATGTTTCAACAAATGGATAAAGCACAGGAAGTGCTCACTCATCTATGCCAAGAAATTTGGAGGGCAGCTACCTTGCCAACCAATTGGAACATATTCAAGTTTATACCTATTCCCAAGAAAAGTGATATAGCTGAATGCATAAATTATCAAACAATATCATTAATACCACACACAAGTAAAATTTTGCGAAAGATCATTCAGAAGTGGCTGCAGCAGTATATGCAGAAATTTAGGCCTGATTCCAAAGAGGACATGGATCTAGAGATAACACTGTTGCTGTCAGGTGGATCTTGACTGAAAGCAGAAAATACCAGAAAGATGTTCACTTGTATTATGTTGACTGTGTTAAGGCATTCAACTCTGTGGATCATAACAAATTATGGATAGCATAGCGGAGAATGGGAATTCCAGAACATTTAATTGTGATCTTAAGGACTCGGTACATGGATGAAGAGACAGTCATTAGAACACAACAAACAGACACTGTATGGTTTAAAGTCAGGAAAAGTGTGCCTCAGGATTCTATCCTTTCGCCATAGCTATTCGAACTGACTGGCAGTGTTTTTTTCTGTTGTGCACAGGGTCACTATGAGTCAGAATCAACTTGATGGCACCTAACAACAACATTCAATCTGTGTGCAGAGAAAATAACCCATGATTGTGCTGTATGAAGAATAAGAGGTTATCAAGTTTTGAGTAAGAATCACTAACAATCTCCATTATGCAGACAACACAACCTTGCTTGCTGAAAGTGAATAAGACTTGAAAAACTTACTTAAGATCAAAGACCAAGCTTTCATTATGGATTACACCTCAACATAAAGAAAACAAAAATGCTTACAACTGGACCAATAAACAACATCATGATAAATGGAAAAAAGATTGAGGTTGTCAAGGCTTTAATTTTACTTGGATCCACAATCAACACCTAGGGAAGCAGCAATCAAAAACCAAAAGAAGCCAGGCATTGGACAAATCTGTTGCAAAAGGCATCTTTAAAGTGTTGAAAAGCAAAGATGTCAACGTGAAGACTAAGGTGCACCTGACACAAGCCATGGTATTTACAATCACATCACACTTATATTAAAGCTGGGCAATGAATAAGGAAGACTAAAGAATTCATGCCTCTGAATTGTAATGCTGTGGAAGAATGTTGTATATACCATGGACTGTCAAAATAACGAACAGACCTGTCTTGGAAAGATACAACCAGAGTGTTCCTTAGAAGCAAGGATGGTGAGACTCCATCTTATACACTTTAGATACGTTGACAGGATGGATCAGTCCCTGGAGAAGGACATCATGCTTGGTAAAGTAGAGTGTCAACAAAAAGAGGAAGACCATCAATGAGATAGAGTGGCACAGAGGCTGCAATAATTGGCTCACGCATAAACGATTGTGGGCATGGCATAGGACAGGGCCGTGTTTCGTTCTGCAGTAAGTAGGGTCACTGTGAATCAGAACTGACTTGACAGCACTTAACATGGAATATATTTGTACTTACCTGTTGTAGTCAGTCACCACCAAGTCAATTCAGATTCATGTTAACTAGTGTTTTAGTTATCTGGTACTGCCATAACAGAAAATACCATGAGTGGATGGCTCTAACAAATAAAGTTTATTTTTACACAGCCCAGTAGGCCACATGTCCAAATTCAGGGTGCCTACTCCGAAGGAAGGCTTTCTCTCTTTATTGGCTCTGGAGGAAGGTGCTTATGTTGCATCAGCCTCTGGTCAGGGAGCTTCATTGTGCAGGGACCTCGGGTCTGAAGGATGTGCTGTACTCCTGGTGCTTCTTGATGCTGTGCTCTTCCTAACTCTCTGTTTGCTTCCCTTTCTTTTTATCTCTTGTAGGATGAAAGGACAAAAAGTGGTGTAAGCCACAGTCTGGGGAAACTTCCTTTACATTAGAGCTGGGAGGTGATCTTAGGGAGGGTGTTACAGTTCCATCCTAATCCTCTCTAACACAATCCACTCTGTTAACCACATGCAGAGACTAGAACTGACAGCATCAGAAAATCACAAAATTGAGGTCAACCACACAATACTGGGAATCACGGCCCAGTGAAATTGCTATGCACATTTTAGGGGTGAAACAACACAACCATGACATTCCACCCTTCGGTCCCACAAAAATCACTTCTCTTAAACATGAAACACATTCGTCCCATATAATAGAAAGGTCTTAAATCAGCTCCAAGTCCAAAATACAAAAATTCCTCTACATCTGTGAAATCAAGAATACAAGTTATCTCCTTCCAAAGTACAATAGTGAAAGAGTGGGCACAAGCTATACATTTCCATTACAATGGGAGAAACTGCAGGATAAGAAGGCATTATACATACCAAGCAAGTTAGCAGAACACATCACATTAGCCCTCAAAACTTTGAAAATAATCTTCCATTCTCTGAGACATTTTACACAATGACCCTACCCTCCAGACCCCAGGTATCAGCCACACTCTCCAAATTCTGAGGGAAGACCCTCAGCCCTGTGCTATAGCTCCCCCTTCAAGGCCCGCTGGGACAGCAACTCTGTCTCTTGGCTTTTGGCACCTTAAGCCTGAGTGTCAATTCTACCCTTAGAAAAAAAGGAAGCCATGGCTCCACACTTTCAGACTTCTGAGGTCATGGCCATATGTTTTGAGACGGAGGCAGCTCAGCCTCTCGTGCTCATTTTCCCTTCAGTTTCTGCTTCCTATGGTTTCTTGGCCAGCATTTGCCCTACTGCGGAAAATATTCCAAAGCTCTGTAGCTTCGCCAATTACAGTGCCCAGAGGCACCCCACTCTGCCAGGAAACCTTTGTGCACAGGCACTCGGCTTTCTAGCTCTGTGAGTTGGCTCCAGCTCTGTCTCATGCTGGTCTGGTTCTGCTACTGCCTCTCCACTGCTGCTGCCTGTTGGTCCTCTGCAACTTGTTTCTCATCATTTGCAACTTCTTCAATGTTGACAGCTCTTCTAGGTTCCTTCTGATTCTTCCATCCATTCAGTTTCAAAATTGCTTCCACATTTTAGGTATCTGTCAGAACAACAACTCATTAGCTCAGTACGAAATTCTGTTTTAGTCATCTGGTATGGCTGTAAGAGAAAATACCAAGAGTGGATGGATTTAACAGACAAAAGTTTATCCTTATAGAGTCCAGTAAGCTACAAGTCCAAATTCAGGGTGTTCACTCCAGGGGAAGGCTTTCACTCTTTGTTGGCTATAGAGTAAGGTCGTTCCGTTGCATCAATCTTTAGTCATGGTGTTCCTCTGCCCTAGCATTCCTCCAACCCAGCATGGGTTTTTTCTACCCAACCCAGTGTTTCATCACCTAGTCCAGCAATATTTCACCCCATACAGCTCGCCTCTGCCCCACTTGGCACTCCTCCACCCAGTGCATTTCTACTCCACCCAACGCAGCACTTGTCCACCCTCTCTCGTGGTCCTCTGGCCTGCGTGTCATCCCTCACCTCCATGTGGGGTTCCTTTACCCACTGAAGTTCTCTTCTGCCTGGTCCAGTGCAACAAGGCTCAGTGTGGTGCTGCCCTGTTCAACTCCTTGTAGCTTTGTTTACTGGCCCAGATGGTTGCTAATGGTGCTCCCTTTCCTATCACACAGTCTGACCTTTCAACTTCTCACTTGATATTCAGGGCTTCTGGAAAGTTCTATTTAGTCAGTTCAGTTGTTTTTTTCTTGCCCTTTGTAGTTAGAGGGATCAGCAACGATGTGTAACTACCCTGCCATCTTGGCCTTGCCTCCTCTTTTGACTTTCTATTGAGTCTAATTCTTTAATTTTATTATTAGTTTTATGAATTTCTAATTAGTCTTCATGCTTTCCTGCAGCTTGTTCAGTTTGTCATTGTTCACAGCTGCATTTTTCCTCATCTTCTTCCTGATCTCCTGAAGTTTGTTTTTAATTTATTGTGATTGAATGAAAGTATACAATCCAAGTTAAATTTGCATGCCTGTCTATCTGCAGCTTCTTCTGCTGTCCTTGCACGGTGAAACAACACTCTTCCTTTCCAAAATTAAGAACATTAAAGACAGGAGGAAAATATGAGCCCAGGAGACCAAAGGGGCCAGATGACGCATGGACTACGTCAACGTGAGACTAGAAGAACGAGATGGTGCCTGGCCACCACCGATGACTGCCTTGACAGGGAACACAACATCGATTCCATGACTTAGTGGGTGAGAAATGAGGCTGCAGACCTAGAATTCTGTTAAAGAACCAGACTTGACTATCTGGGTCCCCCAGAGAACATGGCCCGTGGACTTGCTGGTAACCCAGAGCTGAAACCAGTACCAAAGACCACCTCTCAGACTTAAACTGGACTGGGCAATAAGACATGAGGCAGTCAGAGCAGCTCCTCTATAGAAACAAGATGGGAGGGGGAGAGGAGGCAATAGGAGTTGGTCGAATGAATACAGGAAGTAAAGGGTGGCAAAGAGAGGAGTACTGTCAATGTGTTGGAAGAACAGCTAAAGTTACACAGAGGTGTGCGTATGGGGTTTTATACGCAAATTGACTTATAAACTATCACTTAATCACAACAAAGAAAAATAAAAATGGAATCGACTAAAAAAAAAAAAAAACAAACCAGAAATTGGGAAGAGAGGCACCTTGTCAATCCACCGGAAGAGATCTATATTTATGCCTATTCCCAAGAACAGTGATCCAACCAAATACAGAAATCATTGAACAGTATCATTAACGTCACACGCAGATTAAATTTTGCTAGAGATCATCCAAAAGTATATTGACAGAGAACTGCCAGAAATTCAAGTCGGATTTAGAAAAGGTTGTGGAACCAGGGTTACCATTGCTGATGTCAGATGGACCTTGGCTGAAAGCAGGGAACATCAGAAAGATGTTTACTTGTGTTTCATTGACTACGCAAAGGCGTTAGACTGTGTGGATCGTAACAGATTATGGGTAGCATTGTGGACAACGGGAATTCCAGAACACTTCATTGTGCTCTGAGGAATCTGTATATGGGTCAAGAGGCAGTTGTTTGGCCAGAACAAGGGGACCCTGCATGGTTTAAAGTCAGGAAAGGTGTGCGTCAGGGTTGTATCCTTTCATCATGCCTTTTCAGTCTGTATGCTGAGCAAATAATCCGAGAAGCTGGGCTATATGAAGAAGAAAGAGGCATCAGGATTGGTGGAAGACTCATTAGCAACCTACACTATGCAGATGACACAACCTTGCTTGTGGAAAGTGAAGAGGACTTGAAGCACTTACTGATGAAGATCAAAGACCACAGCCTTCAGTATGAATTGCACCTCAACGTCAAGAAAACGAAAATCCTCACAACTGGACCAGTAAGCAACATCATGATAAATGGGGAAAGGATTGAGGTTGTCAAGGATTTCATTTTACTTGGCTCCTCAATCAATGCCCACGGAAGCAGCAGTCAAGAAATCAAAAGATGCATTGCATTGGAGGAATCTGCTGTGCAGGACCTCTTTAAAGTATTGAAAAGTAAAGATGTCACCTTGAAGACTAAGGTGCACCAGACTCAAGCCATGGTGTTTTCAATCGCATCACATGCACGCAAAAGGTGGACAATGAAGAAGGAAGACAGAAGAAGAATTGATGCCTTTGCAGTGTGGTGTTGGAGAAGAATGTTGAATGTCCCATGGACTGCCAAAAGAACAACGAGATCTGTCCTGGAAGAAGTACAACTAGAAGGCTCCTTGGAAGCAAGAATGATGAGAGTGCATCTTACATGCGTTGAACATGTTCTCAGGAGTGATAAATCCCTGGAGAAGGACATCAGGGTTAGTAAAGGGTCAGCAGAAAAGAGGAAGACCCTCAACAAGATGGACTGACATACTGGCTGCAACAATGGGCTTAAGCATAAAAAGGATTGTGGGCGTGGCACAGGACTGGGCAGTGTTTTGTTCTGTTGTTCATAACGTCGGTGTGAGTCAGAATCCATTCCATGGCATTGGGTTTGGTTTGGTTTGGGTAAGGTGAAATTCAGTGTCTGACATCCAATGTGAAATAACCAGGCCTACAAAGAAGCAGGAAAATCCAACCCATAACTGTGAGAGAAAACAGGAATGAAAGGAGAACTGCTTTGGAAAGAAAGATGTGAGGCTGCCTTTATTTCAGGCCAATATGGTCATCTGTGTGGAAAATCCGATGGCATCTACAGAGAAGCTCCGGCAACTAAAAAGCGAGTTTACCGTGGTTTCAAGACACAAGATATTTCACAGGGAGCTAATCCCTTCCCATCTCCCGCAGCTTTGCCAAACCATGGTACCCATTCTCCCAGCATCTCCCACTCACCTCCCGTCCCCACTGATCTGAAACAAGTACAGTTCAGTTTTAAGCCACAAATTTCCTCTTTTAGTGTTTTGGGGTTGTTTGCTCTCCTCAGGCAAATTAGGTTTTCTTTTTTTGTTTGTTTTTTGTTTGGGGCGGGAAGTGAAACACAGAGGTGTCAAGGGTGTGGGGAAATGTGAATGCTGGTGGGTGGCCACATTTTCTACAGGGAATGTTTTTATTGTAGATCAAGAACCTTTAGTAGAAAAGTAGTGAATACTTTGCTCAAAGAGTTCTACCTGTTGGAATCCACCTTAGAGAAATAACCACTCACGGAAGCAATGATATAGAAGAATCCCACCTCCCATTAACTATAATAAAGAGAAAATTGAAAGGAATTTACATGTCTTGACATTTCCTTACAATGCACTTCTTACACATCCATTCAATAACCTGTTTCTGAGAAGGTGTCAGAAACTGGGAAAGTCCATATGTTAAATAGGAAATAATGCAAAGCTAAGAACAAAAAAAAAATTATATGCCAACCTTGCAAAAAAGATGTACTTTATTATACTTATAAGTTTAGTACATAGATGCCACTATAAAAGAAAACAAAAGCAAAGGAAAAAGTAAAAAGCTTTTTTCAAAATGTTGACAGTAACCTATGTTGAATGACAGGACATAAGTGAATTTCATTTTCTTTTATTTCCCAAATTGTCTTAAATTACCTTGGAATAGTTGAATAGCTGAATCCCAGAACCTCCCCTCAAACCTTAGGAGAAAGACAAGGAACTCAAACGGATAATCGTAGCTCAGTTTTATTTTCTGCAGCAACAACCATTGAAACAAATGAAGTGGCCACCTTCAGTAAGGGAAGAACTCACTGCTTAGGAGGGAACACAAGCTTAGGCCTCAGCCCCCATGTGTATTCTGAAGCTGAGCATAAAACTGGGGCACAAAGAACTGCAGGCGCTGCATCACTGAAGCAAGCTGGTCCAGATAGAAGATGGCGCAAGTCCGGAGTCGGCCAAGGTCTTCAGCAGTCAACAGACTAAAAGTAACAACAGAGAAAAGCTGAAGGTGAGGACTCTGCACCTCTCACCCTCCATCCTCTCAGGTTTTCACAGGCCCAGTGCACCACTCAGACTCAGCCCTTTCGTGTGTCCACTTTCCCTGGGGCTAAGCCTGGCCGCAGCCAGCTACCGCCACTCCCGGCCCTTTCCACAACTCACATAGTCATAACGCTGCCGTTCAGGGTGATCTCCTTCTGAACTGACCCGTGCCTTTGGGCATGTAAGTTTAGGCACCTTTGGCCAATCTGCGCCTCCAGATAGGACGGAAAAGGCACAGTGAGGGTGCTGGCAGAGATCCAGTTAAGGCATCAACCGACCCTGGCTTCGGCTGTTCCCCAGCCTCTTTGTCCCACCCAGGCATCCCTTCATTAAGGTCATGCTGCCCACCCCCTGCCCCGAGTTTTGTCACTCCAACCCTCTGTCCATCTTTCCAGGACCACCTCTTAGTCTCATCTTGTTCCCGTTATACATTCCTCTCACCCCCTTTGTCCTCTCAAACCTCTACCGTTCTTTTCCCTATCCTGTGACCCCCGCAGGTCACCCCCAGCCTGTCTCCTTCCTTTGTCTGCTGTGACCTCCTCTGATAGGATACACCTGGCTCAGTCGCCGTCTTCGTCTTCTGGCTTCAGGTGCTGCTGTGTCCCCACCAGGGCTTGGGGCATGTGGTACCTGCTCATTATGGGACACATCGCCATCTGCAGAGCCCGCCTGGCCCCGAACACTAGGATCACCTGGGACATGTGGAACACCAGGTCCGTCCTGGCCTCTGGCATCACCTGCTGGTCCTTCTGAGACGCCTGCACCTGCGTCAGCTTCGTCATCTGCAGCCTCCATGGCGTCTTCTCCTCTTGCGCTGAGCCTATGTGGAGTTGGCCCACCCTTTTTGCTGGCCGTTGGGAAACACCCTCTCTGCTGACCGTTGAGAAACTCACGGGTTCCACGAAGGTCCACTCCTAAGGTCTATAGGACCCCAGTACGCAGGCGCTAACACATCCCCTGCGGTGGACACCAGCACATGACTGATTCCCACCAAGCTGCCCTGGGGCTGGGCACTGGAGACCCCATAGGGGTCGAGATAGAGCACTTCCTTTTGAAGCCCCACCCTTTAGTGTTCCATGTGACCCCAGTGTGCATGCTCAAACAGACCCGCCTGAGGAGGCCAGGCACATGACTGGTTCTCGCCATGCTGGCCCTGGGGTGGGACACTGGAGACTCCGTAGGTATAGAGATGCAGGACTTGCTTTTGAAGCTCCACTGATTAGCGCTCCGTGTGACCCCAGTGCGCATGCGCAAATCGATCTGCCTGCGGAAGACAGGCACGCGACTGTTTCCCACCAGGCTGGCCCTTCCGTGGTGCCTGCTAAGATCGTGCCAAGAGCAGCCCGGTCTGGGAGCCAGTGAGGAGCCTCTGGGCCAAGTCCATCACGTCTCTCTTGACTCCCTCACGTGGCCCCAGTCTGCTGGGGTCCAGCCCTTTGGAGCTGAGATCAGGAGGATATCAGCGTAGGTGAGTGGGGGGGGTGGGCAGTAGTGTTTCGGGAGGTGCGTGTCTCCATATGCTTCCTTCACCCACAAGTCGTAGGGTGACAGCATGCAGCGTTCTCTCCTGTGAGGATCTGGGCTGCTCACCTGGTGTGCTCAGGCTTGCCCGCGCTGGGCACAGTCCAGGGAAAGGATCTTCAGCACGGCTGCCACCTCCGAGCTGAAGGTTGGTGCACTTTCCACAGCTGAAATCTTCCACATATAGTTTTGACTCACGTCTGCATCACCTGGAAACACAGATGGCAGAGCAGACCCGAAAAGGGATTCCCCCACGCCCTGGCTTACATGGGTGATGGGGTCGGGGTGAGTGCCCTCACGGGCATTCTTATCCTACTATGAAGGCGCTGGAAGCCTAGCAATAAAAACGTCATTTTCCAAAGCGGCTCCTGTCTCACTCAGCTTCCCTGAGGGTGGGCCCGGTGCAGAAGGGAAGGAACGTTCCTACGGTTCAAGATGATCTGCTCAGTCCAAACAGACAAATCGCAAGTAAGAAAAAATTGCTTAGAAGTTAAGGATGTCTGACTACTCTCAAAGGTTCAGGTTGAAGAGACTACAGTTCTCAGGCTCCCTTGCAGTTAGGTGTGGGTAAGCAACTTCTTGCCAGTGGACTGTGTGTGTAATGGGTGCCGCTTCTGCGCCTGACCCATGCAACATTCCCCATGAACCGTCCTCCACGTTCTTTTCTGCTTCTGCAATTGGAATGGAGATAGCTGTAGAAGTCCCCACAGAGCTGCCAAAAAGGCTGTCAGTTGCCTCGATAGGGTTGTGATGAAGGTTGAAGAAGGACATGAATCCTTAGCATAATTCCTGTTCAACATTGTCAGCTTGGGTAATTATTATTAGTCTTTGTGTGCTCCTGTAAACAGCCAGGGTGGGAGAGAAGTGAAGATCCCACCTCATTCAGCAGACAGCACCCTGAGGACTGGCTTCTGGAGGCACGGTTTCATGCTTGCTGATGCTGACAGTCTTCTCCTTCTGCACCATTCCTCTTCAGTAACCAAGTCAAGTCTAAGCCACCTTACAGAATATTGAAAGAACCACAATTTGGGAGATGCAGATGTAATAAAATCCAGGTTAGATCAAAGGCAATATGAGAAACTTGTTTATAATAGTTACAAAAATTTGCAATCGAAATAGAACACCTTGCATTTACACAACACTGTTCTGTAAAACAACTCTATAATAGTCTGACTCCACTTTTGATGTGTGACTATTAAAAACCGAAAAAGAAAAAGTTGAAAGATTATTTATTCCTAATGCAGCAGAAGGAATGCCTGATGGCGTAGTGGGTTAAGTGCTCGTCTGCTAACCAAGAGGTCAGCAGTTCAAATCTGCCAGGTGTTCCTTGGAAACTCTATGGGGCAGTTCGACTCTGATCTATAGGGTTGCTGTGACTCATACCCGACCTGACAGCAGTGGGTTTGGGGTTTTTTTTAACGCAACAGAGATAGTCAGTCCTGGAACTACTGTTGCTCTGTTTCATGGGATCACTGAGGGATGTGCTTTGCTTCATCTTTTGGCTCTGCTCTAATTAGAATATGGTTCAAGACAGTTCACTGTTCATTTTCATTCCCGTTAGCTGAAGGCAGCAAAAGAGAGGAAAAGAGAGCATTTTCTTCTATTGAAACACCTGGAAGTAGGATAGGCTTGCTTTCTGCTTGCTAGAACTTGGTCACATGGCTACTTCTAGCTGCAGGGGAGCCTGGGAGCATAGCTTTTTCTTTGTTTTTGTTTTGTTTTGTTTTGTACTTTAGGTGAAGGTTTACAGAATAAACTAGTTTCTCCTTGTCATGGATTGAATTGTTCCCCCAAAAGCGTGTGTGCAGAAATTTGGCTGGGACATGATTCCCAGAATTGTAGGGTTGTCCTCCAGTTTGTGATTTTCCTACATTGTAAATTCAAATCTTTGCCTATGGCTCATACAGCAAGATTAGATTATGGCAAAGAGGATCATGCTGGGGCTGTGACACCCTTCCCAAGGTCACCGCCCTTCTCCACTGTTAAGCAAGTTTTCCTGTAGTGTGGCATGGACCACCCATTTGTTGCGCAAGAAATAAAAGGAAAGGGAAGCAAGCATAGATGTGGTGACCTCTTACCATCAAGAAAACGGCAATGGGAGCAGAGCATACCTGAGGTTCCTGTGGCGAGAAGCTCGCAGACCAAAGGAAGACTGATGTAACACAAGGACCTTCCTCCAGAGCTGATAGAGAGGGAAAGTCTCCTGGAGCTGACGTCGTGAATTGAACTTTTGGCCTACAGTACTATGAAAGAATGAACTTCTCTTTGTTAGAGCCATCCACTTGTGGTAAATCTGTTGTAGCAGCACCGGATGACTAAGACACTCATGAAACAGTATTCATTATTGTTTTGTGGCATTGGTTAACAACCTTATAACATGTCAACACTCTCCTTTCTCAACCTTGAGTTCCCTATTACCTGATTTCCTGTTCCCTCCTACCTTCTGGCACTGCCGCTGGGCTGGTGTGTGCCTTTGGTTTCATTTTGTTTTATGGGCCTGTCCAGTCTTTGGCTGAAGGGTGAACCTCAGGAGCGACTTCATTACTGAACTGAAACGGTGTCTGGGGGCCATATTCTCAGTGTTTCTCCAGTCTCTGACTACTGACAAATGTTAAGCTTACCCTTTCCCCTTTCCCTTCAGCCCACATCTTAAAAAGCTGATAAGAAAGTCTGAGTGCCCCCTCCTTGAGGGGGAAGTTCAAACAATGCAAGCCCCTGCTTCTGCATAGTAACATCCACTCCAGTCTAACCACCTAACCACAATAAAAAACCAAAGTCAAAGACAGTCTTGATAAGGGACACAATGTAGATTCCCTGATGTAGCATGAGGAAAAGACTTGTGCAGATCAAGAACTCTACTAAAAGACCAAAATTGATGATCTAACAACCTGAAGAGTCCCCTGGGAACATGGCTCTTAGACTAGCTGCTGCCCCAGCCCTGAAACCAGTGCTGAGGTCTACGTTTCAGACTAAGAATGGACTGGACTCAGGAACACAGAGTGAGCATGTGTTGAGTGTACTTTATGGTATTACATATTTATAGAAGGCTATCTGATTTCTTTCTAGAGGGAAAAGAGTGGAGAGAAGGGGACAGGTGTTTGTCAAGAGGATACAGGAAGTAAAGAGTGAAAGGAGGAGTGTGCTGTCACAGGGTGAGGAGAGCAGACAGAGTTGTAAAGAGGCGGGAATGCAAAATTGACTTGGATTGTATACTTTCACTTAACCGCGATAATAATATAAAAAGTGAGTCTCATTTCCCTGATCTCTCAAGCCACTTTGGACCTGCTTGGGAGCCAGGCCTGCTCTCCCTGAAAGTCTTATTATATGAGAAATAAAAATTTTCATACTGTTTTGGTGCATGCATGGCGTCATTAACCTCAACATCCAAAGCAAATTTTGGGGAGTGGGAGCAGTCCATCTGCCTCTGTGAAGTTCTGCAACAATTGACGTACAGCTACGATGTCTAGGGGCTGTCCACCACCTCCAGGCTCGCTTTTGTCATGGTTTGGCTTGCTAACTGGGTCTGCTGCCTGGTGATAAGCACATACTTTGGGCTGCTGCTATCTAGCTTGTGCGCTGAGCTGCTTTGTGCTGTATTTTCCAAATCCTACCAATCCTCTGTTAGGGACTAGACCAATAGAAGTTTCAATAATTGGCATTTAGGAACAGAAGTATGGGATTGAGGGTGTAAGTAATGTGGGCCTTGGTGCCACGTCTGAGTTAGAATTAATCTGTAGGTCTTATATGGATCATGTACGTAAGCTGTGAAATAGCACTAGACCCAAGTGAACGACTCTTGCTCTATGACCACTGGTTGGGTGCCTCAACCAGAATTTTGTCCCGATTCTATAGAGGGCTCATAGGCAAACAAATAATACCCTGTGTAATACCCAAGCCCACTGAGTGTTGGTTCACGTGGAGTAAGAACAGTTACCTTGTGGGAATGCTAAGGTCACACTCTTAATGAAGTTGGCTAATTAGGACTTTACAGAATGCTTCTGCTGCCTGCATCTAGGTCATGAAAAGAGATCCTGATCCTTAGAGTTATAAGGAGAAGCACTGATTGTACCCTCTGCCACAGCCAAGGCATTAATTTAACTGTTGAGAAACCAAGAGAGTCTAGCACAAATTTGAAGATACCAACCACAATATAAAACAATCAATTCCAAGCCCCAAATGGAGGAATAAGAAGACCTCTTTTCAACCCAGGTCCAGAAACATTGAATAGGCCAGATTTCCCTCCTCTTCTTCACCATCTATCTCCAGGACTCATATTTGTTTTCCTGGAAGAAACTTGCACCCATTCTTTTGAAGCTCCTCTCTGAATCCAGTCCACTTATCAAGTGAATTCTCTTCTGTTTACATGTCAGATGATGAAGACAGTCCTGAGGGTAAGAATAGCCCTTCAGCAGATTTCAAGAAATCCTGAGAAAGGTCCAAAATATTACTCTTACCACAGGAGTAATAAGAAAATGAATAAAAATAAGGCAGATCTGGAACAAGAGAACCTAGAAGACTCCACCACTCCAAGCCATGCCCTGTGTGTAACAGGGCCCAGGGACCTAGAAATATCCTCTGTGTGTCCAGAGGAGGATCTGGAGGAATGATTGACCACATAGAAACCAAACTTTACACTGACAGGATACAATAATGCTGATTTTTACATAATTAAAATAAACAAGTTATGAAAACCTAGATACGTGTGTCCCTGTGGGTCTCTGACGGTGAGGAAGCAGGGAAGGAAGGGAAGAGGTCAGTGTGTGAGAAGGGAGAGGAGTGGTGTCCTTCAGGGTTGGGGGCAAGACTGACAGTTCCACAATGAACCAGATATTGAGGATAAGGACTGGGTCAGGACTGAGCATGGAAGACAGATTTCCCTCCTTGACGTTTTGCCACAGAGCAGGGAAAGAGGGAGGTCTTGGTGTGCCTGCCTGTGTGTGCAGGAGAGGGAAGTGGAAGAAAGGTATAACCAAGGTGTAGATTGAAGAACCCAGGTGGGGGGGGGGTGGCAGTGTGTAATATAGTGTCCAGCTCCAACTTTAATGTTTGACTGCTGACAGCTCTTTTTGTGTGTGTGTGATTGGAAGTGTGCAACCCAATTTAAATTTGCATGCCCACCATGTACAGCTCCTACTGCTCTCCTTGCCTGGTGACAACACACTCTTCCTTTCTGTTGTATACATGTCATATCCTCTTAACAATCTCCTATCCTCTTCTCTCCACCCTCTTCACTCCCCTCTGGAAAGAGGCCGGTAGGATGACATCCTATAGATGCATAGAACCGCAAAGTGGCCACACAATACGATCACTCTGTGTCCCCAAGAACTGACGGCTCTTAAGTGTCACCTTCTTCTTCCCTTTCTGCCCCACATCTGGGAAAGCAGATAAGAAATCCTAGGGGATCCCTCCTTTAGTACCAACAGGAGGCTCAAACCACACAAACTCCTGCCCATGTCTTGGGACCCTTGTCCTAGCCCCACTCTTTAGCCACAATAAACCTCTCTACTCTCTCAAGCCATTTTCAGACCTGCTTGCAAGCCACCTTGCTCTACCCAGAAAGTCTCACTATGTGAGTAATAATTCTTCTCCTACTCTCTTGGCGTGACTGTGGCATCATTAGTCTTATAATCCGAGCCACATTTACCCATCTCCATGCGAATAAACAGGTTAATGACTCTTCCTCCAATCTTGATGCCTCGTTCTTCTTCATATAGTCCAGCTTCTCAGATTGTTTGCTCAGCATGCAGACTGAAAAGCTATAGTGAAAGGATACAACTCTGACACAAACCTCTCCTGACTTTAAACCATGCTGTGTCCCCTTGTTCTATTTGCATGACTGCCTCTTGATTCATACACAGATTGCTCATGAGTACAATTAAGTGTTCTGGTATTCCCGTTCTCCACAAGGTTGCACATCGTTTGTTATGATCTACACAGACAAATGCCTTTGTATAGTCGATGAAACAGACATCTTTCTGGTGTTCTCTGCTTTCAGCTGAGATCCATCTGACATCGGCTGTGATATCCTTGGTTCCACGTCCTTTTCAGAATCTGGCTTGAATTTCTGGCAGTTCCCTGTCAATGCACCGTTGCAGTTGCTTTTCAATGATCTTTAGCAAAATTTTACTTGCATGTGACATTAATGATATTGTTCAATAATTTGGTTGGATCACCTTTCTTGGGAATGTGCATAAATATGGATCTATTCCAGTCTGTTGGCCAGGTAGCTGTCCTCCAAATTTCTTGACATAGATAAGTGAGCACTTCCAGTTTCTTCCCCAGTTCACGGCTGTCATGGTTGGAATTGTGTCCCCCCAAAAATGTGTGCAGCCATGTGGCTGGAATATGGTTCTCAGTATCTTGGGACTGTCCTCCATTGTGTGGTTTTGCTAACCTGTATGTTAAAGGATTAGGGTGGGGCTGTGAATTCCTGCTGTGGGGGGAGTTTCCCTGGAGTATGGCTTGCCCCACCCTTAATGCTTTTAGCTTGCAAGGAATAAAAGGAAAAAGAAACAAAGGACAATTTGAGAACCTCGCTAACATCAAGCAAGCAGCACCGGGAGCAGAGCGCATCCTTCAGACCAGAGGTTCTTGCGCGAGGACGCTCCCTGGACAAAGACTGATGCAATACCGGGCTTTCCTCCAGAGCCGACAAGGGGAAAGTCTTTCCCTGGAGCGGACACCCTGAATATGGACTTGCAACCTACCGGACCGTGTAAGAATAAATCTTTCTTTGTTAAAGCCATCCGCTCTGTGGTATTTCTGTTAGAGCAGCCTAGCTGACTAAAACAGAAGAGTTGTACATGTGTTAGTTATATCATGTTGACATAAGTATGCCTTTGTAACTGTACCCCTTCAGAGACTGTGCATGGTAAGGTGAGATGTGTGCAGATGCCAAGTTGACATGGGGTGGATTGTGGTGGTCAGGATTATGTCAACTTGGCTACTATCTATTGGGCTGCTGTATTAAGTGGCAGGGCGGGGTTTGTGGTGGCTCCCTGCCCCTCGGCTCTCATCTCGTGACACTGGACTACGGCTGCTGATTGCTCACGTGGCCAGGAGCTCCTGCTCTCTTGTTCCAGCGTCTGGTTCCAGGACTTGAGCTAGCAGCTGTTGGGCTCATCAGTCCTTACAGTCGGCCCTTGAGAGTCCTGCTCCCTGACCTGCCAATCCTGTGCTCGCCAGCCTCTGCCCAGTCTTGCTCCCTGACCTGCCGATCCTGGGTTCGCCAGCCTCTGTCACTTCGTCTTGCCACCAGCTTGGGATCCACTGATCTACACAACCGGTGATCTGCAACTCTGGTCTCTGACTTGCTGACCTTGGGTTCCTCAGCTTCCGTGGACACGTGAGGCTTGTGCCAGAGCTTGGGACATTCAGCTTCTGTGATTACGTGAGCTGTTTCCTATATTTGTATCTATCTATCTGTCTATATATATATATTATAAATCTTTCCTTGTACCTACACGTGTTACTGGTTTTGCTTCCCTAGAAAACCCAGCCTAAGACAACGGCCTTTGGGCCTTCGTTGAATATCAGGTGTTCACAGGTGGATGGGGTTATTTCTGGATTCTCTATTCTGTTCCATTGGTCTGTATAAAGGATCTTCCAATAAGAATGTCGCGTGTTTGACAGCTAATGGTGGTGATATTTGTGAAGCTATAGTGGGAATATTTATCACTTTTTTTGATTGGTCTTGATAAGTAGCCATGAAAAGTCACACGATTCCATAACGTGTCAAAGTTATTAAAGCTTGTTATCAGATGGGTGCTCCGTTCACCAAACATTCCGTTTTCCATATGAAATTTATGATGTGTATAATCATCACATCGAGAGAACAATTTGACGTTTAATCACAAAATTTGAGACCACCAGCTCCATTGCCAATCAGACAATGCCTGCACATCAACAAGTTGCAAGTTCCAATGAAAACATCACCACCCCACTCCTCAGAGTGTATGCAATAACCCATGCCTATCAATTTCTTGCCAAGCACAAGAACTAGGCCTTTTATTCACCACCATTTGGTCGATTTTGCATCTGGACTTGAAGCTTTGTCCCTACAAAATTGTTTTAGCTGAAGAACTGAAGTCAGTGACTATGGATTGCACCGTACATGTGCTGACTGGGCTCCGGAGCAACTGGACTTGACCCTGCTTTTGACTGAAAAATGATCTTCAGTGATAAGGCCCATTTTTGGATGAATGGTTTTGTTAACAAACAAAACTGCCATGTTTGGAGCAATGAGAATCCAGCGGAGATTCAAGAATGTCCACTTCATCCCCCCAAATTACCATTTGGTGTGGATTTTGGTCCAGTGGAGTCACTGGTCCTTATTTTTTCCAAGATGACCAAGGAAATGCTGTGACTGCCAAAGGCAAAAGACATCAGGCTATGATAACTGATTATTTGGGGGCTCTATTTGGAAGGTTCTACAGCAGCCAGTTACCCAAAGTTCTTTTCCACACACAATGCCATCAAATGTACTTCAAAATGATAAAACAACTATCTTACACCTTATACAAAAACCAACTGAAACTGGATAAAAGACCTAAATATCAAATCTAAAACGATAAAACTCATCCAAGAAAAAGTAGGAACAACAATGGAAGTTTTAATACACAACGTAGACAGACTTCAAAATCTGTCAAACAAACCACAATCAACAGAAGAGAAAATAGACAAATGGGAACTACTAAGAATAAATCACTTTTGCTCATCCAAAGACTTTATTAATAGAATTAAAAGGCCACTTACAGAAAGGGAAAAAATATTTGGCAACTCTAAGTCAGACTGATGCCTGATCTCCGTAATCTATAAGGTACTACAAAATATCAATAGGAAAAAGATAAATCATCCAGTTAAGCAAAGGGCAAAGGAGATGGACAGACACTTCTCTACAGAGGAGATCCAGGCAGCCAAAAAACACATGTGGATATGTTCACAATCATTAGCTATTAAGGAAATTCAAATCAAAATGACAATGAGATACAGTCTCACCCCAGCAAGGCTGGCCATGATCCAAGAAACGCGGAACACTAAATGCTGTAGAGGCTGTGGAGAGACTGGAACTCTCCTACACTGTTGGTGGGATTGCAAAATGGTGCAACCTCTGTGGAAAGCAGTCTGGCACTACCTTAAAAGAATGGATATAGATATACCATTTGACCCAGTAATTCCACTACTTGGAATATATCCTACAGAATCAAGGCTATTCACACCAACTGATACATGCACACGAATGTTCATCGCAGCACAGTCCACAATAGCAAAAAGATGGAATCAATCCAGATGCCCAACAACAGAAGAATAGATAGGTAAACTGTGGTATACCTACTCAATGGAACACTATAAAGCCAAGTGCCGTCAATAAAAAACAATGATGATAGCAGGGAACATCTCTTAATCTGGTTTTAGCTGGCGGACATTATGCTGAGTGAAAGTAGTCAGCTACAGAAGGACAAATATTGTATGAGATTCCTACAATAAGAACTTACAAGCAGACTCATGCATAGCAGAAAAGACTCTTTGACGGCTGCAAGGGTGGGGAGGGCGGGAGGGTGGGGGGGAGGGTTTAGATTAGTTGATAGAAATTTGGTTGGGTGAAACTGGTGACAGCACACAGTAAGAAGATCAATATTAAAGGGAGTTCCATACAACTTGTGTACTCCTTCCATCTTAACCCAATATTGCAAGGACAGAGTAGCTGGGACGGGGGGCCGGGGCCCATGCTCCCAGGGGAAATCAAGGCCAATTGGCACAACTAGCGTTTTGCTAATGAGGTTTCTCCGTACCCCACATTGGTGAGTGGCGTCTGGGATCTTAAAAGCTGTCAGGCTGCCATCTGAGGTTCAGCAAATGGTCCCAATTTAACAGGAATGGGTGATCACCAAGGTCCACAATGACATGGAGGAAAGAGAATCCAGAAGACAGAGAGACCCACGTGAGTGGATGTCTACATCGAGTTGTGACCGGAAGAACCAGCTGGTGCCCGGCTACCACCAGTGATAGCCACGATGGAGCTCACAAAGTTGAGTCTCGCTGGTAACACAAGCGTAAATAAGGGTGCACTCTGAGATATCCACTAAAAGACCACAATTGATGGTTCAGAGGCCTTGGAGTTCTCCTGGGAGCAGGGCCCCTGGCCCTGATGCTGCCCCTGTCCATAAATCATAATGAAGGTCAACTTTTCAGACAGCAATGGATTGGACTTGGTGACACAGAGTGACCATATTGTGTGGGCACTGTATGGTTCTAGGCATCTATAAGAGGTTGTCCTGTTGACCTCATACTGGAGGAAGGAGAGTGGGTGGAGAGGAGAAGATAGGAGACTATTGGGAAGATAAGACATGTATGGAGCAGAGAGGAAGAGTGTGCTGTCACCGGACAGGGAGAGCAGTGGAAGCTGCATATAGGTGGGCATGTAAATTTATACGAGACTGATAGAAATTTTGTGTTGTGGAGAATTGGCTGACTTCCCCTGTGCACTTTGACACTTTGTTTCAGGGTCATATTGGTACACCCATGTTTCGTCACCAGTGATAACACAGCTCAAAACATCATCTTGCCTCTCCAAAAAGTCTTGGCCAACTTCGACTCTCCTTTCCTTTTGTTCACCAGTGAGCTTCTTCGGGACCATTTTTGCACACACCTTTCTCATGCCATGATTTCCAGTTAAGATATTCCTAACCGTTTATCTATTGATGTTTACTTGGTCTGCTATGCTTCTCACAGTCAGCCAACAATTTTGATGTACAATTCAATGAATTTTTGTAATGTTTTTGTAAGTTCTGCTTGGTACTGGCTTCCCTGACCTCTCTTCATTCATCAGTGATGCTTTCCCTCCCCTAAGAAAAACATTTAATCCATTTGTACACTGCCATTTTCTTCATGGTCCCAAGAGCCTTAAGCCCAGCACTTCAGTGCCTCAGAGAGTTTGGATGTGTCTATGCAGCTTCTCCTCACTTGTCTCTCTGTTGTACTGTGGGGCTTTCATGCTGCTGTGATGTTAGAAGCTATGCCACCAGTATTTAGATACCAGCAAGGTTACCCATGGTGGACAGGTTTCTGCTGAGCTTCCATACTAGCACAGGCTAGGAAGAAGGATCCAGCAGTCTACTTATAAAAAAGATTTAGCCAATGAAGACCTTGTGAGTAGCAGTGGAACACTGTCAGATATGGTTCTTGCAAAGGAGTTCCCCAGGTTGAAAGGCACTCAAAAGACAAGTGGGGAATAGCTGCATCATCAAGCCAAGCCAGCCAAGTGCCATCGAGTCGTCAATTTTAATGATGTAAGTGGAGTAAAGCCTTTGGGATCTTTGTTCATTGATGTGGCATGACTCAAAATAAGAAGAAACAGCTGCAAACATCCATTAATAATTAGAACATAGAATGTAAGAAGTATGAACCTAGGAAAACTGGAAATCATCAAAAGTTAAATGGAATGCATAAACATAGATATCCTAGTCACTAGTGAACTAAAGTGGGCCGCTATAGGTCATGATGAATCAGAAAATAATATGGCCTATTACACCGGAAATAAAAACTTGAAGAGGAATGGTGTTGCATTCATTGCCAAAAAGAACGTTTCAGGATCTGCTCTAAAGTACAATACTGTCAGTGATAGGATAACATCCACACACCTATAAGGAAGGCTAGTTAATACTATTATTCAAATTTATGCAACAACCACTAAGGCCAAAGATGAAGAAACTGAAGATTTTTACCAGTTTCTGTAGTCTGAAATTATTGAACATGTAATAAGGATGCATTGATGATAATTGGTGATTGGAATGCCAAAGCTGGAAACAAAGAAGAAAGATCGGCAGTTGGAAGATACTGCCTTGGCGACAGAAAAGATTCCACAGATTGCATGATAGAATTTTGCAAGATCAAAGGCTTCTTCATTGCAAATATCTTTTTTCACCAATACAAACAGTGATTACACAAATGGACCTTGCAAGATGGAATACATGTGAATCTAATTGACTATATCTGTGGAAAAAGACTTTGGGAAAGCTCAATATCAGCAATCAAAACAAGACCAGGTGCTGATTGTGGCACAGACCACCAATTGCTCATATTCAGATTTAAATTAAAACTGAAGAAAATTAGAACAAGTCCAAGAAAGCCAAAATGCAACCTTGAGTATATCCAGAACAGATTTGATGTGTTGAACACTAATGACCAAAGACCAGATGAATTGTGGAATGACGTTAAAGACATCATCTATGTCATTAAAAAGACAAGAAGGAAAGACCAAATCATAAGTCAGAAGAGACTCAAACTCATTCTTGAATGTCTAGCAGCTAAAGCAAAAGGAGGAAATGACAATGTAAAAGAACCGAACAGAAGATTTCAAAGGGTAGCTTGAGTTCCTTGACATGTACAAGAAACTGCAAGTATAAAACCATGAGGCAAGAACATGTTCTGCATTTCTCAAGCTGGAAGTGAAGGATTCTACAGGGAAAACATTAAACGACTCAGAAATCATCACACAGAGTCATTAAACCAGAAAGAACTGGTTGATATACAGCCAATTGAAGAGGTAGCCTATGATCAGAAACCGATGGCTCTGAAAGAAAAATATGTAATAGCCGCAATTTTTTCTCAGTCTATAGGCTCTCTTTTTACTCTTTTAGTGAGGTCCTTTGATGAACATAAGTTTTTACTTTTTAAAGATCACAATTATCTAGTTTATCTTCTGGAGTTTCTGTGTTGTTGGTTATGGTTTTTATCCCGTTAATGCTGAGTCTTCGAGTTTCTAGCATTGATGCTATTTTTACCCCTATGAACTTCATAGTGTTTCAAAAAATATATTTTATTGTGCTTTCACCGAAATGTTGCACTCGAAATTAATTTGCCATATAGAAGCCTGCACACACACCCTTAAAAGGACACTCCTTCTTTTCACCCTGTACTTCTGCGCAGAAGATTTTCCCAATGCAATGTGTCTTTTGATTTCTTGACTGCTGCTTCTGTGGGCATTGATTGAGGAGCCAAGTAAAATGAAATCCTTGACAACCTCAATCTTTTCCCCATTTATCATGATGTTGCTTACTGGTCCAGTTGTGAGGATTTTCGTTTTCTTGACGTTGAGGTGCAATTCATACTGAAGGCTGTGGTCTTTGATCTTCATCAGTAAGTGCTTCAAGTCCTCTTCACTTTCCACAAGCAAGGTTGTGTCATCTGCATAGTGTGGGTTGCTAATGAGTCTTCCACCAATCCTGATGCCTCTTTCTTCTTCATATAGCCCAGCTTCTCGGATTATTTGCTCAGCATACAGACTGAAAAGGCATGATGAAAGGATACAACCCTGACGCACACCTTTCCTGACTTTAAACCATGCAGGGTCCCCTTGTTCTGGCCAAACAACTGCCTCTTGATCCATATACAGATTCCTCAGAGCACAATGAAGTGTTCTGGAATTCCCGTTGTCCACAATGCTACCCATAATCTGTTATGATCCACACAGTCTAACGCCTTTGCGTAGTCAATGAAACACAAGTAAACATCTTTCTGATGTTCCCTGCTTTCAGCCAAGGTCCATCTGACATCAGCAATGGTAACCCTGGTTCCACAACCTTTTCTAAATCCGACTTGAATTTCTGGCAGTTCTCTGTCAATATACTTTTGGATGATCTCTAGCAAAATTTAATCTGCGTGTGACGTTAATGATACTGTTCAATGATTTCTGTATTTGGTTGGATCACTGTTCTTGGGAATAGGCATAAATATAGATCTCTTCCGGTGGATTGACAAGGTGCCTCTCTTCCCAATTTCTGGTTTGTTTTTTTTTTTTTTTAGTCGATTCCATTTTTATTTTTCTTTGTTGTGATTAAGTGATAGTTTATAAGTCAATTTGCGTATAAAACCCCATACGCACACCTCTGTGTAACTTTAGCTGTTCTTCCAACACATTGACAGTACTCCTCTCTTTGCCACCCTTTACTTCCTGTATTCATTCGACCAACTCCTATTGCCTCCTCTCCCCCTCCCATCTTGTTTCTATAGAGGAGCTGCTCTGACTGCCTCATGTCTTATTGCCCAGTCCAGTTTAAGTCTGAGAGGTGGTCTTTGGTACTGGTTTCAGCTCTGGGTTACCAGCAAGTCCACGGGCCATGTTCTCTGGGGGACCCAGATAGTCAAGTCTGGTTCTTTAACAGAATTCTAGGTCTGCAGCCTCATTTCTCACCCACTAAGTCATGGAATCGATGTTGTGTTCCCTGTCAAGGCAGTCATCGGTGGTGGCCAGGCACCATCTCGTTCTTCTAGTCTCACGTTGACGTAGTCCATGCGTCATCTGGCCCCTTTGGTCTCCTGGGCTCATATTTTCCTCCTGTCTTTAATGTTCTTAATTCTCTGTTCCAGGTGGATTGGGACCAGTCGATTCTCCTTAGATCGCAGCTTGCTAGCTTTTAAGACCTCGGACGCCACATACCAAAGTGGGATGCCGAGTATTTTCTTAAAAAAAGCAACAAAAATATCTTAGCTATGCCAGTTGACCTAGACATCCGCAGAAAGCATGGTCACTAGACCGTTGCTCCTGCTACTGTGACCTTTGAAATGTTGGGCTGTAGTTAGGAAACCTCATAGATCTCGGCATGGTCCGGCAGTGTTGATCTCCCTTCTGCTTGCTGTCACTTCCTTCACTTAACGCAATTCTGTCTACTATCTAATCTATGAATATCTGGCTCCTTCTCTCCCCTCCTGGTAACCATCAAACATTATTTTCTTCTGTGCTTAGCCCTTTTCTTGGGTGCTCATAATAGTGGTCTCATACAGTATTTGTCCTTTTGTGACTCACGACTCGACGGCACTTGGCTTTGGCAGTTTCACTCAGCATAACGTCTTCCACATGACTTTGTGTTAGCAGGGGTTTCCCAAGATCATCCTTGTTCTAATATCGTTGCATAGTATTTTATTGTGTAAATATACCGTCTGTAGATGGGCACCTCGGTTGATTCCATCTTTTTGCCATTGTGGACATTGCTGCAATAAACATGGCTGTGCATGTATCTGTCTGTGTGACAGCCCTTATTTCTGTAGGATATATTCCAAGCAGTGGGATTGCTGGATCATATGGTGTTTCTACTTCCAGCTTTTTAAGAAGGCGCCAGATTGCCTTCTAGGGAGGTTGTATGATTTTACATTCCTTTCAGCAGTGCAGAAGAGTTCTGGTCTGTCCATAACCCGCTAACATTTGTTGTTTTGTGTTTTTTGGATTATTGCCAGCCTTGCTGGGGTGAGGTGCTATCTCTTTGTAGTTTTGATTTGGATTTCTCGATTGACTAATGACTGTGAGCATTTCTTCATGTGTCTGTTAGCTGCTGGAATGTCTTACTTGGTGAAGTGGCTGTTCATATCCTTTGCCCATTTTTAATTGGTTTATTTATCTTTTGGAAGTTTGGACGTTCCCTGTAGATTACAGAGACAGATGCTGATCGGATTCCTGGGTTTTATTTTTATTTATTTATTTGTTTCCTTTTGCCAGTCTGTAGGCAGTCTTTTTACTCTCTTGGTGATGCCTTCTGATGAACATTAAGTGTTTGATTTGTAGTAGCTCCTATTTGTCTATTTTGTTTTCTGGCATTTGTGTATTGTTTGCAATATTTTGCAGTCTACTTATACCATGCATTACATTTCCTGACATGGTCCATATTTTTTCTTCCATGATCTTCACTTTTTTAGATTTTACATTTACATCTTTGATCCATTTTTGGTTTAGTTTTCATGGATGGTGTGAAATATGGGTCGTTTCATTTTTTTTCTTTTTTCAGATGGACGTCCAGTTTTGCCAACATCATTTATTGAAGAGACTTTTTCCCCCAGTTCAAGGACTTTGCAGTTCAGGTGCATTTTAGTCTTCAAGGTGACATCTTGACTTCTGAATACTTTAAAGACGTCCTTTGTAGCAGATTTTCCCAGTGTAATGTGTCTTTTGATTTCTTGACCCCTGCTTCCATGGGAGTTGTTTGTGGAGCCAAGTAAAATGAAACCCGTGACAACCTCAATCCTTTCTCCATTCATCACAATGTTGCTTACTGGTCCAGTTGTGAGGATTTTTGTTTTCCTGATGTTGAGGTGCAATCCATACTGAAGGCTGTGGTCCTTGATCATCATCAGTAAGTGTCTCAAATCTTCATTTCCAGCATAATGTGGTGTTGTCTGCATAACACGGGCTGTTAACGAGTCATCCTCAAATCCTGATGCCTCGTTCTTCTTTGTATAATGCAGCTTCTCTGATTATTTGCTCAGCATACATATTAAAAAGGTATGGTGAAAGAATACGACCCTGACACACACCTTTCCTGATAAACTGTGCAGTGTCCCCTCGTTCTGTTCATATGACTGCCTCTTGATCCATATACAGATTCGTTGATAGCACTGCATAATGTCTTCCAGTTGAAACCAGGTTATGAGATGCTTCTTAAATCATCGTTGTTCTTTATGATTGCATAGTGTTCCACTGAGTATATATACCATAGATTGTTTCTCCATTCATCTGTGGGTAAGCATCTGGGTTGATTCCATCTTTTTCCTTTTGTAGACTGTGTTGCAATAAACATTCGTGTGCATGTGTCTGTTCTTGTGACAGCCTTTGTTTCTGTAGGATAAATTTAGAGCAGTGGGATTACTGAATCAACCGGTATATCTATTTCCAGTTTTCTAAGGAAGTGCCAGATTGCCTTCCAAAAAGGTTGTACCATTTTGCAGTCTCACCAGCACTGTAGGAGACTTCCGATCTCTCCACAGTCTCTCTGCATTTGTTGTTTTGTGTATTTTGGATTATGGCCAACCTTGTTGGGGTGAGATGGCTTCCCATTGTAGTTTTGATTTGGGCTTTTCTGATAGCTAATGATCTTGAGCATTTCCTCGTGTGTCTTTTGGCTGACTGCAGGTCCTCTTTAGTGAAGTGTCTACCCATCTTTGTCATCACTTAATTGGGTTATTTTCCTTTTTCTTGTCGATATTTTGCAGTACCTTGTAGATTCTGGAGATCAGACGTCAGTCAGACATGTAGTTGCCAAATACTTTTTCCTATTCTGTAGGTGGTCTTTTAAGTCTTTTGGTAAAGTCTTTGGATGAGCAAAAGTATTTGATTCTTAGTAGTTCCCATTTATCTGTTTTCTTTTCTGTTGATAGTGCTTTGTCAGATTTTGAAGTCTGTCTAAACTGTGTATTAGAACTTCCACTCTTAACCCTATATTTTCTTGTGTGATCTTTATCGTTCTAGGTTTGGTATTTGGGTTTTTGATCCATTTTGAGTTAATTTTTGTGTAAGATGTGAAATATGGGTCTTGTTTCAGTTTTTTTGCAGATAGATATCCAATTTTGCCAACACCATTTGTTAAAGAGACTGTTTTTTACCCCAGTTTATAGTCTTAGGGCCTTTGTTGAATATCAACTGTTCGTAAGAGGTGGTGGCGTCTCTGGGGTCTCAACTCTGTTCCATTGGTCTATATGTCTCTTTGTGTACCAGTACCAGGCTGTTTTGACCACTGTGGCCATTGTAATGAGTTCTGAGGTCAGGTAGTGTGAGACCTCCCACTATATGCCTCTTCTTTGGTTGTGCTTTGCTTATCAGGGGTTTCTTCCCTTTCCAAACACAGTTGGTGATTTGTTTTCTCCATTTCATTAAAAAATGACACTGGAATTTCTGTTGGGATTGCATTGTGTATATGGATCCCTTTGGGTAAAATAGACATTATCACAATGTTAAATCTTCCTATGTATGAGCAGGGTAGGTTTCTCCATTTATGTAAGTCTCTTTTGGTTTCTTGCAATAAGGTCTTGGAGTTGTCTCTGTGTAGGCCTCTTATTTCTTTAGTTAGATTTATTCCCAGGTATTTCATCTTCTTGGGGGCTACAGTAAATGGTATTGATTTGGTGATCTCTTCGTTGGCATAAAGGGATTCTATGGATTTACTTACATTTATCTTATATCCTGATATTTTGCTGAACTCCTCTATTAGTTCCAATAGTTTAATTATGGATTCTTTAGGATTCTCTGCGTATACAACCATACCGTCTGCAAATATGGAAATTTTTACTTCTTTTTTCTGCATGTGGATGCTCTTTGTTTCTTTATCTTGTCTAATTGCTTTGACTAGAACCTAGAGTACAATGTTGAATAGAAGTGGTGAGAATGGGCATCCTTGTCCAGTTCCCATTCTCAGAGGGACTTCTTTCTGTCTCTCTTCATTCAGGACGGTGTGGGCAGCTGGCTTTGTGCAGATGCCCCTTATTAAGTTGAGGAACATCCCCTCTGTTCTTATTTTGCTGAGTTTTTAGCATGAATGGATGTTGACTTTTTCAAATGCTGGCTTTCTGTATCACTTGACGAAGTCAGGTGATTCTTATCCTTTGTGCTATGTATGTGGTTGATCACATTAATTGTTTTTCTGATGTTGACCCAGCCTTGTATCCATGGTATGAATCCAACTTACTCACGGTGAATTATTTTTTTTTGATATGTTGTTGAATTCTATTGGCTAGGATTTTGTGGATGATTTTTGCATCTAGGTTCATGCATGATATTGGTCTGTAATTTTTTTATTTTTTATTTTTGTGGGATCTTCCCCTGGCTTTAGTATCAGGGTTATGCTGGCTTCATAGAATGAATTTGGGAGTATTCCATCATTTTCTATGCTGTGAAATAGTCTCAGTAGTATTGGAGTTAACTCTTCACTAAAAGTTTGGTAGAATTCTCCAGTGAAGCCATTTGGGCCAGGACTTTTTTTGGTTGGTGGTTTTTTGATGGCTTGTTCAATCTCTTCTTCTGTGATGGGTTTATTAAGTTGTTCTACTTTTCCTTGTGATACTTTTGGTAGGTGATATGAATCTAGAAATTTGTCCATGTCCTCTGGGTTCTGAAATCTGTTAGAGTACAGTCTTTCATAGTGTTCTGTTATGATACTTTTGATTTCAATAGGGTCTGCTGTGAAATCTCCCATCTCATTTAGCCAGTGGTTTATCAGTTTTGTTGATCTTTGATCCAGCTTTTGGTTTTGTTAAGTTTTTCAGTTAGTCTTCTATTCTCTAATTTATTTAGTTCTGCTCTAATCTTTATGATCTGTTTTCTTCTGGTGCCACAGGGGTTCCTCTGTTTCTCTCTTTCTACTTGTTTAAGGTGTAGGGTTAATTCTTTGGTTTGGGCCCTTTCTTCCTTGTGGATGTGTGCATTTATACAGATAAACATTTGCTGTATCTCATAGATTCTGGTAGGATGTATTTTCGTTCTTGTTTGATTCCATAAATTTCTTTATTTCATCCTGGATTTCTTCTATAACCCATGACTTTTTGAGCAAGGTGTTGTTCAGTTTCCATAGCCATAAGTTTGAATTTCAACTTATATTTTTTCTGCTGTTGATTTCAACTTTTACAGCTTTATGGCCCAGAAGATACTTTGTAATAATTCAATAGTTTGGATTTTGTTGAAACTTACTTTGTGTTCTAACACAAGTTCTATTCTGGAAAATGTTTGATGTTCATTGGAGAAGAAGGTGTATTTATCTGTTGATGGGTAAAAAGTCCTGTGTATTTCAATGCGGTCCAGTTGGTTAATTGTCACAGCAAGATTTTCTGTGTCTTTGCACTTGGCTTGGCTTACTGAACTTTATCCTGGATGATCGGTCCGTTACGGAAAGTGGAGTGTTGAAGTCTCCAGATATTATCGTGGAGTGATCTATCTCAGTTTTCAGCGTTGCCAGCCTTTGTTCAATGTATTTAGATGTTCTGGTATTGTGTGCATAAGTACTGTTATAATATTGTTATGCCCTGCTTATGTATTGAATCTTTCAGCAATAAACAGTGACCATCCTTGTGTATGATAGTGGATTTTACATTAAAGTCTATTTTATCTGAGATTAGTATTGCCCCTCCTGCTCTTCTTTGTATGTTGTTAGCTTGGTATATATTTTTCCATCCTTTGATTTTCAGTTTGTTCATATTTTTGAGTCCAAAGTGTGTTTCTTGTAAATAGCATACAGATGGATTGTGTCTTTTGATCAAGGATGTCACTGTCTGTCTCTTTCTTGGAGTGCTCAGTTGATTTACATTCAGTGTAATTATTGATATGTATGTGTTTAGTGCTATCATTTTGATGCCTTTATTTTTGTGTTGTTGATGTTTTCTATGTTGCTCTTAATATTCTGTTCTGGGTCATTCTTTATGGGTTGACTTTTCATCTTTTTCACTGTTGGTTTTGTGTTTGTTGAGACTCCTGTATTATGTTTCTTCTTTTATATGTCACATTGTTATTTTGCTTTGTAGCTACCCCTAAAATTCCCCTTACTATTCTAACCTTAAACCAGACTTTAACTTCCATGTATGATTTTAATTTCCTCTCCATCTGAAAGGACTGTAACTACTCTAAGGTATCCTTCTTTTTAGTGTGATTGTGTCATAGTTTTCGGGATATGATCACTGGTTCCCTTCTTTTAGTATTGTAGCTTTGCTTGAGCTTTATGACTTCCCTAAGTGAGTAGGATTCTGGATGCTGTGTCCTGCATTGCCTCCTTAAGTGTTTTTGTTTTACTAAGCAAAGAGCTTCTTTCAGTATTTCTTGTAGTTTTGTATTGGTTTTTACAAAGTCTCTAAGCTTTTGTTTATCTGTGAATGTCTTAATTTCATTTTCGTATTTGAAAGACAGTTTTGTAGGATATATAATTCTTGGTTGGAAGTTTTTCTCCTTCAAGGCTTGCGTCATCCCACTGTCTCCTTGCCAACACTGTTTCTGCCAAGAAGCCAGACAAAATTCTACAGGGCTTCTCTCTGAATATTAGCTTTGTTTTTAGCCTCACTACCTTTAAAAGAATCTGTTTATGTTTCATTTTGTTAAGCTTGATTATGATATGTTGTGATGTCTTTCTTTTAGCTTCTAGTCTTTGTGGTGTTCGATATGCATCTTGGAAATCTATGTCCTCTTCTTTCATAATTTCAGGGAAGCTTTCCGCCAGCAGCTCTACAACAATACTCTCTGTATTTTCGTCTATCCCTCCCTGTTCAGGAACTCCAATTATTCATATATTATTCCTCTTAATACCAGCCAAGTGCCGTTGAGACAGTCCTCCATTATTCATAATGCTTCTTTATTTTTCTAATTTGTTTTCTCTGATTTTCCTCATCAGTGCTGGTGTCAGTTAGTCTGTCTTCACGTTCACTGACTCTGGGTTCCCTTTCTTCAGTTCTGTTCTTTTTGCTTTGCATTGAATTGTCTGATTCTGTAATTTTATTATTGATCTGCTGGATTTCAGATCATTGATGTTCCATCAGTTCGTATAGCTTGCTTAATTTTTATTGTTCTGCTGCATTTTGTTTAATCTCTTGGAGGGCTGTATATATGATTGTTTTTTACTTGACCTATGATAGTTTCAGAAAGGCTTGTTCATCTGGGAAGTTTTTTGATTCTTTATTTTGGGAGTTTAAAGGAGCCATGGTGGACTGTTTCTTTAAATGGTTCACAATTGACTGTTGCCTATGTACCATCTAGAGGCTGTTCAGCTTCTCTGGTGTTACCTCAACAGGAGCTGAGGCATAGTTTTAAGAGGGGAGTTGGTCACCAGCTGCCTCTGTACTCTAATGACTGACCCCGGCTGGACTCTCAGGCATGACAGGCTCCACCTCCTGGTTGGAAAGATGGTGCCCTACTTATGGAGTTATGGGGGTCTGTCAGCTGATGCTATGATGTGGATCACTGAAGGGTTAAGGAGATGCTCCCAGGCCACTCAGCAGTCAGTTTTCCAGGAGGTCTTATTTAAATAGATACTTTAATACTAAGTGAGGAGCTGCTCAACAACTGCCAAAATCAGTCAGGGTCTCAGGTATGACAGGCCCCACTTTCTGACTGACAATGAAAACACCTCATAGGCCATCTCCAGATGCTATAATGTAATTCAAAATGAGGTGTGGTACAGCTTTGCTGCTATCCTTTGCTGGACTCTGCATGTAAGGTACAACTATCCTAAACAGAGCTTTTCTGCTAGAGAAGCACTTTCTGGACAGTCACTGCTTTTCAGCTTGAGAATTAGCCCTCACTGAGACCTCAGGTTGGGTAACTCAACCTTCTATCTGACCAAGAGGGCATCTCACCAGAGCTTCCCTTCTTGCCATGAAACAGCCGAATCTATGGCATGGCTCAGAAAAGAGAGGTGGAAGGGCAGTGGTGCCCTTAGTTAACAGCCAGGCTCTCAAATGTGGCTATACCAAGCACAGTCTCTCTGCTGCACTGTATGCTGTTTAGTTAAGAACTGCAGTTCAGTGTATTGGGTGGCTCATGCTCAGCCCCCACCTCCCAGATAACAAAGAAGGCATCAGTACCTGCAGTCCTCCTAGACAGTGAATCAGCTGAAGTGAGATTTAGCTTGTACTGCCTGGTGTTATAGAGGTCGTTTCCAGTTTACTGGTACATAGTCCAATCTGAAAACCCTCTGCAAGATCCTAGGGCTCCCTGGATGTCCACGCTACTCCATTCAATTATTATTCCGGGGCTCAGTTCTTAGAGGGAATTGAGGAGATGTGTGTCTAGTCCACCATCTTGGCCCTGCCTCTGTGTTACCCCAGTTTTAATATTTTAGCTTTGATTTACCTTTGTAACTTCCCTAACTATGATTCTAGATGCTGTTTCCTGCATTGCATCCTTGAGAATGTATCTGGTGTTAATGATTTTCTAATCAAAGAACTTCCTACAGTATTTCTCGTTATTTGGGTTTGGTTTTTGCAAAGTCTCTCAGCTTTTATTTATTTGGGATATCTTAATTTCACTATCATATTTTAGAGACAACTTTGCAGGACATGTAGTTCTTGGTTGGAAGGTTTATTTTTCCTCTTCAAGGCTTTGTATGTGTTATCCCTTTGCCTTTGTGGCAACATGGTTTCAGCTGAATAATTGGAGCTCAGTTCAATGGACTCTTCTTAGTTTCGTTTAAACCTAACTGCCTTTAAGAGCCTCTCATTATGTTTCATTTTGTTAAGTTTGAGTATAATATGTCTTATTGTCTTTCTTTCAGGATCTACCTTTTATGGAGTACAGTAAGCATGTTGAATGGATATCTTCTCTCATAATGTCTGGGAATTTTTCTGTCGGCAACTCTTCAACAATTCTCTCTGCATTTTCTGCTATCCCATTTTTGAATAACGCCAGTTATTCACAAATTGTTCCTCTTGATAGAGCCCCACATAACTCTTAATGATTGTTTATTTTTCTTGATTCTTGTATCTGATTTCTCCTCATAAATGCTGGTGTCAATTGCTTTATTTCAAGTCTTGCTAATTCTGCATTCCATTTCCTCAGTCATGCTCCTTTGGCTTTCAGTTAATTTGTCTAATTCAGTAACTTTATTTTTGATCCACTGAATTTGAGATCATTGTTGTTCTAGCAATTCGTATAGCTTATTTTATTTTTCATTTTGTTCTGCTGCACTTTGTTTAATATCCGTCCTAAGATCTAGAAGGGCTCTATACATGATTCTTTTGTATGCTACCTCTGACAATTTAAGGAAGTCTTCTTCATCTGGGAAGTTTTTTGATTCTTTATTTTGAGAGTTTTCCAGAGCCATGGTGGTTTGTTTCTTTAAATGGTTATATATTGATTGTTGTTTTCCAGCCATCAGAAAGCTGTGCAGCATCTCTTATCCTGTGCCAGCAGAAACTACAGTGTAGCTCAGAGAAGGGAGAGAGGAAGGGCACTGCTCAACTCAGCCAACAGCCGTTGCTGCATCGTCTAGGTGCGACTGTCTTAAGTACAGCCTTTCTGCTGAGAGAGACTCTGTCCACTCAGGCTGTGCTGCTCAGCCTGGCAGCTGGCACCAGATGGGCTGTCAGGTGTTTCAGACCCAGTATCCCAACTGACAAGGACGGCATCCTACCTTTGCAGACTCTGCAGTCTCATGCCAGTAGAAGCTATGGTGTAACTCAGAGAAGGGAAGAGGGAAGGGCATTGCTGCACTCAGCTTCCAGCAGCTGTTGTGTTCTCTCGTTGTGGTTATTTTAAGTACAGCTTCTCAGCTGAGAGAGATGCTGTCCATTCAGTTGCTGCTGCTCAATGTGATAGCCAGCCCCAGCCAGACTATCAAGTGCAGCAGCCCCAGCCCCAGTCTCCCAGCTGACAAAGATGGCTTCCATACCTGTACAGCCTCTCTGTTGCCATGCCAGCAGAAGCTGGACCCTTTGTGCTGCTGTCTCATCTCTGACAGGTAGTTGTTCCCCTTCCTGTCACCAAGTCTGATCTCACAATCTTCTGTCTGTTCGTGGAGCTCCTAAAATGTCCACTCTGTTTTGTTCAGTTGTTTTTCCAGGCCTTAGTTCTTAGAGGAAATCAAGGAGACATGTGACTAGTCCACCATCTTTGCCCCATCTCCTGTTTGTTTTTCAGTTTTTTTAATTTTGATGCTTAAGATTGATAATTACCTTGGCAGTTACCTTAATATTTACCCCTATTTTTCTAAATTTAAGCCATTCTTTCCTCTGTTTATATTGCTTTAACTTCTTCGTATGAAAGATCTGTTACTACATTTTATTTTGGTCCCTCTTTTTTAATATAATGTGTACATAATGACATCTTTGTTTCCCTGTTTTCAGTGTTCTGCCTGTTACTTATATTTGTGATTCCTCTACTGGGGTTTATATCAAGTTGCTCTGTTATGTGTACTGATACTGGGTTGTTACCTGGTGTTATTGGTTTTCTAACCAAAGAACTGACTCCCTTTACTATTTCTTGTGTTTGGGGTTTGGTTTTTGCAAATTCCCTAAATTTCTACTTATTTGGAAATGTCATAATTTCTTCATCATATCTCAGAGGTAGTTTTGCTGGATATATAATTCTTGGCTTGCAATTATTTTCTTTCAAGGCTTTATAGTGTCATTCTATTGCTTTCTTGCCTGCGTGGTTTCTACTGAGTAGTCTGAGCTTATCTGACTGCTGTGCAGGTTATTTTTCATTTATCACTAGTCATTTTAAAAATGATGGCACTTGGCTTGGCCTTGGCCTTAGCTTTAGTTTTGGAAAGTTTGATTATAATATGCCTTGGTGTCTTTGGGGAGGATCTATCTTTTGTGGAGTTCAACAAGCATCTTGGATGGGTATTTTGTGATATTTCATGTCACAGAGATTTTTCTATCTGGAAATCTCCAACAATTCTCTGTATTTTCAGTTGTTCCCCCCCCCCCAATTCTGGTACTCCAATCATTCATAGATTATTCCTCTTTGTACAGGTCTACATAAGTCTTAGTTTTTTATATGTTTTTCAATTATTTTATCTGATTTTTCCTCAAACATAATGATATCTTGTGCTTTATGTTCAGTTTCTCTAATTTGGGCTTCCATTGCCTCAATTCTACTCTTTTGGCTTTTCTGGATTTCTAATTCTTGCTACTCAATCTTTTCCTGCAGCTTGTTCAACTTGTCATTAAGCTCTCCTACATTTTGCATCACCTCATTCCTCATCTCTTGAAGAGTTATAAATATTAACCTTTTGTGCTCTACCTCTAGTAATTCTTGGAAGTTCTCTTCCTCTAGAAAATCTGCTTCTTTGTTTTGGGAGCTTTGTGAAAAGATCATGGCCCTCCCCTTCAAGTACTTTGCTATGGACTGCTATTTCCAAGTCATCATTAAATTATAAATCCAAAAAAACCAAGCCCACTGCTCTTGAGTCCATTCTGACTCATAGCAACCCTATAGACAGAGTAGAACTTCCCCATAGTATTTCAAGGAGAATCTGGCAGATTTGAACTCCAGACCTTTTGATAAGCATCCATAGAACTTAACCACTATGCCACCAGGTTTTCCTCAGTAAATAATAATTATTAATATTGTGCTTGCTTACAGTATTCTCACTTCTTGTTTCAAAACATCCAGTTTATTTTTCTTATATAGATTCACCTCAGGTGTCCTGGTGGTTATTTTCCCAGTATGTGATGCAGGTTCTCACCTACTATTCTAGATAGGCAGGGGTGATTGGTGTAGGTACAGGTCCCTGGCTGCAGCTGTTGAGAAAGGATGGGAATTACCAGCCATCCCCGGATGTCTGTGATGGTGGCATACCCCCTTATGTTGGAATCTAGATGAAGGAATAGTTTCTTCCCTGATTTTCAGACTTAGAGGAGCTGGCATGACAAAAAAACTTTCTTTTTTATCTTCCTCAAGTTTGTTAAACTGTTTCCTTCTCCGAGTCACAGAGAATGGCCCAGGGTAGTCTTTGAGAGTGCTACTTCCAGCTCAATCTATGGCACCAGACTCCAAGGTTAGGTGCAGTGCAGAGAAGGGAGGGGAGAAAGGTTTGGGGTGGACTTGAAGAGTGCTGCTTCTAGCTCTGTCAGTGGTGTCAGACTCCAGATATGGGTGCAGCTCAGAAAAGGAGGGTGAAGTGCTAGGAGAAAGGAGACAGGGTCAATTAAAGGAAAAAATGAGATCCACAAGTGGGAGGTTACATGCAACAACTTAGCTTTTGACAATATGGTGCTGTCTCTCACTGGCTCTGGAAGTGCCAGTGGATTCTCCAAATAATCGCCACCATGCTGCACCCACCATGAAGCTTCTTCCCAGCAAGTCAGGTCTGTGGACTCCTTTGCACTTGTGGAGCTATTCTCCCTTTCCTTTTGCTCAGTCAAATTTCTCAACTTTCCCCTTGAAGTTCAGGGCTCCTAGGATGTCATATGTACTGGATTCATTTGTTCTGTTGGGTCTTTGTTGTTAGAGGGGCCACTGGAAATGTCCATTTACTCTGTGTTTTGTTCCCAACCCCCAGGTTATGAGTGCTCCTGTTGCACACCAGTTATAATACTGCTTGTACACTGTATTTATACTTAGAAATATGTGTACCTTTAACTCGAAATGTGGTTGGGTCACTCCTGGAGTTGCACACAGCCATGTTTGGATGGGGGTTGGGGACGGGATTTCAGGGTTAGGCTTGTTGCCTGGAGACAGGGAAGTGTTTCCGTATCTCTATGCTTGCAGTGCCTGGCTATACCTTTCTCTGTTTTGGTGACTTTGTATTATCTCACTGACAAGTATCTACATCCTTTAAAGTGAGGGATGCAATCCATACCTCATCTTGCAGTTGTGGCAAGGAGGAGGGCTGGGGAATGGCTCTGACCTGGGATTCTCCTTGACTCTGCTCACTTTGACAGACTGAACACAGTTTCTCCATAGTCATGAGCAGCCAGTATCCTTTGAGCCTAGGAGCTGTAGGTACACAATTTCCTGCCTGTCTTCTCCCCAGCCCCTGCACCTGCCTCTGCCTCTGCCTCTTCTGATGTCTGCCCTGCTGGCTCTTTCCTGTGTTTTAGCACAGCTTTTGTCCTTTGTAATCTCTGCAGTTACAAAATAAAGTATTTCTTGAATCCTTTGTTCTGCCTTCTCTATGTGAGGGAGCCTCTGCTGACCTCTAAGCAGGATCCTGGCTGGCCATAGTGACCTGGCTCTGGGGCCATGTGGGACTGGGGACCACATGCCTCTGCCTCTACTTGTACTCTTAATTGTTCTCTCCTCATCTGTTTTTGGGGTGTTAACCTTCCCACTGATCACAGATTTTCCCCTTCCCCTGAAGTAGGAATGAAGTACCCACTTCCAAAGCTCCAGACACTTTGCTCTATTGGGTCCTCATCTGGATGTCCTTCTCTATCTTTCTCTGCTTGAACATCCCCCATTTCTTCTCTGGCCTCACATTTGCCGGCTACCCCTTGGCAGTTATTTCAACACAGTGAAGCTCATCTTCCCCTTTCCAGATCTAGTCTTCATTATGGATTTATTTTCCGTGGAAGCAGTGCTGTCAGCAGTGCCTCTCCCCCCACTGCAAGCTGTGAACCTCTGGTGCTTGAAGCTTGAGCACCAGTGCTTCCTTGAAGCCATGGGACCCTAGCAGGAGCCACCACCACCAACAGCTTTGATTTCTAGACTAGAAGGCTGGCCTAGTCAGACCCTGACCACTAGCTAGGAGCCTCCTAGGTTGCTTGAGTTGGCCCCTGAAGGCCTGAAGAAGGCTTACTGTGGCCTGGGCCTGGCCAGCTTCCGTCGTTGGCCACCTGACAGTCCCTCCATCTTTTGCTCTGGTCTCATCGGGCATTCCTGCCCCTCTGTCCTTGTGCCATTTTATTTTGTCTTGGGCCACCTCAGTGGCACCCCTGAGACAGGATGTACATTACTCGATTCTTCCAGCTCCTTCTGAGCCCACTCCACTCTGTCATGTTGGGGTCCTCTAGGCTGAAACAGTAGCTGACAAGGATAGTCTGTAGGCAGGGCACCATTACCACTGCTGTCTTCTGGAGTGTAAACGGAGCTTCTTCTGACCTAGGAACTCTGGCCCCAAGTGACCCCTCTAACTGGCAACTGAAGTACTGATCCACTGACTGCCAGCCAGGCTAGGCCAGGAAGCCCATGACTAGCCAGGTGACCAGTTCCTCCTCCCCACCTGTGAGAAGAGAGTTTCACTCAGTTACAGGATATGGGCTGGCAGGAGCTAGGAGTCTGGAGGAATTGGCCATTCTAGACCCCAGGCCACTCATCTCTCCTCAGTCTGCAGTGAGGAACCACCAGTCCTTTCCTCGTCTCTATAGGGAGGGTGATTGATCTCAAGGGGCCTTCATTGATCACTCTCTTGACCTGTTAGACACTGGGGGCAGCTGGCTTCTAGGTTGGTGACTCTTCCTCAGGAAGCAGCCCCATAGTTGTGCTGGCTCAGTGCTAGGCTACTGTACTGCCCTCTCAGGCTTCATTGTGCACTGCCCATCTGCCCTGCCACCCCAAGACTACCCCTTTGCTTGGGCCAGAAGGGGCCTGCATGTCCTGAACAAGAGAATGGCTCAATCTGGTGACCCTGTCAGTTGGCCATCAGGAAGGGAGAGGAGTTCCTAGAGAACCCTACCAGGTCTGCCTACCACCTCTTACCTTCTTTGGGCAGTTAAATGTGCACTCAGGGTGTGGCTACCCTGATTGAGTAGGGAGGGTGTGCAGTTAGGATACTTGCAGACCTGCTTCATTCACCTTGAGGGGTGAGGTAGTCCTCCCCTAACCCTATGCAAACACCAACTGGGACCCTGGATCCTTTTCAGCCTTCTGTGTGCCTGCTCCAGACTTGTTCTCACCACCAGAAGCTCATGTTTTGGGCTCTTTCTTGTCATCCTGACTGACTGTCCCCATGACTGTACTGTTCCTGCTGATGGGGTGTAGCATGTCTGACTCTGTAACATCTTCTGAGTCCTGTGTCTCACTTGGACTTTGAGGAGAAGCAATCCAAGGAGACCTGGTGGTGTAATGTTAAGTGCTCAGTTAGCAACTAAAAGATTGGTGCTTCATACCTGCTCAGCTTTTCTGTGGGAACAAAGCTCAGGCAATCTACTCCTATAAAGACTTTAGCCTTAGAAATACTTTGGCACAATTATACTCTACCCTATACGGTCAGTATGAGCTGAACTTGACTTTATGGCACCCAACAACAATCCCCTCACAGGGCAACATTACACACAGCTGTGGGAGAAAGGTTAGTACATGGTGAATTCAGGGCGCCTACCGCTCTTATGAGGCTGAGGGGACAAGTGAAGAGCCTAGAGAAGGGATTATGGTAGGGATGCGCACCAGGAACCCAAGCCAGTTGCAGAAGCTGCAAGTCTGTGCCACCTACTGAGACTGAGAATGGTCCCCCATGGTCCCACCCTTTGAGAGCTACAGCTGGGGACTGTGAGCTCAGCTCTGCACTCAGAGGTGAGAAAATGCAGCAGTAGGAAGCAGCATTACAGATGCAGAAACCACACAAATTATTAAACCCTCAAGTGTCACTAGAAGCTATGACAGTATCGAAAAGATGACATCTTGCTGAATGGGCCAAGTCTAGAGTGTCACCTGGTTCTCACCACTGCCACCATCAGCCAGGCCACCCTGGCATCTCTGGGAAGACCTGCCATATGTACCACAGGAGGGAAGACAAATGTCCACTCAGCTCCTACAACTGGTTCCCCTTACACCACAGATTCCGGAACATCCTGAGAAAATCCACCATCTACTTGACATGTGCTCCACTTACCCTAATCCCACTTGTGCCTGGCTGAGATAGTGGAGACTGCTCTGCTTCCCCTTTACCCATGACACCCCCAGTGCTCCCTCAGTCCTTAGATGGAGTACACTAATCTGCCTTCTTCAGGCTGTGCTCTATCCCAGCTGTTCCAGTGCCACTCCTCTGCTCTGGCAGGGATCAGGTCTCAGAACACTGGAGAAGACAGGTTGGCTCAGATCTGCTGCTTCTAGAAGGCTCTAGCCACCTCACAACCTCATCTGAAGGCCTGTCTTCCATCTTCCAAGTCGTCTTTTCCACAGAGTGAGAACACAATGTCGCTTCCTGGGTCAGGGCTCTCAGACACTGAGACAGTATTCTTGGTTCATGCTTTCCTGCTTGACCCCTTTTCCTGTTGTTCTTCACAACGCTGAAGCTCAGCCCCCAATCTGCTTGAGATCCTGAGTGCATCTGAGTGCCTTCAGGGCTTCTGATCTTTCTTTGCTTATTAGGGTGTGGGTGGAAGCGAACCACTGTACAGGTTACATATGCAAGAGTAAACACATGGTGTGGGAGTAGAACAGCGCTGAGCCACTAGGAATGATGTTGTACAGCTGAGTAATGTTGAACTGTATGTGTGTACCACATTTTATTTATCCATTCATGTGCTGATTAATGGGTGTGTTACAAGTGAAGTCTGATGGAACAATGAAAAAGCATGTATGTCAGCAGAGGAGATGGGTTGAGTATCAGTATGTGGATGCGTGTGGGCTCAGGCCTGGGGCATGGTGGGCAGAGGCAAGCATGGGTAGAGGTAAAGTGTTGTAGAACCAAAGTGTCTAGTTCACCCAGATGTCTGGTACCCATAGATAGCATTGTTTCTGGAAAGAAAATATACCAGGGAGGTGAGGCTAAACCACTATAACAATCCCATCAGCAACGAGGGAAAGTTTCCATTTCTACACATCATCACTAATGCTTGTTTTTGTTGTAACTTATAGCCATCCTGTAGTCAATACATGATATTGAGTCTCTTCTGACTTCTATTGACTCCGTGTACACTGAACAAAATGCTTCTGGTCCTGTGTCATCCTCACAACCATTGCTATGCTTGAGCCTGTTATCACAGCCACTGTATCAGTCTAGCCCATTGAAGGCCTTCCTTTTCTTCTCCGACTCTTACTTTACCAGGTATCGTGTCCTTCTTAAGGAACTAGACCAGAGATCAGACTACATGAGATGAAGTCTCACTAACGTCATTTCTAAGGAAGATTCTGACTGTACTTAGACATCCTAGTACGTAGAAAGTGGTATCTCATTGTAGTTTTGAGTTTCCTTTCCCCAATTAATAATGACATTGATTCACCATATCTTTGCCGGTCAGTTGAATATTTTCTTTGAACAAATTTTGATTCAACTCTGTACTCATTTTTTAAATGAAGTTATTTATGTCTGTTTGTTGAGTTGCAGCAGTTCTTTATATTTTGAAGATACTAAGCCCTTATTAGGATATGTGTTTACAAATATTTTCTCTCATTCTGTCGGTTGTCTTTTCACTTTCTTGATATTGTCCTTCAATATTGAAAAGCTTTTGCTTAGTCACTTGTACTTTTGATGCTGTGCTTTCAATAGCTGATAAAACATATAGGCAGAAGACGGTAGAGGAAATAGAACACTTTACCAGTGTTATATACCAGCTAGACTAATAGGCATCTGCTGAACACTGCACAAAAAAACAAAAAAGAACATACAGTCTTCTCAAATGCACATGAAACATTTTCCAGGATAAATTGCCTGTTTGGCCAGAAAAGAATTCTCCGTGAATTTTTAAAAAATTAAAATGACAGTGGTAACACTAACAGGGAACACAGTGAAGAGTTCTGGACGCAGGAGGAGAAAAATGTAGAATACAAATCAGATTTACAGAAAAAGACCAGATTTAATGGTCTGTCAGAGACCAGAAGACCTTGAAACTATGGCCTCTGGATGCTTTATTAATCTAGAACTGAAATTATTCCAAATAGCAAGGAAAAAAGAGAAAAAAATGAAAGCAAACATAGTTTCTGACTACAATGAAATAAAAGTGGAAATCAATAACACTAGGAAATCTGGAAAATTTTCTATTATGTGGAAATTAAACAGCACACCCTTAAATTAATGGTGAATCGAATAAGAAATTACAAGAGAAGTTGGAAAATACTTTGAGGTGAAAACAAAACATACCAAAACTTAATGGATGTAGCTAACGCATTGGTTACATGGGAAATTTACAGCTAGAAGTACTGATAGTTAAAAAGAACAAGGATCTCAAATCAATAATCTGTACTTTCACCTAAATAAATTACAAAAAGGAGACCAAACTAAACCCAATGTAAGAAAAAGAAGGAAATAATAGAAACTGAGGCACAAATAAGACATAGGAAAAAAAAACTGAGAAAAAATCAACCAAACTAGAAGTTGGTTCTTTGAATAAGATAACGAAACTGATAAGCCTTTAATTGGAATGCCCATACCAAAAAAGAGAAGACCCAAATCACTAAAATCAGGATGCAAGAGGGACATTACTATCAATCCTACAGAAATAAAGATTTTAAAGAGGGGACTGTGAAAAATTGTTAGTCAAAAAATTATATACACTAGATGAAACGGACAAATTCCTAGAAACAAACTATCAAAATTGGCTCAAGAATATATAGAAAATATAAACAGATCTGTAACATACAAACAGACTGAGTTTGCAAAAAAAGAGTCAACAACTTCCAATAAGGAAAAGCACAGAAACAAGTGGCTTCACTGGTGAATTCTACCAAATGTTAAATATGTATATAGTGCACCAATTCTTTTCAAACATTTTCAAACACTAGAAGAGTGGAACTTCTGCAGTCTGAAGTTCATCTAAACATATGATCAAGATGTGTTGATATTTACTGATATTTGAGATGTGGAAGTTGGTAAACAAGAAGGATCAGTACTTGGAAGATATGGCCTCGGTGATACCAAAGATGCTAGAGATCACTTGGTAGAATTTAGCAAGACCGACAATCTATTCATTGGAAATACCCATTTCAACAACATAAATATCAACTATATACGTGGACTAGGACAAATTAAATGCACAGGAATAGAAGTAACTGCAACTGTGGAAAGAGACACTGGAGAAGCTCGAAATCATCAGTTGGAACAAGGCCAATGGCCAACTGTGAAACAGACCATCAGTTGCTCATCTATGAGTTCAGGTTGAAGCTGAAGAAAATTAAAACAATTTCATGAGCACCAAAGTACCTTGAGTCTATCCTATCTGAATTTAGAGACCATTTCAATAAAAGATTTGACACATTTAACACTAATAGCCAAAGACCAGCTTAAGAAGACAAAGCAAAATATTATAATGAAATGTGAAAAGACCTAGAGCTTGAAAACCAAAAGAGAAAAATGTGGTCAGCATATCTCAAGCCGAAAGATGTGGGGAAAAAAAAAATTGAAGCCTTGAGTTGCCTTGAAGGATGCCGTGGGCAAACAATTCAGTGTCACAGGAGGCATTAAAATTAAATGGAAAGATTACAAGGAGCTACTGTACCAAAAAGAATTGTTCATCAACTTCAGGAAGCAGTGTAAGATGAGGAATTGATGGTATCAAAGGATGAGGTCCAGGCTGCACTGAAGGTGTTGACTGAATCAAGCCTTCAGAAATTCATGGGGATACCAACTGAGATGTTTGAACAAATGGATACAACTCTGAAAGTGTTCATGTGTCTATATCAAGAAATTTGGAGTCTTGATTTGAATTTCTTTAATAACTAAAGATCATGAACATAACCGCATGTGTTTTTTGGCTGCCTGGATCGCCTCTTTAGAGAAATGTCTGCCCATCTCCTTTGCCCATCGCTTAAACTGGATGATTTATCTTCTTAGTATCTTATAGATTATGGAGATCAGGCATCTGTCTGACATAGAGTCGCCAAATATTGACCCCTGGCCCTGATGCTGCCCATGCCCATAAATCATAACGAAGGTCCACTCTTCAGACACCAATGGATTGGACTTGGAGATGCAGAGTGACCATATATTGGATGCATTTTATGGTTCTATGCATCTATAGGATATCATCCTGCTGACTTCTGGCAGGAGGAAGGGGAGTGGGTGGAGAGGAGGGGAAAGGAGACTGTTGGGAGGATGAGACATGTATGGAGCAGAGAGGAATAGTGTACTGTCACCGGGCAGGGAGAGCAGTGGAAGCTGCATATAGGTGGGCATGTAAATTTACACGGGAATGTACATTTTCACTTAGTCTTAATAAAAAAAATTAAAAAAAAAAATTTTGGAAGAAAACTACCTGATCAGTAACTAGAAGAGACCCATATTTGTACCCATTCCAAAGAAAGGTGTCCCAGCAGAAAGCAGAAATTATTGTACCATGTCATTAATATCACATGCAAGCAAAGTTTTACTGAAGAACGTTAATAAATGGTTGTATTGGCTAATATATGGACAGGGAACTGCCAGAAATTCAAACTTGATTAAGAAGCATACATGGAGTGAGGGATATCACTGCTGACATCAGAGGGCTCTTGGCTGAAAGCAGAGAATACCAGAAAGTTGTTTTCCTGTGTTTATTGACTATGTAAAGGCATTCAACTTTGCAGATCATAAAAAAGTATGGAAAACATTGTGAAGAGTTGGAATTCCAGAACACTAGATTGTGTTCATAGGAAACTTGTTACATAGACGAAGAGGCCGACATTTGAACATGTGATGGCTAAAGTATTGTGTCAAGTTTGCTGGAATCTGATTCCCAGTAGTTTGGCAGTTATATAATGACGTAACTGCCCTCATAATGAGATCTGATATAATGTAATCACCCACAGGATGAGATCTGTTATGAGCAGCCAATCAAGTGAAAGTGCCCAACTTAAGTGGGCTTTCTGACCAAGCTTGCTGGTTTTTCTTCTATCTGAATCCTGCAGCTGGCTTTTGTACACCTGACCTTTACTTCTTCGAACCTGGGGTAGCAGCTTACCTACTGATCTTGGGATTCATTGTTTTTGTAGCCTGTGAACCAGCAGTCTGCTACCTGACCTGCAGATCTTGGGTTTTCCAGGTCCTGCAGCTATGTGAGTCAGGAGAAGCATACTGCCTGGCCCACGCTGGATACAGGACTTGCTGGCCTCTACAACTGAGTGAGCCATTTTTGTTATATAAATCTCTCTCTCTCTCTCCACATGTACATATATGTATGTATGTATGTATGTTTATATGAGTCACTAGTTTTGCTTCTCTGGAAGACCAAGCCAAAGACATTTGGCACCAAGATCATTCTTGTTGTTGCTGATGGTGTTAAGCGCTGTTTAGTAAATTTCACCTCCTAGAGACCCTATGAACTACAGAGTGAAACACTGTCTGGTCCTGCACCGTGTTGACAATCACTGTTATACCTGAGGCCAATGTTGTAGCCACTGTGACAGTCCACTTCACTGAGGATCTTCCTCTTTTTCTCTGACCCTGTAGTTAACCAAGCACGATGTCTGTCTCCAGGGACTGATTACTCCTAATAACATGTTCAAAGTATGTGAGACGAAGTCTTGTCATAGTTACTCCCAAGGAGTACTCTAGCTGTACTTCTTCCAAGGCAGATTTGTTCATTCTTCTGACATTTCTTCTGGTGTATTCAGTATTCTTCTCCAACACTGTAATTCAAAGAGGTCAATTCTTTTTCAGTCTTCCTTAATCATTGTCCAGTTTTCTTATGTTGTGAGATGATTGAAAATACCATGGCTCAAGTATGCCACAGCTTGCTCCTCAAAGTGACTTCTTTGATTTTTAATACTTGGAAAAGGTCTTTTGCAGTGGATTTGTCCAATGCAATGTCTTTTTATTTCTTGACTGCTGCTTCCATGAACACTATTATTCAATTTGTTATGATCCACACAGTTGAAAGCATTTGAATAGTTGATTAAACATAGATAAACATCTTTCTGATGTTCTCTGCATTCATCCAGAATCCATCTGACATCAGTAGTGATATCCATGGTTCCACATCCTCTTCTGAATCTAGCCTGAATTTCTGGCAGTTCCCTGTGGATATACTGTTATAGCCAGCTTTGGAATGACCTTCATAAATTTTTTATTTATGTGCTATATTAATGATATTGTTCAGTAATTTTCACATTTGGCGGGATCACCTTTCTTGAGAATAGGCATAAATATGGATCTCTTCCAGTTAGTTGGCCATGTAGCCGACCTCCAACTTTCTTCTACCACTACATCCATTTGTTGAAACATCTCAATATATGCAAATATTCTGTCAATTCCTGGAACCTTGTTTTTCATCAATGCCTACAGTGAAGCTCGGACTTCTTTTTTCTGTGCCATTAGTTCCTGATCATATGCTACCTCCTAAAATGGTTGAACATCAATCAGTGGGAATTCCAGAACACTTAATTGTGCTCATGACGAGTCTGCATATTTATTAAGAGACAGTTGTTTGAACATAACAAGGGGACACTGTGTGGTTTGAAGTCAGGAAGGTTGTGTATCAAGATTCTATCCTTTAACTGTATCTATTCAATCTGTATGCTGAATAAAAGATCCTAGAAGCTGGACTGTATGGAGAACTAAACAGCATCAGGATTGGTGGAGGACTCACTGACAGCCAGCAATATGCAGATGACTCATCGAAGCTTGCTGAAAGGGAAGAGAATGTGAAGCACTTACCGATAACAACAAAAGACCACAACCTTCAGTATGGATTTCAGCTCAACATAAACAAAACGGAAATCCTAACTAGACCAACATGCAACCTCATGACAAATGGAGAAAAGACTGAAGTTGTCAAGGATTTCATTTTACTTGGATCCACTATCAAAACCCATGGAAGTAACAATTAAGAAGTCAAAAGGCACATTACGTTGGACTAATCTGCTGTGAGAAACCTCTTTAAAGTGTTGAAAAGCAAAGATGTCACCATGAAGAGTAAGGTGTGTCTGACCTAAGCAATGGCATTTCCAGTTGCATCACAAGCATGCTATATATAGGTGGACTATGAGTAAGAAAGATGAAAAAAGAGTTGACACTTTTGAACTGTGGTTACGGTGAAGAATACTGAATATACCGTGGACTGCAGTGAGTATAGGTATGCATATTTATATTTGTGTGAAGGCTCTTATTTCTCTAGTATACTTTCCTAGGAGTGGGATTGCTAATACTATGATATTTCTATTTCTAGATTTATAAGAGTCATACTGTTTTCCCAAATGATTATACCATTTTGCATTCCCAACACCAGTGCCTATGAGTTCCAAACTGCCCACAGCCTCACCAATAATTGTTATTTTCTCTCTTTTTTTTTTTTTTTTGGCTTTGTGCCAGTAATGTCAAGGTGACATGATATTTCATTGCAATTTTGATTTGCATTTCCCTAAAGGTCACTGATCTGACTTGATGGCACTGGACTAAAGATTACTGATAATGAGAATTTCCTCATGTGTCTCTTAGCTACCTGTGTTCTTTGGTGAAGAGTCTGTTGATATCATTTTTAATCAGATTATTTTTGTTCTCTTTTGTTTTTCATTGTAGAGGTGTTGTTTTTTTCTTGTATACAAGTATTTTAGAGATTAAGCTTTTGTCAGATTTGTCATGGGCAATTTTTTTTCCCAGTCTGTAGATTCTTTTTTCGCTCATTTGGTGAACACAACTGTTTAGTTTTTAGAAAATCTGTGTTACCTAGCTTATCTTCCGGTGTTTCTGTAGTGTTAGCTAGAGTCTGTGTGCTATTTGTGCTGTCTATTGGGTCCTATAGAGTTGCATCTATTTTTTTCTTCTGTGATCTTTGTATCTTTTGTTTTTATATTTAATTCTTTGATCCATTTTGAACTAGTTATTGAGCATGGTTTACAGTGTGGGTCCTACTTCATTTTTCTTTTTTTTTTTTTTTTTTTGGCAGGTGAACGTCCAGTTTTGCCAGCACCATTTGTTAAAAAGACCATTCTTTCTTGATTTAAAGGAATTTGAGCCTTTGTCAAAGATCTGGTGGTCATAGGTAGATGAATTTGTATCTGGATTCTTCAATGCGTTCTATTGGTCGGTGTGTCAGTCGTTGCATCAGTACCAGACTGTTTTGACTACTGAAGTTCTATAGCAGGATTTGAGGTAAGGGGATTGGAGTTCTCCTGCTTTATTCTTTTCCATCAGTAGTGCTTTACTTACCCAGGGCCTCTTTCCTTTCCACAGCAAGTTAGTGATTAGTTTTTCCAGTTTGTTAAAGAATGCTATTGGTATTTGGATCTGGATTGCACTGTATTTGTAGACTGATTTGAGTATTAGATATTTTCACAATGCTGCGCCTTCTTATCCACGAGCAAGGTGTGTTTCTCCACTGATGTAGGTCTGATTTTGTTTCAAATGGAAATCAAACGTACAGTGAGATACAATCTCACTACAATAAAGGTGAGATTAATCCAAATAAATGTCAGAGAAAGGGGTGTTTTTTGTTCTTTGTTGGGTGATGAAAGATGGCCTTGCCCCAAGGGACCGCTCACTGTTCTTCCAGGGCAGTGCTTGTAATGGGAATCACTTTTTCTGAATATAACCTACTTTAAAATGCTGTTTGCCCAGTGGAATCAGAGACATCCACTGGAACATATGGAAACATTTATGCTTCCCAAAGGCCAATTATGGTGCTTGTCTCTAACAAGTACTTCTGGGAATTGCCCTTCCAAGCCCCTAAGAGTCCCTGAAGCTTTCCTGTTCTTATTTTTTCATTAACAGTCCCAGCATCTTCTCATTGCCCTCACCCTGCCAGATAACCGTAGCTTCTGCTGTCTTACTTTCTTGGATCGGGGCTCCAGGGAGTCCCCTGAGCTCCTTGTCAGGACAGTCTTGGTGAGAGGTCATTGAGAAGGACAAACTGTTCCCATGAATAGTGCTGCAGCAAGGTAGGTAACTGTACCCAGGTGGCAATTCTGAGGGTGCAAACCTGGCAAACAAGATTTGAGTCTGAGCAGCTTGCCTTCCCAGAATCACGGAGTGTTCTGCCCCTTTTTCCTATTAGGCTGATGACAGATGCCGTAACCCCACTGCCCATGGCATACAAATTTAGGCCTGGGATGTTGCTTCTTGTGTGTTATGGAAGCATGTCACAGTTTCAGGCCCACTGGGTCTGGAAAGAGCTTCCCGGGTCAACCGGCCAGTAGGTGAAGGGAGCACTTTAGGGGAGCTGTGGCTGATTAAACATGAGGAAAGAGGGGAGAGGAGACACCAGGGCTACAGTTGCCTAACCTGCACTGGGCACACCAGCCAGCACAGGTTTTCCTCTCTTCAGGGCTTGGGATGAGAAAAATCATCTCCTGAAACAGGAGCAGACAGTGTTGGCCCAAGTGAGAGAAGTGCATGTGTCTACCAGAGGCTGCTGAATTTGCCCTGGTCACACTGCAGAATGTCTGTGGGCCCAGACGGTCTTGTGCTCCTTGAGTAGCAGGCTGAGCTAAGCCTCCCAGATGACCCGGGAGGAGGGATGCTGGTCAGCCAGTTGTGCCAAGGCCATGCCACCATGTCCTTGTCTCAACAAAATGCAAAACACAGGGTGCAGTAGACAGGGCTTGTGAGGCCTGAGCAGAGCTGTGTGTGAGTCCTGGAGGAGCCAAGACAGGGGTCCTAAGGGAGGTAGCACCCACTGTGTCACCAGGATCAACAGTCTGGTCCTCAGGCTGTGCTGGATCACAAGCACAGTCATGTCACCACACCCAGACAGAGTTGGTCAGGCTCTGAGCAGCTGAGTTCTGCAATCAAGCTCACAGACATTAATGATGATCCAGGAGGGTGCTGGTTAGTGAACCAGATGCCAGGTTATCAGGAAGGCTAAGAACAAAGTCTCTTTTGGGAACTTCATTAGCAGGAACTCAGACTGGTTCTCTCCAAGGAGCTTCTATCAGCTGACTTAGTTCAACCACTTCCCACCTCTGTGTGTCACTGCTCCAGGTAAAATTCCTTGAAGAAAAAAACTTGGGTTATCTTCCCAAGAATACAGGGATAAACATGAGGACAAGAGAACGACAGAAAGGAGTTTAGGAAAGTCAGTGGGTCAGAGAATTGTTGTGGTGGGTATACTTGAGCATTTTTTCTCTGTTTTTTAATAAGATTTCTATGACTGCTTTTCTTTAAAAACATTATGCATACACATACATGTGTTTATGTGTAACCATACCGTGTTAGTGGGGAGACAGTTTTCAGGTTATTTAGTTCATAGACTTCCTAGATATACAAGTCCCCTCTACGACACATTCATCCCCCAAACCAATGAAGCACATTGCCATCAAGTTGATTCAGACTCATGGCGAACCTATAGATCAGAGTAGAATTGGCCTATAGGGTTTCCTAGAAGTGTGTAGTGGATTTGAACTGCCAAATTTTTAGTTAGCAGCAGTAGCACTAAACAATGAGGCCACTTGGGTTTCCATGTATTCATCCAGGTCTCTGTGATTACAGCTTATCACCTGGCTGGGGGAGGGGAACATGACTCTACTAGGGAGTGCAGGGAGGCTGCAAGGAAGAAATGCCGAGGTGCCTGGCTGGATAAGCGATGTGCGGATTCAAACACAAGCACCATAGCCTCGGGGACGGTAGAGATGATCAGTCAGACACCAGCAGTTGCGTCCTAAGGGACCAACCAGAGATGTGATCTGAGACAACATGCAAAAGGCAAGGTCCAAGCCAGAACGAAATGAAATTGGGGCTGAGCACAAGAGTTACATGAGATAGGTTACTCAAGCCAGAAGAAAATAAGGCTGGTCCTCACCTGGCAGTTCCCAGAAAAATAAATTTCCTGGAGAATCAAAGGCTTACGTGGGAAAATGTAAATAAAACAACAAAAGCAGGCAATTAAATGGAAAATATGAAACCATTGAAACTATAGAACACTTCCCAAACTTATTGTACCATTTTACAGTCCCACTGACAAATTATGGGAGTTCTGGTTGTTCCACATCTTCACCAACATTTGGTGTCATCTGTCTTTCACGTTTTATCATTCTCGATGGGTAGGCAGTGGCATTGTGTTGTTGTTTTAGCTTGCATTTACCTGATGGCTACTGACATTAAACACTTTTCTGTGTATTTACTGGACATTTACACTTCTTATTTTGTGAAGTGTTCGTTCAGTTTTTTTCCATTTTAATTGAGTTGTTTTTTCTTGTTGTTATTGAAGTTCAGATTTTTATCTAGTCTACATAACAATCCGACTTGACGGCACTTGACTTTGGCTTGGCAACAGTTCATTGTCAGGTAGGTTTTGCTGTTTTCTCCAAACATGTGCTTTGCATAGTCATTTAATTAAATGTTTAATTAAATGTTTAATTAAAAGCAGAAGCTTTTGATTTTGATGAAGTCAAATTTAAATATATTTTTTATGTTCTTATTGTTGTTTTCTCTGATCTAAGACACTTTTGCCTACCCAAGCCATGAAGATGTTTTCTTAGTTTCCTCTAAAAGCTTTGTAGTTCTGGAGTTTGCCTCTTTAGATATGTGATCCATCTCAAATTATGGTTTAAACAGTTACATGTATTTTAATGAAATAATGAGGAAAATATTCTTATATTTTGCCCAAGTACTTATCATTTCTTATTCTTTATTTTTTTTCTTCCTAAAGGTTTGAGTTTTCATATGGTATCATCTCCCTCCTGCTGAGGAACTTTCTTTAATGTGTCTTGTACTGAAGATCTGCTAGTGAAATAGGCCCTTCATATTCTTTTATCTGAGAATGCTTTTGTTCTGCCTTATTCTTTCTTTAAATATATATATATATATTTCTGGGGGGGTTGAAACCCACATAACATAAAATTAACTATTGTAAAGTGTTTAATTCAGGGGCACTCAGTACATTCAAAGTGGTTCCCAGTTGTTATCTCTATTTAGCTTGAACACATCTTAGTCACTGCCAAAAGGAGACTATGTACCATATTCCCGACAACCAGTAACATGTTTTCTATTTCTATGGATTTGTCAGTTTTGGATGTCTCATATAAACGGAATCATACAATAGGTGGCTGTTATAAATTGAATATGTCTCCTCAAAAGGCATGTCAACTTGGGCTAGGCTATGATTACCAGTATCATATGGTTGTCCTCCATAATTATCCCTGTGTTGTAAATTGTAACCTCTTGATGTTATGAGACAGTTATTATAATAAGACAGGATAGAATTCACAAGACTAGGTTGAATACGAAATCAATCTCTTCTGAAATATAAAAGAGAGAAGTGAGCAGAGAGGACAGGGACCTCATTACCACCAAATGAGAAGAAACAGGAGTCCATTAGACCCATGGTCTCTGGGCTACGAAGCTCCTAGACCAGAAGACTGATGACAAGGAATTTCTCCCAGAGCTCACAAAGAGAAAAAATCTTCCCCTGGAGCTGTCACTCTGAAATCAGACTTCTAGCCTCCTAAATGATGACAGAATAAATTTATGTTTGTTGTAGGCATCCACCTGTCGTATTTCTGTCAGAGCAGCACTTGTACTCTGGGGGTTTGAGTGTTGCTGTGATGCTAGAAGCAACTGCACTGGTATTTGGGTACCATCAGGGTCACCTATGGTGGACAGGTTTCAGCTGAGCTTCCAGACTACAACAGACTAGGAAGAAGGACCCAGCAGTCTACTTCTGAAAAGAATTATCCAGGGAAAAGCTTATTAATAACAGTGGAATATTGTCAGATATAGTGCCAGAAAACAAGCCCTCCAGGTTGGAAGGCACTCAGAAGATGACTGGGGAAGAGCTGCCTCCTCACGGTAGAGACAGCCTTGATGACGTGGAAGGAGTAAGAGCCTTTGGTATCTTCATTTGTTAATGTGGTACGACTCAAAATGGGAAGAAACAGCTGCAAGCATCCATTAATAACTGGAACATGGAATGTATGAAGTATGAAACTAGTAAAATTGGAAATTGTCAAAAATGAAATGGAACACATAAGCATCTATATCCTAGGCATTAGTGAGCTGAAATGGACCAATATTGGCCATTTAGAATCAGGCGATTATATGGTCTACTATGAGGGAAACAAAAACTTGAAGAGGAATGGTGTTGCATTCAATATCAAAAAGAACACTTCAAGATCTGTCCTGAAGTACAGTGTTGTCAGTGATACGATAATATCCATACACCTACAAGGAAGGCCAGTTAGTATGACTGTTATTCAAATTAGGCACTGTCATGGACTGAATTGTGTCCCCCAAAAAATGTATTTGTTGATTTGACTTGTTTAGGAGTTCCAATATGGCGCCCTTCCTCCCATGTGTTGTGAATCCTGCCTCTGTGATATTGGTGATGGAGAATGGTTAACAGTTGTGTTAGAGAGGCAGGTCCCAAGCTACAAGCTTATGGAATATAAGGGAGAGAAGTGAGCTGAGAAACTTGGGAACCTCATACCACCGAGAGAGAAGCACCGAGAGCAGAGCATGTCCTTTGGACCCAAGGTTTCTGTGCCGAGACGCTGTCACTGGATTTGGACTCAGACTACCGGACTGTGATGATTTCTTATACTGAATGGACTTATATCTTGTTAATGGATTTGTGGCTTACTGTACTGTGACAATAAAAGCTTCTCCTCATGAAACCTTCCACTCATGGTATTTTCTGTTAGAGCAGTACCTGGTGACTAAGACAGGCACCAACTACTAAGGCGAAAGATGAAGAGATTGAAGATTTTTACCATCTTCTGTAGTCTGAAATTGATTGAACATGTAATCAGGACACCTTGGTAATTACTGGTGACTGGAATGCAAAATTTTGAAACAAAGATGAAGGATCAGTAGTTGGAAAATATGGCCTTGGTGATAGAAATGATGCCGGAGATCACATGATAGAATTTTGCAAGGCCAACAACTTCTTCATGGCAAATGCCTTTTTTAACCAACAGAAATGGTGACTGTGCACATGGACCAAACCAGATGGAATACACAGGAACCAGATTGACTACATCTGTGGAAAAATGACAACAGCAAAGCACCACATCAGCAATCAGAAAAAGACCAGGTGCTGACTGTGGCACAGCTCGTCAATTACTCATGTGCAAATTCAAACTGAAACTGCAGAAAATCAGAAAAAGTCCACAAGAGCCAAACTATGACCTTGAGTGTATATCACCTGAATTTAGAAACCATCTCAAGAACAGATTTGATGTGTTGACCACTAATGACTGCTGGCCAGATGAATTGTGGAATGACATCAAAAACATCATCCATGAAGAAAGCAAGAGATCATTTAAAAAAGAGGAAAGAAAAAGACCAAATTGGATGTCAGAAGAGACTCTGAAACTTGCTCTCAAACGTCGAGCAGCTAAAGCAAAAGGAAGGAATGGTAAAGTAAACGACCTAAACAGAAGATTTCAAAGGGCAGCTCGGGAAAACAGAAGAAAGTATTATAATGACGTGTGCAAAGAGCTGGAAATGGGAAACCGGGAAGGAAGATCTTGTTCTGCGTTTCTCAGGCTGAAAAAACCAAAGAAAAAACTCAAGACTTGAGTCGCAGTGGTGAAATATTCTACAGGGAAAGTATTAAGTGACTCAGGGAACGTCAAAAGAAGATGGAAGGAATTTGCAGAAAGAACTGGTCAATGTTCAGCCATCTGAAGAGGCAGCATATGATCAGGAACCAATGGTAGTGAAGGAAGAAGTCAAAGCTGCATTGAAGACATTAGCAAAAAACAAAGCCCCAGGGATTGATGGAATATCCGTTGAGATATTTCAACAAACAGATGCCGCGCTGGAAGTGCACACTGGTCTATGCAAAGAAGAAACCGCCTGGAAGAGATCCATATTTATTCCCATTCCAAAGAAAGGTGATCCAACCGAATGCAGAAATTACCGGATAATATCACTAATATTGTACGCAAGCAAAATTTTGCAGAAGATCATTCAAAAATGACTGACAGAGTATATTGACAAGGAACTGCCGGAAATTCAAGCTGGATTCAGAAGAGACGTGGAACCAGAGATATCACTGCTGATGTCAGATGGATCTTGGCTGAAAGCAGAGAATACCAGGAGGATGCTTTCCTGTGTTTCATTGACTATGCAAAGGCATTCAGCTGTGCCGATAATAACAAATTATGGCTAACACTGCAGAGAATAGGAACTCAAGAATACTTAATTGGGTTCATGAGGAATCTGTACATGGATCAAGAGTCAGTTGTGCAAACAGAGCAAGGGGACACGGCATGTTTTGAAGTCAGGAAAGATGTGTGTCAGGGTTGTATCCTTTCATGATACCTTTCAATCTGTATGCCCAAGCAATAATCTGAGAAGCTCGACTATACGAAGAAAACTGGAGGGAGACTTATTAACAACCTGTGTTATGCAGATGACACAACCTTGCTTTCTCGAAGTAAAGAGGGTTTGAAAACTTACTGATGAAGGTTGAAGACCACAGCCTTCAATATGGATTGCACCTCAACATCAAGAAAACAGAAATCCTCACGACTGGACCAGTGAGCAACATTGTCATAAGTGGAGAAAGGAATGATGTTGTCAAGGATTTCATTTTACTTGGGTCCACTGCCAACACCCATGGTAGCAGCAGTCAAGAAACCAAAAGACACATTGCACTGGGGGAGATCTGCTGCAAAGGACCTCTTTAAAGTATTAAAAAGTAAAAACGTCACCTTGAAGACTAAAGTGCGCCTGACCCAAGCCACGATATTTTCTATCACATCTTATGCATGCAAAAGCTGGACAGTGAACGAGGAAGACAGAAGAAGAATTGATGCCTTTGAATGGTGAAGTTGGAGAAGAATATTGAATGTACCCTGGACTACTAAAAGAATAAACAGATGTGTTGTGGAAGAACTACAACCAGAGTGCTCCTTGGAAGCAAAGATAGTGAGAGCGCATCTTACATATTTTGGACATGTTGCCAGGAAGGATCAGTCCCTGGAGAAGGACACCATGCTTTGTAGGGTGGAGGGTCAGTGAAAAAGAGCAAGACCCTCAATGAAATGGATTGGCACAGTGGCCGCAACAATCGGCTTAAGTGTAAAAACGATTGTGGACATGGCACAAGACCTGGCAGTGTTTTGTTCTGTTGTTCATAAGGTTGCTATGAGAACTGACTCTATCGCACCCGACATCAACAACAGCACTAGATACCTAAGACAGTGACCTTTTGTGTCTGGCTTCTTAGTGTAATGTTTTGAGCTTCATCCACATTTTACCATGGATCAGTGCTTTATTCCTTTTTATGGGTGAATAATACTCTGTTGTATGGATATACCACATTTAAAAAATCTATTCATTCATTGATGGATCTCTGAAGATTTTTCTTTCCTTTTGGGTAGTATAAATAATGCTGTTCTGAACATTTATGTACTATTAAGTATTGGTCTGAGTAACTCTCTTCACTTCTTTTGGATATGTACACAACTGGGAGTGGAATTGCTGGGTGACAAGATAATTCTATATTTATTTTTGAGAAATGCTAAGTTTTCCCACTGTGGCTACACCATTTTAGATCCTCACCAGTAATGTACAAAGGTTCCATTTTCTCCACATCCTCCCCAACATTTGTTATTTTCTGTTTTTTATTGTTATTGTTATAGTCATCCTAGTCAGTGTAAAGTGGTATCTCACTGTGGATTTGGTTTGCATTTCTCTACTGACTAATAATATTGAGGATTTCTTCATGTGCTTATTGGCAATCTGTGTATCTTCTTTGGAGAAACGTCTTTTCAAATTTTGTCTTATTTGTTAACTGGTTGTTTGTCTTTCATTGTTAATTCATAAGACTGTGTTTCATTCTGTTGTGCATAGGGTTGCTATGAGTTAGAAAAGGCTTGACAACACCTAACAGCAACAACAACATGTTACATATTCTGGATACTAGATCCTTATCAATCAGATACATGATTTAAAAATATTTTCTCCCATTCTTTAGTCTGTCTTTTAGTATTTTTTACAAGGGCATTTGGTGTACTGAACTTTTTAATTTTTATGAAGTCAACTTAATTTTTTATTGTGTTTCACATGCTTCTTGTGCCATATTTGACAACTCGTTGAAAAATTCAAGGTCTTAAGATTTATCCCTATGTTTTCTGCTAAGAATTTTATAGGTTTAGTTCTTATTTTTAGATCTTTGATCCATTTCAAGTTCATTTTTACGTATGGTGTGACATCAGGGTCCAACCTCATTCTTTCACATCCAGTTGCACCAGCACCATTAATTAAAAAGACTATTTGTTCCTCCATTGACTTCTCTTGAAACTCTTTAAAATGGATTGGTAATAGATGAATGGTTTTATTTCTGGACTCTCAGTTTTATTCCATTAGTATATGCATCCTTCTTTATTCTGGCACCGCATTTTTTTGATTACTGTAACTTTGTAGTAAGTTTTGAAATCAGAAAACATGAGTACTCCAATTTTACTCTTGCCTTTCAAGAGTGTTTTGTCTGATCTGTATCGCTTACCTTGCATTTTTATATTATTTTAGAATCATCTTGACAATTTATGCAAAAAACTGACATTGGGATTTTGATACAAAGTTTATTGAATCTGTAGAACACTTTGGGGAATGTTGTCATGTTACCAATATTGAGTCTTCTAGTTCATAAACTGTAATCAAAATGAAGAAATTATGAAGTAAAATAACTGAACAGAAGATTAAAAATGGCAGCTCAAGAAGACAAAGTAGATTTTTATAATGGCATGTGCCAAGACCTGGAGACAGAGAACCAAAAAGGGAGAACATGCTCTGCCTTTCTCAACTGAAAAATTTGAAGAAAACACTCCAGCTCCGCTATTGCTTTGATTTGCAATAGAGAAGGATTCTACAGTGAAAATGGTAAACAACACATGAAGCATCAAAATAAAATGTAAGGCACACACAGAGTCATTATATCAAAAAGATTTGGTCAACTTTCAATCATTTCAAGAGGTAACACACCATCAGGAACCAGTGGTACTGAAGGAAGAAGTCAAAGCTGTATTAAAGGTATTGGTGAAAAACAAGGCTTCATCAACTGAAGGAATATCAATTGAAATGTTTCAACAAATGGATAAAGCACAGGAAGTGCTCACTCATCTATGCCAAGAAATTTGGAGGGCAGCTACCTTGCCAACCAATTGGAACATATTCAAGTTTATACCTATTCCCAAGAAAAGTGATATAGCTGAATGCATAAATTATCAAACAATATCATTAATACCACACACAAGTAAAATTTTGCGAAAGATCATTCAGAAGTGGCTGCAGCAGTATATGCAGAAATTCAGGCCTGATTCCAAAGAGGACATGGATCCAGAGATAACACGCTGTCAGGTGGATCTTGACTGAAAGCAGAAAATACCAGAAAGATGTTCAGTTGTGTTATGTTGACTGTGTTAAGGCATTCAATTCTGTGGATCATAACAAATTATGGATAGCATAGTGGAGAATGGGAATTCCAGAACATTTCATTGTGATCTTAAGGAATCAGTCATTAGAACAGAGCAAAGAGACACTGCATGGTTTAAAGTCAGGAAAAGTGTGCCTCAGGATTCTATCCTTTCACCATAGCTATTGAAACTGACTAGGCAGTGTTTTCTTCTGTTGTGCACAGGGTCACTATGAGTCAGAACCAACTCGATGGCACCTAACAACAACATTCAATCTGTACGTAGAGAAAATAACCCATGATTGTGAAGTATGAAGAATAAGACGGTATCAGGTTTGGAGTAAGAATCATTAACAGTCTCCATTATGCAGACAACACAACTTTGCTTGCTGAAAGTGAATTAAGACTTGAAAAACTTACTTAAGATCAAATACCAAGCTTTCATTATGGATTACACCTCAACATAAAGAAAACAAAAATGCTTACAACTGGACCAATAAACAACATCATGATAAATGGAGAAAAGATTGAGGTTGTCGAGGCTTTAATTTTACTTGGATCCACAATCAACACCTAGGGAAGCAGCAATCAAAAAATCAAAAGAAGCAAGGCATTGGACAATTCTGTTGCAGAAGGCATCTTTAAAGTGTTGAAAAGCAAAGATGTCAACAGGAAGACTAAGGTGCACCTGACACAAGCCATGGTATTTACAATCACATCACACTTACATTAAAGCTGGGCAATGAATAAGGAAGACTAAAGAATTCATGCCTCTGAATTGTAATGCTGTGGAAGAATATTGTATGTACCATGGACTGTCAAAATAACGAACAGACCTGTCTTGCAAAGATACAACCAGAGTGCTCGTTTGAAGCAAGGATGGTGAGACTGCATCTGATACACTTTAGATATGTTGACAGGATGGATCAGTCCCTGGAGAAGGACATCATGCATGGTAAAGTTGAGGGTCAACAAAAAGAGGAAGATCCTCAATGAGACAGAGTGGCACAGTGGCTGCAATAATGGGCTCACGCATAAACTATTGTGGGCATGGCATAGGACAGGGCAGTGTTTCGTTCTGCAGTAAGTAGGGTCACCATGAGACAGAACTGATTTGACAGCACTTAACATGGAATATATTTGTACTTACCTGTTGTAGTCAGTCACCACCAAGTCAGTTCAGATTCATGCTAACTAGTGTTTTAGTTATCTGGTACTGCTGTAACAGAAATGGCTCTAACAAATAAAAGTTTATTTTTACACAGCCCAGTAGGCTACATGTCCAAATTCAGGGTGCCCACTCCGAAGGAAGGCTTTTTCTCTTTATTGGCTCTGGAGGAAGGTGCTTGTGTTGCATCAGCCTCTGGTCAGGGAGCTTCATTGTGCAGGGACCTCGGGTCTGAAGGATGTGCTGTACTCCCGGTGCTTCTTGATGGTGTGCTCTTCCTAACTCTCTGCTTGCTTCCCTTTCCTTTTATCTCTTGTAGGATGAAAGGACAAAAAGTGGTGTAAGCCACAGTCCGGGGAAACTTCCTTTACATTAGAGCTGGGAGGTGATCTTAGGGAGGGTGTTACAGTTCCATCCTAATCCTCTCTAACACAATCCACTCTGTTAACCACATGCAGAGACTAGAATTTACAGCATCAGAAAATCACAAAATTGAGGTCAACCACACAATACTGGGAATCACGGCCCAGTGAAATTGCTATGCAAATTTTGGGGGTGAAACATTACAACCATGACATTCCACCCTTTGGTCCCACAAAAATCACTTCTTTGAAACATGAAACACATTCATCACATTATAGCTAAAGTTATAGCAAAAACACATTCGTCCCATATGATAGAAAGGTCTTAAATCAGTTCCAAGTCCAAAATACAAAAATTCCTCTACATCTGTGAAATCAAGAATACAAGTTATCTCCCTCCAAAGTACAATAGTGAAAGAGTGGGCACAAGCTATACATTTCCATTACAATGGGAGAAACTGCAGGATAAGAAGGCATTATACATACCAAGCAAGTTAGCAGAACACATCACATTAGCCCTCAAAACTTGGAAAATAATCTTCCATTCTCTGAGACGTTTTACACAAGGACCCTACCCTCCAGATCCCAAGTATCAGCCACACTCTCCAGATTCTGAGTGGAAGACCCTCAGCCCTGTGCTATAGCTCCTCCATCAAAGCCTGCTGGGAAAGCAACTCTGGTCCCTTGGCTTTAGGGGCACCTGAAGCCTGAGTGTCAATTCTACCCTCAGAAACACAGGAAGCCATGGCTCCACTTTCAAACTCCTGAGGTGATGGCCATACGTTTTGAGACGGAGGCAGCTCAGCCTCTCGTGCTCTTTTTCCCTTCAGTTTCTGCTTCCTATGGTTTCTTGGCCAGCATCTGCCCTACTGGGGAAAGTATTTCAAAGCTCTGTTGCTCCACCAGTTCAAGTGTCCAGAGGCACCCCACTCTGCCAAGAAACCTCTGTGCACAGGCACTCAGCTTTCTAGCTCTGTGAGTTGGCTCCAGCTCTGTCTCATGCTGGTCTGGTTCTGCTACTACCTCTCCACTGCTGCTGCCTGTTGGTCCTCTGCTACTTGTTTCTCACCATCTGCAAGTTCTTCAGTGTTAACAGCTCTTCTAGGTTCCTTCTGAATCTTCGATCCATTCAGTTTCAAAATTGCTTCCACATTTCAGGTATCTGTCAGAAGAACATCTCATTAGCTCAGTACCAAATTCTGTTTTAGTCATCTGGTATGGCTTTAAGAGAAAATACCAAGAGTGGATGGATTTTTTTTTTATTTTATTTAATATGACTGAATGAAAATGTACATTCCCGTATAAATTTACATGCCCACCTATATGCAGCTTCCACTGCTCTCCGTGCCCGGTGACAGCACACTATTCCTCTCTGCTCCATACATGTCTCATCTTCCCAACTGCCTCCTTTCCCCTCCTCTCCACCCACTCTCCTTCCTCCAGCCAGAGATCAGCAGGATGATATCCTATAGATGTATAGAACCATAAAGTGCATCCAATATGTGGTCACTCAGCATTGCCAAGTCCAATTCATTCCTGTCCAAAGAGTGGACCCTCGTTATAATTTATGGGTAAGGGCAGCATCAGGGCTGGGGGACATGCTCTCAGTGGAACCCCAAAACCGCTGGACCATCAATTGAGGTCTTTTAGTGGAGATCTCAGGATGCACCCCTTTTTATTCTTGTGTTGCCAGTGAGACTCATGTCTGTGAGCTCCATCATGGCTATCACTGGTGGTGGCCGGGAACCATGTGGTTCTTCTGGTCCCAAGTTGATGTAGGCACCCACTAATGTTGGTCTCTCTATCTTGTAGGTTGTCTTTCCCCCATGTCATATTGGTCCTTGGTGAGCATCCGTTACTGCCGAGTTGGGACCATTTGCTGTGGCCTCAGATGGCAGCTTGGTAGCTTTTAAGACCCCAGACACCACTCACCAATGTGGGGTGCAGAGAGCCCTCTTAGCAAAACGCAGGTTGTGCCAATTGGCCTCGATTTCACCTAAGAGCATGGTCCCCTGCCCCCTGCCCCAGCTACTCTATCCTTGCAATATTGGGTTAAGATGGAAGGAGTACTCAAGTTATGCTGAAGTCCACTTAATGTTGTTCTTGTTTCTAATGTGTGCTATCACCGCTTTCTCCCAACCAAATTTCTAGCAACTATCTAATCTAAACCCTCCCCCCGACGCTCTGCCTTCCTCCCCTCCGTTGAAACTGTCAACGAGTCTTTCCTTCTATGCACAAGTCTGTTTTTGAGATCTTATCATAGAGGTCTCATACATATTTGTCCTTTTGTCGCTGACTACTTTCAGTCAACATAATGTCTTCCAGTTGAAACCAGGTTAGGAGATGTTTCCTGGAATCATCGTTATTCTTTATCGTTGCGTAGTGCTCCATTGAGTATATGTACCATAGTTTACCTATCCATTCTTCTGTTGTTGGGCATCTGGGTTGATTCCATAGTTTTGCTATCTTGGACTGTGCTGCGAGAAACATTCCTGTGCATGTGTCCATTGGTGTGAAAGGCCTTGATTCTGTAGGATATATTCCAAGTAGTGGAATGACTGGGTCAAATGCTATCTCAATATCCATTCTTTTAAGGAAGCACCAGATTGCTTTCCAAAGAGGCTGGACCATTTTGCAATCCCACCAACAATGTAGGAGGGTTCCACTTTCTCCACAGCCTCTCCAGCATTTGTTGTTTTGTGTTTTTTGGATCATGGCCAATCTTGTTGGGGTGAGATGGTATCTCATTGTCGTCTTGATTTGAATTTCTTTAATAACTAAAGATCATGAACATGTCCGCATGTGTTTTTTGGCTGCCTGGATCTCCTCTTTAGTGAAATGTCTGTCCATCTCCTTTGCCCACCACTTAATTGGATGATTTATCTTCTTCTTATTGACATTTTGTAGTATCTTATAGATTATGGAGATCAGGCATCGGTCTGACATAGAGTTGCCAAATATTTTTTCCCATTCTGTGGGTGTTCTTTTAATTCTATTAATAAAGTCTTTGGATGAGCAAAAGTGTTTAATTCTTAATAGTTCCCATTTATCTATTTTCTCCTGTTGATTGTGGTTTCTTTCACAGATTTTGGAGTCTGTCCACATTGTGTATTAAAACTTCCGTTGTTGTTCCTACCTGTTCTTGGATGAGCTTTATCGTTTTAGGTTCGATATTTAGGTCTTTTATCCAGTTGGAGTTGGTTTTTGTGTAAGGTGTAAGATATGAATCTTGATTCAGTTTACTGCAGATGGATATCCAATTTTGTCAGCACCATTTGTGGAAGATATTGTTTTTACCCCAGTTTAATGTCTTAGGGCCTTTGTCGAATATCAACTGTTCATAGGCAGATGGTGTCATCTCTGGGGTCTCAATTCTGTTCCATTGATTGATCTGTCTGTTTTTGTACCAGTACCAGGCTGTTTTGATCACTGTGGCAATGTAGTATGTTCTAAGGTCGGGTAATGAGAGGCCTCTCAGTGTGTTCTTCTTCTTTAGTAGTACCTTACTTATCCGGGGCTTCTTTGTGATTTGTTTCTTTATCTCATTAAAAAATGATGCTGGAACTTGTATTGGGATTGCATTATTTAAATAGATTGCTTTGGGTAAAATAGCCATTTTCACAATGTTAAGTCTTCCTATCCATGACCAGGGTAGGTTTTTCCATTTATCTAAGTCTCTTTTAGTTTCTTGTAGTAAGGGCTTGTAGTTCTCTTTGTAAACGTCTGTTATTTCTCTCGTTAGATTAATTCCTAGGTACTATATCTTCTCATGGGCTATCGTAAATGGTATTGATTTGATAATTTCTTCCTTAACAGTCTCATTGTTCGTATAAAGGAATCCTACTGATTTACTTATGTTTATCTTGTATCCTGAGACTTTGCTGAACTCTTCTATCAGTTTGAGTAGTTTACTTTTAGATTCCTTGGGATTCTCTGCATATACAATCACATCATCTGCAAACAGGGAGATTTTAACTTCCTCTTTGCCGATGCAGATGCCCGTTATTTCTTGGTCTTGTCTAATTGCTCTGGCTAAAACGTCTAGCACAATGTTGAGTAGAAGAGGTGAGAGTGGGCATCCTTGTCTAGTTCCTGATCTCAAGGGAAAGTCTTTCAGTCTCTCTACATTCAGGATGACGTGGGCAATTGGCTTTTTATAAATCGCCCTTACTGTGTTGAGAAATTTGCCATTGATGCCCATTTTGCTAAGAGTTTTTATCAATGCGTGTTGGACTTTAACAAATGCCTTTTTTGCATCAATGGACAAAATCAGGTGATCCTTGTCTTGTGTTATTTATGTGGTGTCATGGTTGGAACTGTGTCCCCCCCAAAAATGTGTGCAGCCACGTGGCTGGGATATGGTTCCCAGTATCTTGGGACTGTCCTCCATTGTGTGGTTTTGCTAACCTGTATGTTAAAGGATTAGGGTGGGGCTGTGAATTCCTGCTGTGGGGGGAGTTTCCCTGGAGTATGGCTTGCCCTACCCTTAATGCTTTTAGCTTGCAAGGAATAAAAGGAAAAAGAAACAAAGGACAATTTGAGAACCTCGCTACCATCAAGCAAGCAGCACCGGGAGCAGAGCGCGTCCTTCAGACCAGAGGTTCTTGCGTGAGGACGCTCCCTGGACAAAGACTGATGCAATACCGGACTTTCCTCCAGAGCCAACAAGGGGATAGTCTTTCCCTGGAGCGGACACCCTGAATATGGACTTGCAACCTACCGGACTGTGTAAGAATAAATCTTTCTTTGTTAAAGCCATCCACTCTGTGGTATTTCTGTTAGAGCAGCCTAGCTGATTAAAACATGTGGTTAATCACATTAATTGTTTTTCTGATGTTGAACCAGCCTTGCATCCCTGGTATCAGTCCCACTCGGTCATGATGGATTATTTTCTTGATATGTTGTATTCTATTGGCAAGAATTTTGTTGAAGATTTTTGCATCTAGATTCATGAGTGATATCAGTCTGTAGTTCTCCTTTTTGGTTGGGTCTTTCCATGGCTTTGGTATCAGTGTTATGCTGGCTTCATAGAATGAGTTTGGGAGTATTCCATCCCTTTCTATACTGTAAAATAGTGTCAGTAGTATTGGAGATAACTCTTCTCTAAGTGCTTGGTACAATTCTGCAGTGAAGCCATCTGGGCCCGGACTTATTTTGGTTGGCAGGGTTTTGAAGACATTTTCAATCTCTTCCTTTGTTATGAGTTTATTAAGTTGTTCTGCTTCACGTTGTAATAATTTGGGTAGGTGGTATGAGTCAAGGAATTGGTCCATTTCCTCTAAGTTTTCAAATTTGTTAGAGTACAGTCTTTCATAGTATTCTGTTATGATATTTTTTATTTCTGTTGGATCTGTGGTGACAACTCCCCTCTCATTTCTAATTTGGGTTATTTGTTTCCTTTCCTGCTTTTCTTTAGTAAGTTTAGCCAGTGGTTTGTCAATTTTGTTGATCTTTTCAAAAAAACAGCTTTTGGTCTTTTCAATTTTTTCAATTGTTTTTCTAATTCATTTAGCTCTGCTCTAATCTTTATGATCTCATTTCTTCTGGTACCTGAGGGGTTCCTCTGTTGTTCTCTTTCTACTTGTTCAAGCTGTAGGGTTAGTTCCTTGATTGGGTTTCTTTCTTCCTTCCAGATGTGTGCATTTATGGAAATAAACAGACCTCTGAGCAGTGCTTTGGCTGTATCCCATAGGTTCTGGTAGGAAGTGTTTTTGTTCTCATTGGAAGCCATGAATTTCTTTATTTCATCCTTGATTTCTTCTATAACTCATGTTTTTTTGAGCAAGATGTTGTTCAGTTTCCAAGAGTTCCACTTTCTATCTATGTTTTTTCTGCTATTGATTTCAACTTTTATGGCTTTATAATCAGAGAAGATGCTTTGCAGTAATTCAGTGGTATGAATTTTGTTGAGCACTGCATTATGGCCTAACACATGATCAATCCTGGAGAATGTTCCATGTGCACTGGAGAAGAAGGTGTAGTTGTCCGCTGATGGGTAGAAAGTTCTGTATATATCAATGAGGATTAGTTGGTTAATTGTGTCAATGAGGTCTTCTGTATCTTTACTGAGCTTTTTTCTAGATGATCTATCCAGTATTGAGAGTGGAGTGTTGAAGTCTCCAACTATTATTGTGGAGTCATCTAACTCTCTTTTGAGTGTAGTCAGTGTTTCTGACCACATCTTTGTCCACGATGGGGGATTTGACATTAAAATTGATTTTGTCTGAGATTAGAATTGCCACCCCTGCTCTTCTTTGTTCATTGTTAGCTTGATATATATTCTTCCAGCCTTTAATTTTCAGTTTGTGCCTATCTTTAGGTCTCAAGTGAGTTTCTTGTAGACAACGTATGGACGGGTCATGTCTTTTGATCCAAGATGTCACTCGATGCCTCTTTACTGGAGCATTGAGTACATTCACATTCAATGTAATTGTTGATAATTATGTGTTCACTGCTGCCATTGTCATATGTTTACTTTTATGTTGATGTTTTCTCTGTTGTTCTTATTAGTCTGTCCTGGGACATTCGTTTTTGTCAGTTGATTTTTCACCTTTTTCAGAGCTGGTTTTGTAGTTGTTGAGACTCCTGTGTTACATTTCTTGAAATGGTATGATACATCTTTGTTGTGCTTTACAGCTGCCCCTATGATCTCCCTTAATAAACTATATATAAACCCAATTTTAATTACTATCAGTCTTGTCATCTTCCTCTCCATCTGGAAGGACTGTAACAACTGTAGTGCATCCCTCTTTTTAATATGATGGCACCATAGTTTTCATGATGATCACTGGATTGCTTCTTTCCATATTAAAGCTGTGATTGACTTTGGAGCCCTCCCTAACTGAGTAGAGTTTTGTGTAGTGTGTCGTTCTAAAATATAAAGTTAGTGGTTTCGTTCTTCTAAGCCAGAGCCAAGAACTTCTTTCAGTATTTCTTGTAGTTTGGGTTTGGTTTTTACAAAGTCTCTGAGTTTCTGTTTATTTGGGAATGTCTTAATTTCATTTTTGTATTTGAAAGATAGTTTTGCAGGATGTATAATTCTTGGTTGGAAGTTCTTCTCCTTCAAGGCTTTGAATGTGTCATACCACTGTCTCCGTGCCAGCATGGTTTCTACTGAGAAATCTGAAGAGAGCCTACAGGGTTTCCCTCTGAATGTTAGCTTTGCTTTGAGTCTTGCTGCCTTTAAGAATTGCTGCTTGTGTTTCATTTTGTTAAGCTTCATTATAATCTGTCTTGGAGTCTTTCTTTTGAGATCTATATTGGGTGATGTACGATATGCATCTGAGATGTCTATATTCTCTTCCTTCATGATTTCTGGGAAGTTTTCTGTCAGCAGCTCAGCAACGATACTCTCTGTGTTCTCAGATGTCTCACCCTGTTCAGGGACTCCAATTAATCGAAGGTTGTTCCTCTTAATAGAGTCCCACATGCTTCTTAATGCTTCTTCATTTTTTTGTTTCTTTTTTTCTGATTTCTGCTCATAGATGCTGGCATCAGTAGCTCTGTTTTCCAAGTCAGAAATTCATTTTTCCATTTGTTCCATTCTGTTTGGATTTCAGAGTACTGGTGTTCCATTAGATCGAACAGCTTGCTTAATTTTTCATTTTGCTCTGCTGCATTTTGTATAAGGTCTAGAAGGGCTCTGTATATAATCGTTTTGTATTTACTTTCTGATGCTTTCATAAAAGTTTCTTCATCTGGAAAACTCCTTGGTTGCTTTGTTTGGGAGCCTTCTGAAGCCATGGGTGATTTCTTGTGTGCCACACAAGGCTGGAAGGGATACAGTGAGGATGGACTGCAGATGCTTCTCTAGGCTGTCTTAAAATATAAAGCAAACGGTATCTGACCACTTCCCAAGTCAGTGTGGTTTTCAGGTGTAGAGGTCCCTCTTCTCAACTGGCAAAGTAAGCGCCACTGTATCCAACCCCAGATGATACAAACTAGTTCAGAATACATCAATGCTACTGCCCTGTTGGCTTCTGCTGACAGGGCCTAGCCTTGGGCGACACTGTGTAGAGTACTGCTTTTCTGGTAGAAAAGCACTCTCCTGTGGGCAGGCTCTGGCTCCCAGGCTAAGAATTAGGTCCAGCTGTGGCCACCATATCCAAGTTGGCGTCCTCCACACAGGCACCAGATAGAGGGGCTACAGGCGCCGAGAGGTAGTGTTTCTTCTGCCCCTGTTGCCGGGCACCCAGTGTAGGTGGCACTGTGTAATTAACTGCTTTTCTGTCGGAGAAGCACTGTCCTGTTTGCAGGCGCTGGCTCCCATGCTAAGAATTAGGTCCCGCTAAAATCTTGGTACCAACATGGCGTCCCGCACACTGACTGCGTAATTCTGTACAAACCCCGCTGAGGCAGAGATAAGACGACAGGCCCAAAGTGGCTAGGTTAACAGAGTCCTAAGCCTGGCTCTCAAAATACGGGAATTTCACCTGCCTATCCCCCCAGCAGTGCGTCTGAGTCTAGCCAATAGGCAGGACCCAGCTCCGCCCGCTGGCCAAGACAGAGAAAAAAAAAGTCAAAATGATGCGTTTACCTTCAGTCTGTGAGAGCCAGGGCTAGCCAGGAGCGGGAGTCAGCAAAAGAGAGGAGGTTTTTTGCTCAGTGGTATGAAGTCGAAAGTAACAGCCCTGTGCTGTGTCCTGGGGCTGATTAGGTGATCAGAAGGCTCCGGTTGATTATCATTTCAGGTCTTGGTTTCCAGAGGGATATAGAGACGTGTGCTTAGTCTACCATCTTGACTCCGCCCCCTGAGTGGATGGTTTTAACAGACAAAAGTTTATCCTTGTAGAGTCCAGTAAGCTACAAGTCCAAATTCAGGGTGTCCACTCCAGGGGCAGGCTTTCACTCTTTGTTGGCTTGGAGGAAGGTCGTTCTGCTGCATCAGTCTTTGGTCATGGTGTTCCTCTGCCTCGGCATTCCTCCACCCCAGCATGGGTTTTTTCCACCCAACCCAGTGTTTCATCACCTAGTCCAGCAATATTCCACCCCGTGCAGCTTGCCTCTGCCCCACTTGGCATTCCTCCACCCGGTACACTTCTACTCCACCCAACCCAGCACTTGTCCACCCTCTCTCATGGTCCTCTGGCCTGTGTGTCATCCCTCAGCTCCATGTGGGGTTCCTTTACCCACTGAAGTTCTCTCCTACCTGGCCCAGTGCAACAAGGCTCAGTGTGGTGCTGCCCTGTTCAACTCCCTGTAGCTTTGTTTACTGGCCCAGATGGTTGCTAATGGTGCTCCCTTTCCTGTCACACGTCTGACCTTTCAACTTCTCACCTGATATTCAGGGCTCCTGGGAAGTTCTATTTAGTCAGTTCAGTTGTTTTTTTCTTGCCCTTTGTAGTTAGAGGGATCAGCAACGATGTGTAACTACCCTGCCGTCTTGGCCTTGCCTCCTCTTTTGACTTTCTATTGAGTCTAATTCTTTAATTTTATTATTAGTTTTATGGATTTCTAATTACTGTCTCTATACTTTCCTGCAGCTTGTTCAGTTTGTCATTGTTCACAGCTGCATTTTTCCTCATCTTCTTCCTGATCTCCTGAAGTTTGTTTTTATTTATTTATTGTGATTGAATGAAAGTATACAATCCAAGTTAAATTTGCATGCCTGTCTATCTGCAGCTTCTTCTGCTCTCCTTGCACGGTGAAACAACACTCTTCCTTTCCTTTCCATTCTGTACATGTCACATCCTCTTAACAATCTCCTGTCCCCTGCTCTCCACCCTCTCCTCTCCCATCTAGTAAGAGGCCAGTAGTACAGCATCTTATAGATGCATAGAACCATAAAGTGGACACACCATATGGTCATTTTGTGCACCCAAGTCCAATCCATTCTTGTCCAAAGAGTTGAGCTCAGTAATAATTTAAGATCAGACGCAGCATCAAGTCTAGGGACCATTCTCCCAGGGGAACTCCCAGTACTTCAGATCATCAGTTGAGGTCTTTTAGTAGAGTTCTTGAGGTGCAACTCTCTTTTTCTCATGTTGCCACTGGAACACAACACTATGTGCCCCATCACTACTGTCATTGCTGCTGGCCGGGCACCATCTGGCTCTTCCGGTCACATGCTGATACGATCACTAATACACATGAGTCCTTCTGTCTTCTGGGCTCTTTATCCCTCATCTCTTTGTTGTCCTTGGTAGTCATCTGAACCGGTTGAATTGCCGCCATTTGGTGTACTCAGAGGGCAGCATGCCAGCTATTAAGATCCTAGAAGCCCCTCACAAATGTGGAGTGCAGAAGACTCTCTTAGCAATAGGCTAGTTATGCCAAGTGGCCTCAATGTCCCCTGAGAACTTGGTCCCTGGACCCCCACCATTGCTACTCTATCCTTACAATATTGGGTTAAGATGAGAAGAGTTTTCAGTTTGTGTTGAAGTCCAGTTAAGCTGATCTTCTTTCTAATGTGTGCTGTCACTGCTTTCACCCGACCAAATTTCTATCAACTATCCAATCTATAACCAATTCTTGCCTTTCCTCCCTCCTCTACCTTGTGGCCATCAAAGAGTCTTTTCTTCTGTACATGAGTCTTTTTTTAAGTCCTTATAGTAGGGGGTCTCATACAATGTTTGTCCTTGTGCTGCTGGCTGATTTCACTCAACATAAGGTCTTCCAACTGAAAACAGGTTATGAGATGCTTCCTACAATCATCATTATTCTTTATCATTGCATAGTGTTGCACTAAGTATATGTACCACAGTTTGTTTATCCATTCATCTGTTGTTGGGCATCTGGGTTGATTCCGTCTTTTTGCAATTGTGGACTGTGCTGCAATAAACATTCGTGTGCATGTCTCTGTTTGTGTGACTCCTTTTGATTCGGTAGGATATATCCAAAGCAGTGGGATTACTGGGTCAAATGATATATCTATTTCCAACTTTTTAAGGAAGCACCAGCTTGCTTTCCAAAGAGGTTGTACCATTTTGCAATCCTACGCAGTGTAGAAGAGTTCCAATTTCTCCACAGCCTCTCCAGCCTTTGTTATTGTTTTTTTGGATCATGGCCAACCTTGTTGGGGTGAGATGATATCCCACTGTAATTTTGATCTGGATTTCTCTGATAGCTAATGATGGTGAGCATTTCCTCATGTGTCTTTTGTCTGCCTGTATGTCCTCCTTAGTGAAGTGTCTGTCCATCTCCTTTGCCTGTTGCTTAATTGGGTTTTTACCTTTTTCTTGTTGAAATTTTGCAGTACTGTGTAGGTTATGGAGATCAGACATCAGATTATGGAGATCTGACATATAGTTGCCAAGTATTTTTTTTCCCATTCTGTGGGTGGTCTTTTAATTCTTTTGATAAAGTCTTTGGATGAGCAAAAGTGTTTGATTCTTAGTAGTTCCCATTTATCTACTTCTCTTCCGTTGATTGAGCTCTGTTTGTCAGATTTTGAAGTCTGTCTAAGTTGTGCATTACAACTTCCAGTGTTGACCTCCTTTTCTTTGGAATGATCTTTATCGTTTTAGGTTTGATATTTAGGTGTTTGATCCATTTTGAGTTAATGTTTGTGTAAGGTGTGAGATATGGGTCTTGTTTCAATTTTTTGCAGATGGATTTTGAATTTTGCCAGCACCGTTTGTTAAAGAGACTCTTTTTACCCCAGTTTACAATCTTAGGGCCTTTGTCAAACATCAGGTGTTCATAGGAAGATGGTGGCATCTCTGGGGTCTCAACTCTGTTCCATTGGTGTAGACGTCTCTTTTTGTACCAGCACCAGACTGTTTTGACTACTGTGACAGTGTAATAGGTTCTAAAGTCAGGTAAGAGAGGCCTCCCACAGTGTACTTCTTCAGTAGTGCTTTGCTTATCTGTGGTTTCTTCCCTTTCCCAAGAAAGTTTGTGATTTGTTTCTCCATTTCATTACAAAAGGACCCTGGAATTTGTATTGGGATTGCATTGTACATGTAGATTGCTTTGGGTAAAATAGACATTTTCACAGTGTTAAGTCTTCCTGTCTGTGATCCGGTTAGGTTTCTCCATTTATGCAAGTCTCTCAGTTTCCTGCAGTAAGGTCTTGCAGTTCTGTTTCTATAGGTCTCTTATTTCTCTAGTTAGATTTATTCCTAGGTGTTTTTTCTTCTTCAGGGCTATAATAAATGGTATCGATTTGGTGATTTCTTCTTTGATGATCTCTTTATTATTATAAAGAAATCCTATGGATTCACTTATGTTTATTTTATATTCTGATACTTTGCTGAGCTCGTCTATTAGTTCGAGTAGTTTACTTGTAGATTCTTTAGAATTCTCTGCATATTGAATCATATAATCTGTAAAGAGGGGGATTTTTACTTCTTCTTTGGTGATGCAGATGCCTTTTATTTCTTTGTCTGCTCTGATTAATCTGGTCAGAACTTCTAGTACAATGTTGAATAGAAGTGGTCAGAGAGGGCATCCTTGTCTAGTTTCCATTCTCAAGGGGAAATTCTTTCAGTCTCTCTCTATTGAGGACGATGTAGGCAGTTGGCTTTCCATAGATGCCCCTTTTTGTGTTGAGTAATTTGTTTTCTGTTGCTATTTTGCTGAGAATTTTTAACATGAATGGGTGTTGGACTCAGATTCCTTTTCTGCGTCAATTGACAAAGTCAGGTGATTCTTATCCTTTGTGCTATTTATGTGGTTGATCATATTAATTAATTGTTTTTCTGACGTTGAACCAGCCTTGCATCCCTGGTATGAATTCAACTTGGCCATGATGAATTATTTTTTTGATGTGTTGTTCAATTCTATTGGCAAGGATTTTGTTGATGATTTTTGTTTGCATCTAGGTTCGTGAGTGGTACTGGTCTGTAACTTTTGCTTTTTGTGGGATCTTCCCCTGGCTTTGGTATCAGGTTATGCTGGCTTCATAGAATGAATTTGGGAGCATCTCATCCCTTTCTATGCTGTGAAATAGTCTCAGGAGTATTGGAGTTAATTCTTCTCTAAAAGAATTCTGTGGTGAAGCCATCTGGGCCAGGGCTTTTTTGGTTGGTAATTTTTTGATGACTTCTTAATCTCTTCCTTTGTGATGGGTTTATTAAGTTGTTCTCCTTTTCCTTGTGATAATTTTGGTAAGTAATACGAATCTAGGAATTTATCTGTTTCCTCTAAGTTTTCAAATCTGTTAGAGTACAGTCTTTCATAGTATCCTGTCATGGCATTTTTGATTACTGTTGGGTCTGTTGTGACATCTCTCATCTCTTTTCTCATGCAGGTTATTTGTTTCCTCTCCTGTTTTTCTTTAGTAAGTTTAGCCAATAGTTTGTCAATTTTGTTGATCTTTTCAGAAAAACAGCTTTTGGGTTCATCAATGTTTTCAATTGCTCTTCTATTCTCTAATTCATTTAGTTCTGCTCTAACATTTATTATCTGTTTTCTCCTGGTGCCTGAGGGGTTCCTCTGTTGCTCTCTTTCTACTTGTTCAAGTTGGTATGAGTTCTTTCTTTCAGATGAGTGCATTTATAGAGGTAAATTGACCTCTGAGCACTGCCTTGGCTGTATCCCATAGGTTCTGGTAGGAAGTGATCTTGTTCTCGTTTGAATCCATAAATTTCCTTATTTCTTCTATAACCCATGGCTTTTTTGAGCAAAGTGTTGTTTGGTTTCCATGAATTCCAATTTCTACTAGTGTTTTTTTCTGCTGTTGATTTTGACTTTTACGGCTTTATGTCTGAGAAGATGCTTTGTGGTAATTCAATGGTTTGGATTCTGTTGAGATTTGCTTTATGTGCTAACACATGGTCAATTCTGGGAAATGTTCTCTGCGTTGGAGAAGAAGGTATACTTATTTGTCGATGGATAAAAAGTTCTGTGTAAGTCAATGAGGTCTAATTGGTTAATTGCTGGAATCAGATCTTCTGTGTCTTTACTGAGCTTCGGGGGTCAGTTCTACCCTGGCCCCTAGGGTCGCCATGAGTCGGATCCGACACGACGGCACTTGGCTGGCTGGCTTACTGAGCTTCTTTCTAGATAATCTGTCCATTACCGAGAGTGGAGTGTTGAAATATCCAACTATTATTGTGGAGCAATCTAATTCATGTTTTAATGTTGTCAGTGTTTGTTTGATGTATATAGATGCTCTGGTACTGGGTGCCTGAATATTTAATACTGTTAAGCCCTGCTTGTGTATTGAACCTTTCAGCAATAAATAGTGACCGTCCTTGTCCACAGTGGTGGATTTTACATTAAAATCTATTTTATCTGTGATTAGTATTGCCATACCTGATCTTCTTTGTACATTGTTAGCTTGGTATATATTATTCCATCCTTTAATTTTTAGTTCATTCGTATCTTTAAGTCTAAGGTGTGTTTCTTGTAAGCAACATATAGATGGGTCATGTGGTTTGACCCCAGATGTGACTCACTGTCTCTTTACTGGAGCATTCAGACCATTTACATTCAGTGTAATTATTGATAGATATGTGTTTAGTGCAGTCATGTTGCTGTATTTATTTTTGTGTTGGTGTTGTCTCTGTTGCTCTTAATATTCTGTTGTGGGTCATTCTTTTTGACTGGTTGACTTTTCATCTTTTTCAGTGTTGGTTTTGTGATTGTTGAGACTCTTGTATTACATTTCTTATTTTGTTGTGTTGCATTGTTATTGTGCTTTGTGGCTATTCCTGTGATCCACCTGAATATTCTGAGTTTAATCCCAATCTTAACTTCTACATATCTTATTAACATCCTCTCCATCTGGAAAGACTATGACTACTGTAGCATATCCCTCTTTTTAGTGTGATGGCATTTTAGTTTTCATGATACAAAAACTAAATGTTGTTTTAACGTTCCTTTAATGTTGTAGCTATGATTGAATTTTGTGCCTTCCCTAACTGAATAGGTTTCTAGATGTTGTGTCCTGCATTGCCTCCTTAAATATACACTTAATGGTTTTGTTTTTCTAAGCAAGAGCTTCTTTCAGTATTTCTTGTAGTTTAGGTTTGATTTTTAGTTTCTAAGCATCTGTTTATCTATGAATGTCTTAATTTCATCTTCATATTTGAGAGACAGTTTTGCAGGATATATAATTCTTGGATGAAAGCTTATCTCCTTCAAGGCTTTGAATGTGTTATCCCCCTGCCTCTATCCCAACATCATTTCTGCCAAGAAGTCAGGTGAAAGCCTGCAGAGCTTCCCTCTGAACGTTAGCTGTGGTTTGACCCTCTGCCTTTATGTTTTGCTTATGTTTCATTGTATTAAGCTTGATTATAATATGTCTCGATGTCTTTATTTGGGGAATCATTTTTTTGTGGGGTCTGATACACATCTTGGAAATCTGTGTTCTCTTCTTTCATAATTTCAGGGAAGTTTTCTGTCAGCAACTCAACAGCAATACTCTCTGTGTTTTGAGGTATCTCTCCTTGTTCAGGAACTTCGATTAATCATAAATTATTCCTCTTGACAGATTCCCACATGTTTCTTAATGCTTCTTCATGTTTCTTGTTTGTTTTCTTTGATTTCTCCTCATAAATGCTGGTGTCAGTAGCTCCACCTTCAATGTCACTTAGTCTAACTTTCAGTTTGTCAATTCTGCTCTTTTGCCTTTAAATCATATTGTCTAATTCTGAAATTTTGTTATTGATGTGCTGGATTTCAGAATGTTGAGGTTCCAGCGGTTCCAATAGCTTGCTTAATTTTTCATTTTTTTCTGCTGCATTTTGATTAATCTCTAAGAGGGCTGTCTGTATAATTCTTTTGTACTTGACCACCAATAGTTTCAGAAAGGCTTCTTCATCTGGGAAGTTTTTTGATTCTTTATTTTGGGGGTTTTCTGGAACCATGGTCGGATGTTTCCTTAGATGCCTGGCGATGGTTTGTTGCTTACAGGACATCTACAGGCTGTTTAGTTTCTCTGGTGTTGCCTTAACGGAGCTGAAGTGTAGTTCTGAGAAAGGAGTTGGTCAGTAGCTACCTCTTTGTACTCTAGTGATTGGCCTCAGTGGACTCTCTGGGGTGGCAGGTTCTGCCTCCTGGCTGGGAAAGACATCGCCCTACTTACGGAGTCACTAGTGGGCTGTCAAGTGATCTTATGATTTGGGAAACTAAAGGGTGGTCGAGATGCAGTTGGGCTGCACAGCAGTTATTCCTTCAGGCAATCTTACTTTAAACAGCTAAAAGCTACCTGACCACTTGCAGAATCAGTCAGGCTGTCAGGTGTGGCATGCCCCTCCTTCCGGGTGACAGCAGAGACACCTCTTCAGCAGTCCCCAGAAGTGTTAGTGTATTTCAAAGTACAGAGAAGCTGCTGTGCTGGTGTCGTTACCCCAGAGTCTACCCATGAGGTAAGACTGTGCTAAACACTGCCTTTCTCCTGGAAAAGTGCTCCCCAGACTGGCACTGCCTCCAAGCCCGGGAATTAGCCCCTCCTGAGGCCTCTGGTTGGGTTACTCTTCCTCCCAGCCGAACAAGATAGCATCCTGGTCAAACTACCCCTCTTGCCATGAAAGAGCTGAATCTGTGGTGAAGCTCTGAAACGGGACGTTGGAGGGGCTGTGGTGACCCAGTCCACTGCTGTGCTGTCACAGTGTGGTTATTCCACACACTGTCTCTCTGCCGCAGCACTCACTGTTCACTTCAGAACTTTAGCTCAGCGTAGCTGCCTGCCCATGTGCATCCCCTACCTACTGCCCGAAAGAAAGAAAAAAAAGTTGAAAATGCCGGTACCTTTGGGCTGCACAAGCTGCCCATTCAGCATAAGTGGAGCTCAGTGTGAGAGAGGAAATTTCCTGCTTAGTGGCATGTAGTCCGAACTGACAACCCTACGCTGTGTCCTAAGGCTCAGTGGGTGTCCAGAAAGCTCCATTCAATTATCAATCCAGGCCTTAGTCTTCAGAGGGAATTAGGAGACGTGTGTCTAGTCCACCGTCTTGACTCCACCCCCCCCCAAGAGTTTTAAATATTAATCTTTTGTATTCTACCTATGATAATTCTAAGAAGTCTCTTCATCTGGAAAATCTCTTCTTTATTTGTTTTGGGAACTTTCTGAAGACATATTGGTCTGCCTCTTTAAGTTGTCTCTGAGCCATCAATAAGCTGAATTTATTTATTTAATGTTTCCTTACTGCTTTCTAGCTTTCAAATATTCCAATAGGCTGATCGTGTGTGATAGTTTGGTTAGTAGTGCACTTGAAGTTGTAATATCTTGTCACCAGTGGCTAGAACTGTTGTTAGCCACACAAGCCCAGCAGTCTGTTTACTTTTATTTTATGAATTCAGCTCAAGTTTCCAAGTTGTCAGTAACCAAATGTTTAGTGCAGGCTCTCCCCTACTGTCATAGATGAGCAGGGGTGATAAGTGTAGGCACAGGTATCTGGCTTCAAGCACTGAGAAACCAGAGGGGTTAACAGCCAGCCCTGAGCATCTATGAGAATGGCTTGCTCCCTTATAGATTATTATAAGTGAAGGAACTGTTTCCTCCCTCAATTTCTAGCTCAGGGTATCAGCCAACTTCTTCTTTACCCAGTTTGTTAAATTGTTCCCTCTCTGAGTCTAAGAGAATGGCTCATGGAGTGCTTGAAGAGTTGTAGTTCCAGATCGGGTAATGGTGCCAGATTCCGAAGCTGGGCATAATGCAGACAGAGGCGGGGGAAGTGCTGGGTAGAGGGAGAGAGGTTTATCACAAAGGAAATACGCAGATTTCCCCACAGTAGGTAGGTGCAATCCACTTAGCTTTTGACAATCAAGTGCCGCTTTTTGCTAGTTCTGGAGGCTCGAGCGCACTTCTTGCTGTTCTTTCTCTCTCACTGAGGAGGGTGTACTCTGAAAGACACTGGTCTGTTCACCATGATGGCTTCAGCCAGTTTCTGGTGGGTCAGGTCTGGCCAGTCCTAGGTTCTTCTGGACCTACTCTCCCTTAACCTTTGCTCAGTCCAATTTCTTCCCTTTTGTGTCCAGGGCTCCCAGAATGTTGTATGTTATTGATCCATTTGTTTGTTTGACTCTTTGTTATTAGAGAGATCACAGGAAGCATCTGACTACTCCACAATTCAGCCCCACACTCCTCGTGGTGTTTTCAATCACATACTACACATGCAAAAGCTGTACGGTGAATAAAGAAGGCTGAAGAAGAAGCAACACCCTGGAATTGTGATATTAGCAAAGAATATTGATTACACCGCAGACTGCCAAAAGAATAAACAAATCAGTCTGGAAACCAGTACACCCAGAATGCCCCATAGAAACAATGATATTGAGACTATGTGTTATGTATTTGGACATGTTTTTAGTAGGGATCAGCCCTTGGAGAAGGACATCGTGCTTGGTAAAGTACAGGGTCAGCCCAAAATTGGGAAACCCTCAGTGAGATGGTTTGACACTGTGGCTGCAACAGTGGGCTGAAACATAATGATTATGATCATTTGGCAGGACTGTACACTTTTCTGTCTTGTGGTATATAGGGTTGCTAAGTCAGAACTGCCTTGATGGTACATAGTAACAACCAAGATGTTCTGCTGCTATTTATAAGGTTTTCACTGGCTAATTCTTTTCAGAAATCAACTGTTGGGTACTTCTTCCTAGTCTGTCTCAGTCATTCAAAAGCAACTGCAACAGTATATCAACAGGGAACTGCCAGAAATTCAAGTTGGCAGAAGAAGCCATGGAACTAGGGATACCACTGCTGATATCAGATGGATCTTGGATGACAGCAGAGAATACCAGGAAGATGTTTACCTACGTTTCATTGACTATGCAAAGGCATTCGACTGTGTGGATCCTAACAAATTACAGGTAATATTGCAGAGAATGGGAACTTCAGAACACTTAATTGTACTCATGAGGAATCTGCATATGGATCAAGAGGCAGTCATGCAAACAGAACAAGAGGACACTGCATAGCTTAAAGTTAGGTTAGGTGTGCATCAGGGTTATATCCTTTCACCATAACTTTTCAATCTCTATGCCAAACAAGGAATCCAAGAAGCTGGAATATATGAATAACGAAGCATCAGGATTGGAGGAAGACTCATTAACAACCTGTGTTATGAAGATGACACCATGTTACTTGTTGAAAGTGAAGATTTGAAACACTGACTGACAAAGTTTAAAGGCCACAACCTTCAGTGTGGATTGTACCTCAACATCAAGAAAACAAAAATCCTCACAACTAGATCAGTAGGAAACATCATCATAAACAGAGAAAAGACTGAGCTTGATTGGACTTGGCGATGCAGAGTGACCATATCTTGGATGCACTTTATGGTTCTATACATCTATAGGATGTCATCCTGCTGACCTCTAGCTGGAGGAAGGAAAGTGGGTGAAGAAGAGGGGAAAGGAGACTGTTGAAGGATGAGACATGTATGGAGCAGAGAGGAATAGTGTGCTGTCACCGGACAGGGAGAGCAGTGGAAGCTGCATATAGGTGGGCTTGTAAATTTATACGGGAATGTACATTTTCACTCAGTCATAGTAAATAAAAAAAAAAAAAGAAGCAGTTGCTGCACTTTAAACCAAATATATCCCTTGAAGTCACCTTAAAACCTAATAGTAGTTTAGCTTAACCAGTAAAAAATACCTGCCTTGAGCACTATGGTTTCTAAAAAGGTGTCTAGACGGGATCAAAGTGACAAGAGCAACTCAAAAGATTTGGTAGGAACCTTGAGAATAGTGAGTTTTTATTAATGAGGAAGGAATAACTTAGAAAAGGAAGATTAGAAAGGTTGCACAACTCAAGGACTGTAATCAATGTCATTGAACTGTACATGTAAAAACTGTTCAATTGGTGTGTGCTTTACCATGTATACTTTCAACAACAACAAAATACATAAAATTCAGAGTGAAAAAAAAAGAATTTCATTTTAATTGGGTCCACCATCAACGCCAGTGGAAGCAGCAGCCAAGACATCAAAAGGCAAATTGCATTGGGAAAATCTTCTGCCAAGGATCTCTTTAAAGTATTGAAAAGTAAAGATGCCTCTTTGAAGACTACAGTGCACTGGACCCAAGCCATGGTATTTTCTATTGCATCAAATGTGTGTTAAAGCTGGACAATGAACAAGGAAGAAAGAATAATTGATGCCTTTGGAGAAGAATATTAAATGTCCCATGGACTGCCAAAAGAACAAAGAGATCTGTTCTGGAAGAAGTACAACCAGTATGTTCCTTGGAAGCAAAGATGGCAAGACTGCATCTTACATACTTTGGTCATGTTGTCAGAAGGGATCAGTCCCTGGAGAAGGATATCATGCTTGGTAGGGTGGAGGGTCAACCAAAAAAAAAGAAGACCCTCGATGAGATGGGTTGACACAGTGGCCACAATGATGTACTTAATTAAGCATGAAACGATTGTGGACATCGCTGGCAGTGTTTTGTTCTGTTGTGCCTAGGGTTGCTATGAATCAGAACCGACTCGACAGCACCTAACAACAACAACAACTGAAAAGCTGAAAGACAACTAAGTAAATAAGATGCATATTGATATCTCTCACCACGCAGATAACTGCTGTTAGTTAATATTTTGGTGACTATCGTTCTAAACATCCTTCTGTTAATATGTGCCTATAAACTTGTATGTCTAGTCCAAGTACATATATACATGCACATATACCCTCACTTTTAATGTAATGATCATTACTCAGAACTTTACATGGATGAAGTAAAAAGGTACACAGGTATCTAGCAGAGGACAACTTGACTACCCTTGCTGTCTACACTCCCACTTTCACACTCCCCATCTTTCAGTTCTTTTTTTCTTTTCCTGATTCTTCCTTCCTCTGGGGGGGGCAAGAGGACCTCCTGAATGAGTTCAGTCACACATAGTTCCCCATTCCTGTCCCCTGCAATTTTTTGTGAACTTATAGCTGCTACATACTGTTGCCCTTACTGCCCTAAAAAACCCAAACCCAGTGCCATCAAGTCGATTCCAACTTATAGTGACCCTACAGGACAGAGTAGAACCGTGCCATAGAGTTTCCAAGGAGTACCTGGCATATTTGAACCACCAACCTCTTGGTTAGCAGACAAAGCACTTAACCACTGCACTACCAGGATTTCCTCACTACCCTAGGATTACCAATTTCTTCCAAAAACGTCACGAAGTTTTCTCTCAGCCAGTGGTGAGTCAGGTATGATGAATTTTCTCATGTTGCCTTTGATTTCCTTGTCTGATGTTCTCACATTTTGCATTTATAGAAACCTGAAGCCATGGTGAGAGGCAATCTAACTGTCATTTCAGAATTCCTTCTACTGGGACTGTCAGAAGTACCTGAGCATCAGCCTCTTCTCTTCGGCTTGTTCCTGTCCATGTATCTGGTTGCTGTGATGGGGAACCTGTTCATAATCCTGGCCATTAGCTCTACCTCCTACCTCCACACACCCATGTACTTCTTCATAGCCAACCTGTCCTGTGTGGACATCTGTTTCACCTCTGTCACTATACCAAAGATGCTACTGAATATCCAAATGAAGAGACGATCCATCCCTTACACTGGATGCCTCACTCAGATGTATTTTCTCATTTTGTTTTTAGAACTGGACAATGCCCTCTTGGCAGTGATGGCATACGATAGACTTGTAGCCATATGTCACCCTCTTCACTATGCCACAACCGTGAGCCCTAAATTCTGCATCACATCATTGTCTGTAGCTCTGGTCATCACAAACATCTATCCTTTGATCCACACCCTCCTGATGGATACACAGTCTTTCTGTGCCAGTGTCAGAATTCAGCACATTTTCTGCGAGCTTTATGCATTGCTGAGGCTATCCTGTTCAGACATCCATATCAATGAACTGGTTGTGTATACCCTGGGAAGTTTTCTTTTTGTCATTCCCTTCCTGTTTATTTTCCTTTCCTACCTGCACATTTTTTCAGCCATCTTGAGACTTCATTCTTCCCAGAGCAAGCTGAAAGCCTTTTCCACTTGCAGTTCCCACCTGGTGGTAGTGTCCTTGTTCTACGGAACTCTCTTTGGTGTGTATCTGCGACCTTCCTCCTCCTACACAGCTGAGGACTCGGTTGCCACACTGTTATATGCTGTGGTGGCACCCATGCTTAACCCCTTCATTTACAGCCTAAGGAATAAGGATATGAAGGGGGCCCTGAGGAGTCTCCTCAGCTCAAAGAAGGTCTCCATGTGGTGACAGTGACTCTTGTGTCTGATCAGGGACTTCTCCTCTACATCTCCCCTTCATGTGGGGAGGGACTTCTGTGAGCACGATGGGACAGGTTTCCAGCTTTCTCTGCATTTCTGCTGTCACTTTCTTTACCCACTCGTTCAACTGAACACCCTCGAGTGACTCACGTGTGTCAGGCCCCGGAGGACAGCTTGTTTGCCTGAGATTTGAATTTTCAATCTGTTTTATGTATACTTCATGGTACCTCTCAAAAGCTGCATGCCCCATAAGTTTTATTAAGAGCCCATGTTGCTAGCACCAATCATAACAAATTATCAAGCTTGGTATCATGTGCTGGTCCCCGTTTGGGATGAGTATAGGTACTGACTCATTCAATCTACAAAACACTCATTGCAGGAGATGCTGTTATAATCCCCATTTTCCAGATGAGGACAAGTGGTGACATTCTCACCTGCTTCGTGAGTGATCATTGGTTGGATCCAACCAAAGAGGCTCAAGAAAAATCTGCAATTGGCATCCACTGTCAGGCTTTGTCAGTAGGTGGAAGCAAATTCACAGCTTATGACTCCATGGCCCAAAGATCTGCCGTTGTCAACTAAGAGGGAAAAGATGGACACTCGTTCAAAACATGTGTGAATCACGGCTCATCAACACAGTTTTAGCAAGTTCCTAGAAAGAATCGATTTAAAAGCATTTCTAGATGTGTACAAATGGTAATAATATGTAGAGATTTGCAGAGCGCATTTTCCAGGGATGGTCATAATCAGAGCTGCACGCCACATGTTTTTCTACATGAAGACCTTGACAGCCTCCTACTGAGAGTTGTGGTCTATGTCTTCTGCTGTTGAATATGAGTAAGCTTGTGAGTGCTTCAGCAACAGTGAAAGACGTGCTGTGTGGCTTGCAGGCTGAGTCACAGCCTGTCGTCAGCTTCCTCCTGGTTGGCTGGAATATGAGCTCTGAAATGGGTTCTTACTGTGCTACCCAAGAAAATCTCCATCATCCTTGAGGCCACCATGTTGTGAGGAAGCCAAACTGTGTGGAGAAGCCACGGGGAGATGTTCTGGTCTAGAGAGCTCAGCTTTGAATCCTTTCAGCCAGGCAGGGGGTGTGTGAACAAACTGGAGCTCAGATTCAAGTCCACGGCCATTAGACTCTTTCCAGATGAGGATTCAGACATATTGGAGCAGAGATAACGTGCCACAGTGTGCTTTGTCTGAATTCCTGACTCATAGAACCTGTGTGCCTGGTGAAATGGCTATCTAAGACACTAAGTTGGGAGGTCATTTCTTACGCAGACAAAAAATATGAATAACACAACATTTTCTAGTCGCACAGTTTTCGTTGTCTTCTGCAATCCAGTGAATCCAATTACATCACTCATGTTGTGTAACCACCACTAATATTCACTACTGTGTTTTCCATCCCCATAAACAGAAACTCAGTGCTAGATAAACAAATATTCCCTTCTTTGAACTTCCCTCTCACCCTTGTAACCGATGTTACGATTGTATTCTAAGTGTTTCACATAAATGGGACCATACAATGTTTGTCCTTGATGATGGACTTATTTTGCACCAGAAACCTGTTGCCATACAGTCAATTCTGACTCACAGCAACTCTATAGTACACAGTAGAGCTGCTGCTCAGCATTTTCAAGGAGTGCCTGGTGGATCTGAACTGCCTACTTTTGGGTTATCAGCCATAGTTCTGAGCCATTACCCCACCAGAGTTTCACACAACATAAAGTTTTCAAGGGTCATCAATGTTATGACATGTATCATGACTTCACTGTAGTTTAAGACAGAGTAATATTCCATTGTACATATGTACCATGTTGTATTTATCTGTTGATTAGCACTGTTCCCCCCTCCTCCACCCCCGACCTTTTGGCTACTGAGAATAGTGTTGGGATAAACATTTGTGTACTGGAGCCCATGCCATTAGTTACTCTGCTTTGTGGCCTCCACCATCTCATCTTCTAGATCTCTCCCTTTCACAAATTGGGCAGTAATATCATGCTGTTCACAAGACAATGGCAAAAGGACATGTGTGTCAGATTCAATTTCTATTGAGGTAATTGTCTTACAGAGACAAATCTAGACCTCCACCAACCAAATTGACTGAGCCCCACACAATAGATAAAGTAAGTTGTACCCAGTTAATGCAGTGCGAAGGCTGTGATAAATTGTGATCCACCAGGCACTCCTTGGAAATTCTAAGGGGCAGTTATACACTGTCCTGTAGGGTCACTATGAGTCAGAATTGACTCAACAGTGTAGGGTGGATGGTGATGTAGACTCTGGGAGGTCAAGACATGTTTTTTCACCACCCAGCTCAGCTACTCAAATCTGAGATTCTGAAAAGGGGGCACCATGTCTCAAGGCAGGGAACAGAAACAACTAGCAAAAATATTAGAAACAATTTCACCTGAAACAACAATTCTTATCTGAAACAAGATGTTCAAGCTTTTATTCTGAGCAAACAATACTTGATTAATTCAAATAGATTGCACTGTAAGATTGCCCATTGCTATGCTGCATGTCTGACACCACATCAACAGGGATGCCAGGGGAATCGAGAGCAGGCCAGGTCTACAGTTGGTATGCTCAGGAGAAAGAGTTAGCTTAGGATCTGAGAGGCTTAGCCAAGATGAGTATGGAAGGCTAGTAGACAGTGCAGCACAGAGTGGAACCTGAAAAGCTCTTCAGATTCTCTCCTTGACACAGGTCCATGCTCTTTATCATCCAAGATACCTGATGTGTCTGTGTATATGCAGATACCCACTCAGCTCTAATTTTGTTTTTCATTCTAAAAGTTACAAATGCTTACTATAGAAAATTCAATGATACAGAAACTTGTAAGGTAGAAATTGAATCAACCCACACTCACTTTACCCAATCTTACTCTGTGGTAAGCAGAATCTTAAGATGGCAGTCAAAATTACCGTCCTTGTTGTATACACACTGTATAATCTCCTTTGTTTGAGGGTGGGAAAAGACCTGTGAATATGATGGGGTATCTCTCCTGTGATTGAGTTACAGTACCTGGAAAAGGTGAAGGGGGTTTACAGGTGTAATTAAGACACTTAATTAGTTTGACTTTGAGCTAACAGAAGGAAGATCATTCTGAGTGGGCCTGACCTAATCAAGTAAGTCTTTAAAAGAGGGCTTAGGTTCTCAGTGAGGTCAGAGACTCTCTCTCTCTCTCTCCTCCTGACCTTGAAGAAGCGGGCCACAATGAGTTTTAAAACTCTAAGGGAATAATTTTTTCCAGTCACCACATGACCTTGGAAGAGGTCCCTGTGCCTCAAATGAGGCTACTTCCCTAGTTGATTTCTGACTGTAGCCATGAGAGACCCAGAGGAGAGGACCCAGAAAAGTCAAGCTTAGATTCCTAACCCACAGAAACTGTATATTGTTAAATGGGTATTATTTTCTAATTTTTAAAATTAAATATTTTAAATTATGTATATCAGTGGCTTTTAAAACTTTCAATATGCTGGGTAGCCATCACTTTTATGTAGTTCCAAAACATTTTGCTCAACAACTAGGAAAGCCTGTACTCACTGAGAAATAACTCCTGCTCCTCTGCCTTCACAGCTCCAGGCAACTATCAGTCTAGTATGCATCTCTAAGAATTTGTCAGATTAAATATTTCATAAAACGGAATCATGTGATATGTGAACTTTTGTGTCTGCCTCATTTTACTTAGCACACATTTTTGAAAGTTGTCCATGTTTGAGAAAGTCTCAGTACTTCATTCCTTTTTATGGATGAATAACATTCCATTGCATGAAAGTACCACAGTTTACTTATCCATTTATCAGTTGATGTATATCTGGGTTGTTTTCTAACTTTTGCATACAGTGACTAGTGCTTCTTTGAACATTCTTATACAAGTGTCTGTTTAGAGACCTCTTTTTAAACTTCCAGTGTACACCTAGGAGTGGAATTGCTGCATCAGGCTCGATATGACTCAGAATCAACTTGATGGCAATCGATTTGGTTTTGATTTTATGATAATTCAGCACCATCACCATTTTGCATTCCCGACAGCAATGATTGAAGACCGAGAGTTAGAAAAGCATAAGAGAAGAACATCCTTTGCATTTCTCAACCTGAAAGAACCCGAATAAGAAACAGGTGGGAAATGTCTCAACCGAACCAAGTGAAATAAAAATATCATAACTGAATACAAAGAAAGACAGTACTCTAACAAATCTGAACTGCCAGAGGAAATGGACAAATTTCTAGATTCGTATCACCTACCAAAAATATCAGAAGGAGAGGTAGGACAATTTAATAAACCCGTCACAAAGGAAGAGATTGAAAAAGTCTTTAAAAAACTACCAACCAAAAGAAGTCCTGGCCCAGATGGCTTCACTGGAGAATTCTGCAACACTTTTAGAGAAGAGTTAACTCCTATGCTATGGAGGCTATTTCACAGCATAGAAAGGGATGGAATACTCCCAAATTCATTCTATGAAGCCAGCATAACCCTGATACTAAAGCCAGGGAAAGATCCTTCAAAAAAGAAAATTAGAGATCAATATCATTCATGAATCTAGATGCAAAAATCTTCCACAAAATCCTAGCCGATAGAATTAAACAATATATATATATATGTAAATGCAACATGACCAAGTTGGATTCATGACAGGGATGCAAGGCTGGTTCAACATCAGAAAAACAATTAATGTGATCAACCACATAAATAGATAAGAATCACCTGATTTGGTTAATTGACACAGAAAAGGCATTGGACAAAGTCCAACACCCATTCATGCTAAAAACTCAGCAAAACAGGAATAGAGGTGATATTCCTCAGTGCAATAAGGGGCATCTATGCAAAGTCAACTGCTTATATCATCCTGAGTGGAGAGAGACTGGAAGAATTCCCCTTGAGAAAGGGAGCTAGACAAGGATGCCCACTCTTACCACTTCTATCCAACAGTGTACTAGAGGTTCTAGCCATAAAAATTAGACAATATAAAGAAATAAAGGGCATCTGCATCGGCAAAGAAGAAGTAAAAATCTTCCTATTTGCAGATGATATGATTGTATATGCAGAGAATCCTAGAGAACTCATAAGTAAACTACTGGAACTAATAGAAGAGCTCAGCAATGTATCAGGATATAAGATAAACAGAAGCGAATCAATAGGATCCCTTTACTAACAAAGAGCTCATCAAAGAAGAAATCACCAAATCAACACCATTTACTATGGCCTCCAAGATGATAAAACAACTAGGAATAAATCTAACTAGAGAAATAAGAGACCTATACAAAAAGACACTCAAGGTCCTATTGCAAGAAACCAAAAGAAACTTAGATAAATGGAGAAACCTACCCTGCTCATGGATAGGAAGACTTAACACAGTGAAAATGTCTATTTTACCCAAAGAGATCTACATACACAGTGCAATCTCAATACAAATTCCAGTGTCATTTTTTAATGAGATGGAGAAACAAATCACCAACTGTCTTAGGCTGGGTTTTCTAGGGAAGCAAAACCAGTAACACATGTAGGTACAAGGAAAGATTTATAATAGATAGATGATAGATAGATAGATAGATAGATACATAGATAGACAGATAGATAGATAGATAGATACATAGATAGATAGATACATAGATGATAGAAAGAAATATAGGAAACAGCTCACGTAATCACAGAAGCTGAATGTCCCAAGCTCTGGCACAAGCCTCACGTGGCCACGGAAGCTGAGGAACCCAAAGTCAGCAAGTCAGAGATCAGAGTTCTAGATCACCAGTTGTGTAGGTCAGTGGATCCCAAGCTGGTGGCGAGACGAAGTGACAGAGGCTAGCAAAACCAGGATCAGCAGGTCAGGGAGCAGGAGCAGGCAGAGGCTGGCGAACCCAGGATCAGCAGGTCAGGGAGCAGGAGCAGGCAGAGGCTGGCGAACCCAGGATCGGCAGGTCAGGGAGCAGGAGCAGGCAGAGGCTGGCGAACCCATTCGGCAGGTCACGGAGCAGGACTCTCAAGTGCCGACGGTAAGGACTGACGAGTCCAACAGCTGCTAGTTAAGTCCCGGAACCAGACACTGGAACAAGAGAGCAGGAGCTCCTGGCCACGTGAGTGACCAGCAGCCGTAGTAAAAGGTCACAAGATGAGAGCCGAGGGGCAGGGAGCCACCACAAACCCCGCCCTGCCGCTTAATACAGCAGCCAAATATGTAGTAGACAAGTTGACATAATTCTGACCACACCAACTTTGTTTAGAAAGGCAAGGAACCCTGGATAAGTAACGTGATACTGAAGCAGAGGAACACACTGGGATGCCTTACACTACCTGACCTTAGAACCTATTACATTGCCACAGTAGTTACAACAGCATGGTACTGGTACTAAAAGAGATATGTAGACCAATGGAACACAGTTGAGACCCCAGGGATGCCACCATCCTCTTATGAACAGTTGATATTCAACAAAGGCCCTGAGAGTGTAAAATGGGGTAAAAACAGTCTCTTTAACAAATGGTGCTGGCAAAATTGGATATCCATCTGCCAAAAAAATGAAACAAGACCCGTATCTCACACCTTACACAAAAACTAACTCAAAATGGATCAAAGACCTAAATACCAAACCTAAAACGATAAAAGTTACCCAAGAAAAAATAGGATCAGCAATGGAAGTTCTAACACATGGCTTAGACAGACTTCAAAATCTGACAAAGCACCATCAATAGAAGAGAAAATAGATAAATGGGAACTACAAAGAATCAAACACCTTTGCTCATCCAACTACTTTATCAAAAGAGTTAAAAGACCACCTACAGGATGGGAAAAACTATTTGGCAACTATATGTGAGATCGATGTCTGATCTCCATAATCCACAGGTACTACAAAATATCGAAAAGAAAAAGGTAAATAACCCAATTAAGCCATGGGCAAAGATACTTCACCAAAGAGGACATCCAGGCAGCCAAGAGACACACGAGGAAATGCTCATGATCATTAGCTATTAAAGAGATCCAAATCAAAACTACCATGTAGTATCGTCTCACCCTAACAAGTTGGCCATTATCAAAAAAAGCACAAAACAGCAAGTGCTGGAGAGGCTCGGAGAGAATGGGAATTCTCCTGCACTGTTGTTGGTATTGCAAAATGGTACAACCTCTTTGGAAAGCAAGCTGGCACTGCCTTTAAAAGCTGGAAATAGATAAACCATTTGGTCCCATAATCTCACTGTTCCGAGTATGTCCTACAGAAACAAAGACTGTCACGCAAATAGGTACATACACACAAATATTTATTGCAGCACAGTCCGCAATAGCAAAAAGACAAAATCAACCTAGATGCCCATCAAAAGATCAATGGATAAGTGAGCTATAGTACATATACCCAATGGAACCCTATGCAATGGTAGGGAACAATAATGATTTTAGGAAGCATCTCGTAGCCTGGTTTCAATTGGAAGTCGTTATGCTGAGTGAAATCTGTCAGTGGCTAAAGGACAAATATTGTATGAGACTCCTGCTATAAGGACTTAAAAATAGACTTACGTACAGAAGAAAAGACTCTTTGAGGGCTATGAGAGAGGGGAGGGTGAGAGAGGGTTGTTCATAGATTAGATAGTGGATAGAAATTTAGTTAGGTGAAAGCAGTGACAGCACACAGTAGAAAATAGATCAACTTAACTGGTCTTCAGCACAAACTGAAAACTCTTCTAATCTCAACCCAATATTGCAAGGATAGAGTACCAGGGACAGGATCTGGGGACCATGCTCTCGGGGGACATCAAGGTCAATTGGCATAACTAGCCTACTGCTAAAAGAGTCTTCAGCACTCCATATTGGTGAGTAGCATCTGGGGTCTTAAAAGCTAGCAAGCTGCCATCTGAGGTACACCAAATGGTCCCAACTCATCCAGAATAGATGATGACGGAGAACAACAAAGACATGAGGAAAAAAGAGCCCAGGAATCAGAATGGGAGACTGTATCAACACGTGACCAGCAGAACCAGATGCTGCCCGGCCACCACCAAAGGCAGCTGTAATGGGGCATACAATGTTGAGTCCCTGTGGCAACACAAGGAAAAGAGGGGTGCAGCTCAAGAACTCTACTGAAACACTACAATTGATGATCCAACAGCCCGGGGAATCCCCCCACCCCTTGTCAACTTGGCATGGGCACACATCTCACCTTACCATGCACAGTCTCTGAAGGGGTACAGTTACAAAGTCATACTTATGTCAACATGATATAACTAACACAGGTACAACTGAAAATGCATTAATCCATTTACATCTTATGTTTCATAAGTAAACAAAATATCCAATACACACATACCAAGCAGGAATACTCATAGCAATTACAGTCCTCGTTTCTGCAACTGGTCGCGTGGCCGTAAATGATATTTAGAACTACCTTCTTCTACAAATCATTCTGTATTCCCTTTGCCCTCAGCAAGTACCTCAGCTGGTTGTGGTTCCTTGCCTGGTGAGGTGACCCAAACCTTCATTCCTGAAGGGTCTGGGCTATTATCACTCATTTTGGAGTTGGGTTGCTGTAGTTTTCCATTGACCTTAATCACAGGACATGGTAGTACTAGGAGGCGTCCTAAGGGATCTCCTGCATTCCAAACATACTCTTCTTTACTTCTGTTATGTAATGTCAATCTAATTTCATCTTCATAGTCAGGATCAATCACACCAGCCAGTATTGTAACTCCCTTCTTTGTCTGTTGATCCAGAGGTATAAGGAACCCAAAATGGCCTGGTGGCAATTTTAGCTTCCAGTTCAGTGGAATCGTTGATGTGTCTCCAGGCGGCAGCATTCCTCCCTTCGGAACTAAGACATTTAGTCCTGCAGAACATAAAGTCATGGGGACAGGAAGCAAAAATCTTGCAAGTGGGTCACTAGGGGTAACAGTGAGTGGTGCCACTCTCACTTCCACCTCTTGATTCCTGGACCCATGAATCCTGGCAATAGGAGAAACAGCACCGTATATTGGACGCTGGTTTAGAGCATACACAGCCTCCTGGAGAACACTTCCCCAACCCTGCAAGGTACTGCCACCTAGCTGGCAGCGTAATTGTGTCTTCAGGAGACCATTCCATCGTTCTATCAAGCCAGCTGCTTCAGGATGATGGGGAACATGGTAAGACCAGTGAATTCCGTGAGCATGGGCCCACTGCCGCACTTCATTTGCTGTGAAGTGAGTCCCTTGATCAGAGGCAATGCTGTGTGGGATTCCATGATGGTGGATGAGGCATTCTGTAAGTCCACGGATGCTAGTTCTGGCAGAAGCATGTCGTGCTGGGTAGGCAAATCCATATCCAGAATAAGTATCTATCCCAGTAAGGACAAAACGCTTTCCTTTCCATGATGGAAGTGGTCCAGTGTAATCAACTTGCCACCAGGTTGCCAGCTGATCACCTCGAGGAACAGTGCCATATCGAGGACTCAGTGTTGGTCTCTGCTTCTGGCAGATTGGGCACTCAGCAGTGGCTGTAGCCAAGTCAGCCTCGGTGAGCGGGAGCCCATGTTGCTGGGCCCATGCATAACCACTGTCCCTGACACCATGACCACTTTGTTCATGGGCCCACTGAGCAATGACAGAGGTAGCCGGAGAAAGAGGATGATTGGTTCCCACAGAACGGGTCATCCTATCCACTTGATTGCTAAACTCATCCTCTGCTGAGGTTACTCTTTGATGAGCATTCACATGAGACACAAATATCTTCACTTCTTTGGCCCATTTAGAGAGGTCTATCCACATACCTCTCCCCCTTAAATCCTTGTCTCCAATCTTCCAGTCATGTTCCTTCCAAGTCCCTGACCAACTGGCCAAGCCATTGGCCACAGCCCATGAATCGGTATACAGCCGCACATCTGGCCACCTCTCCTTCCAAGCAAAGTGAACAACCATATGCACTGCTTGAAGTTCTGCCCACTGGGAGGATTTGCTTTCACACTGTCCTTGAGGGAGGTCCCAGAAAGGGGCTGTAGTGCTGCTGCTGTCCACTTTCGAGTGGTGCCGGTATATCGTGCAGAACCATCTGTAAACCAAGCACGAGTTTTCTCTGCCTCGGTCAGCTGGTCATAAGGAATCCCCCATGAGGCCATAGGTGCAAACTGGGAGACAGGAGGTAATGTTACAGGAGTGGAGACCATGGGCATTTGGGCCACTTCCTCATGCAATTTACTTGTGCCTTCAGGTCCTGCATGGGCCCGATCTCGTATATACCCCTTCCATTTAATGATGGAGTGCTGCTGTGCTCGTCCAACTTTATGACTCTGTGGGTCAGACAATACCCAGTTCATGATAGGCAGCTCAGGACGCATGGTGACTTGGTGTCCTATGGTTAAGCGCTCAGTCTCTACTAAGGCCCAGTAACAAGCCAAAAGTTGTTTTTCAAAAGGAGAGTAGTTATCTGCAGAGGATGACAGAGCTTTGCTCCAAAATCCTAAAGGTCTGCGCTGTGATTCGCCAATAGGGGCCTGCCAAAGACTCCAAACAGCATCTCTATCTGCCACTGACACCTCGAGCACCATTGGATCAGCTGGATCGTATGGCCCAAGTGGCAGGGCAGCCTGCACAGCAGCCTGAACCTGTTGCAGAGCCTTCTCCTGTTCTGGGCCCCACTCAAAAGTAGCAGCCTTTCTAGTCACTTGATAAATAGGCCGAAGTAGCACATCCAAATGAGGAATATGTTGCCTCCAAAATCCAAAGAGACCCACTAGGCGCTGTGCCTCTTTTTTAGTTGTCGGAGCAGCCAGGAGCAATAACTTATCCTTCACTTTAGAAGGGATATCACGACATGCCCCACACCACTGGACCCCTGGGAATTTCACTGAGTTGGAAGGTGCCTGAATTTTTGTGGGATTAATTTCCCACCCTCTAGCACGCAAATGTTTAACTAATAAGTCCAGAGTCACTGATATTTCTTCCTTACTAGGTCCGATCAGCATAATGTCATCTATATAATGGACCAGTGTCACCTCTTGTGGAAGAGAGAAGCAATCAAGGTCCCTGCAGACTAGATTATGACATAGGGCTGGAGAGTTAGTGTAGCCCTGAGGCAGGCAAGTGAAAGTGCATTGTTGGCCTTGCCAGGTGAATGCAAACTGCTTCTGGTGGTCCTTGGAAACAGGTATGGAGAAGAAAGCATTAGCCAGATCAATAGCTGCATACCAAGTACCAGGAGATGTATTAATTTGCTCAAGCAGTGAAACCACATCTGGAACAGCAGCTACAATGGGGGTTACCACCTCGTTAAGTTTGCGACAATCTACTGTCATTCTCCAAGATCCATCCATTTTTCGCACAGGCCAAATAGGCGAATTGAATGGGGATGTGGTGGGAATCACCACCCCTGCGTCCTTCAAGTCCTTAATGGTGGCAGTAATTTCAGCAATCCCTCCAGGAATACAGTATTGCTTTTGGTTCACTATTTTCCTAGGCAGTGGCAGTTCTAGTGGCTTCCATTTGGCTCTTCCCACCATAATAGCTCTCACTCCACTTGTCAGGGATCCAACGTGAGAGTTCTGCCAATTGCTGAGTATATCTATTCCAATTATGCATTCTGGAACTGGGGAAATTACTACAGGATGGGTTCGGGGACCCACTGGACCCACTGTGAGACGAACATGAGCCAAGACTCCATCAATAACCTGACCTCCATATGCCCCCACTCTTACTGGTGGGCCACAGTGACGTTTTGGGTCTCCTGGAATTAGTGTCAGTTCAGAGCCAGTATCCAGTAGTCCCCGAAAAGTCTGATTATTTCCTTTTCCCCAGTAAACAGTCACTCTCGTAAAAGGCCGTAGATCCCTTTGGCGAAGGGCAGGAGAAAGATTAACAGTATAAATTTTTGGCAGGGTATCAGAATTCTTCCTCAAAGGGACCTGGCCTCCCCTTCATTCAAGGGGTTGTGGGTCCTTAAACTCGCTCAAGTCTGGGAATTGATTGAGGGACCACGACTCTCTCTTCTGGCGATTTCAGTTAGACTGCTGTTCACCTGACCTAGAACTCATCCTTTCATACATATCAAGTAAATATTTAGTAGGCTGATCATCTATTGCACTGCTAGGGATACCATGACTAAGGAGCCAGTTCCACATGTCCGCACGAGTCAGATTATTACGATTACTATTTTGCCTCTGCTGTCCATTACTGTAAACACGCCCACCTCATCTTTGTCGACTGAGTGCAGCCACTTGACCCCTACCACCACGAGATCCAGTCAGCCCCATTGTAGTTAGATGTCTTAATTCAGCTAGGGCAGCTCCCACTGTCATGTCTGATTTACATAAAATGGCAATCACAGCAGTCTTCAAGGATCCCAGAGCTCCCTTCACAAATTTGTTTCTCACAGTTGTGGTGAAAGTTGTGTCCTCTGGACATGCTATGTGTGGATTTGAAGGCCTAACCGAATAAATCCACTCTAGCATACCAGTTTCCCTAAGCCTTTGGATACCCTCTTCTACAGTACCCCAAGACAAGTCTGGCAATTCAACTTGATTTAATGTAGGCCACCGCATCAGCCATGCTTCAGCAATCCAGTCAAACAAACTATTAGGTCCTCTCCTAACTTCTTGAGCTGAAACACTGAATGAAGGGTCTGTGTTCAGTGGACCCAGGTCAAGAAATTCAGACTGATCCAGCTTTATGTTCCTTGCACCGTTATCCCACACCCTTAACAGCCATTCCCAAGCATATTCCCCAGGTTTCTGTTTGTATGTGTTAGAAAAGTCAAGTAGTTCCTTTGGAGTATAGGGTATCTCCTCCTGGATCACACTTTGTACTTCACCTTTTGGAGCTTGCTTGGACTTAAGTCTAGTTACAGGCCTAGAAGCCAAAATTGGCAGTGCTGAAGTGTTCTTAGAATCTTCAGCATGCTCTCCTAAAGCCTCTGCCTTAGGCCGTGCCCCAGGCAATGGCTCTGGCAGGCGCTCTTCAGTGGCAGGGGGGCTACAGCTAATCTCATTAGGTTGGAGCCCAGGGGATAATGGCTTTGCTGGGCGGGGCGGTTTCACAGACAAAGGCAAAGTAATACCTTCACATGGGTGTGGTTCAGCTGACAGGAGTGCTTTACTGGAAGTGAGGGGCTCAGCGTCCCCAACTTCCATATCATCCTCCCATATATCTCCATTCCAAGTTTCAGGGTCCCATTTGTGCCCAATCAATGCCCTCACTTTAATTTCAGATACTTCTCGAGATTGGCAATTGAGCTGGCATTGCAATTCCACCACTCTAACGATGAGCATCTGGGTTTGGCTTTCAGCAGTTTCGGCTCTGCTACTACAGGTAATGAGGTTTTCTTTTAAAGCACAAGCAGCAGCTTTGAGGTCTCTTACACGACATGAGAGCTTTGATTCCAAGGCCCTGAGCTCCTCTTTTTCCTTCACCAGCTTATCTAATGCAAGTAGGACCAGCCAACCAACTTCCTTGTACTGCTCATCCACACATAATTTCGAAGAGTCATCACACATGTTTTCACCCTGAGGGTCACCTTTCACCAGTATCTGATCTATCGGTGGGGCTATTTTGTGGATGTGTACCGCCACCTCAGCCCACGGACTAGCAGGGCACTTTTTACTGATAGGAGCAGAGTTAGCAACAGTGTTACTATTAGCCAGACTCAAGAACCACTTGAAAGGATTCATTTTTACAATTTTGTTTCCCTAGAACCACTCCTGGTACCAAATTGTCTTAGGCTGGGTTTTCTAGGGAAGCAAAACCAGTAACACGTGTAGGTGCAAGGAAAGATTTATAATATATATATATACAGATAGATAGATACAAATATAGGAAACAGCTCACGTAATCACAGAAGCTGAATGTCCCAAGCTCTGGCACAAGCCTCACGTGTCCACAGAAGCTGAGGAACCCAAAGTCAACAAGTCAGAGATCAGAGCTGTAGATCACCGGTGGTGTAGATCAGTGGATCCCAAGCTGGTGGCGAGACAAAGCGACAGAGGCTGGAGGTCAGTGGATCCCATGCTGGTGGCGAGACGAAGCGACAGAGGCTGGAGGTCAGTGGATCCCAAGCTGGTGGTGAGATGAAGCAACAGTGGCTGGCGAACGCAGGGAGCAGGACTCTCAAGTGCCGACTGTAAGGACTGATGAGCCCAACAGCTGCTAGCTCAAGTCCCGGAACCAGACACTGGAAGAAAAGAGCAGGAGCTCCTGGTCACTTGAGTGGTCAGCAGCCGTAGTCCCAGGTCGCGAGATAAGAGCCACGGGGCAGGGAGCCACCACAAACCCCGCCCTGCCACTTAATACAGCAGCCCAATAGGTAGTAGCCAAGTTGACATAATCCTGACCACCACACAGATCTTTCAAATGAAGAAGTTATGGTGATAGAAAGAAATTAAGACTGGTTGAATTTAGGAAAATTAAGGGTAAATATTAAGATAACCATCCAAGAAACTACGACTCCTATGCATTAAAAAAAAGGAAAACATGAATCCTCAGCAAACACAAAATCCAATACTGAAAAGCATGAGGAGAAAATACATAGAGGAAAAAGACTCAGCACAGAAAATGAAATGGAAAAAAAGACTTGCCTACAACACACACAAAAAGACATAAAAATGACAACACAAAGCACATACCTATCAGTAATCACACTGAATATACATAAACTAAACACACCAATAAAGATATGGGGAGTGGCTGATGGGTTAAAAAAAAATGATCCACCTTCATGCTACCTACAGGATACACACATTAGACTCTAAGACGTAAACTACAACTACAACTCAAAAGTTGGAAAAATAGGTATCAGGCTAACAACATTCAAAAAAGAGCAAGATTGGCAATATTAATCTCTGATAAAATAGACTTTAAAGTAAAATCCACCACATTGGATAAAGAATGACATTATATAATGATTAAAGGTTCAATACTCGAGGTGGACATAACCATAATAAATATCTACACACCCAATGAAGGGCTCCAAAGCACATAAAACAAATACTATCTTCCTTGAAAACAGAAATAGCTCCACAATAATAGTAGGAGACTTCAACACACCACTCTCAGTGAAGGACAGAACATCTAGCAAATGCCTAATAAAGATACAGAACATCTAAATGCCTCAGTCAACCAACTTGACCTCATAGACATATACAGAACACGCCACACAACAGTAGCCAAGTATACTTTCTTTTCCAAGGCACGTGGAACATTTTCCAAAATTGACCAACTATTAGGCCACAGAGCAATCCTTAACAAAATTCAAATCACTGAAATAATACAAAGTATCTTCTTGGAAGATAAAGGCGTAAAAGTAGAAACCAATAACAGAAGAAAGATGGGGGAGAACATAGAAACTAAATAATATTTTGATCAAAAATGACTAGGTTATAGCAGAAACCAAGGATAAAATAAAAAAATTCATAGGCTCAAATGATGATGAAAACACCTTCTACCAGAATCTACAGGACACAACAAAAGCAGTTCTCAGACGTCAATTTACCTCAATAAATGAACACATTGGAAAAGAAGGAAAGCGTAAATCAAAGAATTAACTCAGCAACTTAAACAAGTGGAAAGAGCCCCCAAAAAGAAAGCCTCGGGCATCAGAAGAAAGCAAACAGTAAAAACTGGAGCAGAAATAAATGAAATAGAGAATAGAAAAATGATTCAAAGAATTAACAAGACCAAAAGCTGGTTTTTTGTTTGTTTATTTGTTTGTTTTTGTAAAGACAAGTAGAATTGATAAGCCATTGGCCAAACTGACGAAAGAAAAATAGGAGCGGAAGCAAAAAAACTCAAATCATAGATGAGATGGGCAATATCACGACAGACCCAACTGAAATTAAGAGAGTCATAACAAAATACTATGAAAAGTTGTACTCTAATAAATTCAAAAACTGAGAGGAAATGGGCAAATATCCAGAACCACACCACCTGCCAAAACTAACACAAACAGAAGTAGAACAACTAAATAAACCCATCACAAAAGAAGGGATTGAAAGCATAATTAAAAAACTCCCAAATAAAAAAGTCCTTGCCATGATGGCTTTGCTGAAGAATTCTACCAAACATTCAGAGAAGAGTTAACACCACTATTGCCTAAATCATTTCAGAGCATAGAGAAGAATGGAATACTCCCCAATTCATTCTACAGAGACAGCATAACCCTGATACCAAAACCAGGTAAAGACAGCACAAAAAAGGAAAATTACAGACCAACGTTTCTCATGAGCTTAGACACAGAAATCATCAACAAAATTCTAGCCAATAGAATTCAACATGTCAAAACAACAATTTATCATGGCCAAGCTGGATTCAGGCCAGGAATGCAGAGATGGTTCAACATGAGAAAAACAATATAATCAACCACACAAATAAAACAAGAACCACTTGATTTTATCAGTTGATATAGAAAGGGCATTTGATAAAATCCAACATCCATCCATTCATGCTAAAAACTCTCAGTAAAATAGGAATAGAAGGGGCATCTATGCAAAGCCAACATCCAACATCATCCTAAATGGAGAGAGTCTGAAAGTATTCCCCTTGAGAACAGCTACCAGACAAAGATGGTCATTGTCACCACTCTGATTCAACGTTTTTCTGGAGGTTCCAGCTAGAGCAGTCAGGCAAGATAAAGAAATAAAGTTCATCCACATGAGTCAGATCCGACTCGACGGCACTTGGCTATGTTGGTAAGGAAAAAGTATCTCTGTTTGCAGATGATATGATCTTACACCCAGAAAATCCTAGAGAATCCACAAATAAAAACTTTGGGAACCAACAGAAGACTTGGGAGGACGGGGGGAACGGAATGCAAAAAGAAGAAAAAGTTCTAGGTGAAATGTTAAGTTTTAGTTATTTTGAGTTTGAAGTGCCTATAGGAAATCTCGTTGGAAGTGTCCAGTAGGCTATTTGAATTACAAATCTCTGTGTAACTCAAGCAGAGAAATGAGACTGGAGATTATTATCAGAGCTGATGGTATTTACTCTCTGCAGGAGTTAGAATATACTACCACAGAGTGCTAGCATTGCGTCAGACATGAAATGTAACTGCTTTCCAGTGGTATGGTGGGGAGGAGGATCGAGAAGGATGTTAAGAAACTTTCAGGAATGGTACTAACTTGGAACAGAGTAGGTAGCCCTTCGGATGGGGCCAGTAATCAGAGACAGAATTCAAACAGAAGCGTTGTAAAGCCCCAATCCTTTTCCAGGCTAGTTATTAAAAACCAAAAGGAGCTAGATCAGTGAAATGAGGCTGAGACTGTGGCATGGCTTCAGAGATTCAAAGATGATGTGGAAGTGAAGAATCTCACAGAAATAGGGCAAGAGAGAAATCTTCCTAAAAAACAAGGCTGACTGAGGTCCCAGACGTCCCGGGTGCCAATGGAGAAGGTGGAAAAGGAATTCCAGGTGTCAAAGTTATACAGGATGACAGCCTGGATCCCCATAAGACTATCTGTGGCAGGAAGTAGGATGTGTGTAGAGGGAAAGCATGTCAGATTCCTATTTTCACCCATGGGTACTATTAGCAGTATACCATTTCAGAAATCTGAAAATGAATGGACCATTGATATATTATCAAATGGTCCATCATTTGTTTCAGGAGAGGGCAAAAGCAGCCCATAGATGGCTTGATAGGCCTTTTAAGCTAGAATGGGTACATAACATCTTGATGATCCTACCTCGAGTCGGATCCAACCTTGATGGATCTATGTTGATAGGGAACCATACTGCTGTCACTTTAAAAGCAAGCCATTAAGCCTGATATTTTTAACTCGTCACCTTACTCCTGAGCCTCACGCATTCTTTTTTTCCCTTGTGCTCTTCATGTGTTTTTTTCCTTTTTCTTAAATTTATAGTAAATATAAAGGTAACAAAACATTTGGCATTTCAACAATCGTTACATGCGTAGTTCGGCAACATCAATTATGTTCATTATTTTGTTCAATCATCACTCTTAACCATTTCTGAATCTTTGTGTTTCCCTTAACGGAAGCTCAGTACCCCCTTAGCATTGCGTCTTTCTTCTCCCTCCCTCTCATCCACCCTTGATAACTGTCATGGATTGAATTGTGTCCCCCCAAAAATAGATGTAGCCATATGGCTGGGCCATGATTCCCAGCATCTTGTGACTGTCCTCCATTTTGTGGTTTTCCTATGCTGTATGTTAAAGTACTAGGGTGGGACTGTAAATCCCTTCATAGGCCTACCTCCGTGCTCCACTGTAAAGGGAGTTTCCCTGGAGTATGGCTTGTCCCACCCTTAATCCTTTCATCCTGCAGGAGATAAAAGGAAAGAGAAGCAGGCTGAGAATTGGAAACCTCACACCATCAAGCAAGCAGCACCGGGAGAAGAGTGTGTCCTTCAGACCTGAGGTTCCTGCGCCAAGATGCTCCCTGGACAAAGGGTGATGCAATACCAGACTTTCCTCCAGAGCCGACAAGGGGAAAAGCCTCCCCCTGGAGCACACATTCTGAATTTGGACTTGTAGCCTACCGGACTGTGTAAGAATAAACCTTCCTTTCTTAAAGCCATCCACTCTGTGGCATTTCTCTTAGGGCAGCCCTAGGTGACTAAAACATAATTTGGTACCACGAGAGTGGGGTGCTACTCTAGCAAGTGCCTAAAATGTGGAAGCCATTTTGAAGCTGTGAATGGATACAAGATTCAGAAAGAACCTAGGAGAACTGTTAACACCGAAGAAGGTGTAGATGGTGAGAATCGAACAGCAGAGGACCAGGAGCAGCGGCAGCGGCAGCAGCAGAACCAGAGGCAGCACTGGAGCCGACCCATGGAGGGAGAGCGCTAAGTGCCTGCACACAGAGTTTTCCTCATGGAACCGGCTGCCTCCGGGCACTTGAATCGGTGCAGCTGGCCTTGCTGACCCACAGAGCGACAGAGCCGAGTGCCTTTGGGCAGGATGCTTTCCAGTAAGAGTGGGGTACCTCCAGCGCTTAAATCAGTGGGGCTGCAGAGCTTTGGAACACTTGCCCCAGCAGGGCAGATGTGGGCCTGAGGCCCCGGGCCATGCGGCCATAGGAAGCAGAAGCTGAAGAGACAAACAGCATGAGAAACTGAGCTGCCTCAGTCTCAAAAGGTATGGCCAAGGCCTCAGGGGTTTCAAAGGGTGGAGCTAGGGCTATCTGTGTTTTGTCAGAGTGGAATTGCCACTCAGTTGGGCTTTAGGGTGCACCTAAAGCTGATGGAGCAGAGTTTCTGTCCAAGTGGGCCTTGAAGGCAGAGTTGTAGCACAGGACCAGGGATCTCTACTCAGAATCCAGAGAGTGTGGCCAATACCTAGAGTCTGGAGGGCAGGGCCGTTGTGTAGAATGTCTCAGAAAATGTAAGAGTATTTCCAAAGCTTTGAGGGCTAATGTAATGTGTTCTGTTTACTTGCCGGTTGCCTGTTAATGCCTTCTTTCCCTGCAATTTCTCCCATTTGTAATGGAAAGTCTGACTTGTGCTTGTTCTGCCATTGTACCTTTAGAAGCAGATAGCTTATATTCTACGTTTCAGATGTAGAAGAGTTTTTGTATTTTGGACTTGAAAGTCGTTTACGACTCCTATCATACGGGATGAATGTGTTACATATTTCAATGATGTGATTTTTGGGGTGCCAAAGGGTGGAATGTCGCAGCTGGAACTGTGTCCCCCCAAAATAGATGCAGCCATGTGGCTGGGCCATGATTCCCAGTATCTTGTGACTGTCCTCCATTTTGTGGTTTTCCTATGCTGTATGTTAAAGTACTAGGGTGGGACTGCAAATCCCTTCATAGGACTACCTCCCCGCTCCGCTGTAAAGGGAGTTTCCCTGGAGTATGGCTTGCCCAACCCTTAATCCTTTCATCCTGCAAGAGATAAAAGGAAAGAGAAGCAGGCTGAGAACTGGAAACCTCACACCATCATGCAAGCAGCACTGGGAGAAGAGTGTGTCCTTCAGACCTGAGGTTCCTGCGCCAAGACACTCCCTGGACAAAAACTGATACAGACTTTACTCCAGAACCGACAAGGGGGAAAACCTTCCCGTGGAGTGCACATCCTGAATTTGGACTTGTAGCCTACCGGCTGTGCAGGAATAAACCTTCCTTTGTTAAAGCCATCCACTCTGTGGCATTTCTGTTAGAGCAGCCCTAGCTGACTAAAACAATAACCTTTAGTAAACCTTCATCTCTATACATTTGCCTATTCTAGATACTTCATATAAGTAGTATCATACAATATTTGTGCTTTCGCAACAGACTTGTTTCATTCACCATAATGTTTTCAAGATTCTCCCATGGCAGGATGTATCAGAACTTCATTTTTCTCTTTATGGCTCCACACCTCATTCTTAAATATTGCTGAGAATGGGGTGAGAGTCAAGGATGGGGTAGGGTCAGTCACCATCTGGCAGACGCAACCAAGAGTCACATATTCATCACAGGGATAAATCGCAATATGTTGTTGTTTTCTTTTTTTTAAGTGTGACTGAGTGAAAATATACAATCCAAGTTAAATTTGGCTGCCTGCCTTTCTGCAGCTCCTTCTGCTCACCTTCCCTAGTGACAGCACACTCTTCCTTTCTGTTCTACAGATGTCATATCCTCTTAACAATCTTCTGTCCCTTCCTCTCCACGTTCTCCTCTCCCTTCCAGTAAGAGGCCAGCAGGACAGCATCCTGTAAATGCATAGAACCACAGAGTGACCATATGGTCACTTTGTGGCCCCAGGTCCAATCCATTCCAGTCCAAAGAGTTGAGCTCAGTGATGATTTAAGATCAGGAGCAGCATCAAGTCTAGGGGCCATGTTCCCAGAGGAACTCCCGGGCCTTCGGGCCATCAGCTGAGGTCTTTTAGTGGAGTTCTTGAGGTGCACCCCTCTTTTTCTCATGACATCACTGGGACTCAACATTGTTTGCACCATCACATCTGTCATTGGTAGTGGCTGGGCACCATCTGGTACTTCTGGTCACATGTTGATACAATCACCCATGCACGTGGGTCCTTCTGTCTTCTGGGCTCTTTTTCCCACATGTCTTTGTTGTCCTCGGTGATCATCTGATCTGGCTGAGTTGGGGCCATTTGGTGCACTCAGATGGCAGCATGCTAGCTATTAAGACCCCAGAAGCCCCTCACCAATATGGAGTGCAGAAGACTCTCTTAGCAATAGGCTAGTTATGGCAATGGGACTTGATGTCCCCTGAAAGCATGGTCCCCGGACCCCCACCCTTGCTACTCTATCCTTGCAGTATTGGGTTAAGATGAGAAGAGTTTTCAGTTTATGATGAAGTCCAGGTAAGTTGATCTTCTTTCAAATGTGTGCTGCCACTGCTTTCACCTAACCAAATTTCTATCAACTATGTAATCTATAATCAAGCCTCTCTCTGCTCCCTCCTCTTCCTTATAGCCACCAAAGAGTCTTTTCTTCTGTATATGAGTCTGTTTTTAAGTCTTTATAGTAGGGGTCTCATATAATATTTTTCCTTGTGCCGCTGACTGCCTTCACTCAACGTAATGTCTTCCAACTGAAACCATGTTATGAGATGCTTCCTAAAATCGTCATTGTTTTTTATCATTGCATAGTGTTTCATTGAGTATATATATAGCAAAATTTGTTTATCCATTCATCTGTTGTTGGGCATCTGGATTTATTTCATCTTTATGCTGTTGTGGACTGTGCTGCAATAAACATTCGTATGCGTGTATCCATTTGTATGACTACCCTTGATTCTGTAGGATATATTCCAAGCAGTGGGATCACCGGATCAAGTGGTGTATCTATTTCCAGCTTTTTAAGGAAGCACCAGATTGCTTTCCAAAGAGGCTGTGCCATTTTGCAATCCCAGCCGCAGTGTAGGAGAGTTCCAATTTCTCCACAGCCCCTCCAGCATTTGTTGTTTTGTGTTTTGGGGACCACGGCCAACCTTGTTGGGGTGAGATGATATCTCATCATTGTTTTGAGTTGAATTTCCCTGATAGCTAATGATCATGACAATTTCCACATGTGTCTTTTGGCTGTCTGGATATCCTCTTTTGCGGAGGTCCGCCATCAGCCTTGTAGACAAAGTCACGAGCTCCTGCAAATGACGGGCTGAAGCATCTCACCTGTGACATGTTTTTTAGCCTACTGTCCTTGATATTATTTGGCTTCCTAATCAAATTTTCTTCAAAAAGATACCCCCTCCTCTCCTGGCACAAGGATCAGGGGAGATGCCTTCTGAGAGGGGCCCCTTTTACTACCCCCTTGGTCTATGAAATAATATCGGGAAAACTGTACAGGAATTTTCTGAGGAAAAAGAGCTCAGAGGAATGATCTCTAACACAGCCAGCTTTGAGAGCAATGAGGCTGGCCCAACCCCTGCTGACTTCCCCCAACTGCACATCCCCACCCATGTGAAAGGAATTATCCTCTTTAGAACAGCTTGAGAAGGACATAGGGTGGGGGACAGTAGATGTTTACTATCCCTGCAGGAGGAGATAAAGAGCAAAGTAGGAACAAATAGAGATCATAAACTTTAGACCCTTCCTCGTGAACCTTTTAACCTTGAGGTATAAGTAGGGCTGATTGAGCTCGAGGCATCCTTAGGCCATTATCTAAAAAGCCTTGACAGTTAAAAGGATCACCAGGTTTCAGTTAACTAATAGCTCATGTGGCAGGGTAAAAAATTACATCACCTCAAGACCACGAGGTTTTTGGTTTTAAACTAGCCAATAGATTGTGTGGTCAGTGGGCAGGGTAAAAATCACGTCACTCTTACTATAAAAACAATAAAGACAGACAGCCTTCTCTCTTGCTCTCTGGGTCGGGCTGCCTTAAACCAGAAAAGTCTTTTCTGTCTCCTTGATTCATTTCCCGCCGCGCCTCTCCCTCCGTCCGTGCGGGACCCTACAAAGTGTTGGGACCGGCTCCCGGCACTCTTTAGAGATGTGTCTGTCCGTCACCTTCACCCATCGCTTAATTGGATCTTTTATCCTTTTCTTGTTGATATTTTGTAGTAAATTGTAGAATATGGAGATCAGACATCGGTCTGACATATAGTTGCCGAATTTTTTCTCCCCATGCTGTAGGCGGTCTTTTAATTTTTTTGATAAGGTCCTTGGATGAGCAAAAGTGTTTGATTCTTAGTAGTTACCGTTTATCTACTTTCTCTTCTGTTGATCGTGCTTTGTCAGTTTTTGAAGTCTAAGTTGTCTGTTAAAACTTCCCTTATTGATCCTATTTTTTTCTTGGATGAGCTTTATTGTTTTAGATTTGATATTTAGGGCTTCTATCCAATTTGAGTTGGTTTTTCTATAAGGTGTGAGATACGGGTCTTGTTTCAATTTATTGCAGATGGATGTCATGGATCAAATTGTGTCCCCACAAAAATATCTGTAGCCGTGTGGCTGGGCCATGATTCCCAGTATCTTGTGACTGTCCTCCATTTTGTGGTTTTCCTAAGCTGTATGTTAAAGGACTAGGGTGGAGCTGTAAATCCCTTCATAGGATTACCTCCCTGCTGCACTGCAAAGGGAGTTTTCCTGGAGTATGGCTTGCCCCACCTTTAATCCTTTCATCCTACAAGAGATAAAAGGACAGAGAAGCCGGCAGAGAACTGGGAACCTCGCACCATCAAGCAAGCAGCACCGGGAGAAGAGTGCATCCTTCAGACCTGAGGTTCCTGCACCAAGATGCTCCCTGGACAAAGACCGATGCAATACCGGCTTTGCCTCCTGAGCCGACAAGGGGAAAGCCTTCCCCTGGAGTGAATGCCCTGAATATGGACTTGCAGCCTACCGGACTGTGCAAGAATAAACCTTCCTTTGTTAAAGCCATCCATTCTCTGGTATTTCTGTTAGAGCAGCCCTAGCTGACTAAAATGATGGCTATCCAATTTTACCAGCACCATTTGTTAAACAGCCTGTTTTTACCTCAGTTTAAAATCTTAGGGCCTTTGTCAAATATCAGCTGTTTATAAGAGGATGGTGGCATCTCTGGGGTTTCAACTCTGTTCCATTGATCTATCTGTATCTTTCTGTACCAGTACCAAGCTGTTTTGACAACTGTGACAATGTAATAGGTTCTAAAGTCGGGTAGTGAGAGGCCTACATGTATGTCCTTCAGTAGTGCTTTGCTTATCCAGGGTTTTTTCCCTTTCCAAACAAGGTTGCTGATTTACTTCTCCATCTCATTAAAAAATGTCACTGGAATTTGTATTGGGATTGCATTATCTATGTAGATTTTGGGGGGTAAAATAGACCTTTTCACAGTGTTAAGTCTTCCTATCCATGAGCAGGGTAGGCGTCTCCATTTATGTAGCCAGCCAGCCAAATGCCGTCGAGTCGGATCCGACTCATGGCGACCCTAGAGGCCAGGGTAGAACTGAGCCCCAGAGTATTCAAGGAGCGCCTGGTGGATTTGAACTGTTCTCCTTGTAAAGGTCTCTTATTTCTCTAGTTAGATTTATTCCTAGGTGTTTTATCTTCTTGGGGGTTATAGTAAATAGTATTTGTCTTAGTCACCTGGTACTGCTCTAGCAGAAAATACCACGAGTGGAAGGTTTCGTGAAGGGAAGCATTATTGACACAGTCTGGTAAGCTGCAAATCCATTTATAAATTGTAAGTCCATTCAGAATGAGAAATCGTCACAGTCCGGTAGGCTGAGTCCAAATCCAGTGACAGCATCTCAGCACAGGAACCTCGGGTCCAAAGAACATGCTCTGCTCTCGGTGATTCTCTCTTGGTGCTATGAGGCTGCCAACTTCCTTGTCTCACTTCTCTCCCATATAACCCAAGCTTGTAGCTTGAGAGCTGCCTCACTAACCGAACTATTGCCCATTCTCCATCATCAATCTAACAGAGACAAGATTCACAGCACATGGGAGGAAGGGCACTCTACTGGGACTCATAGCCAAAGGAAATCAACACATACATTTTTAGGGGGACACAGTTCAATCCATGACATCCCACCCTTTGGCACACCAAGAATCATATCATTAGAACATAAAAAATATGGTCTTTCATAGCATAGCAACAGTTTTCATTCATAGCATAGCAGCAGTTTTCATTCATAACCAAGCAATTTATCAGAACACATTACATTAACCCTCATGGCTTCAAAAACATTATTCCATACTCTAAGACATTTCATCACCATTCTCTTCAACTTTAGATATTGGCCACACTCTACAGATTCTGCGTGGAGGCCCCTGGGCTTCAGCTCTGCCTTCCAGGCCCTCTTGGACAGCACTCTGCCCCCTTGGCTTTAGGTGCACCCAAAGCCCAACTGAATGGCAATTCCACTCCCACAAACACAGAAGGCCCTAGCTCCACCCTTTCACAGCCATACCTTCTGAGACTGAGGCAGCTCAGCCCGTCATCAACCTTGGGCTGCAACCCCACATCTTCTTCATCAACTTGCCTCAGCTCTGAGACTGAGGCAGCTCAGCCTCACATCAACCTTAGGCAGCAACCGTACATCTTCATCAACTTGTCTCAGCTTTTGCTTCCAATGGCCTCATGGCCTGGGCCTCAAGCCCAGGTCTGCCCTACAGGGGCAAGTGTTCCAACACTCCATAGCTCTGTAGCTCCACCGATACAAGTGCCTGGAGGCACCCCACTCGATCAAGTAGCTTCCTGCACACAGGCACTCAGCCCTCTTGTTCCGTGGGTCAGCAAGCTTAGCTTCACTGATTCAAGCGCCTGGAGGCACCCAACTCCACCAGGAAGCCTTCTGTACACAGGCATTCAGCATTCTCGCTCTTTGGGTCGACTCCCTGGTCTACTGCTGCCAGTTCGCTGCTGCTGTTGCTTTCCTCACCATCTGCTGTGCTCTCAAGTGCTCACCATCTGCTGTGCTCTCTTGAGTGCCCTCTTTCAGACATCCACAGTTTTGAAACAAAAACACATTTTAGGTATTTGTTAGAGCAGTATCCCACTCCCAGTACCAAACTCTATCTTAGTCACCTGGTACTGCTCCAACAGAAAATACCACGAGTGGAAGGTTTCGTGAAGAGAAGCTTTTATTGTCACAGTCCGGTAAGCTGCAAATCCATTAACAAGTTGTAAGTCCATTCAATGTGAGAAATCATCACAGCCCGGTAGGATAGGTCCAAATCTAGAGACAGCATCTCGGCACAGGAACCTCGGCTCCAAAGGACGTGCTCCGCTCTTGGTGCTTCTCTTTTGGTAGTACGAGGTTCCCAACTTCCTCGGCTCACTTCTCTCCCTCATAACAAAAATATCTACATTTTAGGTATTTGTTAGAGCAGTACCCCACTCCCAGTACCAAATTCTGTTGTAGTCACCTGGTACTGCTCTAACAGAAAATACCACGAGTGGAAGGTTTCGTGAAGAGAAGCATTATTGACACAGTCTGGTAAGTTGCAAATCCATTTGTAAACTGTAAGTCCATTCAGAATGAGGAATCATCACAGTCCAGTAGGCTGAGTCCAAATTCAGTGAGAGCGTCTCAGCACAGGAACCTCAGGTCCAAAGGACGTGCTCTGCTCTCGGTGATTCTCTCTTGGTGGTATGAGGTTCTCAACTTCCTTGCCTAACTTCTCTCCTTTATAACCCACAAGCTTGTAGCTTGAGACCTGCCTGAGTAACACAGTTGTTGCTCATTCTCCTTCATCAATCTCACAGAGGCACGATTCACAACACATGGGAGGAAGGGCACTATATTGGGACTCATAGCCAAATCAAATCAATACGTACTTTTGGGGGGAGACACAATTCAATCCATGACAGTACTGATTTTGTGATTTCTTCTTTAATGGTGTCTTTGTTGGTATAAAGGAATTCTACTGGTTTACTTATGTTTATCTTATATCCCGAGACTTTGCTGAACTCTTCTATCAGTTTGAGTAGTTTACTTATGGATTCTTTAGGATTCTCTGCATGTAGAATCATATCTGCAGATAGGGAGATTTTTGCTTCTTTTTTGCTGATGCAGATGCCCTTTATTTCTCTGTCTTGTCTAATTGTTCTGGACAGAGCTTCTAGTACAATGCTGAACAGGAGAGGTGAGAGTGGGCATCCTTGTCAAGTTCCCATTCTCAAGGGGAATTGTTTCACTCTCTCTACATTGAGGATGATGTAGGCGGTTGGCTTCGTATAAATGGCCCTTATTGCACTGAGGAATCTGTCTTCTGTTCCTATTTCGCTGAGAGTTTTTAGCATCAGTGGGTGCTGGACTTTATCAAGTGCCTTTTCTTCATCAACTGACAAAATCAGGTGATTCTTGTCTATTTATGTGGTTGATGGCATTAATTGTTTTTCTGATGTTAAACCAGCACTGCATCCCTGGTATGAATCCGACTTGGTCATGGTGAATTGTTTTTTCAATATGTTATTGAATTCTATTGGCAAGCATTTTGTTGAAGATTTTGGCCTCTAGGTTCATGAGTGATATTGGTTTGTAGTTCTCCTTTTTTGCTGGATCTTTCACTGGCTTTGGTATCAGCGTTACGCTGGCTTCATGGAATGAATTTGGGAGTATTCCATCCCTTTCTGTTTTGTGAAATAGTCTCAGTAGTATCGGAACTAACTCTTCTCTAAAAGCCTGATAGAATTCTGTGGTGAAGCCATCTGGGCCAGGACTTCTTTAGTTGGTAGTTTTTGATGACTTTTTCAACCTCTTCCTTTGTGATGGGTTTATTGAGTTGATTCGCTTCACCTTGTGATAATTTTGGTAGGTGATGTGAATCTAGGAATTTGTACATTTCCTCTAAGTGTTCAAATCTGTTAAGAGTACAGTCTTTCATAGTATTTTGTTATGATATTTTTGACTTCTGTTGGAGCTGTTTTAACATCTCCCGTCTCATTTCTTATTCAGGTTATTTGTTTCCTTTCCTGTTGTTCTTTAGTAAGTTTAGCCAATGCCTTGTCGATTATGTTGTTCTTTTCAAAAAATCAGCTTTTGGTCTTACCATTTTTTTTCAATTGTTCTTCTATTTTTTAATTTGTTTGGTTCTGCTCTAGTCTTTATGATTTGTTTCCTGCTGGTGTCTGAAGGGTTCCTCTGTTGCTCTCTTTTTACTTGTTCAAGCTGCAGGGTTAATTCTTTGGTTTGGATTCTTTCTTCCAGATGTGTGCATTTACAGAGATAAATTGACCCCTGAGCACTGCTTTGGCTGCGCCCCATAGGTGCTAGTAGGAAGTGTTTTCATTCTCATTGGAATTCATAAATTTCTTTATTTCACCCTTGATTTCTTCTATAACCCTCAGCTTTTTGAGCAAGATTGTGTTCCCTTTCCATGAGTCACAGTTTCAATCTACCTTTTTTCTGATGTTGATTTCAACTTTTCTGGCTTTATGATCTGAGAAGATGCTTTGCAGCAATTGAGGTTTGGATTTTATTGGGATTTGCTTTACGTCCTAGCACATGTTGTATTCTGGAAAGTGTTCCGTGTGCACTGGAGAAGAAGGTGTAGTTATCTGCTGATGGATAGAAAGTTCTATACATGTCAGTGAGGTCTAGTTAGTTAATTGTCACAATAAGTTCTTCTGTGTCTTTATTGAGCTTTTTTCTAGAAGATCTGTCCAATACTGAAAGCGGAGTGTTGAAGTCTCCAACTATTATTGTGGAGTCATCTTTCTCATTTTTGAATGTAGTCAGTGTTTCTTTGATGTTTCTTTAGATGCTCTAGTATTGGGTGCATAAATATTTAATATTGTTAAGTTCTGCATATGTATTGAACCTTTCAGCAGTAGTGTCCATCGTTGACCACGATGGTGGATTTTACATTAAAATCTATTTTATCTGAGATTAGTATTGCCACACCTGCTCTTCTTTGTATAGTGTTAGCTTGGTATGTATCATTCCATCCTTTAATTTTCAGTTCGTTCATATCTTTAAGTCTAAGGTGAGTTTCTTGTAAGCAACATGTAGACGGGTCGTGTCTTTTGATGCAAGATGTCACTCACTGTCTCTCTCCTGGAGCGTTGAGTCCATTTACAGTCAATGTAATTATTGATAGATATGTGTTTACTGCTGTCATTTTGATGTATTTATTTTTGTGTTGATGTTATCTCTGTTGATGTTAATATTCTGTTCTGGGACCTTCTTTGTGGGATGATTTTCCACCTTCTTCAGAGTTTGTTTTGTGTTTTTTGAGACTCCTGTATTAAGTTTCTTGTTTTGATATGTTACATCTTTATTGTGATTTGTGGCTACTCCTACGGTCCCCCTTAATAATCTATGTTTAAACCCAATTTTAACTTCTACATATCTTATTAACTTCCTCTCCATCAGGAAGGACTATAACTACTGTAGTATATCCCTCTCTTTAATGTGATGGTATCATATTTTTCGTGATAGGATCACTGGATCACTTCTTTTAATATTATAGCTTTGGTTGAGTTTTGTGTGTTCCCTAACTGAGTATGTTTCTGGATTTGTCCTGTATTGTCTCCTAAAATATAGAGTTAATGGTTTTGTTTTTCTAAGCCAACAGCTTCTTTCAGTATTTCTTGTAGCTTTGGTTTGGTTTTTACAAAGTCTCTGAGTTTCTGTTTATCTGAGAATGTCTTAATTTCATTTTCATATCTGAAAGACAGTTTTGCAAGGCATATAATTCTTGGAAGTTTTTCTCCCTTCAAGGCCTTGAATGTGCCATCCCACTGCCTCTGTGCCAACATCGTTTCTGCCGAGAAGTCAGACGAAAGCCTACAGGGCTTCCCTCTGAGTGTTAGCTTTCGTTTGAGTCTTGCTGCCTGTAAGAGTTTCTGCTTCTGTTTCCTTTCGTTAAGCTTGATTATAGTAAGTCTTAGTGTCTTTCTTTTGGGGTCTACATTGTGTGGTGTTTGATACATATCTTGGATATGTTCTCCTCTTTCATTATTTCAAGGAAGTTTTCTGTCAGCAACTCAACAACAGTACTCTCTGTGTTTTCAGGTGTCCATCCCTGTTCAGGAACTCCAGTTAATCACAGATTGTTCCTCTCGATAGCTTCCCGCATGTTTCTTAATGCTTCCTCAGTTTTCTTGTTTCTTTTCTCTGATTTCTCCTCATAGATGCTGGAGTCAGTAGCTCTGTCTTCCAAGTCAGAAAGGCTATTTTCCAGTTGTTCAATGCTATTCTCTTGGCTTTGAAATTAATTGTTTATTTATGTAGCTTTGTTATTGATCTGTTGGATTTCAGAATGCTGATGTTCCACTGTTTTGAATAGCTGGCTTAATTTTTCATTTTGCTCTGCTGCATCTTGTATAATGCCTAGGAGGGCTCTCTATATAAGTCTTTTGTCCTCGACCTCCTAAAGTTTCAGAAAGTCTTCTTCATCAGGAAGTTCTTTGGTTCTTTCTTTTGGGAAGCTTTCTGTAGCCAATGGGTGGATTTTTCTTTAAGTGTCTCACGAGGGTTTGTTGCTTTTGCGGCATCTAGAGGTTGTTTAGTTTCTCTGGAGTCGCCTCAACATGTGCTGAGGTGCAGTCTGAGACAAAAGTTGGTCACCAGTCACGTCTATGTACTCCAGTGACTGGGCCCGGTGGAATCTCTGGGGTAGCAGGCTCCACCTCCTGGCTGGCAAAGACATGGCCCTGCTTATGGAGTCACTGGGGGACCATCAACTGACCCAGTGTTGTGGATCAGTACAGGCTGGAAGAGATGCTGTCAGGCTGCACCACAGTTATTTCTCTAGGTAGTCTTATTTTGAAAGGTAGTAGCTACCTGACAGCTTCCAAAATCAGTGAGACTGTCAGGTGTGCAAGATCCTCCTTCCAGCTGGCAATGGAGGTACTTCTATATTTATCCCCAGATGCCGTGATCTAGTTCAAAGTATGGACAGGCTACTGTCTTGCTGTCGTTTGCTTCTGGGCCCCACCCATAAGGCTAGACTGTACTAAACACAGCTTTTCTGCTGGGAAAGTGCTCCCTGGGCTGGCACTGCCCCCCAGCCTGGGAATTAGCTCATGCTGAGGCCTCCCTTTAGGTAACTCTGCCTCCCAGTTGAACCAGATGGCCTCCCGTACAAGCTGTCCTGCCCACTGCAAAACAGCCAAATCAGTGGCAGAGGTTTGGAAAGAGAGGGTGGAGGGGCCATGGTGCTCTAAGTCCAGAGCCAGGCTCTCAAAGCATGGCTATTCCACTCACTGATCATGCCAGCAGTGCGGCTGAGCTTTGCTGCCAGTTAAGCCCAGCTCCCGCTGCTGGCTAACTAAAAGAAAAAAAGTAAAAAATGCCGATTACCTTCAGTCCACAAGAGCCAGCCCTTCAGCAGTGGTGATGGTCAGTGAAAGAGAAGAAGTTTCCCATACAGTGGCACGTAGTCCAAATTGACAGCCTTATGCCATGTCCTAGGGCTCACTGGGTGTCCAGAAGGCTCCATTTAATTATGAATCCAGGCCTTAGTTTTCAGACAGAATTAGGGAGATGTGTGTCTAGTCCCCCTTTTTGATTCTGATCCTCCTCTTTTTCTTTTCTTTTTTTCTTTTTTTTAAGAATCTGTTCACCCAGAAGACAGACCCACGGAGGTGGGCGACCACATCGACTTGTGACCAGAAGAAGCGGCCACCACCAGTGATAGCTGTGATGGAGTTCACAAAGTTGAGTCTCACTGGCAACACAAGAATAAAATGGAGTGCACCCTGAGATCTCCACTAAAAGACTACAATTGATGGTCTGGTGGCCTCGGAATTCTCCTGGTAGCATGGCCCCTGGCCCTGATACTGCCCCGTCGATAAATCATAATGGAGGTCAACTCTTCAGACAGGAATGGATTGGACTTGGCAACACAGAGTGACCATATCATGCGTGCACTTTATGATTCTATGCGTCTATAGGATGTCGTCTTGCTGACAGCTTACTGGAGGCAGGGGAGTGGATGGAGAGGAGGGGATAGGAGATTTGGGGGAGGGTAAGACATGTATGGAGTGGAGAGGAAGAGTGTGCTGTCACCAGGCAGGGAGAGCAGTAGGAGCTGCATATAGGTGGGCATGCAAATTTATATGAGAATGTAAATTTCCATTCAATCATAAATAAGAAAAATAAAAAGAATACATTTCTCCACCCCACTTTGGTAAGTGATATCTGTGATCGTCAAAGCCAGCAAGTGGACATGTAGGTAACATTAGTTGGTTGTAACTCACCTGGAGCAGAGGAGAATAAATGTCACAAAGGATAAAAGGAAAATATAATCCCAAGTGACAGAAAGGGCTGTATAATCCAGAGACTACATCAGCAAGAGAACAGAAGAACTAGATGGTGCCAGACACCATCAGTAACTGCTCTGACTAGGAATCCAACATAGAGTCCCTAAAGTAGCAGGAAAAAGAAAAAAGAGTTTTCAGAAAAAGAACTCTATTGAAAAGATCAGACTTAATGGTCCAACACAATGGATGGTCCCTGAAAAACACAGTCCCTGGACTCTCCATCAGCCCAGCCTGAAGCCAATTCTTAAAACAAAGATTGGACTAGACTATAAGACAAAATGATACTGGCATGGAGTGTGCTTCTTGGCTTATGTGCATACATGAGGCTAACTGAGCAGCTGCTGTCAAGAGGCGAGATGAGAGGGTAGAAAGGGACAGGAGATGGTTGAACGGGCCACAGAAATACAGAGGGAAACGGAGGAGTGTGCTGTCACAAGGTGGGAAGAGGAGCTAGAGTAGCATAGCAAAGTGTGTACAAGGTTTTGTGTGACAAGTTGACGTGGATTTTTGTAAATTTTCAACTTGAAGCACAACAATTTTTTTTTAAAGAGATTGAAAAGGTAATTTAAAAACCCCCAATCAAAAAAGGCCAAGCCCTGATGGCTTCACTGGAGAATTCTAACAAACTGTCAGGGAAAAGTTAACATCACAGTTACTTTAAAGATATTCCAGAGCATGGCAAATGTTGGGATACTGCCAAACTCATTCTATGAAGCCAGTATAACCCTGATACCAGAATCAGGGAAAGACAGCACAAGAAAACTACAGATGAATATCTCTCATGAACTTAGATGCAAAACTCAACAGAATTCTAGACAATAAAGTTGAATAACATATCTAAAAAAATAATTCACCATGATTGAGTGGGATTCATACCAGGAATTCAAGTATAGTTAAACATTAGAGAAACAGTGTTATCCTTTGATATTATCCTTTGATTCAGAAAAGGCGTTTAACAAAGTCCAACATCTAATCATGTTAAAAGCTGTCATCAAAACTGAAGCAGAAGGAAAACTCCTGAACATAATAAAGCCAACAGTCAACATCATCCTAAATGGAGAGAGTCTAAAAGAATTCCCCTTGAGAGCAGGAAGCAGACAAGGATGCTCTTTGTCACCACATTCATTCAACAGTGCCTTGGTCTATGCCAGAGAAATCAAGCAAGATAAAGAAATAAAGTGCATCCAAATTTGTAAGGAAGAAGTAAAAGTATCTCTATTTGCAGATGATATGATCTTATACACAGAAAACTCTAAAGAATCCACAAAAATCTACAGGAACTGTCATGGTTTGAATTGTGTCCCCCCAAAAATGTGTGCAGCCACGTGGCTGGGATATGGTTCCCAGTATCTTGGGACTGTCCTCCATTGTGTGGTTTTGCTAACCTGTATGTTAAAGGATTAGGGTGGGGCTGTGAATTCCTGCTATGGGGGAAGTTTCCCTGGAGTATGGCTTGCCCCACCCTTAATGCTTTTAGCTTCCAAGGAATAAAAGGAAAAAGAACCAAGGACAATTTGAGAATCTCGCTACCATCAAGCAAGCAGCACCGGGAGCAGGGCGCGTCGTTCAGACGAGAGGTTCTTGTGTTAGGACGCTCCCTGGACAAAGACTGATGCAATACCGGACTTTCCTCCAGAGCCGACAAGGGGAAAGTCTTTCCCTGGAGCGGACACCCTGAATATGGACTTGCAAACTACTGGACTGTGTAAGAATAAATCTTTCTTTGTTAAAGCCATCCACTCTGTGGTATTTCTGTTAGAGCAGCCTAGCTGACTAAAACAGGAACTAATACAAGAGTTAAGCAGGTGATCAGGATACAAGCTAAACATACACGAATCAGTTGAATTCCTTTGCACCAACAAAGAGAACATCATAGAGGAAATCACCTAATAAAAACCATCTACAATCGCCTCAAAAAAACATAAGGTACTTAGAGTAAAACTAAACAGAAAGGTAAAAGAGCCACGCAAAGAAAATTACAAGGAGGCAAGGCTAAGAGGACAGAGTAGCCACAGGCATTTTCTGATCTTTGTGACAGCAGTGATCCAGAAAAACAACTGAACAGACTATAAAGGACATCCTAGGAGCCCTGCGTATCAAGCGGAGTGCTGAGATACACGACTGGGTGACAGGGAGGGCAAAGCAGGTCCAGAAGCAACAAGTTAGGCAAATTTGAATTCATAACTGGCAGAGAGACCTGCTTCACCAGCCAAGTTGAGCCATGGCACTGAGGCAACGAGTAGCCTAAGACAGCAGCAGGGCCATGAGCGGAGCTCATCTTTCTTAGCAGGCAAGCTGAGCTTCAGACAGCTGCACCTTCAGAACTACAGTGCACTTTCCCTTGAGTATCATGAGTCAAGTGCTTGCGAACTTTCTCATATTCAAAATCTTTCCTATGCACATGATTCTCTCCATTTTCCCCTCACTTCCTTACCTTTCTCTGCTCTGAAGCGGGGGCTAAACTCTGATGCATCACCTGGGCTGGAAACAGGACATCTTACGGGTATGCCTTGAGTAATTCTCCTAGACTTGGAGAGGAAAAAAAGGGAGGAGAAGAAAAAAGTTCTCCCAGTTCTCCCTGAGCTAACAATCCCCCTAATCTTTCTCAGTGTGGTCATAGCTCTAACCATCCAGTGGCAGCACACGGAAATTTGTAAGATTGCAATGTACAATCTAGCTCAAATGACCAGAATATTTGGACACTCAAAAACTAAATTTAAAAAAATGTACGTTGTTGTTGTCGTCAGGTGCCTTTGAATTGGTTCTGACTCATCACGACACTATGCACAGAAGAATGAAACACTCACTGCGAGGTCCTGCACCATGCCCACAATTGTTTTATGCTTAAGCCCAATGATGCAGCCACTGTGTCAATCCACTTTACTGAGGGTCTTACTGCTTTTTGTTGAACTTCTACTTTGCAAAGCATGATGTCGATATTCAGGGACTGATCCCTTCTGACAACATGTCCGAAGTATGTGTGATGCTGTCTTGCCATATTTGCTCCCAAGAAGCACTGGGGTTGGACTTCTTCCGGAACAGGTCTCTTTGTTATGTTGGCAGGCCATGGTGTATTCAGTATTGTCCAACGCCAAAGTTCAAAGGCATCAATTTTTCTTCATTCTTCTTTATTCATTGCCCATCTTTTGCATGCATATGATGCAATTGAAAATACTATCGCTTGGGTCAGGCACATAATAGTCTTCAGGGTGACATTTTTACTTTTCAACCTTTTTCAACAGGTCCTTTGCAGCAGATTTCCCCGTTGCAAAGCATCTTTTGATTTTTGGACTGCTGCTTCCATGGGCATTTATTGTGGAAACAAGTATAACAAAAATCCTTAACAACAACCTCAATCCTTTCTCCACTTACCACGATGTTGCTTACTGGTCCAGTTGTGAAGATTTCTGGTTTCTAGATGTTGAGGCACAATCCTTAAAGAAGACTGTGGTTTTGATCTCCCTCAGTGTTTCCAATCCTCTTCACTTTCAGCAAGCAAGGCTGTGTCATCTGCATAACATAGGTTGTTAGCAAGTTTTCCTCCAGTCTTGATGCCTCTTTCTTCTTCATACAGTCCAAGTTCTCAGATTATTTTCTTGGAACGCAGACTGAAAAGGTATGGTGAAGGGATACAACTCTGATGCATTTTTCCAGACATTAAATCAGGCATTATCCCCTGTTCGCATGGCTGCCTCTTGATCCGTGTACAGATTCTTCATAATCACAATTAAGCGTACAGTAATTCCCATTATCCACAATGTTATCCATCATTTGTTATTATCTACATAGTCCAATGACTTTGCATAGTCAATGAAATAGAAGTACACACCTTTCTGGTCTTCTCCCGCATCAGCGATGACATCCCTGCTTCCGTGTCCTCTTCTCAATCTAGCTTCAATTTCTGGCAGCTCCCTGTCAGTATTCTGTTGCAGTCACTTTTGAATGATCTTTAGCAAAATTTTACTTGTGTGTAATATTAATGATATTCTTCAGTATTTTCCTCATTTGGTTGGATCACCTTTCAGTTAGTTGGCCAAGTAGTTGTCCTCCCAATTTTATGACATACGAGAGTGAGTACTGTCATTACTGTATCCATTTTTAGAAACATCTCAATTGCTATTCCAGTTCCCGGTGCCTTGTGTTTTGCCAATGCCTTCAAGGCACCTTTGACTTCTTCTTTCAGTGCCACTGGGTCCTGATCGCATGCTACCTCTTGAAATGGTTGAACGCCGACCACTTGTTGCTGGTATCATAACTATGTGTACTCCTTCTACCTACTTTTCATGCTTCCAGTGTCATTTAGAACATGTACAAGCAGTAAAATTAAAATACTTGAAAAAATTTCCACGAACTTTACTTAGACATTTGTATGCAAAAAGATTTTCATGAACACGCTGGCAATGGAATCACAGTAATAAATAGCATTTAGCTGGGGTTTACCGTATTACAGCCACTGTTTTAAGCAGTTAATATGATTTAGCTCATTTCATCCTGAGTTGCAGCTCCACTTTCATTATAGTTATCTCTAGTAGTGAGACAGAGTTTGATTTTTTGCTTCTCCAAACTTGCCTGTGTTTTCTCTGTTTTACACAATGAACATGTATCACATCTGTAGGCAGAAAAAATAAACTTATTCAGAACTTGTTGTTGAGATAAACTTCTGATTAGTTCCCAAGTGAAGTATTTTGCTTAAGTTTTAATTATCCTGTTCATTGGAGCCTGTGTTCTCCTAAATGGCATGTTTTCTCTCACTTTCTTTCTTTTTTTCGGGCACATTTTCTTGATGCAATTAGCAGGCCTGAAGTCTTAGAGCTGTGAAGTAAAGGCCCATACCTTGGGGTCAGTGAGACTGGGCAGCCCGCAGAATAGCTGTCCCTCTCTCTATGGCTTTAGGTTGCTTCTCAGAACAACTTTTTCTCAATTTTACATATGATACGCATCCTGCATGGAAAGGCATTCCTCCGGAGTGCAATGGCTGATTGGCTTCATCATCATTTCATCAATATTACAGAATGCGATGTTGCTTTTTCCACCCCTTCCGAGTACTCACGTGTAAATTAATAATTGTGAGTGCACACAAAATATACATGAATGCACAGATAGATACTCAGGACTCACTCATCAAATAACAGCCTCCTCCTTTCCATAGTCCCAGTCCTAGCCTCAACACTGTGTACTAGTCAGGGCATTTGCCTCTCTGAATCAGTCAAGACTTCCTTTGAAAGGTGTGAAATATATTTTGAAGACCCATTAGGCGTAATCTGTAATGATGAAAGCTAAGAAGTGACATGGCGAGGGAATAAAAATTCAAGAAAGGTGATGGCTAAATACACAAGGACCTGTTTGCACATTTCTAGATGCTTAACATTTTTCAAGAACGTCTGAGCTTCAAACCAGTATATCCACCTGAACTTGGATGTTCCACAGGCATCCCAGACCTCACCAGCCTCCAACTGACTCCTCGTACTCCCACTCCAAAAGTTCACCCTTCTCCTTTGTTATTTGTCTTGGTGATAAGTATTTCTACAGCTTACCACTGTCTGATCCCAACTCTCATTTAGTCAATTCCCCTTAAAGATGCTCTATCCACCCTCACCACTTCCATGGTAGGCCAGGTTTGCATCATCTTTTACCTATATAACTGGAACAACGTCCCCATCTTCACAGATTATTAGGCCCCTTTCGTGGAGCTCCTGCTTGAATCGATCAGGATGAGGCACTCCCCAGGGAAGTATTACCCAATAAGAAAGATAGCCACATGTTTAGGGCATCAGCAAAAAAGGGACTTTAGTGGTTCTAAGGCAAACATCTATAGATTACAGGACACAAGGAAATGAGAGCATGTCAGTGGAAGGGAACTGGAAGGACATGAAATGAAACTGATATCAGCTCCAGTCTGTGAGAATGTGCTAGCTGGAAATAGAGTTCATGAAGGGTCACAAGGGCATCCATGAATAAGGAGATTGTTTAAGCTCCAAAGCCCCACCACTTCAATACTTTTTTTGGATGGGACGTCAGTCTAACTCTTGCTAGATTCACCCAACATGCAGCTGGATTCATCAAGAGCAGTTACTTGTCAAGGATAGATTGTGTTAATAGATGACAAGTCTGATTCACTTCTAGAGAACTATTTTTTACAGGATTAGAGTAAGACTCATTAAAACCTATGTTATGCAGATGACACAATCACATTTGCTTAGAGGGAAGAGGACTTGAAACATTTACTGATGACGATCAAAGACCACAGGGTTCAGTACAGAGTGCACCTTAAAATCAAGAAAACAAAAAATTCTCACAACTGGACCAATAAGCAACACCAAGAAAAACGGAGAAAATATTGAGGTTGTCAGTTGAGATCCGCAGTCAACACTCATGGAAGCGGCAGTGAAGAAATCAAAATACACATTGCATTGGGAAAAAGTGCTGCAAGAGATCTCTTTAAAGTGTTGAAAAGCAAAGGTGTCAGCTTGAAGACTAAGGTGTGCCTGACCCAAACTGTGATGTTTCAGTTGCATCTTATGCATGCCAAAGCTGGACGATGAATGAAGAAGACAGAAGAATTGACGCCTTTGAATTGTGGTGTTGGCGAAGACTAGTGAATGTACCATGGACTGCCAAAAGAAAGAACATACAGGTCTTGGAAGAATTACAACCAGAGTGCTGCTTAGAAGCAAGGATAGCGATACTACCTCTAGCATGCTTTGGATATGTTGCCAGGATCAGTACTTGGAACAGGACATCATGCTTGTTAAATTAGAGGGTCAGTTAAAAAGAGGAAGACCCTCGAGGGCGATGGATTGACAGAGCGTCTACGACAGTGGGATCAAGCATCAGAGCAATTATGGGTATGGTGCAAGACTCAGCAATATTTCGTTCTGTTGTTCATAGGTCGCTGAGTCAGAAGTGACTTGAAAGTGCCTGACAACAACATCGTGTACATCCACATCTGCTGATCCACCATCTACAGCCAGGAGAGCCAGCAATGCGCTTTGTCATAAAAACGACCCAAGAGTATGCTCTTGCAAACACCCTGGTAAGCAACTGATGGCAACTCCAGATGACACGATGAAGTGAGGGAACTTGAATGAGTGGACCGTTACAATTAATGCAATCAAGTTACTTCGCAATCGCGTTGCACTGATGTACAGAGTTGTGTCATAAGTTTTGAAAACAATATATGTAACCTTAAAGTATGCTTGTCATACATACAGGTGCTATTTAATGTACTTACGTATAATATGATACTAATGTAACAGACCCATTGCCATCAAGTCAATTCTGACTCGTAGTGACCCTCACTGATTCATAGCGACCCTCACTTGTCTGTCAGTTTGTTGTAGTGTGGGAGCCCTGCGTGTGGCTGTGAAGCTGTAAGCTATGCCACTGGTATTCAGATACCAGCAGGATCACCCACGGTGAACCAGTTTCAGCTGAGTTTCCAGACTGAGACAGACCAGGAAGAAGGACCCAGCAGTCTACTTCTGAAAACAATCAACCAGTGAAAACCTTATGAATAGCAGTGGAACATTGTCAGATACAGTGCTGGAAAATGAGGCCCCCCCCCCCAGGCTGGAAGGCACTCAAAATATGACTGGGGAGGAGCTACCTCCTCAAATTAGAGTCGAACTTAATGACATGGATGGGGTAAAGCCATTTGGTATCTTCATTTGCTGATGTGGCGTAACTCCCAATGAGAAGTAGTAGCTGCAAACATCCATTAATAATCAGAATGTGGAACGATGGAATGTACCAACTATGGATCTAGGAAAACTGGGATTGTCTAAAGTGAAATGGAATGCATAAAAATCAATATCCCAAGCATTAGTGATCTGAAATGGACTGGTGCTGGCCATTTAAATCAGACAATCATATGGCCTACTATTCTGGGAACGAAAACTGGAAGAGGAATGGTGTTGCATTCATCATCCAAAAAAAAATTTTTTTTCAAGATCTGTCCTGCAGTACAATGCTGTCAGTGATACGATAACATGCATGTACCTACAGAGAAGGCTGGTTAATACAACTATCATTCCAATTTACGCACCAACCACTGAGGCCAAAGATGAAGAAACTGAAGATTTTTACCAGATTCTGTAGTCCCGAATTCATTGCACACACAATCAGGATGCATTGATTATTGCTGGTGAGTGGAATGCACAAGTTGGAAACTAAGAAGGATGGGTAGTGGGCAAACATGGCCTTGGTGATAGAAATGATGCTGGAGCTTGCGTGACAGAATTTTTCAAGACCAATGACTTCTTCACTGCAAATACCTTTTCTCACCAACACAAATGGTGACTATACTTACGGACATCACCAGATGGAATACACAGGAATCAAATCAATTGCATCGGTGGAAAAAAACAATGGAAAAGCTCCGTATCAGCAGTCAGATCAAGACGAGGTGCTGAATGTGGCAGAGACCATCAATTGCTCGTGTTCAAGTTCAGATTAAAACTGAAGAAAATTAGAACAAGTCCATGAGAGCCAAAGTGTGACCTTGAGCATATCTTACCTCAAGAACAGATTTGACGTGTTGAACACGAATGACCAAAGACCAGGAGACTTGTGGAAGGACATCAGAGACTTTATTCATGAGGAAAGCAAGAGGTCATTAAAGACAGAAAAGAAAAAAAGACCAAATTGAATGTCAGAAGAGACTCTGAAACCTGCTCTCAAATGTCAAGCAGCTAAAGCAAAGGGAAGGAGTGATGAAGCAATATAACTGAGCAGAAGATTTCAACGGGCAGCTCAAGATTGCAAAGTATTATAATGACATGTGCAAAGAGCTGGAAATGAAAACCAAAAGGGAAGAACACATTCTGCGTTTCCCAAGCTGAAAGAACTGAAGGAAAAAATTCAAGCCTCGAGTTGCAATAGTGAAGGATTCTACAGGGAAAACATTAAACAACTCAGGAAGCATCGAAAGAAGATGGAAGAAATACAGTCGTTATACCAGAAAGAGCGGGTCGATGTTCAAACATTTGAAGAGGTAGCATGTGATCAGGAACAACTGGTACCGAAAGAAGAAATGGAAGCTGTATTGACGGTACTGGAGGAAAAACAAGGCTCCAGGAATTGATGGAATATCGACTGAGATGTTTCAACCAGTGGATGCAGCGCTAGAAGTGCTCACTTGACTATGCCAAGAAATTTTGAGGAGTTACCTGACTGACTGGAAGAGGTCCATATTTTAGCTGATTCCCAGGAAAAGTGATTCAACTGAATGCAGAAATTATTGAACACACATGTAAATACCACAAGCAAGTCAAATTTTTCCAAAGATCCTTCAAAAGCGACTGCAACAGTGTATTGACAGGGAACTGCCTGAAGCTGAAGCCGGATTCAGAAGAGGACATGGAAGCAGGGATATCACTGATGTCCGATAGATCTTGGCTGAAAGCAGAGAATACCAGAAAGATGTTTGTTTGTTTGCTTTTCAGTACTCTTTCTTAAATACATTTTATTGTGCTAGCAGTTTACGATTGTATCAATTTGCCATATAACACCTGCAACTTTTGACGCTATTCTACCTAACTGTCCTCCCTCCCTTCCCCACCCCCCCGACACCACGGCCCTCTTTCATCCAGCACTTCCCCTGTCCATGTGATGTGAGCTGTTGGTTTTGTGTAGATACCCTTTATTATGTTAAGAAATTTTTCTTCTATTTCTATTTTGCTGAGAGTTTTTAACACGAGTAAGTGGTGGGCATTATCAACTGCCTTTTCTACATTGGTTGATAGAATCAACAGGTATTTGTCTTTTGTTTTGTGTATGTGGTTGATCACATTCATTGTTTTTCTGATGTTGAACCATCCCTGCATGCCTGGTACGAATCCTACTTGGTTATGGTGAATTATTTTTTTGACATGTTGTTAGATATGGTATTCTATTGGCTAGAATATTGTTGAGAATTTTTACCTCTAGGTTGATGTGAGATATTGGTCTATAGTTGTCTGTTTTTCTTGTGCTGTCTTTACTTGGTTTGGGGATCAGGGTTACACTAGCTTTGTAGAATGAGTTTGGAAGTATTCCATCATTTTCTGTACTCTGGAATACCTTCAATAATAGTGGTGTTAACTCTTCTCTGAATGTTTGGTGAAATTTTCCAGCGAAGCCATCCAGGCCGGGGCTTTCTTTAGTTGGGAGTTTTTATTTGTTTGTTTGTTTTGTTTCTTATTGTGATTGAATGAAAGTTTACAATGAAATTCAAATTTGCATGCCCGCCTATCTGCAGCTCCCTCTGCTCCCCTTGCCCGGTGACAGCACACTCCTCCTTTCCATTCCGTACATGTCGTATCATCTTAATCTCCTGTCCCCTCCTCTCCACCCTCTCCACTCCCTCCAGCAAGAGGCCAGTAGGACGACATCTTATAGGCGCATAGAACCATGAAGTACACACACGATGTGCTCACTCCGCGTCACCGAGTCCAATCTACCCCTATCTAAAGAGTTGACCTCACTAATGATCTACCATCAGGGGCAACATCAGGTCTAGAGGCCACACTCCCAGGGGAATCCCCAGGCCTTCAGACCATCAATTATGGTCTTTTAGTGGAGTTCTTAGGGTGCACCCCTTTTTGTCTGGCATTGCCACTGGGACTCAACCTTGTGAGCTCCATCATGGCTGTCATTGGTGGTGGCCGAGCACCATCTGGTTCTTCCGGTGACATGTTGATACAATCACCCATTCACGTGGGTCTCTCTGTCTTCTGGGCTCTTTTTCTCTCTTGTCATTGTTGCCCTTGGTGATCCTCTGTTCCAGCTGAGCTGGGACCATTTGGTGTACCTCAGACGGCAGCTTGCTAGCTTTTAAGACGCCGGACACCACTCACCACTATGGGGTGCAAAAGACTCTCTTAACAATAGGCTACTTCTGCCAGTGGGCCTCGATGTCCCCTGAGAGCATGGTCCCCAGACCCCTGCCCCTGCTACTCTATCCTTACAATATTGGGTTAAGATTGGAAGAGTTTTCAGGTTATGTTGAAGTCCAGTTAGACTGATATTCTTTCTAATGTGTGCTGTCACTGATTTTACCCAAATTTCTATCAACTGTCTAATCTATAATCAACCCTCTCCCTTCCTCCCACCCCTCTGTTGCAGCCATCAAAGTCGTTTCTTCTGTATGTGAGTCTGTTTTAAAGGCCTTATAGTAGGGGGTCTCACACAATATTTGTCCTTGTGCCACTGACTGATTTCACTCAACATAATGTCTTTCTAGTTGGGAGCTTTTAAATTACCTTTTTAATCACTTCTCTTGTGCAGGGTTTATTTAGTGGCTCTAGGTCTGTTTGTGGTTTTGGGAGGTTGTGTTTTTCTAGAAAATTGTCCATTTCTTCTAGGTTTTAAAATTTATTAGAGTGCAGTTTTTTGTAGTATAGTGTTATGATTCTTCTAATTTCAGTTAGGTCTGCTGTGATATCACCCATCTCATTTTTTATTCAGTTTGTTTTCTTTCCTGTTTTTCCTTTGTCAGTTTGGCCAATAGCTTATCAATTTTGCTGATCTTTTCAAAAAACAAGATTTTGGTCTTTTTGACTCAATCATTTTTCTATTTTCCGTTTCATTTAGGCTCTAATTTTTATTATTTCCTTTCTTGTGGAGCCTGCTGGATTCTTTCCTGTTGTTCAAGTTGAAGAGTTAATTCTTTGATTTGTGCCCTTTCTTCTTTTTGGATGTGCATGTTTATTGAGACGAATCAACCTCTGAGCACAGCTTTTGCTGTGTCCCATAAATTTTGATAGGATGTGTTTTCCTTCTCATTTGATTCTACAAATTTCTTTATTGCATCTTGGATTTCTTCTCTTATGCAGTTGTTCTAGAGCAAAATATTGCTCCCTTTCCACGATTTTGATTTTGTTTTCATCTTTTTTTTCTGTTATTGATTTCTAGTTTTACAGTTTTATGGTGTGAAAAGAAACTTGGCATTTTTCAGTATTTTGTATTTTGTTAAGGATTTCTCTGTGACCTAATATGTGGTGAATTCTGGAGAACGATCCACGTGTATTGGAAAAGAAAGTATACTTGGTTGCTATTTGTTGGAGTATTCTGAATATGTCCGTGAGGTCAAATAGGTTAATTTTTGGCATTTAGATCTTTGATGTCTTTACTAAGCTTTCTTTTTAGATGTTCTGTCCTTTACTGCAAGTGATGTGTTGAAATCACCTACTATTATCATGGAGCTGTCTATTTCTGATTTCAGTGCTTATACTGTTTATGTATTTTGTTGCCTTATTGGGTGCGTAGATATTTAATATCGTTTTGTCTTCCCATTGTATTGAGCTCTTGACCAAAATATAGTGTCCCTCCTTATCCAGTATGGTGGATTTAACTTTAAAGTTTATTTTGTCAGAGATTAGTATTGCCACTACTCCTGCTCTTTTTTTAGTGTTATTAACTTGATATATTTTCTCTATCCTTTGAGTTGTAGTTTGTTTGTGTCTTTGAATCTAAGCTGTCTCTCCTGTAAGCCGCGTATAGATCGATCACGCGTTTTCGCCAAATCTGCTTCTCTTCATCTCTTTACTGGTGCGTTTGGACCATTTACATTCAGTGTGATTATTGGTGGGTATGAGGTTAATGCTGTCTTTTTGAGTGTGTTGTGGGCAATTCCTCTGTTCCATTCAGTTTTCTGTGCTGAATCTTTTTTCTTTACGTGTTTTCTTTTCATGTCTTCAGGGTTTGTTTTCTTGTAATTGCTGAGACTTCGTGTTTTGCTTGTATTTTATTTTTGACCTTTTGATGTGTAGAATTGTAGGTTTCCCTTGTGGTTACTCCCTTGGTCCCCTTTCTTAATATAAAAGTAATACAGTCTATAATGCCTTTGTATCTCCTAGTGTTCTTCCCCATCTGAAAGACCTGTGGGTGCATTAATTGGTCCCTCTTTTTTGTATGACGTCATCATAAATTAAATCTTGTGATCTCCGAATTTCTATTTGTGTGATTTGGCTATTTTGTGGATTTCCTAACCCGATTGTATCTGGGTTCCCTGTCAACTGTTGAATGTTTACGTGTATGTCTAGTGTTACTGATTTTCTAATCGAAGAGCTTCCTTCAATACTTCTTGTAATTTGGTTTAGATTTTGCAAATTCTCTAAACTTGTTTATCTGTGAAAGCTCTAATTTTACCTTGATATCTGAGAGACAGTCAGCAAGGTATATGTCATGGATTGAATTGTGTCCTCCCCAAAATGCATATAGCCCTGTGGCTTGGCCAAGATTCCTAGTATTTTATGATTGTCCTCCGTTTTGTGATTTTCCTATGCTGTATGTTAAAGGATTAGGGTGGGGCTGTAAATCCCTTTACAAGATCACCTGCCTGCTCCACTGTGAAGGGAGTTTCCCCGGAGCATGGCTTGCATCCCCCTTAATCCTTTCATCGTACAAGAGATAAAAAGGAAAGGCAAGCAAGAAGAGAACTGGGAACTTCATACCATCAAAAAAGCAGCACTAGGAGAAAAGCGTGCCATTCAGACCTGAGGGTCCTGCACCAAGATGCTCTCTGGACAAAGACTGATGCAATACCGGACTTTCCTCCAGAGTGGACATCCTGAATTTGGACTTGTAGCCCACCGGACTGCGTAAGAATAAATTTTCCTTTGTTAAAGCCATCCACTCTGTGGTATTTCTATTAGAGAAGCACTAGACGACTAACACAGAACATAACTGTCAACTAGCAGGTTTTTATTTTTATTTTTTCCTTTTTCCCCTCAAGCCTTTGTGTACATCATCTCATTGTCTTCTTACTAGCATGGTTTCAGCTAAGTAATCTGGACTTAGTCTTTAATGATTTTTCTATGTATGTTATGTTTTCTTTAAGCCTAGCTGCTTTTAGTATTAACTCTTTACCTTTAGTATTACTGAGTTTGATTATAATATGCCTTGGTGTTTTTCTTTTGGGATACATCTTTAGTGGAGTTCAATGAGCATCCTGAACGGATATCTTCTTATCTTTCGTGATGTCAGTCACGTTTTCTGTCAGGAGGTCTTCAGCAATTCTGTTTTCAGTTACCCCCACCCCTTTGTGCTGGTATTCCAGCACACTCTTGATAGAATCCCACGTAACTCTTAGTGATTCTTCATTTTTATTGGATCCTTTATATGACTTTTCCTCTGGTACGCTGGTATCATTTACTTTGTCTTCAGTCTCACTAATTCTGCATTCCATTTCCTCAGTCCTGCTCCTTTGACTTTCTAATTGTCAAGCTTGGCAACTTTATTGTTAGTCTGTCAAACTTCTGATCATTGCTGCTCGAGTAATTCTTACAGCTTGTTCCATCTTTCAGTGTGTTCTGCTGTATTTTACCTGATATCTTTCCCGGTGTCTTGTACTACTTGTACTTCAATCTTTTGTGCTGTACCTCTGTTAATTTTAGAAAGTCTTCTTCATCTGAGAAATCCATTGATTCTTTATTTGGGGATTTTTCAGAAGCAATGATAGTCTGCTCCTTTAGGTGTTGAGACATTGTTTTCTGAGCTATCGGAAAGATGTTCCTATTTTTTGTTTGATTATTGTGTTTTAAGTTGTATCTATGAATACTCAAGACTACTGAGTTCATTTGATTTTTGCAAACTTAATAATAATTTGATCCGTCTCGCATCTGTTTGGGGCCTGGGCCAGTGTTTTCCTATGCCATCTGGTAAACTTCTGCTCTGTGCTGTGGATTGCCAGCCAGTCAGGCTCTCATAAGTCTACCTTGGAGCATGTTCTCTCATGATTCTGCACTGTTCTCGTTCACGCTCCACCATGTCACCATCTGAGATCACACATGCAGCCACAGCACTTTCCCAGGCTGAGCGTGCACTGGAACTGCCTTCCTGGGCTGCGTCTGCACTTGTGATACCTTCCCGGGCAGTGCAGCACCCGTGACAGAGCTCTGCACCCCCATAATGCAGCTCTGGCTCACACACATTTCCACGAAACCACTCTGGGTCACCTGGATGTAGGCCTTTTCAAGCTGTGTGGGTCCAAGACCTGCCAGGCCACTGGGTCCTTAGGCCCAGTAGTTATCGGCGAGCTCTGATGAAGGCCTCTTTGAGCCATGTGGCTCTAAGGCCTCCTGTGTCCCTGAGTCTTAAGGCGTACTGATCATCAGCTGGTCTGTTCCCAGGCCCCGCTGACCTGCGTGGAGACCTTCAACTCTGGTCTTTGATGCTTAGGCTGGGGCCGGGCTCCTTAGTCAGGTCCAAAGTTGCTCCATCTCTTGTGGTGTCTCTTGACCCTAAGCCGTGGATTTGAATCGCCAGGGGTAGTTATTCTCCACCTCCCTCACCTTCAGCATGCAGTCTGTTTGAGGCCTTGTTGTTTTATCTGGGTGGCCCATAGCTCCTATGATTCAAATTCCTTGTTTAAATCACTATAGTGCATTCCCTGTTAATTCTGGTGAACTCTTTCCTGACATTCTCTTTAAGTCTCTATTTCACGCTTGTTTCATTTAGCCTGAAGTAGATGGGATTTTTTTATAGACAATGGTGGATTTTTAAGAAAAGTAAAGATTACATTCTAGCAAAGTGATTAGTGTAACCTAGATAAAGCATGAAGCACATGGTAAAACAGTACTTTGGATGGAGAGATTGGTGGCACGACATAGCAGCAACTGCAAGGATGATGCAGGACTGGGCCGTGTTTCATTCTGCTGAACAGGGAATTGCAATGAGTCAGAAGTGACTCAACGGCACCTAACAACAAGTTACTAGAATGTGGAATATAGTAAGTCCAATGTATGTTGCCCGAGATGGAAGGTGAAAAAATTGTTAGAGTTGAAGAGAAAATGCAGTAGGCAATTGGTGCCACATTTAGGGAATGTATGCAGCTTATCTGGATGGGAATGAAGCTGTATAATTATGGCATATGTGTGACTAGTTGAACACAGTGAGTCTCAATGTTTACAAGATTTTAAAACTTAAAAAAAAAAAAGCAAAGGCCTCTAATGTGCTTGTCACTTTACCACAAAGTGAAATGTAGTATCTTTTATTCCTATTTTTTAGAAGAGGAATAAAAATATTCTGCAATTAAGATTATGGTGATGGGTGCACAATCTTGTGAATATACCAAGAAAAAAATTGTGCACTATAAACTTTAAATTGTTTAATTGCATGTTATGTGAACTACATACTTCAAATGGATTATCTGCATGTTATGTGAATTGTATTTCAATAAAAAAGCTGTTAACTGTTCAGATTTGACCTGAGAGTTGTATTTTTGTCTACTCCTATTCAAGCTCATTGTCTTACTTCCTCCTCTTCTTAATATTTATCCCTGTATAAGCTAAGGGGAACCTGTATCTCAGCACGTCTACAACCAGCCCACAACATACCAGCTGGGAAGCCTGACTGTAGAGCACGAGAACCTCAGAAAACTCGTGCTGGCCACTTCTGTGTATTTTAGTGCGTTTCCCACTTTCAGAAAAACATCCTTCTAACTCAGCCTTCTCCCCCAGTCCTCGTGCCATGTCATCACCTGTTTAGGGAAATCAGTGTGACGCACAAATGAAGACGAGATGGTTGATCAGGCAAAATGTTCAAAGTATGTTGCTGGTGACTCAGCCTTATGAAAGCACACTGATTCTGGGGTTCACCACTTAAAAGGGCAGAGGAAAACTACTAAGACAATAGCTGCACACCAGCTACTAATCTAACACAGTCCAGGAAGATGTGAAACACCAACTGTGACTGAAACTGCCATCTGATTGTTGTTGTCAGGTGCCAGTAAATTGGTTCTGACTGATAGTAACCTCATGCCCAGCTCACTAAAACTCTGCTCAGTCCTATACTACCTTAAGAATTGTTTCTGTGTCTGAACCCACTGTTACAGCCACTGTGTCCATCCATCTCCTGAGGGTCTTCCTCTTTTTCACTGACCCTCTACTTTACCACGCATAATGTCCTCCAGGAACCATCCTTCCTGATAATATGTTCCAAAGTAAGCAATCAGGATGCACTGATAATTGTCAGTGACTGGAACTGAAATGTTGGACATAAAGAAGCCTCAATAGTTAGAAACCACGGCCTTGGTGATAGAAATGATTCTGGAGATCATATGAGGGAATCTGGCAACACCAAAACTTCATTGCCAAGACCAGTTTTCAACATGAACAGTGACTATACATGTGGACCTCAGTGGATGGATTAAAAAAAATAAAAAACCACTGTGAGCGCCTCACAGACTCAAACTGCAGATCTTTTAGTTAGCGGATGTAGCATTTAACCATTACACTACCACGGTTTCCACTGGATGGAATGCACGTGAATGAAATCGACTTCATCTGTGGAAAGAGACAATGGCAAAGCTCAATATTATTAGTTAGAACAAGGCCAGGGGCTGACCGTAGAGCAGATCATTAAATGGTCATATACAAGTTGAAGTTGAAGCTGAAGAAAATCAGAACAAGTTCGCAAGGGCCAAAGCATGACACTGAGTATATCCCACCTGAATCTGGGGACCATCTCAAGAACAGATTTGACATACTGAACACTTATTACAGAGCAGCTGTGGTGTGACACCACACATGAAGAAAGCAAGAGGTCATTAAAAAGACAGGGAAGAAGAAAAAGACCAAAGAGGATGTCAGCAGAGACTCTGAAACTTCCTCCTGAACGTTAAGTAGCTAAAGCAAATGTATGAAATGATGAAGTAAAAGACACGAACAAATTTCAAAGGACAGCTCAAGAAAACAAAGAAAACAAAGTAAAACGTCATATTGACACGTGCAAAGACCTGGAGTTACAAAACCAAAAGGAAAGAACACACGTTAGGCTTTCCCTAATGTGACAGATTGCTTTAAACTGCTGAAAAACAAAGATGTCACCTGAAGGATGAAGTTGCACGTGACCCAAGCCACAGTGTTTTCAATAGCCTCATATTCATGAGAAACCTGGATAATGAATACGGAAGACTGAAGAACTGATACAGTGAACTGTGGCATTAGCAAAGAATACTGACCATACATAGCACGGACTTCCAAAAGACCAAACAAATCTGTCTTGGAAGAAGTACAACCAGAATGCTTCTCAGAGGCAAGGGTGACGAGACTACGTGTCACACACTTTGGGCATGTTACCAGGAGAGAGCAGTCCCTGAAGACGGACATTATGCTTGGCAGAATAAAGGATCAGTGAAGAAGAGGAATACCCTCAATGGGATGGACTGACACACTGGCTGCAGGACCAGGCAGTGTTTTCTTCTCTTGCGCATAGTGTCACTGTGAGCCAGAACTGAGCGGCTGGCACCTAAGCATTCCTCAGAGATCTTCCTTATTCACTGCCCAGCATAACAAGGCAATTGAAAACACCACAGCTCGGGTTAGGCACACCTTAGCTGACTACCTACTCGACAAGTTTAACTATAACCCTGGTGGCATGGTAGTTTAGTGCCAGCGTGCTAGGTCGGCAGTCCGAATGCCCCAGGCAGCTCCTTGGAAACCATGGGGCAGTTCTACTCTGTCCTATAGGTTCACTATGAGCCAGAAGCTACTGGATGGCAGTGGGTTTTCTGTTGGCTTGTTTGTCATATACCCATAAAGTGGGGAATTAACTGCTAGGTGGTTTGGGGGCGTCAGACTGTATCTGTAGCGCAAGCTTGCAACATTAAAAAAATAAAAACCTATGATGCACAATATGTTCTCAAACAGCGAAGCAACAAAACAGATTATTTCTTTTTAAATGGACAGATCTAAACACAACCCTGAATACAAGATTGTCATGAAGGATTAAGACAAAATCTCTTTAATTAATCATGAAAACTTCAGAAGCTACATGCCATTTAGCCAGCCTACTCTTGATAGGAAAAGTTGTATTTAAAATAACTGCTGAAGGTTACTATGCTAATTTTTTCAACACTCATTAAAACCAAGCCCTTTAGTCCCCACCAAAGAAAAGCTGCACAGGGAAGAAAAATGTTGTCTTGTTACAAACGTTTCACTAGGGTCATAGAAATTGCTCGCCAGATATAGACTGAATGAGCACGCTCCACTACAACTGCATCGACAACATCAGATACTTGAGGTGTGTATCCAGCAGGAAGTTTCAGAGAATCCAAGGTGAAGAAGATATTATTGTCTATCACTCCGTTTCTTCCACAGAGGCTAGTAATACAGACCTGTCAACAGAATACATGGCACTGTTTAATTTAAAATCATGCACTGCCTGGCTCTAAACTGTAGATCACTCCAAATCACTGATTTTTTAATCTGACGGGTGCTTTGCAAGAATATCAGTAACCAGACCACACCCCAGACCAATTAAATGGGAATCCCTGGGAATGGATCTCAGGGAGAAAGACTCCTCTAAATATCACACAATACCCTGTGTGCTGATTAACCTCTACAGGATGAGAGCATGAACGGAGTTGAGGAAAAAAGGAACGCGGTGGTACGCTGGCGATCATTTTCCCCTACTTTCTCTGTCGCCTTTCAATCTCAGTCCTTCATCTGCACCTTTGTGCAAACAGGCTTTCCCACTCCTTTCCAGTCCCCGCTATCTAAATAACATCCAGATTTCACCACTAAGTTCCAGGTCTACTCCATTCATTCTTACCCAACAATTACCCTGCAAACAATGTTTTTCTGTTCTTGTTCTCAGAACTTAATAATTCCCAGATAAAGCCATTTAAATCTTTATCATAGCCCATATTATTCTCCAACTACCTCCTTTCAGCAGCACACTATTTTTGATAATAGGCTCTTTTTCAGCCAAAAATGAATTTTCTTTTACTTTTCTAGGTTGCCAGCACACCAGCAGAACAGCAGAGACGATCACCAACGGCAAGATTAGCAGAAACAAGGGACAAGCGTAACATGCAAGCAAACTACCTCATACACATGCTTGTGCCTCAGGGGCTTCACAGAGATAGGCTTTCTTGTCCCCGTGTCGGTCTGCAAGGAAAACTCCGCTTCTATCCAGTCACCCTCATAGGGCTCAAAATCTAAAACAGCCAGGAGAAAAATGGAACTGTAATTATCTCTTATTTCTTGGTAATGGTAAACTTTACAATTTACTATGAAGTTGTAACACATTAGTTTCTATAATACCATGGGGACTTTTTAAAAAATATATATGCATGTATAATTTTTTATTGTGATTCAGTGACAGCATACAATCCAAATCAATTTTGTCTGTCCGCCTATCTGCAGCTCCTTCCGCTCTCCTTGCCTGGTGACAGCGCACTGTTCCTTTTCATTCTGTTCTTGTGGTAATCCCTTAACAAGCTCCTGTCCCCTCCTCTCTACCCTCTCCTCTTCCATCTACAAAGATGGGAGAGACCAGTAGGATAGCATCCTATAAACACATAGAACCATAAAGTACACACACCAGATGGTCATACCGTGACCCCGAGTCCAGTCCATTCTTGTCCGAAGAGTTGCCCTCAGTAGTGTTTTCCGGTCAGGGGCAGCAGCAGGTCTAGGGGCCATCTCCCCAGGGGATAACCCAGGCTGTCGGACCATCAACTGCGATCTTCTAGTGGAGTTCTTGAGCTGCCCCCCTCTTTTTCTAGTGTTGACATAGGGATTCAACATTGTGTGCCCCATCATGGCTGTCTTTGGGAACTGCCAGGCACCATCTGGTTCTTCTGATCACGTGTTGATACAGTCTCCCATTCACATGGGTCCTTCTGTCTCCTGGGCTTTTTTTTTTTCCTCATGTCTTTGATGTTTTCAGTGATTCTCTGTTCCACATGAGTCGGGACCATTTGGTGTACATCAGATGGCAGCGTGCTAGCTTTTAAGCCTCCACACACCGCTAACCAATATGGGGTGTGGAAGACTCTCTCAGAAATAGGCTAGTTATGCCAATTGACCTCAACGTCTCCCAAGAGCATGGCTCCGAGACCCAACCCTTGCTACTCTGTCCTTGCAGTGCTGGGTTGAGATTAGGAGAGTTTTCAGTTTATGGGGAATACCAGCAAAGTTGATCAACTTTTTACTGTGTGCTGTCACTGCTTTCACCTAACCAAATTTCTATCTAGTACCTAATCTATGACCAACACTCTCCCTCCCTCCCTCCACATCCTTGCAGCCATCAGAGTCTTCTTCTGCACATAAGTCTATTTTAAAGTCCTTACAGCAGGGGTCTCATGCAGTATTTGCCCTTTTGCCGCTGACGGATTTCACTCAGCATAATGTCTTCCAACTGAAACCAGGTTATGAGATGCTTCCTAAAATCGTTACTGTTTTTTATCATTGCACAGGGTTCCACTGAGTACATGTACTATAGTTTGTTTACCCATACATCTGTTGTTGGGCATCTGGGTTGATTCCATCTTTTTGCTAGTGTGGACTGTGTTGTGATAAAACATTCATGTGCATGTATCTGTTCGTGTGATCACCTTTGTTTCTGTAGGATATACTCCGAGCATTGGGACTGCTGGATCAAGTGGTTTATCTATTTCTAGCTTTTGAAGAAAGCGCCAAATTGCTTTCCAAAGTGGTTGTACCATTTTGCAATCTCACCAGCAAGGCAGGAGAGCTCCGATCTCTCTACAGCCTCTCCAGCATTTGTTGTTTTGTGATTTTTGGACTATAGCCAACCTTGTCGAGATGAGATGGTACCTTATTGTAGTCTAGATTTGCATTTTTCTGACAGCTAATGATCATGAGCATTTCCTCATGTGTCTTTTGGCTGCCTGGATGTCCTCTTTGGTGAGATGTCTGTCCTTCTCCTGTGCCCTTCGCTTAAATGAGTTATTCACCTTTTTCTTGTTGATATTTTGCAATACCTTGTAGATCATGGAGATCAGACATCAGTCTGACATGTAGTTGCCAAATATTTTTTCCCATTCTGTAGGCAGTCTTTTAACTCTGTTTATAAAATCTTGGGAGGTGCATACAAGTGTTGGATTTTCAGTAGTTCCCATTTATCTGTTTTTCTCTCCTGCTGTTCATGCATTGTTGGTAAGATTTTGTAGTCTGTCTAAGCCATGTGTTAGAACTTCCAGTGTTGTCTCTATTTTTTCTTCCATGATCTTTATCGTTTTAGGTTTGATATTTAGGTTTCTGATCCATTTAGAGTTAGTTTTTGTGTGAAGTGTGAGATATGGATCTTGTCTGAGTTTTCTGAAGGTGGATATCCAATTTTGCCAACACCATTTGTTAAAGAGACTGCTTTTATCCCAGTGTACAACCTTTGGGCCTTTGTCAAATATCAGGTGTTCATAGGAGGACGGTCGTATTTCTGGATTCTCTATTCCGTTCCCATTGGTCTATATATCTGTTTTTGTACTGGTACCGTGCTGTTTTGACTACTGTGGCAGTGTAATAGGTTCTAAACTCTGGTAGTGTGAGGCCTCCCACTGCATCCCTTGTCTTCACTAGTGTCTTACTTATCCAGGGTTTCTCCCCTTTCCAAGTAAAGTTGGTGATTTGTTTCTCCATCTCATTAAAAAATGACATCGGAATTTGCATTGGGATTGCATTGTATATGCAGGTCACTTTGGGGAGGACAGACATTTTCACATATGGAAACCCTGGCTGCGTAGCGGTTAAGTGCTACATCTGCCAACCATAGCGTCGACAGTTCAAATCCTCTAGGCATTCCATGGAAACTCTACGGGGCAGTTCTACTCTGTCCCATAGGGTTGCCTATGAGTCAGCATTGACTCGACAGCCAGCCAAGCCAAGTGCCGTCGAGTCGGATCCGACTCATGGCAACTTGACAGCAGTGTTTTCATATACTTGTAATATTTTTAGACAAGAAATTCAAAACCCTGTATGAACAACAGCAACAAAAAAATCACACAGGTATTAACTGAGTTCGCTAAATGACCTATGATAAATGATAGCACGAGACTTTAAAAACACTATATGTCTCTCCCCATGCTATCCATTATTGTCAACTTCAGCTACCAAGGAGAAACCAATAGATGCCATGTACACGAGAGTAGTAGTTCTGGCAATAAAATCCTCTCAACCATTTAGGTATATTCCATATTTGACCCTTGAATTCATGTCTGCAATCATCTCAAAATCTAATCTAGAATTTTTTTTAATTAGTAAAGCTTACTTTAAAATAAAAATGTAAATCTTACCTTTACAGACAACATCTAGGGAGAAGTACATTTTGTGATTAATGACATCATCACCTTCTGACATAGAGGCAACAGAACCAAAGACGACTCTGGGACCAGAGTCTGAGGATTCGTCATCATCGCAATTATCAGAGAGGGCATCCACCTATAAGATAAAAAAAAAGAAAAAAAAAAACAGCATTTCAAACATACCAAAAGTTTTGAAATGGGAAATATCACCTTAAATCATTGTTGTTCAATAAAAGGTTTAAAACCCACTGCCACTGATTTGATCCCAACTCAGAGTGAACCTACAGAACAGAGCAGAGCTGCCCATAGGGTTTCCAAGGCTATCAACCTTTATAGAAGCAGACTGCTGTTGCAGCTTTTTCTTATGGAGCCGCTAACTTTTCAGTTAGTTCGAACCACTAACTTTTCAGTTAGCAGCGAAGTGCTTTAAGCAGTGTGCCGCCACCAGAGCTCCTATAAAAGGTTTAGACAACTAAATTAACAGTCATGAATACACCTCAATTGACAACTACACCAGAAACATGAGATGATGGTAATAAAGAGTGCCTGAGCTTCATATATTTTTCAAATGCAGCTAAAAACATTTTGTGTACCCATCAAGTTAAATGCACTGATAATACCGGATTCAAATGTAACAGATTAACCAAGTGTTCCTGTTGTCCAGGAATTCACAGTTAAAAGGCAATAAAAGACAAAATTAACTGATTTGAAGCAAGTTGTAAGAAATGATATGAAACAAGTTTAAAAACTGGCTTCTGCATATTCCCATGAAGAAGCAACACTCAGACTGGGAGAATATACGACAGTTTTGTGGAAGAAGTGGGATTCAATCCAGGTTGTGAAAGACAAGGAAGATTTTACCTGGTAAATGGGGATGGACTGTGGATGGTGCGGGCAGATGGCAAGGGAGGAAAACAACACAACTTAAGGTAAGGGAATAAGGAGGACAACCATAAGATTCAAGCTTGGGACACTTGAGAGACAGAGTCATGAAAATACGGCCTCAAGCTGGTGAGGGCTCTATAAAAGCAAATCAAATTATGGTTTTATTTTACCTACACTGAGGAGGAATCTAAAACTTGCTGTTCCTTGGAAGCTCTTACCCAACCAAGGCCAGTCCCCGCCCAATGGACACACTGCAGTCCCATGTCTCTATGATGACTTAGCTCCTACAATCACGGCTTCTTTTGCTCCTACATCAACATCTTTTCCCTATCTAATGAATCAACAAAAGACATACCCTAGAATATCCTATCTTTTAAGAAAAACAGATGAATAAACCTCCCTTTACCTTACTGGGAAACCCTGGTGGCGTAGTGTGTTAAGTGCTACCACTGCTAACCAAAAGGTCAGCTGTTCAAATCCACCAGGTGCTCCTTGAATACTCTAGGGGTCAGTTCTACTCTGGCCCCTAGGGTCCCCATGACTCGGATCTGACTCAACAGCACTTGGCTAGGCTTGGCTGGCTTTACCGATTTTCCCTGAAGCCCCACACTGAAAGAATCATCTATACACATTCCCTCACCTCAAACCACCCCAATCAGGCTTTTACCCCCACAATGTCCTTGAAACCGATCACTATCACGCTCCATGTTTCCAAATCCAGTGGTCGGTTTTCTATGCTCTGATCACTCAGCCTCTTCACACCTGACCCACTGATGACTCATTATGTCTTGAAATGCTCTGTCTGATTCTGTGTCACCACCCTCTTTCTGTTTTAGAGTTTCCTCCTGTCCCTGAACTGCTTCTCTGTACACCAAGCCCATGGCTCTAAATACCATCTACTGAAACTAGTGCCATGAGGTAATCTTTAAACCTTGAACCAAAAATATCCCCTGAAAACCAAACAACAGTTTCTCAAAAATGTCTCAAAAAAAATTGTCTGCCTTGAGCATTAAGAACTATCTACATGGGATCAAACCGACAACAGCAACTCCAAAGATCAGGTAGCGAGCTTAAGGGGCAGTGGGTTTATTTTAATGCAGAACCACTCAGTAAAGGAAAGTGAGGATGGTTGAACTGGAATGTAATCAACATCACTGAACTGTACATGTAGAATGGTTGAACTGGTGTTATGTTCTGCTATGTGTATTCTCAGCAACGATAAAATAAATTATCTTTTTTTAAATAACCATCTAAATGCTCCTGACTCCCATGTTCACATACACACTGAATCATAGACTTGGGTGTCATTTAATTATCTCAAGCTTAACATGTCCACAATTTAACATGTCCTGAGCCTCCCACAAAAAAAAAAAAACGGCTCTTCCTCCATCTTCCCCATCTCAGAAAATGACAACTCAGTTTACCCAAAGGAATACCACAAAATCTCTGGTACAACATTGAACTCCCACATTTTTTTTCACACCCTATTCAATTCTTAAGCAATCCCTATCAATACTTTCAAAATGTGTCTGTAATCCAACCACTTCTCACCACCTCTGTTCCCACCACCCCAGTCTAAGCAACTATCATTTCATATCTGTAATATTATAAAATTGTTCTAACATTCCTCTGCTTCTCTCTTTGCACACTACTATACATGAAACCTCTTCTTGTGATTTTAAATCTTCTAAAGAACCTTCTATGCTTTTCAGGTACAAGCCATACTCTGTTTCCCAATCTACAAGGCCCTACCACATCTCCTCACTGTCCTCATCTTCTACCACTCACCCGCTACCTCACCATGCTCCAACATCTTGGACCATATTTCTGTCCCCTCAAATACAGCACTCCAAGTGGATGAGGATAAGCTACTTGAAGGATTCTCTGTGAACAAAGCCTGAAGCTCAAGCTTCACATTCTCTCACAAGTGGTTTCTGCGTACCTTAGCAAGGAAACGCTGGAGGCCTAGAGGCTAAAAGGTATGGCAGGAAACCAAAGGCTGAAAGTTCAAGTCCACCAGGCGTCCCTTGGAAACCCTAGAAGACAGTTCTACTCAGATCTTAAGGGTCACTGCGAGTCAAAACTGACTCGACAACCATGTTTACTCTCTCTTTCTCTTGTATAAGCAAGGATAAGAAACTGGTGGCACTGGTTAAGAGCTACAGCTGCTAACCAAAAGGCCAGCAGTTCTATTCCACCACACGCACCCTGGAAAGCCTGTGGGGAAGTTCTACACTGTTCTATAGGGTCTGTATGAGTTGAAATAAACTCGACAGCAATGGGTGTATTTGTTTTTTATTTAAGCAAGAATAGGAAACACTGGTGGTGCAGTGGTTAAGAGCTACCCCTGCTAACCAAATGGTGGCAGATCAAATCCACCACATGGTCCTTGAAATTCTATAGGGGCAGTTCTACTCTGCCCTATAGGGTTACCGTGAATCAGAACCGACTTGATGGCAATGAACTTGCTGCTAGCCAAAGAGTCAGCATTTCAAATCCACCAGCCACCTTTTAGAACCCCTACGAGGCAGTTCTACTCTGCTGTATAATGTCACTGTAAGTCAAAACTCACTCAACCGTACTGAAAAACAATAGAATTTGATTGATGTATGATTTTTATATTTAAACTTTTTCATGATCAAAGTTGATATCAAGTAATTCAGTTGGCAGGTGCTTCCAAAATTACATCTCAACCAGTAAAATATGCAGCAACAAGTATTCAGGAAGATTTCCATCTAAACAAATTATATAATAAAAATCAACACACCCTCTTCTCACTTAGTGACGCGGTTAGGTACCCAAGACCAGGTCATTATGCTAAATCAGTGTTATGCAAAAATGGAGGATGATCACATCAGATCACAAGATGGAGAATGACTACACCATTACATGACTGAAAAATTACATCATTACGTAAGTGAAAAATTATGTGGGATTTGGCTCAACTGTGTACTACAGAAGAAAAAGTTAACTGAAAACAATGTAAAATTGTAAGTTCACTAAAAAATTTAACAAATTTAAATAAAATATTCATCAACAATAAAACAGAGAGATGTATAAAATCTTAGAAATCAACTTAGCAGAAAGTATATAGAACCTACCAGAAGGAAACTGTAAAACCGTTTAGAAGCAGATAAGGGGAGAGACATGGCTCTGTTGGGGAAATTATTATCAGTATGTCAGTGTTCCCTAAATTAAATTTGTAAACCCAATGCCTTCAGGGAAAAAAAAAAAAAAATCCCGGCAAGTTTCATTGTTGTTGTGAATGGAGAGACAGAACAGAACAATTTTATCTTGTGACTGTCCACCATTTTGTGGTTTTCCTATGCTGTATGTTTCATGATTAGGGTGAGACTGTAAATCCCTTTATAAGATCACCTCCCTGCTCCACTGTAAAGGGAGTTTCTCTGGAGCATGGCTTGCCCCACCCTTAATCCTTTCATCCTGTAAGACAAAAGGAAAGAAAAGCAAGCAGAGATTTGGAACCTCGTACCATCCAGAAAGCAGCACCAGGAGAAGAGTGCGTCCCCCAGACCGGAGATTCCTGTGCCCAGATGCTCCCTGGACAAACACTGATGCCATACCAGACTTTCCTCCAGAGCTGACATGGGAGAAAGCTTTCCCCCGGAGCGGACACCCTGAATACGGATTTGTAGCCTACGGGACTGCCTCAGAATAAACCTTCCTTTGTTAAAGCCACCCACTCTGTCGTATTTCTGTTAGCGCGGCTCTAGCTGACTAAAACAGCAACTCAGAAGTGTTGACAGGGAAACTAGGCTACCAAACAGTGCTTCAGTACGTATCACCATTTGATCATGCCACCAGGGTAAGATAACACAATCAAATGAACACAACAGCATGTCCCAACAGTTTCAAATGACTACGGAAGTGCAGCTTGTGTCAGATGCAGCATTTCAACTCAGCAGGGAAAAGAGGATTATTCAGTTAAAAGTATGGGGACAAGAAAGCAGCCATTAGCAAAATAACATCTGGATCCTTCCCTCAGCCTCTGCACCTAAATCAATTCTAACAAGACACCGTGATTAAAAAAAAACAGTTGCCTTGGAATCGTTAGATGTGAATAAATAATTTCTGGAGGAAAATCTAAGCGACTATTTGTGGAAATCATGAAGGGGTTTCAAACGATTCTTATAAACCCAAAACCCACATGGACAAGACTGACACATTACTCCTAAAACCAAATTAAAACTGTAGCCATCGAGTCGATTCTAACTCATAGCAACCCTACAGGGCAGCGCAGAACTGTCACACAGCATTTGCAAGGAGTGCCTGGTGGATTCAAACGGCTGACCTTTTGCTTAGCAGCTGTAGCTCCTGACCACTGTGGGACCAGGGTATCTACAGTACATCATAACATACAAAAATCCAACCCCGTAAAACAAAGTCAAAAGACAGTCTCGGAGGAAATATTTGCGAAACATTCATCTAAATTTTCATTAAGAAAGCTATAATTTTCTTGATATACAAATCTGTCTAATCTCCCTAATTGGGCAACATCTCTATGAAAACAAAAGTTGTCTTCAGTAACACTTAAAGAAAGGCAAAACGAAATAAGGAGACTGCTTTTCACATTTAGGGTTTGAGAGACGGATAGTATCTCCAACCCTGTCAATACTGGCAAACAGGCAGCCTCACATACCCTGCTGCTGAGACTGTAACTTCGTGCCGTGGGGTTGAAGAAACTATTGATGATACTCACTAAAACTGTAAAAACTCGGACTGAGATTATGGTTGCACAACTCTGTAAATTTATTAAAATGCCATTCAACAGTACTCTTACAACGCCAAGGTATGTAAATTACACCTTAATAAAGTGGTTGTGAAAATATTCTAAACGTATGTTCTTTTACCTACAAATTCCACTTCTGCAAATGCATTGGTACAGAAATCTGTCGTTTAGGTAGAAAAAAAGACAACTGCAGAAAGCATACCCCTTGCCACCAAGTAAATTCAGACTCACGGTGACCCTACAGGACAGAGTAGAACTGCCCTACAGGGTTTCCAAAGAATGCCTGGTAGATTCGAACTGCCAGTCATTTGGTGAGCAGATGAACTCTTAACCACTACATCACCAGAGCTCCAGGAAAGTATTTTAAAAAATCGCTGTTGAGTTGATTCCAACCTGTAGGGACCATACACGACAGAGTAGAACTGCCCTGTAGGGTTTCTGAGGAGCACTTGATGGATTTGAACTGCTGATCTTTTGGTTATGAGCCATAGCACGTTGCCACTATGTCACGAGGGAAGTGTAGACTCTGCTAATTATCATCGTTAACTGCCTTTTTAAAGGCTGAAGAATAGATATAAAATGTATGCTGTCATGAGCAGAAATCACTACAAAGACGAAAAATCCCACGCAATCAGACAAATAGGTAGAGTGGAGTGATCTACTATACCAGGTCACATCAGAGAGGCTGAATAAACAGGAAGCACGGCTGCCCCCAGACTCTTGAAAATCTTACCCTGATAGCCTTTAAGCCGTGAGATTTCTCATCCTCTTCCACAACTGCGGTAACTTTCTGGCCAACTTTCAGAAGCACACTGCCAGTCACGACTTCATTAGTAAAGTAGATGAACTCATTAATCAAGCCATAATCATCCCAGAACCTTGTCACAACTCCTGGCACAGTTTTCAACTTGGTGTCACCTACAAAATGGGTTAAAAAAAAAAATAGCCATGTTAATTAATCTCAGAAGCAAAAGCTCCGGTTCCACCTTTTCCCTGTATAGCACGGGAACTATATGCCATCAGGCAAAAATGACACTGAGTTTGCAGCCAGACTGCATGGGTTTGAACCAAAGCTCCTCCTCGTACCACCTGTGTAAATTATTAACCACCCCGGCCCTCTTTTCCTCAGGGCAAGAATGTCTGCCCAATAAGGCCGTTGAATTAACTGTCACACTCATGTAAAGTGCTTTGAACTGTGCCCGCCTTATAGGTGCTAGAGCTTAAATGGTCGTCGTTAACGCTGTACTTGCATTCACAGTCTTTAAGCACTTACTATTTTTCTAGAACGTTTATCATTATCACCCAGAGCCATGAGCAGCAGCTTCTAGAGATTTGCAAATATCTCAACAGGCAAAGCACTAAAACAGATCTGGATATTTAAGTCTAGCCCCAAAGTGCTACTGAATCCTCTGGAATTTTGCACCAGGGTAGCAGAATGTAATAGCAAGCAAGTTAAAAGAGACAGTGCGACAGATTTGGCTCCTTCACTTGACTTCATAAGCTAAGCCTATTTCAGAAAAAAAAAAAAAAATTAAGTTCACCCTCAAATCAGGAAGATTCCCTATTCCGGGTAACAGCTGCAGAATCCCTTGGTGTCCGCACACAGCAAGCTCCAAAGGCAGCTGGGAGAAATCTTAGGGTGGGGGACGGGGGCGGGGACGGTCTCCCAGGGAATTTCCTACTGACTTCATCATCACTTTGGACACAAGGGTTTGGGGTGTAGGTCGACGCAGTTCCAGTTCTTAGAGACTCAGAGTCTCGGAGAACCCAGATGCCCCGTCACCACGACCATAAGACGACGCCACCGTTTCCACCCTCCCCAATCACAAGATGGCGTAGCTCTTCGGAGCCCTCAGGCCCAGACCAGGGGTAGGCGCCTAGGCCCCCGACAGAGATGAGAAGGGGAAGGGAGAAGGGAGAAGGGAAAAGGGAAAAGGGAGAAGGGAGAATGGGGGAACGGGAGAATGGGAGTACGGGAGAATGGGGGTATGGGAGTATGGGAGCAGAGGTAGAGGGAGGAGGATGCGGAGGATGTGGTTCGTACCTTCCAAGAGCTCCAGCTGCTGCATCTTCTCCTTCTTCGAGGAGTCTACCTTCCCGCCGCAAAAGGCCAGAGCCCTGGAAATACGCCGGAACATCCTTCCGTCGTCTGGGCGGCCTCTGCACTGTGCAACTCTGGCGACAAGGTCTACTTTTACCTACCCCTCGCCTCCTGGTCTCTCCAATCACAGGAGCCGTCCAGTGGCCCCTCCTCCTTCTTCTCCGCCTTCAGACTCCGTACAGCCAATCACAACTCAGCGATGCCAACAGCAGCTTCAGGCAAGGCCCGCCTCTTGAAGAGCCAGCGCAAGCCCCGCCCCTCTCTCGGCGCGTCTTCCCGGGCACGCCTGCGCTTGTGCCCGCCCCCATCGCTCTCCAGCCAATGGGGACACAGTGTGCTAGTGCGGGGGCGGGGGCTGTAAACCCTGAGATGGACAGGATTGGTGAGCCGGACGTCAAGTTCTCCAATCCAAGTGAGAGCGGCAACTCGATGGTCTTCCTGAAATCTCTTTGGGCTGTTGTGTACCACGTCTCTGATTGGGTTCTGCCGGCCTTGGCTGGTACCCAGACTGGAAGGTGGGGCATCAGCTAGCCTTGAGACTGATCCCCGCAGCTTCGTGGCCCTTTTCTTTCCTTTTTTTGAGTGGGGGGAGGTGCCTCTTCTGCAGCAGAGTTCAGTGATAAGAAGGGTTTCCTGTGCGACATCAGATTTGGCTTGGCTAGGTGCTTGTTGTACATAAGGTTGTCATATGTACAACTGACTCAACGCAACCTTATGTACAAAAGAACATAGGCATCCTGGAAACGCCAAGTTTTCGCATTGCCTTGGGCCTCAAACACAGGCTGGCCTAGTCCAGCTTGAAAGCTGGTGCTGCTACCTGTGGCTTGATAATGAAGCACTCCTCCTGGTGGTCCTGAGTGACACTTTAAGTATGACTCCTCAAGATGATCTGGAGATACGGATGGTATCTTAGCTCGTACTGCTGTAACAGAAATACCACCAACAAGTGGCTTTAACAAACAACTTTATTCTCTCACAGTCTAGTAGGCTAGAAGTCCAAATTCAGGGTGTCAGCTCCAGCTCTGCGCCTCTGTTGGTTCCTTAGAAAGGTCCTTGTCCTCAGTCTTCCCCGGTTGAGTTGCTTCTCAACGCAGGGACCCTAGGTCCAAAGGACGTGCTCTTCTAGCCCTACTTTCTTAATGGCATGAGATCTCCCTCTCTGTCTCTTTTATAACTCAAAAGAGATTGACTTAAAATGCAATCTAATCATATACGTTGAGTTCTGTCTCGTTAACATAACTACCTCTAATTTTGACTCATTAGCAATACTGTTGATTTTGTTGTTAGATACCGTCAAGTCTGTTCCCACTCACAAGCAACCCTGTATACAACAGAACAAAACATTGCCTGATCCTGCGTCATGCCTCTATCAGTTGTTATGCTTCGGCCCACTGTTGCAGCTACTGTGTCAGTTCCTCTTGTTGAGGAGCTTCCTCTTTTTCGCTGACTCTCTAGCAAGCATGATGTCCTTCTCTAGGGACTGATACCTCCTGACAACACGTCAAAAGTATTTAAGACGCAGTCTTACCATCTTTGCTTCTAACAAGCACTCTGGTTGCACTTCATCCGAGACGGATCTGTTTTTTCTTTCGCCAGTCCATGGTGTATTCATTACTCTTCTACGACACCACACTTTGAAGGCATCAGTTCTTCTTCTGTCTCCCTATTGTTCATTGTCCAACTTTCCCATGCAATGATGTGACTTAAAATACCATGGCTTGGGCCGGGGGCACCTTAGTCTTCAAAGAGACTTCTTTGCTTTTCCACACTTTAAAGAAGTCTTTTGCAGATGATTTTGCCAATGTGATGCATCGTTTGATTTCTTGACTGCTGCTTCCTTGTGGGTTGATTGTGGATCCAAGTAAAATGAAATCCTTGACAACCTCAATCTTTTCTGTATTTTATCAAGATGCTGCTTGTCGGTGCAGTTGTGAGGATTTTTTGTTTTCTTGGTGTTGACTTGTAATCCACACCGGAGGCTGTGATCTTTGATCTTCATTAGTAACTATTTCAAGTCACTTTCACTTTCAGTAAACAAGGATGTGTCACCTGCATAGTACAGGTTGTTAACGAGTCTTCCTTCTATCCTGATGTCCTGTTGTTCGTCATATAGTCTAGTTTCCTGATCTACTCACTCAAATGCCTTTGCCTTTGCATAGTCGATGAAACACAAGGAAACATCTTTACGGTGTTCTCTGCTTTCAGCCAAGATCCATCTGACATCAGCAACGAGATATGTGGTTCCAAACACTGCTTTTAATCTGGCCTGAACTTCTGGCATTCCCCAGTCAAGGTACTGCTACAGTCGCTTTTGTGTGACACTAATGCTATTGTTCAATAATTTCTGCATTCCATTGGATCACCCTTCTTGGGAATAGGCATAAATATGATCTCTTCCAGTCGGTTGGCGAGATGGCTGTCTTCCAAATTTCACAGCGTAGACGAGTGAGCACTTCCAGCATTGCGTGTCTATTGAAGCATCACAACTGATAACTCTGTCAAAGCCTGGAGCCTTGTGTTTGGCCAGTGCCTTCCGAGGAGCTTGGTCATCTTCTTTCCGTACCATTGGCTTCTGATCAGTTGCTACCGCTTGAAATGCTTGAATGTTGACCAATTCTTTTTAGTATAATGACTCTGTGTGTTCTTTCCATTTTCTTTTGATGCTTCCTGAGTTCAATATTTTCCCTGTAGAAGCCTTCACTACTGCAACTTGAGGCTTGAATTTTTCCTTCAGTTCTTTCAGCTTGAGAAATGCAAAGCGTGTTCTTCCCTTTTGGGTTTCTATCTACAGCTCTTTGCCCATGTCAGTAGAATACTTTGTCTTCTTGAGCTGCCCTTTGAAATCTTCTGTTCAGTTCTTTTACTTTATCATTTCTTCCTTTTGCTTTAGCCACTTGATGTTCAAGAGCAAGTTTCAGAGTCTTCCGGTACCCATTTTGGTCTTTCCTCTGTTTTCAGTGAACTCTTGCTCTCTTCACGTATGATGTCCTTGATGTCTTTCCACAACTTGTCTGGTTTCCCGCTATTAGTGTTCTGCATATCAAATCGATTATTGAGATAGTCTCTAAATTCAGGTGGCATATACTCGAGGCTGTACTTTGGCTCTTGTGGACTGGTTCTAATTTTCTTCAGATTCAGTTTGAACTTGCATACGAGCAACGGATGGTCAGTTTCACCGTTGGCTCTGGCGTTGTTCCGAATGATAATACTGAGTTTTTCTGTGATGGGAGTCAGATCCGACTCGACGGCACTTGGCTGGCGTGATGTCTTTCTACAGATGTAGTAGTCGATTTCATTCCTGTGTATTCTGTCTGGCAACGTCCATAGATGTCCCTTTGATGATTAAGGTGCAGCTAACCGAGGTATGATTTTTCCATTTACCTCAGATGCATGTGAAAGTTGGACAATGTGAAAGGAAAACCAGAGAAAGAAGAATTGATGAATCCAAATTGTGGTGTCAGCGAAGAATGCCGTATGTACCGTGGACAGCCAGAAAAATGGAAACCCTGGTGGCATCGTGGTTAAGAACTATGGTTGCTAAACAAAAGATCAGCGGTTGAAACCCACCATGTGCTCCTTGGAAACCCTATGGGGCAGTTCTACTCTGTCTTGTAGAATTGTTGTGTTGGAATCCCCTCAATGGCAGCGGCGGAAGGGGTGTTTCTTGGTGTTTAGGAAGTGGACAGAGTTACGATTGGGGCAACTGCTGAAGTAGTTAGAGGAGGTTCCGGACAGATACGTTGGGGGCAGGGGCAATGGACTGGGCTTAGTCAAGAGACCTTAGATCATCTGCGGCTGGAGGGCAGACGACCTACTCTGGGGGTTCCCTTAGAAGATGAGGAGAGGCAGTAGGGACAGGTTCCACAGGGGCTTTATTGAGGAACTGCTGATGTCTGGCTCCTGGAAGGTGATGGAGCTACTAGAGGAGAGGGCAACCAATCAGGGAAAAAGGACAGGGGTGGGACTGAAATAGAGGGGCCACAGGTCAGGCTGCGGAAGCTGGGACAGGCACAGCGGAGGAGAGAGGGGGGAGTCTCCTGGGCAGGGCTTAGTGAGCGATGCAACTGCGAGGCCCCCGGGAAGGGGGCGGGGATATGCTGGGCTGGGGCAGCCTATAGGGGAGCCGGTGGGGGGCGGGGCTGAGGCGGTGGGGGCGGGCCTACGGGCGGTGTTTTAGTCGGGCTCACAGCTCTGCGGTGCTGGCAAGGGGGCGGAGCTACGCTGCGGTCCTTCGATAATGGAGCCGGCTGGGCTGGGGCTCTGGGGCCGGGGTCTGGGGGCGGGGTTGAGGCGGTGCTGGCGGCTCCCTGAAGCCGGTTTTGTAGCCGGGCCCCAATCTGGTGCCTGGGAGGGGGCGGAGCTATGCTGGGGGCGGGGGCTGGAAAGGGAGCCGGCGATGGGCGTGGCTGAGGGGGCGGGACAGCCCTTTAGTGGTCCAGACCGAGCTTTGGCCTTGCGACCCAGGCAAGCGAGGGGCTCAGGAGAGGCTGAGGCTGCAGGACGGGAGTGAGGGAAAGAGGGAGAGAGGGAGGGAGGGAGGGAGGGAGGGAGGGAGTAAGAGCGCCTCTGCGCGGCTGTCACAGCTCCTATTCCCTGAGATCGGCGTGGCCTGCCACCACGGTGCGGTCAGCGGCTCTATTAGGTCTGGCAGTGGGGCTGTCACATTCGGTCATGGCCCCCGACTCATACAGCACCTTCTGCAAGGGGCTGACACGAACGCTGCTCATCTCTTTTGACTTGGCCTGGAGGCTGAGCATCAAGTTCTCCTCTGTCTACGAAGTGACCTCCATGACGCTCAACGTGCTTCTGCAGGTGCGCATCAAGGGAACCTCGGGGCCGGGCTGAGGTCGCGTGTTCCCTCCCGCCCTCCCGCCACATCCCGGGCCACTGCATGAAGAACAGCTCGGCCGCCGCGAAGGGAGAGGCAGAGGGGCCGGGCCTGGGACTGTGGCCCCAGCGAAGAACGACGAATGCACACAAGTGCCGCTGTCACTACGACGTCTCAAGGAAAGTCATGCGGGCCTGCTCATCGGCGACCTGTTGTGTCACAGCGACAAAAAAAAAAAGGAAAGAAAACGGAAGCACCCTTTTGGAGAAAACAGCAAGTTGATGAGACTGGTCCGGACCCAAAAGGTAGGAGAAGAAGAACCCACTGTCGTCGAGTCAATGTTGACCCGTGGCGACTGGATGCCTTGTGGAATCGCGGTAGAGGGAGGCAATGGGGATGAATCTAGACCACAAGGCCCTGGGTGGTTTGGGGAAACACACTTGGAAGGAGTGAGCTGAAGAAAGGAGAGCACTGAGCTGAGGCCAGGCCAGGCCGCCAATGCCTTGTCCCTTGCTCCCATCCAGCGACTCTGAGAATGGTGTCCGTGGGGGGTGGGGGGCATCAGCCTCGGGAGGGTCAGCCTGCCACCCATGGCCCAGTCCGTTCCTCTTGTACCCAGAGGCCCCATGGTGTTGTCTGCAACTGGGGAAGTGGCAGCAGAGGGCCAGGCAGATAGGAAGACTAGTTTGTCTGTTCTTGCACAGATGCCAGGTCTGCTACCTTCCCAGCCTCGGCCCTTCGCAAGGGGCCTCCTGCGACATCCTTGGATCGTAACACTGGGCTCTGCCTGTGCCTACTGCAACTTCTGCTGCCTCACCCCTACCTGAGGGCACCTCCAAAGCTCTGTCATTTGATACTGCAGAGAGCAGCAAAAACTGTCTTTTGCCACACAATTTGCTGTTTCTGCATCTCGGCACCCTCCCAGTGCCACAGAAGTCCACCCGCCAGCATGGATAGCCCACTACGGGCCTGAGGAAGGGGGAGGGGCTCTTTCTGGTGTCACGCAGTAGCTACAGCATGGGATCAGTGGGCAAGGGGAGACCAAAGAGGGCTGGAGGGCAGCAAGTGGAAATACAAGGACCTCTCTGGGTGGCAGCTAGCGCCGAGTCTCTGTCTCTGTCTTTCAGGAATGGGTGATGTGTAGATGGTGACTCGTCCCTGCTCTGCCTGGTCAAGGCAGTCAAATCCCTGCAGGTCCTCCAACCCTGAGGCTACCTGAGGAGCAGCTGAGTGGAGGCCTGACAGAGGAGGCTGAAGAGGCACGTCAAGGAGACCGGGGTGGGGCTGACGGGATCCAGTTCTTGTAGGTGGAAGGCTGGGACACCGGGCCCTGGGCCCTGAGGTCTCCTAAGCACACTGATGACTGAGGAAGATGAACTCTAGAGGGGATGGTGGGGGGGGGCGGCTTTGGGGAGCAGAATCTTCCCGTAGGCCTGTACTCTCCCCACTCCCCTCCCCAGAGTTCTCCAAGACCTGGCACTTTGGGATGGAGGAGGGGAGAAAAGGGTTCCCAGAGGCCCTAGCCAGAGAGGGGTTCAGGGCTAGAGGATCTGGGACCTTTCTTTCCCAGGGTGGAATGGAAGGTCATAGGGAAGGCCAGGAGGACAGTCTGAGCTGATAAAAATCAAACACATATGCTCATCCAGAGAATTTTTCAAGAGAATAAAGACTGTCTATAGACTGGAAAAAAAAATTGGCATCCACGTACCTGGCTGACATCGAATTTCCATAATCGACAAGAAAAAAAACACACAAACAACCCAGTTAAACAATGGGCAAAGGATATGGACGTACTTCTCCAAAGAAGACATGCAGGCAGCCAAAAGATACAGGAGGAAATGCTGACGATCATCAGCCATTAAAGAAACCTAGATCAAACCTACAAAGAGATACCATCTCACCATGACAAGACTGGAACTAATCCAAAAATCAAAAAATAACAAGCATCGGAGAGGCTGTGGAAAGATTGGAACTCTTCTACACTGCTAGTGGGACTGTAAAATGGTACAACCTCTCTGGAAAGCAATTTGGCACTAGTTAAAAAAGAACTAGGAATAGAAACACAGTATGATCTGGCAATTTTATCGCTTGCAGTATATCACAGAGAAATAAGGGCTGTCACACAAACAGATACATGCACACAGATCTTGATTGCAGCACAGTCCACAGTAGCAAAAAAGTTGGAATCAACTAAGTGCTCGTCAACAGACGAATGTCTAAACAAACTATATATACACAGTGAAACACTATGCTATGGTAAAGAACAATGGTGACTTAATGAAACATCTCATAACCTGAATCAGCTGAAAGACACCATGGTGAGTGAAATCAGTCAGCTGCAAAAGGACAAATATTGTATGAGGTCACCATTATAAGAATTTAAGAACTCCACTAAAAGACCTCAATTGATGGTTCAGCGGTTTCGGGGTTCCCCTGAGAGCATGGCCCCCGGCCCTGATGCTGCCCTTACCCATAGATTATAACGGAGGTCTACTCTTTGGACAGGAATGGATTGGACTTGGCAATGCAGAGTGACCATATATTGGATGCACTTTATGGTTCTATACATCTATAGGCTATCATCCTGCTGACCTCTGGCTGGAGGAAGGAGAGTGGGTGGAGAGGAGGGGAAAGGAGGCTGTTGGGAGGATGAGACATGTATAGAGCAGAGAGGAATAGTGTGCAGTCACCGGACAGGGAGAGCAGTGGAAGCTGCATGTAGGTGGGCATGTAAATTTATATGGGAATGTACATTTTCACTCAGTCATGTTAAATAAAAAAAATAAAAAAAAAGAATTTAAGAAAAGTCTTATGCACGGAAGAAAAGACTCTAATGGCTACAAGAGTGGGGAGGGCAAGAGAGGGTTATTCATAGACTAGATAGTCGATAGGAGTTTGGTTAGGTGAAGCAAGTGACAACACACAGTAGAAAGCAGGTCAGCCCAACTGGACTACACCATAAGCTAAAAGGTATTCTAAATACAACCCAACATTTTAAAGGACAGAGTAGCAGGGACAGGGGTCTGGGGACTATGTTTTCAGGGGATGTCGAAGTCAGCTGGCACAACTAGTGTTTTTCTAAGAGATTGCTCTGCATCTCATATTGGTGAGTGGCAGCTGGGGTCTTAAAAGCAAGCAAGCTACCATATGAGGAACATCAGCTGGTTCCAATCCAACTGGAGCAGATGAAACCAAGGATATCAAAGACGTGGAAAATATGAGCCTAGGAGACACAAGGACCCACATGACTGGGAGACTACATCTGCATGAGACCGGAAGAATTATCTCTACGAACTCTTCAGATTAACTATTTCATGAAATGGAGTCATATAATGTGTGACCTTTTAGGTCTCCCTCATTTCACTTAGCATATGTTTTTTGAGGTCGTCTGAGCTTGAGAAAGTTCCAGTACTTTATTCTTTCTTATGGCTGACTACTATCCCACTCTGTCAAAGTACCACAACTTGATTGTGCATTTATCCTTGATGTATATCTATTTGGGTTTTTACCCTTTGCACACAATGACTAGCACTGCTGTGAACATTCCTGTACAGATTTCTGTTTAGAGACCTGTTTTTAATCCCTTTCAGTGTACCTTCTAATATCCACTCAATCAATACTTATCCCAGCCTCTCCTTTTCCCTCTAAAAACAAACCAGTAGGACAGCCTCACATATGCCAAGCCAAGTGCCATCGAGTCATATATATATTACTAAACTGTAAAGTACTCACACCACCTGCATCACTCTGTGTTCCCAGGTCCAGTTCATTCTTTGTCTGAAGTATTGGCTTCTATACTGGTTTCAGCTCTGGACTAACAGCAAGACTAGAGGCCATGATCCCAGGGAATCCTTGAGAGTGTTGGACCGTCAAGACTTGTCTTTCAGTAGAGTTCTAGAACAGCACAGCTCTTTCGTGTTAAGTCAGGGACTCTACATTGTGTTCCCTGTCATGGCTGTCCTCGGTGGTTGCTGGGCACCATCTAATTCCTCTGCTCTCCAGTTGATGTAGTTTTCCAGTCATATGGGTCCTTCCGTCTCCTGGGCTCATCCTTCCTCATGTCTTTAATGTTCTTCAGGTGGGCTGGGACCAATTGATGTTCTTTAGATGGCAGCTTGGTGGCTCCAAGACCCCAGACACCACTCACCAATATGGGGTGTAGAAGACTGTCTCAGCAAAATAGTAGTTATGCCAGTTGACCTTGATGTCCACTGAAAACATAGTCCCCAAGCTCCTGTCCCTTCTACTCTGTCCTTTGAAATGTTGGGTTGTATTTAGAGTACCTTGTAGCTTGTGGTGTAGTCCAGTTGTACTCACCTGCTTTCTACTGTGTGCTGTCTCTCTCCTCACCTAACCAAATTCCTATCGACTATCTAGTCTATGAGTAACTCTCTCCCTCCCCCCACCCTTGTAACCATGAAAGACTGTTTTCTTTTGTGCATAAGCCTTTTCTTAAGTTCTTATCATAATGATCTCATACAACATTTGTTCTTTTGCAGCTGACTGATTTCACTCAGCATGTCTTCCAGTGGATTCCAAGTATGTTTCATTAAGTCATTATTGTTCTTTATCATTGCACAGTGTTCCACTGTGTATATATACCATAGATTGTTTATCCATTCATCTGTTGATGGGCACTTAGGTGGATTCCATCTTTTTGCTATTGTGGACTGTGCTGCAATAAAAATTTGTGTGCATGCATCTGTTTGTGTGACAGCCCTTATATTTCTATGATCTATTCCAAGCAGTGACATTGCCAGGTCATACAGTATTTCTGTTTCTATTTTTTTTAAGAGAGTACCAAGTTGCTTTCCAGAGAGGTTGTATCATTTTACCTTCCCAACAGCAATGTAGAAGAGTTCCAATCTCTCCATGAGCTCTAGCCAGAGCAATCAGACAAGACAAAGAAATAAAGGGCATCTGCATAGGTAAAAAAGAAGTAAAAATCTCCGTATTTGCAGATGATATGATCGTATACACAGAGAATCCTAAAGAATCCATAAATAAACTACTGGAACTAATAGATGAGTTCAGCAAAGTATCCGGATACGAAATAAACATAAGACAATCATTAGGAATCCTTTACACTAACAAAGAGATCATCAAAGAGGAAATCATCAAATCAATACCGTTTACTGCAGCCCCCAAGAAGATAAAATACATAAGAATAAATCTAACTAGAGAAGTAAGAGAGTCATACAGAGAAAATTACAAGACCTTACTGCAAGAAGTCAAAAGAGATTTACAAAAGTGGAGGAACCTACCTTGTTCATGGATAGAAACAGTTAACATTGTGAAAATGTCTATTTTACCCAAAGCAACCTACGTATAGAAGACGATCCTAATACAAACTCCAGTGCCACTTTTTAATGAGACGGAAAAACAAATCAACAACTTTATTTGGAAAAGTAAGAAACCCCTGAAGAAGAGGAACGCAGTGGGAGGTCTCACAGTGCCTGACCGTAGAAGATACTACACTGCCACAGCAGCCAAAACAGCCTGGTCCTGGTACAAAAACAGACATATAGACCAATGGAGCAGAATAGAGACCCCAGAAATCACACCATATTCTTATGAACAGTTGATCTTCAACAAAGGCCCCAAAGATGTAAACTGGAGTAACAACAGTCTCTTTGACAAATAGTGTTGGAAAAACTGGATATTCATCTGCAAAAACCGAAACAAGACCCACATCTCACACCTTATGCAGAAAAATATTCAAAATGGACAAAAGACGTAAATATCAAACTTAAAACGATAAAGATCATGCAAGAAAAAATAGAGACAGCAATGGAAGTTGTAATACATGGCTTAGACAGACTACTAAATCTGACCAACAACGCACAAGCAACTAAAAATCAAACACTTATGCTCATCCAAAGACTTGATCAAGAGAGTTAAAAGACTACCTGCAGAATGGTGGGAATAAATATTTGGGAACTACATGTTGGATCGACTTCTGGTTTCTATAATCTACAAGGTACTGCAAAATATCAACAAGAACAAGGTACACGACACAATTAAGCAATGGGCAAAGGAGACGGACCGACTCTTCACCAAAGACATCCAGGCAGCCAAAAGACACATGAGAAAATGTCAGGTATGGAGAGCTCTCCGATGATCAGGGTCAGAGATGGGGGCAACGTTGAGATTAAGGAAAAAGACAGACGCGAAAAAGTGGGATCAGGGGGCTCACGGTCATCACAGCCAAGAGCCCAGAACTGAGCTTTATTAGAGTATTTTATACTAGCCAAGCCAGCCAAGTGCCGTCGATTTATACTAGGGGAGGTTAATCTCTTTAACGTTAAAGAGTTAAAGACATCCAGATCTGTTTAATTCCTTATCTGAAAGGGAGTAGTTTTCCGCACCCTTTGTTTTCTCACAGTTTTCTGTGATTTATCTCTTTGATCTGGATGTACTCTTAGGTCATTTTGAGGTTAAAGGACTCAAGATGTTAGTAGTACAAAAGGTTAGGCAGCCAGCCAAGCCAAGTGCCGTCGAGTCGGATCTGGTTATGATAAATAGCTTATGGTGGCTCAAAATGGTCGTGGTCATGTTAAGAGTGTATAGTTCCCACAAGAAAATGCTCCTAATCATTAGCCGTTAAAAAACCCAGTGCCATCAAGTCAATTTTTGTATAGGACAAAGTAGAACTGCTACATGGAGTTTCCAAGAGCGTCCGGTGGGTTTGAGCTGCTCACCTTTTCCTTAGCAGATGTAGCACTTAACTACTATGCCACCAGTGTTTCCCATTAGCCATTAGAGAAATCCAAATCAAAACTACAATGAGATGCCATCTTACCTCAACAAGGTTGGCAATAATCCAAAAAGCACACAACAGCAAATGCTGGAGAGGCTGTGGAGAGATGGGAACTCTGCAACACTGCTAGTGCGAATGCAAAATTGTACAACCTCTTTGGAAAGCAATTTGGTGCTTCCTTAAAACGCTAGAAATAAAAATGCCATATGATCCAGCAATCTCACTCCTTGGAACTCATCCTACAGTAATAAGGGTGGTCACATGAACAGATACGTGCACACTAAGGTTTATTGCAGCACTGTCCACAAGAGCAAAAAGGTGGAATCAACCTAAGTGCCTATCAACAGAGGAATGGATAAACAAACTATGGTACATATACACAGTGGACACTATGCAATCATAAAGAACAATGATGATTTTAGGAAGCGTCTCATAACCTGGGTGCAACTAGAGGACCTTATGCTGAGTGAAATCAGTCAGCTGCAAAAGGACAAGTATTGTATGAGACCTCTGCTATAAGGACTTAAAAATCGACTGATGCACAGAAGAAAAGAAACTTTGATGGCTACAAGGGTGAGCAGGTAGGGAGAGGGTTGATCATAGACTACAATAGTCGATAGGAATGTCGTTAGGTGAAAGGAGTGACTGCACGCAGTAGAGAGCAGATCAGCATAACTGGACTACACCATAAACTGAAAGGTTTTACTAAACTCAATCCAATATTTCAAAGGATACAGTAGCAGGGACGGGGGTCTGGCGACCATGTTTTCAGGGAACATCGAGGTCAATTGGCATAACTAGTCTTTTGCTAAGAGAGTCTTCCACACCTCTGTTGGGGAGTGGTGTCTGGGGTCTTAAAAAGCTAGCAAGCTGCCATCTGAGGTACGCCAAATGGTTCCAACCTGTCTGGAACAGATGACGACTGTGAACATCAAAGACACAAGGAAAAATGATCCCAGGAGACAGGACCCATATGAATGGAAGACTGTATTGAATGACACCAGAAGAACCAGATGGTGCCTGACCACCACCAAAGGCAGCTGTGATGGGGGACACAATATACAGTCCCTGAAGCAAACATGAGATAAAGACATGTACAGTTCAAGAACTCTACCAAAAGACCATAATTGATGGTCTGACAGCCTGGAAGTTCTCCTGGGGTCATGGGTTGAACTGTGTCCCCCCAAAATACGTGTAGGCACATGGCTGGGCCATGGCTCCCAGTATCTTGTGACTGTCCTCCATTTTGTGGTTTTCCTATGCTGTATGTTAAAGGATTAGGGTGGGACTGCAAATCCCTTTATAAGATCACCCCCCTGCTCCGCTGTAAAGAGAGTTTCCCTGGAGTATGGCCTGCCCCACCTTTAATCCTTTCATCCTGCAAGAGATAAAAGGAAAGAAGCAGGCGGAGAAATGGGAATGTCGTATCATCAAGAAAGCAGCACCAGGAGAAGAGCGTATCTGTGAGACTTGAGGTTCCTGTACCAAAATGCTCCCTGGACAAAGACTGATGCAATACTGGACTTTCTTCCAGAGCCGACAAGTGGAAAAGCCTTCCCCTGGAGCAGACACCCTGAATAAGGACTTGCAGCCTACCAGACTATGTAAGACTAAACCTTCCTTTGTTAAAGCCATCCACTCTGTGGTATTCCTGTTAGAGCAGCCCTAGCTGACTGAAACACCTGGGAACATGGCACCTACACTTGCTGCTGGTTCTGACCTGAAACCAATACTGAGGTCAACTCTTGAGACAAGAATGGACTGGACTTTGGGACACAATGTGAATGTATGGTGTGTGTACTTTATGGTTTTATACACTTATAAGAGGCTGTCCTACTAGTTTCTTTCCATATGGGAAAGAAGGGAATGGAGAGGAGGGGACAGGTGCTCATCAAGAAGATACTGGAATTACAGAGTGAAAAGGAAAAATGTGCTGTTACTGGGCTAAAGTCTTTGCATGAGCAAAAGTGTTTGTTTCCTAGTAGTTCCCATTTGTCTATTTTCTCTTCTGTTGGTTGTGCTTTGTCAGATTTAGAAGCCTGTCTACATTGTGTATTAAAACTTCCACTGTTGACTCTATTTTTCATTGGATGAGCTTTATTGTTTTAGATTTGATATATAGATCTTTTACCCAGTTTGAGTTAGTTTTTGTATCAGATGTGAGATATGGGTCTTGTTTCAATTTTTTGCAGCACCACTTGTTCGAAAGATTGCTTTTACCCCAGTTTAATGTCTTAGGGCCTTTGTCGAATATCAGCTGTTCATAGGAGGATGGTGGTATCTCTGGGGTCTCAATTCTGTTCCATTGATCTATCTGTCTCTTTTTGTACCAGTACCAGGTTGTTTTGACAACTGTGGCAGTGTAATAGGTTCTAAAGTTGGGTAGTGAGAGGCCTCCCAGTGTGTCCTTCTTCTTCAGTAGTGCTTTACTTATCCGGAGTTTCTTCCCTTTCCAAAACAAAGTTGGTGATTTGTTTCTCCATCTCACTAAAAAATGTCACAGGAATTGGTATTGGGATTGCATTATACAAGTAGATTCATTTGGGTAAAACAGACAACATTTTCACAATGTTAAGTCTTCCTATCCATGAGCAAGGTAGGTTTCTCTGTTGATGTAAGTCTGTCTTAGTTTCTTGTAGTAAGGTTTTGTAGTTCTCTGTGTAATGGTCTCATATTTCTCCAGTTAGATTTATTCCTAGATATTTTATCTTCTTGCGAGCTATAGTAAATGGAATTGATTTGGTGATTTCTTCCTTAATAATCCCATTGTTGGTGTAAAGGAATCCAACTGAATTATTTATGCTTATCTTGTATCCTGAGACTTTGCTGAACTCTACCAGTTTAAGTAGTTTACTTATGGATTCCTTAGGATTCTCTGCATATACATCATCTGGAAACAGGGAGATTTTTACTTCCTCTTTGCTGATCGGATGCCTTTTATTTCTTGGTCTTGTCTAATTGCTCTGGCTAGAACTTCTAGTACGATGTTGAATAGGAGAGATGAAAATAGACATCCTTGTCTAGTTCCTATTCTCAAGGCGAATTGTCTCAGTCTCTCTCCATTCAGGATGATGTAGGCAGTTGGCTTTGTATAAATGGCCTTTATTGCATTGAGGAACTTGCCATCTATTCCTATTTTGCTGAGTTTTTAATATGAATGGGTGTTGGACTTTATCAAATGCCTTTTCTGCAGCAATAGACAAAATCAGGTGATTTTTGTCTTTTATGTTATTTATGTGGTTGATCACATTAATTGGTTTTCTGATGTTTAACCAGGCTTGCATCCCTCATATGAATCCAACTTGGTCATGATGACTTATTTTTTTTGATATATTGTTGTATTCTATTGGCAAGTATTTTGTTGCAGATTTTTGCATCTAGTTTCATGAGTGATATTGATCTGCAGTTCTTTTTTTGTTGGGTCTTTCCATGTCTTTGGTATCAGGGTTATGCTGGCTTCATACAATGAATTTGGGAGTATTCCATCCCCTTCTATGCTGTGAAACAGTCTCAGGAGTATTGGAGATAACTCTTCTCTAAAAGCTTGGTAGAAGTCTGTGGTGAAGTCTCCTCAGCCAGGGCTTTCTTTGGTTGGTAGTGCTGGGATGACTTTTTCATTCTCTTCCTTTGTGATGAGTTTATTAAGTTGTTCTGCTTCACCTGTTGATAATTTTGGAAGGTGATATGAATCTAGGAATTTGTCCATTTCCTCTAGGTTTTCAAATTTGCCAGAGAACAGTCTTTCGTTAGTATCCTGTTATATTTTTTATTTCTGTTGTATCTGTTGTGACATCTCCCGTCTCATTTCTTATTTGGGTTATTTGTTTCCTTTCCTCCTTTTCTTTAGTAAGTTGAGCCAATAGTTTGTCATTTTGTTGATCTTTTGAATGAAACAGCTTTTGGTCTTTTCAATTTTTTCAATTGTTATTCTACTCTCTGATTCGTTTAGTTCTGCTCTGATCTTTATGGTCTGTTTTTTTCTAGGGCCTGAGGGGTGTCTGTTGCTGCCTCTCTACTTGATGAAGCTGTATGGTTCCTTTTTTGGAATGGGTTCTGTTTTCCTTCCGTATATGTGCAATTATAGAGATAACTGACCATTAAGCACTGCTTTGACTGTATCCCATAGGTTCTGGTAGGAAGGGTTTTCATTCTCATTGGAATCCATAAATTTCTTTATTTGATTCTTGATTTCTTCTATAACCCATGGCTTTTTGAGCAAGATGCTGTTCAGTTTCCATGAGCTTCAATTTCTATCTGTGTTTTTTCTGTTACTGATTTTGACTTTTTTGGCTTTGTGGTCTGAGAAGATGCTTTGCAGTATTTCAATGGTATGGATTTTGTTGAGATTTGCTTTATGCCCTATCACATGGTCTATTCTGGAAAATGTTCCATGTGCACTGGAGAAGAAGGTGTAGTTATCTGCTGATAGATAAGAAAGTTCTGTATATGTTGATGAGATCTAGTTGGTTAATTGTGGCAATAAGATCTGTGTCTTTGTTGAGCTTCTTTCTAGAAAATCTGTCCAATATTGAGAGTGGAGTGTTGAAGTCTCCCCCTATTATTGTGGAGTGATCTATCTCATTTTTGAGTGTAGTCAGTGTTTCTTCAATGTATTTAGATGCTGTAGTATTAGGTGCATAAATATTTAATATTGTTAAGTCCTGCTTATGTACTGAACCTTTCAGCAATAGTGTCCACCTTTGTCCACGATGCTGGATTTTACATTAAAATCTATTTTATCTGAGATTAGTACTGCCACACCCGCTCTTCTTTGTGTTGTTAGCTTGGTATATATTCTTCCATTCTTTAGTTTTCTATTTGTTCCTATCTTTAAGTCTGAGGTGAGTTTCTTGCAAGCAACGTATAGATGGGTCATGTCTTTTGATTCAAGATGTCACTCTTTGTGTCTTTACTGGAGGGTTCTGTCCATTTACATTCAACATAACTATTGATAGGTATGTGTTTAGTGCTGTCATTGTGATGTGTTTATTTTTGTGTTGATGTTTTCTCAGTTGTTACTATTCTATTGTGGGATTTCCTTGTTTATGAGTTGATTTTTCACCTTTTTTCAGTGTTGGTTCTGTGGTTGTTAAGACTCCTTCTTTGTTACATTTCTTGATTTGATATGTTGCATCTTTATTGTGCTTTGCAGCTACCACTGTGATCCCCTGTAATAATCTATGTTTAAATCCAATTATAACTAAAGCCAGCCAACAAGTCTCATTAATTTCCTCTCCATCTGGAAAGACTATAACTACTGTAGTACATCCTTCTTTGATATCATAGTTTTCATGACATGATCACTGAATGCCTGTTTTTAATATTATAGCATTGACTGAGTTGTGTGCCTTCCCTAACCGAGTAGGTTTCTGGATAACATGTCCTGTATTTCCTTCTAAAATATAGAGTTAATGGTTTTGTTCTTCTAAGCCAAGAGCTTCTTTCAGTATTTCTTGTAGTTTGGGTTTGGTTTTTACAAAGTCTCCAAGTTTCTCGTTATCTGCAAATGTTTTCATTTCATTTTCTTATTTGAAAGATAGTTTTGCAGAATATATAATTCTTGGTTGGAAATTTTTCTCCTTGAAGGCTTTGAATGTGTCATCCCGTTGCCTCCATGACAGCGTCTTTTCTGTTGGGAAGTCAGAAGAAAGCCTACAGGGCTTCCATGTGAATGTTAGTTTTGCTCTGAGTCTCACTGGGTTTAAGAGTTTCTGCTTATGTTTCATTTTGTTAAGCTTGATTAGAATATGTCTTGGAGTCTTTCTTTTGGGATCTGTATTGAGTGGTGTTTTATATGCATTTTGGATATCTATATTCTCTTCTTTCATAATTTCAGGGAAGTTCTCTGTCAGCAGCTCAGCAACAATACTCTCTGAATTTCTGGGTGTCGCTCCGTGTTCAGGAACTCCAGTTAATCGTAAATTATTCCTCTTAATAGAGTCCCACATGCTTATTAATGCTTCTTCAGTTTTTCTTGTTTCTTTTTTCTGATTTTTCCTTGTAGATTCTGGAGTCAGTAGCTCTGTCTTCCAAGTCAGAAAGTCTATTCTCCATTTGTTCAATTCTATTTTCTTGGCTTTGAATCAAATTTTATATCTCTTTGATTTTGTTATTGATCCATTAGATTTCAGAGTACCAGTATTCCATGAGATTGAACAGCTTGCTTAATTTTTCACTTTGGTCTGTTGTATTTTGTATAATGTCTAGGAAGGCTCTTTATATAATTCTTTTGTACTCACTCTCTGATAGTTTCAGAAAGGCTTCTTCATCTGGGAAGTTCTTTTGTTCTTTCTTTTGGGGGCTTTCTGGAGCCACAGGTGAATTTTTCTTTATGTTTCTGTCCAATGTTTGTTGGTTTGGGGGCATCTGGAGGTTATTTTGTTTCTCTGCTGTTACATTAATGGGATCTGAAGCTCAGTCTGAAAAGGAGGGTGATCACCAGTCACCTCTATGTACTCCAGTGACTGGCCCCATTGGAATATTTGGGATAGCAGGCTCCACCTCCTGATTGGCAAAGACACAGCCCTCCTTATACAGTCACTAGGGGGGCTGTCAGCTGACTCTGTGATTTGAGTCAGTAAAGGCTGGAAGAGATGTCGTCAGGATACACTGCAGATATTTCTCTAGGTAGTCTTCTATTGAAAGGTAAAAAGTATCTGACAGCTTCCAAGATCAGTCAGGCTTTCAGGTGTACAAGTCCCTCTTCCCGGCTGGCAAATTAAGCACTTCTATATCCATCCCAAGATGCTGTAAACTAGTTGAAAATACGGAAAGGCTACTGCTCTGCTGTCTTCTGCTGCCAGGCCCCACTCATAGTAGCACACTGTGAGAAACACTGCTTTTCTGCTGGGAAAGTGCTCCCTGGGCAGGTGCTGCCTCCCAGCCTGGGAATTAGGTCCTGCTGGGGCCTCTGTTTGGGTAACTGTGCCTTCCAGTCAAACAATATGGGGTCCCACACAAGCTCTCTTGCCCACTGTGAAATAGCTGAATCAATGGCAGAAGTTCAGAAAGAGAGGTTGGAGGGGGCTATGTGCACAGAGTCCAGAGCCGGGCCCTCAAAATGTGGCTATTCTGCCTGCTGGTCCCATCAGCAGTGCATCTGAGCTTTGCTTTCAGTTAAGTCCCAGCGCCAGGTACCAGCTAAGACAGAGAAAAAAAAGTTAAAATGGCAAGTTACCTTCAGACAGCGAGAGCCGGCACTCACCAAGGGGGACGTCTGCAAAGGAGGAGAAGTTTCCCATTCAGTGGTATGTAGTCCAAGTTGACAGCCCTATGCTGTGTCCTAGGGCTCACTAGGTGTCCAGAGGCTCCTTTTAGTTATCAATTCAGGCCTTGGTTTACAGAGGGAATTAAGGAGACATGTGTTTAGTCTGCCACCTTGACTCCATCTCCTGGTTTTGTTTTGTTTTTTTTAAGATCAGAAAAATTGACAAGCCATTAGCCAAACTGACCAAAAAAAAAAAAAAAGGCAGGAGAACAAATAACCTGAATAAGAAACAAGATGAGTGATATCACAATGGACCCAAATGAAATTGAAAGAATCATAACAGAATACTACAAAAACCTGTACTCTAGTGAATGTAAAAACCTAGAAAAAACTAGCACCAACAGACATCAAACAAGTAAATAAACTCGTCATAGAAGAAGAGGCTGAAAAGGTAATTTAAAAAAACTCCCAACTAAAAAAAGTCCTGGCTCAGATGGTTTCACTAGAGAATTCTACCAAGCGTTCAGAGAAGAGGTAACACCACTATTACTAAAGGTATTCCAGAAAATAGAAAAGGATGGAATACACCCAAAGTCATTCTATGAAGCAAATATAACCTTGATACCCAAACTGGGTAAAGACTGCACTAAAAAAGAAAACTACAGACCAATATCTCTCATGAACATAGATGCAAAAATCTTCCATAAAATCCTAGCAAATAGAATTCAACAACACATCAAAAAAATAGTTCACCATGACCAAGTAGGATTCATACCACAGATGGTTCAACATCAGAAAAACAATTAATGTAATAAACGACATAAAACAAGAGCCACTTGATTCTATCAATTGGTGCAGAAAAGGCATTTGATAAAGTCCAACACCCATTCATGTTACAAACTCTCAGCACCATAGCATAGAAGGGAAATTCATCCACATAATAAGGTATATTTACACAAAACCAGCAGTCAACATCATACTGAATGGAGAGAAGTTGAAAACATTTTCCTTAAGAACAGGTACCACCTACAGAATGGGAAAAAATATTTGGCAACTGTATGTCAGATCGAGATCTGCTCTCCATAGTCTACAGCCAAGTCTACAAGGTAGTGCAAATTATCAACAAGAAAAGGATAAATAACCCAATTAAGCACTGGGCAAAGGAGATGGACAAACACTTCTCTAAAGAGGATATCCAGACAGCCAAAAGACACATGCAGAAATGCTCATGATCATCATCTATTAAAGAAATTCAAACCAAAATTATGATGAGCTATCATTTCACCCCAACAAGGTTGGTCATGATCCCCAACACAAAACAACAAATGCTAAAGAGGCTGAGGAGAAAGTGGAACTCTCCTGCACTGCCGGTGGGATTGCAAAATGGTGCAGCCTCTCTGGAAAGCAATCTGGCACTTCCTTAAAAAGCTGGAAATAGATATACCATTTGACCCAGTAACTCTACTGCTTTGAATATATCCTACAGGATCAAGAGCAGTCACACGAACAGATACATGCACATGAATGTTTACTGCAGCACAGTCCACAATAGCAAAAAGATGGAATCAACCCAGATGCCCAACAACAGATGAATGGATAAACAAACTATGGTATATATACTCGGTGGAGCACTACACAATGCTAAAGAACAATGACGACTTTAGGAAACACCTCTTAACCTGGTTTCAACTGGAAGACATTATGTTGAGCTAAATCAAAGGCATAAGGACAATACTGTATGAGACTCCTACTATAAGGACTTAAAAACAGACTCATGTACAGAACAAAAGACTCCGATGACTGCAAGGGAGAGAGGGAGAGGATTGGTTATAGATTGGTAGTTGATACAAATTTGGTTGAGTGAAAGCACTGACAGCACACATTAGAAACAAGATCAACTGGACTTCAACATAACCTGAAAACTCTTTCAATCTTTACCCAATATTGCAAGGATAGAGGGGCAGGGGAGACCAATTGGCATAACTAGCCTATTGCTAATAAAGTCTCTGCGCCTCATACTGGTGAGTGGCATCTAGGGTCTTAAAAGCTAGCAGGCTGCCATCTGAGGCACACCAAATCATCCCAACTCAGCTGGCACTGATGATCACCAAAGACGACAAGGACATGAGGGTAAAAGAACCCAGAAGACAGAAAGACCCACGTGAATGGACAACTATATCAACATATGACCAGAAGAATGAGATGGTGCCTGGCCACCACCAATGACAGCCATGATGGAGCTGACAATGTGAGTCCCAGTGGCAACATGAGAAAAAAATGAGTACACCCTGAGAACTCCACTAAAGGACTGCAATTGATGGTTGAAGGCCTGAAAGTTGCACTGGTAATGTGACCCCTAGATGTGATGCTGCCACGATCATAGATCATTACTTAAGTCAACTCTTCAGATAGGAATGTATTGGACTTGGGGACACAGAGTGCCGATATTGTGGGTACACTTTATGTTTCTCTTCATCTATGGGATGTTGTCCTACTGGCCTGTTACTAGAGGGGAGTGGAGAGGAGGGGACAGGAGATTGTTAAGAGGATATGACATGTATGGAATGGAAAGGAGGAGCGTGCTGTCACTGGGCAAGGAGAGTAGAGGGAGCTGAAGATGGAGGGAATGCAAATTTTAATTGTATTGTAAACTTTCACTCAGTCACAATAAAAAAAAAGAAGAAAAGAACAGGTACCAGACAACAATACCCACTCTCACCACTTCTGTTCAACATTGTTCTAGAGGTCCTAGATAGAGCAGTCAGGGGTGATAAAGAAATAAGGGGCATCTGGGTTGGTAAAGAAGAAGTTAAAGTATCCCTATTTGCAGATTTCATGATCCTATACCCAAAAAACCCTTAAAAAATCCATCAAAAAATTACTAGATTTAATAGAAGACTTCAGTAAAGTATCAGGATGTAAGATAAACATAAATAAATCATCTAGATTCCTTTATACACACCATCAAAGGGACAGTCAAAGAGGAACGCTCAAAAGTGTTACCATCTACTATAGCTCCCAAGATGGTAAAATACCTAGGAATAAATCTAACCAGAGATATAAAAGACCTATACAAAGAAAACTACAAGACCCTACTGCAAGAGACTAAAAGCGTCTTGCACAAGTGGAGAATTCTACCTTGCTCTTAGATAGGAAGACTCAACATAGTGAAAATGACTATTCTATCCAAAGTGATCTATATGTACAGTACAATCCCAATACAAATCTCAATAGCATTCTTTAATGAAATGGAGAAACAAGTCACCAACTTCATATGGAAAGGGAAGAAACCATGGATAAGTAAAACATTGCTAAAAATGAAAACAAAGTGGAAGGCCTCATAATACCTGATCTTAAAACCTATTATGCCACCACAGTAGTCAAGGAAGCTTGGTACTGGCACAAAAACAGACATATAGACCAATGAGCAACTGATATTTGATAAAGGCCTTAGCCTTTATGCTGTTGGAATAAATGGATAGCCATCTGAAAATATTGAAACAAGACCCTTATCTCAGCCACGCCCAAAACTAACTCAAAATCAATCGAAGACCTAAATGTAAAACATAAAACAATAAGGATCTTGGAAGAAAAAATTGGGAAGACAATAGGAGCTATAATCCGTGGTATTAACCATCTACAAAAAAATCACCATTAATCCTGAAAATAGACAAATGGAAACTCTTAAAAATCAAGCACTTATATGCTCATCCAAAGCCTTCATCAAAGAGTAAAAAGACTACCTACAGAACGGGAAAGAATTTTTGGCTACCACACTTCCAATCGATGACTAATCTCTCTAATCTACAAGATACTGCAAACCTCAACAAGAAAAAGAGAAACAACTCAATTAAAAAATGGGCAAAGGACATCAACAGGCTCTTCATCAAAGAAGACATACAGGATGCCAGTAGATACGTGAAGAAATGCTCTCAATCACTAACCATCAGAGAAACCCAAATCAAAACTACAATGAGATGTCATCTCACCCCCTCAAGGCTGGCAGTAATCCAAAACACACAACATATAATTGCTGGAGAGGATGTGGAGAGATTGGAAGTCTTCTACACTGTGAGTGGGAGTATAAAATGTGCAACTGCTATGGAAATCAATTTGGCACTTTCTTAGAAAATAGAAATAGAAATACCATGTGATCCAGAGATCTCACTCCTCAGAATATATCCCAGAGAAACAAGGGCCAACACTCAAACAGATGCATGCACCCCAATGTTTACTGATGCTCCCTCCACAATAGCAAATAGATGGAAGCAATCTAGATGCCCATCAATAGATGAATGGTTAAACAAACTATGGTCTATTCATACAATGGAATACAACACAATGATAAGAGACAGCAATGGCTTAGGGAAATACCATAGCATGGGACCATCTGGAGGACATTACATTGAGTGAAAATAGCCAGATGCAAAAGGATGAATTTTGTACAAGATTTGTATGAGACCACTATTATAAGAATGCAACAAATCATGTAAGCACAAGAAGCAATCAATCTTTGATGGTCACAGTGGTGGCAAGGGAGGACAAGGGATTTATACAAATTACATAACACTTAGGATTCAGGTTGGGTGTAGGTTGTGACAGCACATACTAGAAAAGAGGGACCCACAACTGCTCTACTTCAAAACTAAACTGTTCCCTAAATGCAGCCTACCTCTTTGGAAGGACAGAGTAACAGGGTCCAGGGTCAGTGGTCCAGGATTTCAGGGGACATTCAGACTAACTGGCATACCCAAGCTTTCTTTTCTTTTTCTTTTAAGAAAGTGCTCTGTATACTACTTGGCTGAGTGACTTCCAGGGCCTTAAAAGCTAGTAAGCTACCATCAAAGTAACAATGATTGGTCCCAATCCACCTGGACCAGAGGTGAATGGTGGACATCAAGGACAAAGGGAAAAATATGAGCTCATCAGATGGAAGGGGCTATATGAGCCAGTGTTTGCCTCAGCAATGGACCAGAAGAACTAGATAGTGCCTGGCTACCACCAATAACTACACAGAGGGGGTACACAGTACAGAACCCCAGACACAGTGGAAGAAAGATTAGAAGGCAGAGCTAGAACTCTACTAAAAGGTCTCATTTTGGGTCCATCAGAATGGAAGATTCCCTGGGAGCATGGCCTCTGAAGTCCCTAACACTAAACTGCATCCAGCACTGGGACCAGCCCTCCTGACAAAGACTGAATTGGACTGTACAAAGCATGGAGTGTGGCTGACGATGAACAAACCTTTGGACTTCAATATGTACATGTGGCTGTTCTAGAGGCTCATCACTGGAGCCAAGATGATAAGGTTAGCAGGGTCAGATCTTGGTCAAAGCATCACAGGAAGTTCTGGATGAAAGTGGGAAGTGTGCTGTCATTGGGGGGGAAGGGAGGAGGGAGCAGTTACAATAGAATAGCAGTGAAAGTTTCGGGCGTTACATGGCAAATTGATATAGATTGTTAAATTGTTCTTAAATCACAATAAAATGTCTTTAAAAAAAGAGAAAGATGACACAGCACAGAAATTCAAGTGGAAGAAACTGTCAAAGCACACCAAAAAAGGCGCCAAATGACAGCAATGAGTTAAATACACCAATAAAGAGACAAAGAGTAGTAGAATAGATACAAAAGTGAGATTCATCTATATGCTACTTACAAGAGACTCAGCTAACACCTAAAGATACAAATAACCTGAAACTCAAAGTATGGAAAAATATACACCAACCTAAAAACATTCACAAAACAGCAAGAACAGCAATATTAATTTAAGATGAAATAGACTGTAAGGTAAATTCTACTACAGTGGACAAAGAAGGTCATTATGTATCATGTAAATGGTTAAAACATCAGGAGGACATAACCATATTGAATATTTACACACCCAAAGCCAGAGCTTCTAAATATATCAAACAAACACTCACAGCATGGAAAACAGAGATAGACAACTCCACAATAATAGTAGGAGACTTCAACACACCATTTTGGGTGATGGACAGAACATCCAGCACGAAGCTCATTAAAGACACAGAAGACCTAAATGCCACAATCAATCAACTCAACCTCATAGATATATACAGAACACATCACATAACAACAGACAAGTGTACCTTCTTTTCCAATGCACATGGAACTTTTCCAAAATAGACCACAGACCACATATAAGGCCATAAGGCAAGTCTTAATAAAATCCTAAGCATGGAATTATTGCAAAGCAACTTCCCAGACCATATAGCCATAAGTTGAAATATATGGGAGAAAAAGCAAGAGTAAAAAATGAAACACATGGAAATAAACAAAAGAACTCACCTTGCTCAAAAACTTCTTGTTTACACAAGAAATCAAGAACAGATAAAGAAATTAATAGAGTCAAATGAGAATGAAAACACATGCTACCAGAACCTATGAGACACAACAAAAGCAGTGCCCAGAGGTTAATTTATCTCAATATATGCACACATTCAAAAAACAAAACAAACAAAAAAAAGAGCCCAAATCAAAGAGTTAATCCTACAACTCAACCAAGGAGAAAGAGAGCAATAAAGGAATCCCTCAAGCACTGGTGGACATGACACAACAAAAATTCAAGAGGAACTAAATGAAGAAGAGAATACAAAAACAATTGAAAAGATTAACAGGACCAAAAGTCTTTTTTTTAAAAAAAGCATCAACACAGTTGAGAAACCATTGACCAAACTGACAAAATAAAAAGAGAGAAAGTGAATAACATGAATAAGAAGTGAGAATGGCAATATCACAATAGACCCAACTGAAATTGAAAGAATTGTAACAGAATACTGTGAAAAATTATACTCTGATAAGTTTCAAAACCTAGAGGAAATGGGTGAATTTTTAGAGGCATGCTACCCACCAAAACTAACACAAACAGAAGTAGAACAACTTAGTACACCTATCACAAAAGAAGAGATGATAAAGTAATAATAATAATTTTTTAAAAAAGCTTCCCAACCAAAAAAATTCCTGGCTCAGATGGCTTCACTGGAGACTTCTACCAGACTTTTAGAGAAGCATTAGCACCACTATTGCTAAAGGTATTTCACAGAATAGAAAAGGATGGAACACTTTCAAATTAATTCTATGAAACCAGTATAATCCTGATATAAAAACCAGATAAAGATAGCACAAAAAAGGAAAATTGCAAACCAATGTCTCTCATGGACATAGGTGAGAAAATCTTCAACAAACTTCCAGCCAATAGAATTCAACAACATATCAAAAAAATAATTCACCATGGTGAAGTAGCATTCATACCAGTGACGGTTCAACAATACAACAACAAGTAATGTAGTCAATCACATAAATAAAACGAAAGATATGAAACACTTGATATTATCAGTTGATGCAGAAAAAGTATTTGACAAAGTCCAATATCCAATAATGCTAAAAATTCTCAGTAAAATAGCAACAGAAGGGAAATTCCTCAACATAACAAGAGACCTCAGTGCACAGCCAACAGCCAACATCATCCTAAATGGAGCGAGACTGAAAGCATTTCCCTTGAGAACAGGAGCTAGTCAAGGATGCCCATTGTTACCACTTTTTATTCAACATCATACTAGAGGTTCTATCCAGAGCAGTCAGACAAGATAAATAAAGGACATCCATGTGGAATGTAAGAAGTAAAAATATCTCTATTTACAGATGATGTGATCTTATACACAGAAAACCCTAAAGAATCCACAAAAAATCTACTGGAACTAATAGAAGAGTTCAGCAAAGTATCAGGTTATAAGATAAACATAAATCATTGGGATTTCTTTAAACTGACAAAACATCATCAAAGAGGAATTTACCAAATCATTACCATTTACACTAGCCCCTAAGAAGATAAAATACTTAGGAATAAATCTAACCAGATGTGTAAAAGACCTATACACAGAAAATTGTAAGACTTTACTACAAGAAACCAAAAGAGACCTACATAAGTGGAAAAACCTATGTTGCTCACGGACAGGAAGACTTAACATCGTGAAAATATCTATTCTTGCTTCTACATATACTATGCAATCCCAATACAAATTCCAATGTCACTTTCTAATGAGAAGAAGAAATAAATCATCAAGTTTGCATGGAAAGGGAAGAAGCCCCACATAAGTAAAGCATTACTGAAGAAGAACAGAGTGGTATTCCTCACATTACCTGACTTTAGAACCTATTACACTGCCACGGTAGTCAAAACAGCCTGGTACTGATACAAAAGCAGATACAAAGACCAATGGAATCCAGATATAACACCATCCACTTATGAGCAGCTGATATTTGACAAAGGACCAAAGTCTGTGAACTGGGGAAAACTGGTCTCTTTAGCAAACATGTTGGCAAAACTGGATATCCATCTGCTAAAAAATGACAAGACCCATATTTCACACCGTGCACAGTAACTAACTCAAAATGGATCAAAGACCTAAATACCAAATCTAAAACAATAAAGACCATGGAAGAAAAAAAATGGTACAATATTGGGAGCCTGAATAACACAGCATAAACAGGTTACAAATATTACTAACAGTGCACAAACACCAGAAGAGAAGACAGATTACTGGGCACTCCTAAAACTCAGTCACTTATGATCATCCAAAGACTTCACCAAGAGAATAAAAAGACTACCTACAGATTAGTGAAAAAACATGTTGGCAACCACAAATCCGATCAGTGTCTAATCTTCATAATCTACAAGATACTGTCAAACTTTAATAAGAAAAAGACAAACAACCCAATTAAGAATGGGCAAAGGATATGAACAGGCACTTCACCAAAGAAGACGTCCAGGTATCTAACAGATACAAGATGAAATGCTCATGATCATTAGCCATTCGAGAAATCCAAATCAAAACTACAATGAGATTACCATCTCACCCCAACAAGGCTGGCATTAATCAAAAAAACAGAAAGCAACAAATGATGGTGAGGTTGTGGAGAGACTGGTTTACTGCTGGTGGGACTGCAAAATGATAAAACCAGTTTGGAAATTGATTTGACAGTTTCTTAAGAAGCTAGAAATAGAAATCTCATATGATCCAGCAGTCCTACAGCTTGGGATATATTCTACAGAAATCATGGCTGTCACACGAAGAGACAGATGCCCAGGAATGTTTATTGCAGCACGGTCCACAGTAGCATAAAGATGGAATCAACCCAGGTGCCCATCAACAGATGAATGGATAAACAAACTATGGTATATTCACATGATGGAATGCTGTGCTGTGATAAAGAATGATGATCTGGGGAAACTCCTGATAACACGGAGTCACCTGGAAGACATTATGCTTAGTGAAATTAGTAACAAAAGGACAACTACTGTATGAGACCATTATTATGATGACTCAAGAAAGAGGCTAAACACAGAAGAAGATAATCTTTGATGGTTACCAGGGAGGGGAGTGTAATGGTTAAGAAATGTGTGTGAACTTGGCTGGACTATGACTCTCAATGTTTTGGCAGATCTATAAAGTGGCAGGGGCAGGGCCTGTGGCGGCTCATCTGTCTCAGCCCTCATCTCTCCTCTTCTTCTGCCTATTTCCTGTCTGCTTATGTTGCAAGCAGCTCCTGCTCTCTTGCTTACTTACATCTGGTTCTTGGGACCTGAACTAGAAGCTCCTTGGATTCATCAACCCTCACAGCCTGTAAGAGTCCTGTTCTCTGACCTGCCAATCCTGAGTTCACCAGCCCCTGCACCTCCGTGAATCAGCAGAAACCTTGCAGTCTCACCTGGAATTTTGGGATTAGCTGATTGTGGGTTGGAGCCAAAACTCTAACCTCTGACGTGCTGACGTTGGGTACGGCAGCTTCCATGGCTGCGTGAGGCTTTTCTTCCAATCCAAGACTAGGAACATTTAAACTTCTACAATTGTGTGAGCTATTTCCTTTATATAAATCTTTTTCTATACATATTAGCGCACTTGGCCTGGCATACATATTATAAATGTTACTGGTTTTCCTTCCCTAGAGAACCCAGCCTAAGACAGGATGGAGGGATACAGGTATTCATAGACTAGATATTAGATAGGAACTGGTTTAAGTGAAGGAAGTGACAGCACTAAGTAGAAGGGAAATTAACAGTGCTGGACTATATCAAGAGCTATGAAGTTTCCCAACTACAAACCAACATTTGAGAGGTCAGAGTAGCAAGGCCATGGGTCTGGGGATCATGTTTTATGGGACATCGAGTTCAACTGGCATAATTAAGTTTTTTGTTGTTCTTGTAGTTTTTTAAAGAAAATTTTCTGCACCCCATATTGGTGAGTAGTGTCTGGGGTCTTAAAAACTAGCAGGTTGCCATCTAAGGAACTTCAGTCAGTCCCAATCCACCTGTAATAGAGGAGAATGAAGGACATCAAGGACAGGAGGAAAATATGAGCTCAGGAGACAAAACAGGCCATGTGATTCGGAGACTACATCAACATGAGACCAGAAGAACTAGATGGTGCCTAGCCACCACTGATAACTGCCTTGACAGGGAATACAACATAGAGTCTCAGATATAGCAGAACTAAAATTGGAGTGCAGATCTAGAATTCTATTAAAAGACCAGTCTTGATGATATGCCTTCCTTGAGGGTCTCCCAAGAGCATGGCCCTTGGACTCACTGCCAGACCAGAGCTGAAACCAGCACCAAAGACAACACCTCACACAAAAATTGGACTGGACTATAAGACATGAGGTGGTCAGAGTAGCTCCTCTACAGAAACAAGATGGGAGGGTGGGGAGGAAGAGACAGAAGTTGGTTGGATGAATACTAGAAGTAAGGGTGGAAACGAGAAGTGTGCTGTGACAGGGTTTAGAGAGCAGCTGGAGTTGCACAGAGGTGTGTGTATGGGGTTTTATATGGCAAATTGCCTTGGATTGTATATTATCAGTTAATCACAATAAAAATAAAATAAAAAAACAGTATATTGACAAGGAACTGCCAGAAATTCAAGCCAGATTCAGAAGAAGACATGGAACCAGGGGTATCATTGCTGATGTCAGATGAATCTTGGCTGAAAGCGAAGAATACCAGAAAGATGTTTAGCTGTATTTCATTGACTATGAAAATTCATTCAACTGTGTAAATCACAACAAATTAAGGATAACATGGAGGAGAATGGGAATTCCAGAACACTTAATTGTGCTCTTAATGAGTCTGTACGTGGATAAAGAGTCAGTCAGTCGTGTGAACAGAACAAGGGGACACCGCATAGTTTAAATTCAGGAAAGGGGTGTGTCAAGGTTGTATCCTTTCACCATACCTGTATTCCAAGCAAATAATCTGAGAAGCTGGACTATGTGAGGAAGAACAAGACATCAGGATTGGAGGAAGACTCATTAACAACCTGCATTATACAGATGACACAACCCTGCTTGCTGAAAGTGAAGAGGATTTGAAACACATACTGATGAAGACCACAGCCTACAGTATGGACTGCACCTCAACATCCAGAAAACAAAAGTCCTCACAATTAGACCAGTAAGCAACATAATGATAAGCGGGGAAAGCACTGAGGTTGTCAAAGATTTCATTTTACTCGGTTCTACAATCAATGTCCATGGAAGTAGCAGTAAAGAAATCAAGACACATTGCATTGGGAAAATCTGCTGCAAAGGACTTCTTTAAAGTATTGAAAAGTAAAGATGTCAACTTGAAGACTAAAGTGCACCTGACCCAAACCATGGTATTTTCGATCATGTCATACACATGCAAAAGGTGGACAATGAATAAGGAAGACAGAAGAATTGATGCCTGTGAATTGTGGTGTTGGAGAAGAATACTGAATGTAGCATGGAGTGCCAAACGAGCAAACTGATCTGTTCTAGACGAAACACAGCTGGAGTGTTCCTTGGAAGCGAAGATAGTGAGACTGTGTCTTACATGCTTGGACACGTAGCCAGGAGGGATCGATCTTGGAGAAGGACATTCATGCTTGGTAGAGTGAATGGTCAGTGAAAAAGAGAAAGACCTTCAAAAGACAAGTGGAGTATCTTGCCTATGGGTAGTAAGAATCAACATCATAAAAACATCTACCCAAAGCTATCTAGCATGAAGCCCTGGATAAGTAAAGCATTACTGGAGAGGAAGAACAAAGTGGGAGACCACACAATGCCTGTCTTCAGACCCAATTGCGCTGCTATGGTAGTCAAGACAGTCTGGTACTGGTGAAAACACAGATACACAGATTAATGGAACAAATTTGAGATTCAAGACATAATATCATCCACCTATGAACAGCTGATATTTGACAAAGGTCCAAAGTCTATAAACTGGGGAAAAGACAGTCTCTTTAACAAATGGTGTTGCCATAACTGAATTTCCATATTTTGGGTGCACTTTATGGTTCTATGCATCTATAGGATATCATCCTGCTGACCTCTTACTGGAGAAAGGGAAGTGGGTGGAGAGGAGGGGAAAGGAGACTGTTGGGAGGATGGGACATTATGGAGCACAGAGGAAGAGTGTGCTGTCACCAGGCAGGGAAAGCAGTGGAAGCTGCATATAGGTGGGCATACAAATTTATACGGGAATGTACATTTTCTTTCAATCATGAAAAAAAAAAAAATGGGCAAAGGATATGAACAGGCATTTCACCATGGAAGACATCCAGGACACTAGCAGATCCATGAGGAAATGTTCACAGTCATGATCCATTAAAGAAATCCAAATCACAACTACAGTGAGATACCATCTCACCTAACAAGGCTAGCATTAAACCAAAAAACACAAAATAATAAATGTTGGAGAGGTAGAGAGACTGGAACTTTTCTGCACCGGCTGATGGGAATGTCAATTGGTATAACCACTTTTGGAAGTAGATTGGGCACTTTTTTAAAAAGCTAGAAATAGAAATACCACATGATCCAGCAAACACACTTCTTAGAAATTATCCTAGTGAAATAAGTGTGCCTTGTGAACAAACACAGGCAAAACAATGTTTAGTGTAGCAATGTCCGCAATAGCAAAAAGATGGAATCAACCCACATTTCCATCAATGTATAAATGGATAAACAGTTGAATACTGTGCAATGATAAAGAACAATGCTGATTTGGGAGAACATCTGATAACATGGAGTCATCTGGAAGACATTATGCTGAATGAAATCAGTTAGCTGCAAAAGAACAAATACTGTATGAGACCACTATTATAAGGACTTAAGGTTTAAGCACAGAAGAAAATAATCTTTGATGGTTATGATGGTGGGGAGGGAGGGAGAGAGGTATTCATAGATACATAGCAGAGATGAATTGGGTTAAAGGGAGCGACAGCACACAATAGAGGGGAAGTGAGCACAACTAGACTACATAACAAGTTAAACAATTTCTAAATACAACCCAACATTTTGAAGGACAGAGTACCAGAAACAGGGGTCTGGCAAGCACTGTTTCAGGGTACATCTATGCTAATTGGCATAACTTTTTGCTTAAGAAAACACTCTGTACACCACTTTGTTGAGTAGTTTCTGTGGTCTTAAAAGCTACCAAGCTGCCCTCTAAGTAGCAATAATTTGTCCCAGTCCACCTGGAGCAGGACAACAAAGGGCATCAAAGAGGAAAATACGAACCCAGCAGACAGAAGGTTCCCTGTGATACAGAGACTATGGCAGCATGAGACTAAACTAACTGGATGGTGCCTGGCCACCACTAATGACTGCCCTAACAGGAAGCACAATGTAAAATACCTGATGTAGGAGAAAAATGGGTGTGTAGAATCAGAACTCTAAGATTAGATGTGATTGTCCATCAGACTGGAGGGTTCCATGAGGACATGGTTCCTAGACTCTTCTGTTAGCCCAGAGCTGAAACCAGTACTGAAGTCTACTCTTCACACGGATTGTACTGGACTATAATCCAGAGTGACGCTGCTGAGGAATGTGTTTCTTGTCTTAAATATATACATGATGCTCTCTGAGCAGCACCTGTCCAGAGGAGAGATGAGAAGGCAGAGGAGACAGGAGTTGGTTGAATGGATAGCAGAAGTACAACATGGAAAGGAGTGTGCTGTCATGGGCAGAGCAGTTAGTTACATGATGGCCTTGGTGCAAGGCTCCATATAGCAAATCTACTTGGATTTCAGACTGCCACTTGAAGCACAATAAAATAACCAGGCCTCAATAGAAACAGAGAAACAAAACTCTTATCAGGGAAAGCAATCAATGAATGCAGGGTACAGATTGGAAATGAAGATATTAGACTGCCTTCATTTGCAATCAACTCAACATGATGGTCTCTGCAGAAAATCCAATGGACTCTACTAAGCAGTTCCCGGAACTAAGAAGGGATCTTAGCAAGGTTGCAGGAGACAGGTATTCTACAGGGAACAACCCCCTAGTTCTGCCTAAACACTTTACCTATTGTCTGTTCTGGTGTTTGGAGGTTGTTTGCTCTCCTCATGCAAACTATTTTTTTTTTCCTTTTCTTCTTTATGTCTGTGTGTGTTTTACTTTGGCACGAAGTGGAACCTAGAGGTGTCAAGTACGTCGGGAAAACTAGAAAAATGGCGGGTAGTTGCATTTTCTCCAGAGCAATTTTGTACTGTAGATCAAAAGCCTTAAATAACAGAAAAGAATTAATATTCCACTCAAAAGTTCTACCTTTTGGAATTCATCTTAAAGAAATAACCACTCATGGAAACAAGAATATACCAGAATCCCCTCCACCTTTACTCAAAACAAAGTGAAAACTGGAAAAAATCTAAATATCCCCAAATTTCACCCATCCAGTCAATAACCTGTTTCTGAGGGACTTTTGGAAACTGGAAAAGCTCAAATGCTAAATAGAAAATGTCAGGAAAAAACGTAATGCTAACAACAACAGAAAAGTTAATGTTAAACTTTCAAAAATTGTACTTTATTTAGTATTGCTATAACTGTAATACATAGCTACAACTACAAAACAAAACAAGAAATTCTAAAATGCTGACAGTAGTGAAGGCTGAACAACAGGACATGAGTGATTTTTCATTTTCTTCCATCTCCCAAGTTATCTGGAATTACCTTGGACTACGTGACTCTCTGGATCCCAGCTCCCCTCCAACTCAAAGACACGGAACTCAGGAGGTGTAGGAAACGAACTCAGAGACAGACTAAAAGCTCAGTTTTCTTTTCTGCAGTGACGAACATACTAAGGACCCCCCTCCACCAACAACAGGGAAACAAAAGCAGTGGGCCAAGAGAGCCCAAGGGCCGATGCAGGCCAACAGGTGGGCCCCCAGGCTGAAGTGGTAACTATTCTAGAAATCATCCAGGAGGGGACACAAGATCAGGCCTCAGCCTCCTCTTCCAGGCAGAGATTTAGTGGACTGAAGCTCTCAATGTTCCGCATCACCAGGCAAAGACGATCGAGAAAGGTGTTGACAGAAATTCGCAAGAAAGCAGGGTTTTCAGTAGCCAAACTGCTAAAGTGAGGGAGAAAAGAAAACCAAGTTAAAATTAACAGACTCATTCTGTGCTAAGTGTACTGTGCCCCTTCTTTAGTCCTAATACTTAAATGTACCTCTGTCACGGATTCAAGTGTGCTCCGCCCACCCCACCCCCAAATGTGTGTAATAATTTGGCAATGCCATGATTCCTGATATTGTGTGGTATTTCTACATGTTGTAAACCCTGCCTCTATGATGTTAGTAAGGGAGGATGGGTAGCAGTTGTGTTGCTGGGGCAGGACTCAATGTAGAAGACTGCACTGTGTCTTCAGGCAAACTCTTGAGAAAGAAGCTAGCAGAGAGACTTGGTGATGTGGTTACACCAAGAAGCAGTGTGGGGAGTAGAATGCCTACTTGGGAAAGGACTTGGGGTCCCTGTGCATCCAGAAGCTCCCAGTCTGGGGGAACACCGAGGACAAGGAGCTGCTTCCACAGCCAGAAGAGAAAGACTTCCCCTGGAACAGACACAGTGGATTTGGACTTTTACCTACTGTACTGTGCCAAAATAAGATCTTTTAAAAGCCATCTACTTGTGGTGTATCTGTTATAGCAGCACTAGATGACTGGAATACTTCCTGTCTCCCTTACAGCTCCCCTGCTTCTCAGGTTAGCCTGGGCACCCGCTACCCCAGCCAGGATGTTGTTGTTGTTGTTGTTGTTAGGTGCTGTTGAGTCGGTTCCGACTCATAGCGACCCTATGAACAACAGAACGAAATACTGCTGGTCTTGCACCACGCCCACAATCATTTTTATGTTTAAGTCCATTGTTGAGGCCACTGTGTTGATCCATTTCATCGAGGGGCTTCCTCTTTTTCACTGACCCTCCAGTCTCCCAAGTACGATGTCCTTCTCCAGGGACTCATCTTTCCCAACAACATATCCAGAGTATGGAAGACTCAGTCTTGCCATCTTTGCTTCCAAGGAGCACTCTGGTTGTACTTTTTCCAGAACAGATCTGTTTGTTCTTTTGCTGGTCCATAATACATTTGACATTCTTCTCCAACACCAAAGGCATCAAAGGCATCAATTCTTCTGTCTTCTTTGTTCCTGTTCCAGTTTTTGCATGCATATGATGCAACTGAAAATACCACGGCTTGGGTCAGGCGCATTTTAGCCTGCAAGGTGGCATCATTACTTTTGAATACACTTTTCCCAGTGTAATGGCTCTTTTGATTTCTTGACTGCTGCTTCCCAGGGCACTGATTGTGAGCCCAAGTAAAATGAAATCTTTGACAACCTCAATCCTTTCTCCATTTATGACAATGTTGCCTACTGGTCCAGTTGTGAGGATTTTTGTTTTCCTGATGTTAAGGTGATCCATGCTGAAGCCTGTGGTCCTTGAGCTTCATCAGTAAATATCTCAAATCTTCTTTATTTCCAGCAAGTAATGTGGTGTCGTCTGCATAACACAGGTTGTTAATCAGTCATCCTCCGATCCTGATTGGAGGACTTTAAACCACGCAGTGTCCCCTTGTTCTGTTCACATGACTGCCTCTTGATCCATATACAGATTCCTTAAGAGCACAATTAGGTGTTCCGGAATTCCCATTCTCTGCAACGTTAGCCATAGTTTAGTATGATCCACACAATCTAATGCTTTTGCGTAGTCGATAAAACACAAATAAACATCTTGCTGGTATTCTCTGCTTTCAGCCAAGATCCATCTGACATCAGCCACGATATCCCTGGTTCCACGTCCTCTTCTGAACCCAGCCTGAATTTCTGGCAGTTCCTTGTCAATATATTGTTGTAGTCACTTCTGAATGCTCTTGAGCAGAATTTTACTTGCATGTGATATCAACAATACTGTTCAGTAATTTCCACATTCGGTTGGATCACCTTTCTTTGGAATGGGCATAAATATGGATCTCTTCCAGTCAGTTGCCCAGGTAGCTGCCCTCCAAATTTCTTTGCATAGACTAGTGAGTACTTCCAGCACTGCATCTGTTTGTTGAAATATCTCAATTAATATTCCATCAATTCCAGGAGCCTTGTTTTTTGCCAATGCCGTCAATGCAGCTTCAACTTCCTCCTTCAGTACCACTGGTTCCTAATCATATGCTATCTCTTCAGATGGCTGAACATCAAACAGTTCTTTCTACTGGAATGACTCTGTGTATTCCTTCCATTTTCTTTTGATGCTCCCTGAGTCATTTAATAGTTTCCCTGTAGAATCCGCAACTCGAGGCTTGAATTTTTTCTTCAGTTCTTTCAGCTTGAGAAATGCAAAATGTGTTCTTCCCTTCTGGTTTTCCATTTCCAGCTCTTTGCACATGTCGTTCGCACCTGTCTTTGCACTTGTCTGTCAGTGGAGGCTTGTTTGTTGCTGCAATGTAGGAAGCTATGCCACTGATATTTAGGTACTAGCAGGGTCAACCATGGTAGATAAGTTTCAGCTGAGCTTCCAGACTAAGACAGACTAGGAAGAAGGACCCAGCCAGGATGCTGCCATTCAAAATCACAGGATACAACTACACACCCACAAGAATGGCTAAAGATGGACAACATCAAACGGTTGCAAGGATGTAGAATGGCTGGAACATTCCCACACAGCTAATGAAAGTGTAAAATTGTACAATCCCTTTTTTTTTAAGGCTAGCAGTTTCTTACAAAACTAAATTTACTTAAACTAGTATTTAAGTGTCTCCCTGTTTCCAGTACAGTTCTCCTGCTTCTGAGGTGAGCTCGCATACTTGCCGCCCGGCCCTTCCCACACTTACACAGCCAGGACGCTGCCGTTCACTGTCAGCTCCTCTTGAATCACATCCCTGTAGTACTGGGATTCTGAAGCCAGGGCCCTACGGGCAATGTCTGCCTCCAGGGGAGACTGGAAAGGCACCGTGAGGTTGCTGGGGGGATCTGGTTAAGACACCACCGGACGCTGGCTTTGTGCCCCACACTGATCATCTCTCCCAGGACCATTGCCCATCAGGTGCCCACTACATCCCTCCCCACCAGAGCAGACCACCATGGCCTGCCCCCCCTCCATTTGGCATACTTTGGTCTGCTTTCTTTACCCGTCCACCTTCCTCAGGCTTAATTTTCCTCCTCCAGCCCTTTAGTTATCCCCAGTCCCTATCCTATCCGGCCTCCCCCACCCCTCAGTACCCCCACTGCTTCCCTCTTCCCACCCCAAGACAGCTCCCCACCCACCCCCTCCTCGCACCGTCCTCATGGTTGCTGGGGTAGGGTGGGGCTGCTCTCCTGGGAAAGGATACAACTTCAGCAGTTGGCTTGCTGGCCCTCGGGCTTTAGGCACCGCAGCTCCATCCAGCTCACAGGCATGCGGTGCCTGCTGGACCTGATGAGTGTGCTCAAGAGGCGTGCCCACGGTTCCCTCGCCGCTGGCATCCCTGGGGCTGTCCGGGCCTGCAGGACCAGCTCGGTCACCAAGGCCGCCTGCATCACCCAGGCCACTGTGACCACTCTCTCGGGCACTCCTGGGGCCATGCTGCCTGCTAGGGCAGCGAGACCCATCGGAGTCGCCTTGCCCTCGGGGGCTGTCGGTGCTGCCTTGGCCTCGCGGACCATCGGCACCGCTTTGGTCTGGGCGGCCATCCGTGCTGCTTCGGAGAACTTCGGTGCCTCCCTCGCCTCGGGGACTGTCAGAGCCGTCTCGGCCTCGGGGATCACTGGGGCCGCTTTGGTCTAGGGGGTCACTGGCGACGCCCTGGCTTCCGCGATCGTCGGGGCCGCTCAGGTCTAAGAGACTGTCATGGCCGCCCTGGACTCGGCGACCATGGGAGCCGCCCTGGCCTTGTGGGCCGTCGGCACCTCCTGCCGCCCCCGCCGCCCCCGCCGCCCCCGCCGCCCCCGCCGCCCCGCCTGCGCCGTTGTCTGAGGCCTGCATGGTTGCTCGCCCGCCTTGGAGCCGCAGCTCAGAGCGCCCCAGCAAGGAGCCGACCCTCGCGACGGCAGCGGCGGCAGCGGAGCCCGCGGAACCCACGAAGCCCACGAGGCCGCCGGGAAGGCCCCGCCCCCTAGGGCGCGACCAGCCCCCAGCGCGCCTGCGCAAGCCGACCCGCCCGAGTCCACGCCGGACCCGCGAGCTCTTCCGGCCCAGGGCGCCCCGTCCCGGCGGCGGTCGGCCCTGTGGGCGTGGCGAGCGGCTGGCTCCCTGCGGAAGCCCCTCCCCTCCGCCCCGCCCCGCCCCGCCCCTCCGCCCCGCCCCGCCCCTGAGGCGCGGGCGCCGGGCCGGGCGGGTTCCGGTTGAGGACGCTGCCCGCCGAGCGCGCCGGCCGCGCCGTTCGGGGGGCCGGGCACTGGGCTCCCACGGAGGGCTCCGCCCCTCCGCGTGGGCTGGGAGCGCTGCGCGGCGGCTCCCGCAGGCCCTCCCTTCGCCTCCCGCGGCCCCGGGGGAGCGGCTGCGCGTGGACAGCCGCGGCCCGGCTCTTCCGGACGCCGGAACCCGCCCGTCCGTTGTTACCTCGTGTGGGTCAAGTCGTGGACAGGCCCGCCTTGTCGCAGCAAACTTGGGGGCCAGCTCCGACGGGGGCGGGGGAGGGGGCGGATGGAGGGGACACCAGGCCTTGACAGATCGGGAGTGCCAGGGGGAGGAGGGGGGTCCGCCGCGTCCCTCCGCTGTCCGAAACCCACTCAGGAGGAGGCATCAAGAGTGCTGACTAAAATAGTTGTTTTCCAGTTTCAGTCAAACCTCAAAAATATCACAGCTTATCAAAAGCAGATGCCTCTTCTCATCATGTCTGCTGCCAAGCTGATGCCCACGCTGCTTCCCAGGCTTGCCTTCTCTCCTCGGATTCTGCCTGGGCTCCCCGAGGCACTTGCTGGCTGATCTCTGCCCCTGCAACACGACCGACCTTGGGGACCGACAGCCCTAGGACCAACAGAGGCCCGGATAGCAGAGGCTGAGGAGGGGAGCCAAGGCAGGGGCAGTGGCCCAGGCCCAGACAGCAGCTAGGCTGAATGCTTTCCCTGTTTCTAGTAGCTTAGAGAGCCAGCCAGCAATGGAACCTTCTGGTTCCAGTTGCCGCCGCTGTCAGTTGTGTGCACTTGTGTGTCAGTACATGCACATCTGGAGTGTGTACTACCTATGGCTCTGTCCCTTAGCAAAGGTGCATACCAGGTGGGACCCATGCTGCTGGGCAGATGAGACCTGTATTCAGGTCATCAATTCAAACTTCGAAAGACGTTGCAAAATTTTCATCAAAACAGGGCCATTGCCAACCCTCTGACAACTAGAGTGGCCATTATCAGTCTTCTTGTTTGTTCATGTTATAGGGGATAGTGAGGTCATGATATTTTGTTGTTCATTTCTTTGGTTTTTAGTAAGGTCACATATTTTTCTTTATTGAGTATTGAAGGCACTGGGTTGGGTTTTTTATTTTTATATTTCTATTATGATTTGTGCACATCTTTACCTGTTTTTCTACTTTGTCGATTTCCTTTTTCTTAGTGATTGGTGAGTTCTTGTATATTAAGGATATTATCCCTTTGTATATCAAGTGCATTGCAGATACACTCCCAGTGTGTTTTGTTAACTATGCTTATTGCAAAGATTTTTTGGCATGATTTTAAATTATTGTATAGTTAAGTTTGCCATCTTTTCCCTCCACAGTTTCAGCTTCTGCCACTTTCCCACATGATTCTTGGAAAGGCCTTCCCAAACTGAAAATTATGAAAACACAGTGAAACCTGTGAGAGATGAGACTGCCTTGTTTCTCTGGATCTGACAGATTTTCCACATTTGACAGTGTGCTTATTTTACTGGAAAATACATGAGTTTTCCTTTTCTGACCAGCTTCTGCCTTACATGAGTTCTGGCTTTCACAGGTTTTATTGTATCATCATACATTTTCTCCCCATACTTGCTTCTGGTCTCCCAGGGCTACTAGGTCTGAAACACATACCTTGGAATGGACAGGGTGGAGGTAGAAGGGTAACGAGTGGGCTGTTTATATCAGAGCACTGATCCTTCTGGACATTATTTTGTGTAAGGAATGAGTATATAACAAATATTTATCCAGCTTCGTGGTTACAGCATTCTTCTTTTCCCTACAGATATTCAAAATCAACCTTATTATGTCACAATTGCCCAAATTCTCTTGAGTCAGTTTCTAGACTCTTAAGTCCATTTATCTGTCTGAATGTGACCATGATAGCATCACACTTTTGTTTTTAGAAGGTTATTAATGGGAAAACATTCACAAATGTCAAAGAAATAATTGTGAGGTTTTTGCTAATACAGGGTGCTATTTTGTTAAACCGACAAATGTCACATGATGGAGGCTGCATCCAGTACATCTGAACCAGAGCAATCCACCACCTCAGAGACCAACAAGAAGCCCCGTGCCTTTCCAGGCCAAGATGCAGCCCCGATGCAGTACCAGGCAATCTCTGTGTCTGTTGAAACACCACAGAAGGACAAGACTGCCTAAAGAGACAAGCAGTGAGGTGTGAGGACACAAGATAATACAACGTAACACAAATCTAGCATCGTGTATTTCTACTGTTTTTTCTTTAAACACAATGTCTTGTAATGTGGAGTTAAATGCTTTAGAGAGAAGAAAAATCAGTTAAGACCAACTTTTTCAACAAATTCATTGTCTTCATCATCCTTATTTTCACTCTTTTGTGAGTCAGAACCAACTCGATGGCAGCTGGTTTTTGTTTTTGTTTTCTTTCTTTGTTTTCATCTCCTCTTCCTTCTTTTTCTTGCTTTCAGTCTAAATAGCTTATTCCCCCTACACATCAGGTTTCTCTTAGCTGCCTATGCAACAATACATTTTCCTGTGTCTGAATTATTTATCCTGGGTTCTTTGTAGCATGTCCCGCAGGAAGGGCAGGATGCTGGACCTTGTCCATAGGGTGTATCCATTCATTCCTAAGGAAGTTTTTAAAAATGACCACAAAGTTGGTAGACTAGCCCCAGCCTAGCAACCCAAGGAACAGAAATATATCCTGTACAGTTTTTGAAGGTCAAAATCCAAGATCAAGGTGCTCGCAAGGCCATGTAGCTCTCTGGAGGCTCTAGAGGAGAATTTGTTCTGGGCCTTTCTCTTAGCTCCGGGTGTTGTTAATGTGATCCGTGGCATTCCTTGTCTGGTTGACACATCTGTTTCTACCTCCATAGTCGCATGGTAGTCTCCTTGTGTGTGTTTCTTCTATTCTTAAAAGGACACTATACGTACTGGATTAGAAACCACCCTGATCCAGTATGGCCTCATCTTGACTTGATTATATATTCAGAAACCCTATTTCCAAACAAAATCACATTCCCAGTTGCCAGAGTTTAGGAGTTCAACATGTATTTTGGTGGGCACACAATTCATCCCAGAACAAGAGTGATGCTCCCAACAAAAGAAGGAAAGGCCTGCAGACCTGTTGAGATCATTAATTGCTCAATAGCAAGACAAGGAAAGGCAGGAAGGAAGGGTCTCCTGGTGTGAGGGGATGGGAAGTGCACAGCACCACCTGGCTTTGTTCAAGATTGAATCTGAGACACATCAAACGTTTTGCACTAAGTACATACCAGTTTACAGGAAATGCATGGGACACAGGAATACTGTACAGGATACCACAGAGGTGCAGTTGGTCAATTCCAGACTGGGGAAACACTATAGCATGAATGGCTTAGGGTTTTCAGCAAAGTAATACTAAGAGGTACAAGAAGAGGGAAGGGGAACCTGTTACCCGTGAAAAGAGAAGAGACTCAGACATAGCCACACAATGTAATGTCAGTGTAATTATTGATAGCTTTGTGTTTAGTGCTGTCATTTTGATGTGTTTATTTTGGTGTTGCTGTTTTTTATGTTGCTCTTAATCTGTTCTAGGTCATTCTTTTTATGGGTTGACTTTTCGTCTTTTTTCAGCGTTGGTTTTGTGTTTGTTGAGACTCGTATTAGGTTTCTTGTTTTGATATGTCCCTTGTGATCTCCTTTACTATTTTAAGTTTTAACCCTATTTTCTACATATCTTTTTAATTTCCTCTCCATTTGAAAGGACTATAACTACTGTAGTATATCCCTCTTTTTATGTGATGATTTTCCTGATATGATCACTGGTTCCATCCTTCTAATATTATATTATAGCTTTGATTGAGTTTTGTGCCTTTGCTAATTGAGTAAGTTTCTGAATGTTGTGTCCTGCATTGCCTCCTTAAGTATATACACTTAATGGTTTTGTTTTTCTAAGCAAAGAGTTTCAGTATGTCTTGTAGTTTGGCTTTGGTTTTTACAAAGTCTCTAAGCTTCTGTTTATCTGCGAATGTCTTAATTTCATCTTGATATTTGTGAGACGCTTTTGCAGGATGTATAATTCTTGACTGGAAGTTTTTCTCCTTCAGGGCTTTGAATGTGTCATCCCACTGCCTTCTTTCTGACATTGTTTCTGCCAAGAAGAGGGACAAAAACCTAGAGGGCTTCCCTCTGAATGTTAGCTTTGCTTTGACTGTCGCTACCTTTAAGAGTTTCTTCTTATGTTTCATTTTATTAACCTTGATTATAATATTTCTTGTCTTTCTTTTGGGGTGTGGTTTTTGTGGCATTCAATACACATTGTGTATATCTATGCCCTGTTCTTTCAAAATTTCAGGAAAGTTTTCTGTCAGCAACTCAACAACAATATTCTTTGTCTTTTCAGCTATCCCTCCCTGTTCAGGAACTCCACTTAATCATAGATTATTCCTCTTGATGAGTCCCACATGTTTCTTAATGCTGCCTCATTTTTCTTATTTCTTTTCTCTGATTTCTCCTCATAAATGCTGGTGTCAGTTGCTCCGTCCTCAAGGTCACTAAATCTGACTTCCAGTTCCTCAATTCTGCTCTTTTGGCTTTGAATTGAATCGCCTAATTCTTTAATTGTGTTATTGGTATGTTGGATTTCAGAACGTTAATGTTCCATCAGTTCAAAGAGCTTGCTCAATTTTTCATTTTTATCTGCTGCATTTTGTTCAATCTCTAGGAGGGCTCTCTATATAATGCTTTTGTACTCAACCTCCAATAGTTTCAGAAAGGCTTCTTCATCTGGAAAGGTTTTGGTTCTTTATTTGGGGAATTTTCTGCAGCCATGGTGGGCTGTTTATTTAAATGCTTAGTGATGGTCTGTTGCCTATGGACCATCTACAGAGAGAGGAAGTTTCCCATTTACTTGTGTGTTAGTCCAATCTGACAGCCCAAGACTGTGTCCTAGGGCCCACTAGGATTCCAAACAGCTCTGTTCAGTTATCAATCCAGGCCTTAGATTTCAGAGGGAATTAAGGAGACATGTGTTGAGTCCACCATCCTGGTTCTGCCCCCACTATTTTCAGCTTTTTAAGGAAGCGCCAAATTACTTTCCGAAGAAGTTGTACCATTTTGCAATCCCATCAACAGTGTAGGAGAGTTCTGATCTCTCTACAGTCTCTCCAGCACTGGTTGTTTTGTATTTTCTGGATTATGGCCAACCTAGTTGGGGTTAGATGGTATCTCACTGTAGATTTGATTTGGAATTCTCTGATAACTAATGACCATGAACATTTCCTCACATGTCCTTTGGCTGTCTGGATGTCCTCTTTGATGAAGTGTCTGTCCATCTCCTGTGCTCATTGCTTAATTGGGTTATTTATCTTTTTCTTGTTAATATTTTGCAGTACCTTGTAGATTATGGAGATGAGATGATCCAAGATGTAGTTACCAAGTATTTTTTCCCCATTCTGTAGGTAATGTTTTAACTCTTTTGATAAAGTCTTTAGATGAGCAAAAGTGTTTGACTCTTAGTAGTTCCCATTTATCTATTTTCTCTTCTGTTGCTTGTGCTTTGTCAGGTTTTGAATTCTGTCTAAGCTGTGTGTTAGAATTTCCATTGTTGATCCTATTTTTTCTTGAATGATCTTTATTGTTTTAGGTTTGATATTTAGGTCTTTGATCCATTTTGAGTTAGTTTTTGTGTAAGGTGTGAAATATGTGTCTTGTTTCAGTTTTTTGCAGATAGATATCCAATTTTGCCAACACAGTCAGCTAAAGGAACTTTTTTCCTCCAGTTTACAATCTTAAGAGTCTTTGTCCAGTGTCATGCGTTGAATTGTGTCCCCCCCAAAATATGTGCAGCAGTGTGGCTGGGACATGATTCCCAGTATCTTGGGACTGTCCTCCATTCTGTGGTTTCACTAAACTGTATGCTAAAGGGGCTGTAAATTCCTGCATAGGGTTACTTCCTTGCTCTGCTGTAGGGGAAATTTCCCTGGAGTGTGGCTTGCCCCACCCTTAAGCTTTTCAGCCTGCAAGAAAAAAAAGAAAAGAGAAACAAGGAGAGTGGGGAACCTCGCACCATCAAGAAATCTGCACCGGGAGAAGAATGCATCCTTCAGACCTGAGGTTCCCGTGCCAAGATGCTCCCTGGACAAAGACTGATGCAATACCGGACTTTCCTCCAGAGCTGACAAAGGGAAAGCCTTTCCTTGGAGCGGACACCCTGCATATGGACTTGCAACCTACTGGACTGTGTAAGAATAAGTCTTCCTTTGTTAAAGCCATCCACTCTGTGGTATTTCTGTTAGAGCAGCCCTAGCTGACTAAAACATCCAGTTTACAATCTTTGTCAACTATAAACTGTTCATAAGAGGTTGGTGGCAACTCTGGAGTCTCAACTCTGTTCCATTGGTCTATATGTCTCTTTTTGTACCAGTACCAGGCTGTTTTGACTACTGTGGCAGTGTAACAGGTTCTAAGGTCAGGCAGTGTGAGACCTCCCACTGTGATCCTCTTCTTCAGTAGTGCTTTACTTATCTGAGGTTTTTGTCCCTTTCCAAACAAAGTTGGTGGTTTGTTTTTCCATCTCATTAAAAAATGACACTGGAATTTGTATTGAGATTGCACTGTGTATATAGATCGCTTTGGGTAAAATAGACATTTTCACAATGTGAAGTCTTCCTGTCCATGAGCAGGATAGGTTTCTCCATTTATGTAAGTCTCTTTTGGTTTCTTGCTGTAAGGTCTTGTAGTTCTTTCTAGTTATTTCTCTATTAAATTTATTTCTCTTATTTCTCTAGTTAAATTTATTCCTAGGTATTTTATCTTCTTAGGGGCTATAGTAAATGTTAATGATCTGGCTATTTCTTCTTTGATGATCTCTTTGCTGGTATAAAGAAACCCTACTAATTTATGTATGTTTATCTTATATCTTTATAGTTTGCTGAACTGTTCTATTAGTTCCAGTAGTTTACTTATGGACTCTTTAGGATTCTCTTCATATACAATCATATCATCTGCACTGTTGGAGATTTTTACTTCTTGTTTAGCAGTGCAGATGCCCTTTATTTCTTGGTCTTGTCTAATTGCTCTGGCTGGAACCTCTAGTACAATGTTGAACGTAAGTGGTGAGAGTGAGCATCCTTGTCTAGTTTCCAACCTCAAGAGGAATTCTTTCAGTCTCTCTGCATTCAGCGTAATTAGGCGGTTGGCTTTGCATAGATGCTCCTCATTGCATTGAGGAATTTTCCCTCTATTCCTATTTTGATGAAATTTTTTAGCATGAATGGGTGTTGGACTTTGTCACATGCCTTTTCTGCATCAGTTGACAGAATCAGGTGATTCTTTGTGCTATTTATGTGTTTAATCACATTAATTCTTTTTCTGGTGCTCAACCAGCCTTGCGTCCCTGGTATGACTCCAACTTGGTCATGATGAATCTCTTTTTTTTTATATGTTTTTGAATTCTATTGGCTAGGATTTTGTTGAAGATTGTTGCATCTAGGTTCATGAGTGATGTGTGTCTCTAATTTTCTTTTTTTTGTGGTATCTTTCCCTTGCTTTGGTATCAGGGTTATTCTGGCTTCATAGAATGAGTTTGGGAGTATTCCATCCCTTTCTATGGTGTGAAGTGGCCTCAGTGGTATTGGAATTAACTCCTGTTTAAAGGTTTGGTAGAATTCTTCAGTGAACCATCTGGACCAGGACTTTTTTTAGTTGGTATCTTTTTATTACTTTTTTAATGTCTTTCTTTGTAATGGGTTTATTAAGTTGTTCTGTTTCTTGTTGCAATAATTTTGGTAGATGATATGAATCTAGAAATTTGTCTGTTTCCTCTAGGTTTTGAAATGTGTTAGAATACAGCCTTTTGTAGTATTCTGTTATAATACTTTTGATTTCAGTTGGGTCTGTTGTGAAATCTCCGATCTCATTTCTTATTTGGATTATTTGTTTCTTCCCTTTTTTCTTTTGTAAGTTTAGCCAGTGGTTTATCAATTTTTGTTGATCTTTTCAAAGAACCAGATCTTGGTTTTGTTCAGTTTTTCTTGTATTCTCTAATTCACTTAGTTCTGCTCTTATCTTTATTATCTGTTTTCTTCTTGTATCAGAGGGGTGCTCTGTTTCTCTCTTTCTACTTGTTCAAGCTATAGGGCTAATTCTTTGGTTTGGATCCTCTCTTCCTTCTGAATGTGCACATTTATCGAGATAAATTGATCTCTGAGCACTGCTTCTGCTGTATCCTGTAGGTTCTGGTAAGATGTGTTTTCATTCTCACTTGATTCCATAAATTTCTTGATTTCATCCTTGATTTCTTCTATAACCCATGGATTTTTGAACAAGGTGTTGTTCAGTCTCCATGAGTTCAAAGTTCTACCTATGTTTTCTCTGCTGTTAATTTCGACTTTTATGGCTTTATGATCCAAGAAGATGCTTTGCATTAATTCGATGATTTGAATTTTGTTGAGACTTGCTTTATGTCCTAACACATGGTCTGTTCTGGAAAAAGTCCCATGTACGTTGAGAAGAAAGTGTACTTACCTGTTGATGGGTAAAGTTCCATATATGTCAATGAAGTCTAGTTGGTTAATTGTCACAGTAACATTTTTGTATCTTTCCTGAGCTTTTTTTCTTGATGATGTATCTGTTATTGAAAGTGGAGTGTTGAAGTCTCCAGCTATTACTGTGGAGTGACCTATCTCATTTTTCAGTGTACTTAGTGTTTGTTCAATGTATTTAGATGCTCTAGTATTGGGTGCATATTCAATATTGCTATATCCTGCTTATGTATTGAACTTTTCAGCAATGAATAGTGACCATCCTTGTCCATGGTGGTAGATATTACATTAAAGTTTATTTTATCTGTGATTAGTATTGCCACCCCTGCTCTTCTTTGTATGTTGTTGGCTTGGTGTATATTTTTGCATCCTTTGATTTTCAGTTTGTTCATATCTTTGAGTCTTAGGTGTGCTTCTTGTAAGCAACCTATAGATGAATTGTGTCTTTTGATTCAGGGTGTCACTCACTTTCTCTTGACTGGAGCATTCAGTCTGTTTACATTCAGTGTAATTGATAGGTTTGTGTTTAGTGCTGTCATTTTGATGCATTTATTTTTGTGTTGTTGATGTTTTCTGTGTTGCTCTTAATATTCTGTTCTGTGTTATTCTCCTTTACAGGTTGATTTTTCATCTTTATCAGTGTGAGTTTTGTGTTTGTTGAGACTCCTGAAGTATGTTTCTTGTTTTGAGATACCGCATTGTTATTTTGCTTTACAGCTTCCCCTATAATTCCCCCTTAATATTCTAAGTTTAAAGCAGACTTTAACTTCTGCAAATCTTTTTAATTTCCTCACCATCTGAAAGGGTTATAACTAGTGTAATATATCTCTTTTTAGTGTGATGATGTCATAGTTTTGATGCTAAGGTCACTAGTACACTTCTTTTAATATTATAGCTTTGAGCTTCATGACTTCCCTAACTGAATCAGATTCTGAATGCTGTATCCTGCATTGTCTCTTTAAGTATACACTTGATGTTTTTGTTTTTCTAAGCAAAGAGCATCTTTCAGTATTTCCTGTAGTTCTGGTTTGGTTTTTACAGAGTGGCTAAGCTTCTGCTTGTCTGGGGATATCTTAATTTCACCTTAATATTTGAGAGAGTTTTGCAATATGCATAAAATTTTTGGTTTGAAGTTATTCTCCTTCAAGGGTTTGACTCTGTCGTCCCACTGCCTTCTTGCCAACACTGTTTCTGCCAAGAAGTCAGATGAAAGCCTATGGGGCTTCTCTCGTTAGCTTTGCTTCAAGCCTCTCTGCCTTTAACAGTCTCTGTTTATGTTCCATTTTATTAAGCTTGATTATAATATAGCTTAGTGCCTTTCTTTTGGGGTCTAGTTTTTGTGGCATTCAATAAGCATCTTGGATATCTGTGTTCCCTTCTTTTGTAATTTCAGGGAAGTTTTCTGCCAGCAACTCTACAACACTGCTTTCTGTATTTTCAGCTATCTCTCCCTGTTCAAGAACTCTAGTTATTCGTAGATTATTGCTCTTAATAGAATCCCACATGTTTCTTAATGCTTCTTCATTTTTCTTATTTCTTATCTCTGATTTTTTCCCATAAATGCTAGTGTCAGTTGCTCTCTCCTCAAGTTTATTAACTTTGACTTCCATCTCTTTAATTATGCTCTTTTGATTTTGGATTGAATTGTCTAATTCTGTAATTATTGATCTGCTGGATTTCAGACTGCTGATGTTCCATCAGTTCAAATAGCTTACTTAAATTTTCATTTCATTCTGCTGTGTTTTGTTTAATCTCTCAGAGGGCTGTATACATAATTCTTTTGTACTCACCCTCCAATAGTTTCGGAAAAGCTTTTTCATCTGGGAAGTTTTTTTATTTTTATTTTGGGAGTTTTCTGGGGCCATGGTGGACTGCTTCTTTAAATGGTTAGCTGTGGATTGTTGTCTTCATGCCATCTAGAAGCAGTTTGGTTTCTCTGGTGTTACCTCAACAGGAGCTGAGGCAAAGTTCTAAGAGGGGAATTGGTCACCAGCCACCTCTGTGTACTCTAGTGACTGGCCCCAGCTGGATTCTCTGGGGTGGCAGGCTCCACCTGCTGCCTGGCAAAAATGGCACCCTACTTATGGAGTCACTGGGGGGGCACCAGCTGACACTATGATGTGGAACAGTGAATAGTGCAGGAGATGCTGCCAGGCTGTTCAGCAGTCAGTTCTCCAGATGGTCTTATTTTAAAAAAGGTACTTTACAGCTTAGCAAAGAGCTGTCCAACAGCTGCCAAAATCAGTCAGGCCCTCAGGTTTGACAGGCCCCACCTTCCAGCTGACAACAGAACCACCTCATAGACTGTTCACAGACTCTGTGACATGGTTCAAAGAAGGGAGGAGTTAAGGCCTTGCCACCCTCACCTACTAGGCCCCAGCTATAACTCTAGGCACAATTGTCTTAAATACAGCTTTTATGCTGGAAAAGCACTTTCCAGACAGGGGCTGCTGCTTAGCATGAGAATCAGCCCCAGCTAAGACCTCTGAGTAGGTGACTCCACCTCTAAACTGACAAAAGATGGCATCCCACCCAAGCTGTCCTTCCTGCTATGAAACAGAATCTATGGCACAGCTCAGAAAAAAGAGGGCAGAGGGGCAGTGGTGCTCTAAGTCAGCAGTCAGGCTCTCAGTATGTGGTCATCGCAAGCACAGTCTCTCTGCTGGGCTATACGCTGTTAACTAAAGCACTGCAGTTCAGCTCATGACCAGTCCCCACCTCCCGGATAACAAAGAAGGTGTCAATACCTACAGTCCTCTCAAATGATGTTAGCAGATGCAGGACTCAACATGCCACTGCCTCATCTTTAAGAGAGTTAGTTTCCTCCTTACTGGTGCATAGTCCAGTCTTACAACCCTATGCCAGATCCTAGAGTTCCCAGATGTCCATGATGCTCCATTCAATTATTGTTCATTGTGTCTACCTCATCATTTGTTCTCAGAGGGAATTGAGATGTGTGTTTAGTCCACCATCTTGGCCCCGCCCTCTTTAAAGTCTATTTTATCTAAGATTAATATTGCCACTCCTGCTCTTCTTGGCATGTTGTTAGCTTGGCATATATTTTTCCATCACTTGAGTTTCCGTTTGTATCTTTGAGTCTAAGGTGTGTGTGTTGTAAACATCATGTGGACAGATTCTTTTTTTTATCCCCTGTTACTCTTTATCTATTTGTACATTTAACCTATTTACATTCAGTGTAATTATTGATAGATATGAATTTAGTACTTTCATTTTGGTGTCTTTTTTGTGAATTGTTTATACTTTGTTGTTTCCACTTAATATTCTGTTCTAAGCCATTTTTTATAGCTTTCTTGTCATCCTTTTCAGTGTCAATTTCTTGTCTACTGAGACTTCTTGATTATATCTCTTGTTTTGATGTGTAGCACTGTTAATTTGCTTTGTGTCTACCTCAATATTCCCACCATTGACCTCAGTTTAAGCCAGTCTTTAACTTCTTTGTATCACGTTGACTTTTACTCCATCTGAAAGATGTGTGAATATATTAATTTTTCCTTTGTTTTAATACAGTGTTGATGTAATTTGCATACTGAGATCTCTGTTTCCCTAATTTTAGTATTTTAGCTTTGCTTGAGCTTGGTGGTTTCCCTATTCAAGTTGGACTCTGGATGCTGTGTCCTGAATTGTATCCTTGAGTATATATCTGATGTTATTGACTTTCTAATTGAAGAAGTTCTTCCAGTATTTCTTGTAATTTTGGTTGAGTTTTGCAAATTCTCTAAACTTCTGTTTATCTGGGAAAGCCCTAATTTCATCATCATATTTAGAGACAGTTTAGCAGGATATGCAATTCTTGGTTGGAAGTTATTTTCCTTCAAGGTTTTGTATGTGTCATCATGTTGCCTTCTTGCCAACATGGTTTCAGTTCAGTCTAAATTACTCTCATTTGTAAGTTAATTTTGGTTTGAGTCTGGCTGCACTGAAAAGCATCTCCTTGTCTTTTGTTAATTTTCTTTGTAATATATCTTGTTATCTTTCTTTTGGAATCTGCCTTTTGTGGAGTTTGATGAGTATCTTGGACAGCTTTCTTCTTGTGTTTCTTGATGTCAAGGTAGTTTCCTGTCAGCAAATCTTTAACATTTCTCTGTATTTTCTGCTATCTCTCCCTGTTCTGGTACTCTAATCAGGTGGAAATTTTTCCTCTTGATAGACTCCCGCATAACTCTTAATGTTTCTTGATTTTTGTTAATTATTTTATTTGACTTTTCCTTGTAAATGCTGGTGTCAAATACTTTATCTTCAACCTTGCTAATTCTGCATTCCATTGCCTCGATCCTGCTCCTTTGTCTTTCTACTGAATTGTGTAACTGTGATTTTATTGTTAATCTGCTGAATTTCAAATTGTTGTTTTGTTAGTAATTCTTGTAGCTTGTTAATTTTTCATTTTGTTCTATTGAACTTTGTCTAATCTCCATTCTGAAGTCTTGAAGAGCTCTGTACATAACTCTTTTGTAGTCTACCTCAAATAACTGCAGGAAGAGTTCTTCATTTGGAAAATTATTTGAATCCTTATTTTGGGAGTTTTCTGAAACCATAGTGTTGTTTTTTTAAATGATTAGAAATTGATTGTTGTCTCCAAGCCCTCAGAAAACTCTTGTCATTTATTTGTTAGGTTATTGAAATCTCACATGTATATATAGTATTTTAACTGTCCAAATAGTCTAGTCATTTGATGAGCAGTTAGCTTGCAATTCTCCATTGATTGTCTTCTGTGACTCTGTAGGTACAGCAATCTGCAGCTAAGAGAAGTCACTGGAAATTGTCTTTGACCCCTTGCTTTGTTTGGCTCTCCAAGTCTGGGAGAAAAGCTCAGGACATGCATGTAAAATGTTCCACATCTGGTCTGGGTCGCCAAGCCAAGTGCCGTCGAGTCGGATCCAGAATTTAACATCTGGTGCAGATCAGAGAAGGTAGGGAGGAAGGGCTGGGGATAAAGAAAGAAATTACCAAGTTGGAAAGGATTGAGCCACCAGGGTTCACAACCACTTAGCTTGAAACAGTCCAGTGAGAGTCTTCTGGGATTCTGTAGATGTGGTGATCTGCAGCTCAGGGGAGCCAGCGGAACTGTTCTTCTACCCCTCCCTTCGTTTCCCTCTCCAAGTCTGGGAGACATGCTCAGGGTGTACACACAAAGTGTCCCACTTCCAGTCCTGGTAGTACATCAGAATTTAGGGCCAGGTGTAGAGCAGAGAATGGAGGGAAAAAAGGCTGGGGATAAGGAGTGAAGTCAGTGCTTGGAAAAAGTTTGAGTTACAAAAGTTGGTGAGTACTTAGCTTTTGGTATTCCATTGACCATCTTTTGTTGCTCTATAGGTACAGAGATTTGCAACTCAGAGGAGCCAGCAGAACTTGTCTTCTACCCCTCCCTTTTTTCCCTTCTCTGAATCTGGGAGAAAAATCTTAGGGCACACATGTAAAATGTCCGACTTCTGACCTGGGTAGTGCACCAGAATTTAGTTTCTGGTGAAGAACAGAGAAGGTAGGGGTGGGGAAAAGGCTGCAATAAGGAGAGAAATCAGCACATAGAAAAAGATTGAACCACAAGAGTTAACAAGCTGTTAGCTTGAGACTGTCCAGTGGAAGTCTTCTGGGATTCTGTAGGTGTAGTGATCCTCAGTTCAGGGGAACCAGCAGAACTTTTCTTGTACTCCTCCTTTTATTTCTCTCTCTGAACCCAGGAGAAAATCTCAGGGCACACATGTAAAATGTCCCACCTCTGGCCCAGGTAGTACAGCAGAATATAGCCTCTAGTGTAGCTCAGAGAAGGGTGGGGGAAAGGATGCTGCTGCACTCGACTGCCAGCCACTGCCATGTTCTATAGGTGTGACCATCCTCAGCAACACTTGCTGGTAGAGGGACAGGCTCCACACAGATGCTGCTGTCCAGCATATTTGCTGGCCCCAATAGGGTTTCCAGGCACAGTGGTCTCAATCTCAGTTTCACAGCCAATAAAGATGGTCTCCACTCTTGTCATGCTGCTCTGTTCATGTACTGGCAGAAGCAGGTTGTCATGGATTGAATTGTCTTCCTCCAAAAATCTGTGTAGCAGTTTAGCTAGGTCATGATTCCTGGTATTGTATGATGCCCTCCATGGTGTAAATCTTGCATTTATGAGATTTGGGGACTTCACACCACCAAGAACCTGTGTTGGAGGCTGAGTGCATCCTTTGGAAAGGACTAGGGTCCCAGCACCTCAGAAGCTTCCAGTCCAGGAGAAGATTGATGACAAGGGCTATCATAGATTGAATTGTGTCCTCCCAAAATTTTGGGTAGCCATATGGCTAGGCCATCATTCCCAATATTTTGTGATTTTCCTATGCTGTACATCATAATCTCTGCCTGTGGCTAACAGATAGGATGATTATGTTAAAAGAGAATTAGGGTGGGACTGAAATACCCTTGCTAAGGGAGTTTCCTTTGAGTGTGGCTTGCAACACTCTTTGTTATTTCATCCTATAGGAGATAAAAAGAGATAAGCAAGCAGAGAATAGGGAACCTCACACCATCAAGAAAGCAGCACTGAGATAAGGGCATTGCCTTCAGACCTGAGATTCCTGTGTCAAGATGCTCCCTAAACAAAGGCTGATGCCACACAAGGGCTTTCCTGCAGAGCTGACAGAAGGAAAGCCCTTCCCCTGGAGTGGACACCCTGAGTGAAAACTTGTAACCTACTGGACTGTGTAAGAATAAACTTTCCTTTGTTAAAGCCATCCACTCTGTGGTATTTCCGTTAGAGTGGCACTAGGTGACCAAAACAAGGACCTTCCTCCAAATCTAGCAAAGAAAGCCTTCTCCTGTAACTGACACCCTAATTTTGGATTTTTAGCCTACCAGACTGTGATAAAACCAAGTTTCTCTTTCTAAAGCCATCCACTTGTAGTTTCTCTGTTAGAGCAGCACTAGCTTACTAAAACACAGGCCTCTCTGCAGCTGTCCATCTACCTCTGACAAACGCAGTTGTTCACCTTCCTGTTGCCCAGTCCAATCTCACAGTTTACCTCCTGATCTTGGGTGTCCTAGAATGTCCTTTTTATTCCCTTTATTTGTTTTTTAAGGTCTCAGTTGTTAGAGATCAGGGGAAATATGTGACTAGTCTGCCAACTTAGCCCCACCTACTCCCAACTTTTGGTTTTGTTGATCATTTCTATTGTTTTTACTAGTCTCTATTTCATTTATTTCTGCTCCAATATATATTATTTCCTTTCTTCTGGTCACAGTATGATTCTTTTGTTGTTTGAGTTTTGTAGCTCATATTTTTATTTTGCCCCTTTTTTTGATGTATACATCTACTGCTATAAATTGACCTCTGAACGTGCCCTTGCTGTGTCCTAAAGGTTTCAGCACGATGTCTTTTCATCTGGTTTGATTCTAGAATTTTTTTAATTCGATGTTTGATTTCCTCTATTAGTCAGTGGTTTATAAGCAGGATATTATTTAGTTTCCATGTAATTGATATTTTTTTTCTTGCTCTTCCGGTTGTCAGTTTCTACTTTGATGACAGTGTGGTCAGAGAAGATACTTCATATTATCTCAATGTTTTGGATTTTTTGAGGATTGCTCTGTAGCCTAGGATGTGCTCTTTTTTGGCTAATGTTCCATGTGTTTTGGAAAAGAATGTTTATTTTACACTTTTGAGTGGAGTGTTCAACATATGTCCATGAGACTGAGTTGCCTTATTGTGACCTTTAGGTCTTCCGTATCTTTGTTAAGTTTCTTTGTAAATGTTCTGTCCTTTACCAAGAGTGGTGTGTTGACATGTCCTACTATTAATTTTGGAACTGTCAATTTCTTTTTGCAGTTCTTTTAGAGTTTGTTTTATGTATTTTGGAGCCTTGTCTTTGGGTGAGTAGGTGTTTATTATGGTTAAATCTTTATGATGGATCATTCCATTAATCATCATATAGTGCCCTTTGTCTTTTGTGGTGTATTTTGTTTTAAAGTCTACTTTATCTGAAGTTAGTATTTCCATTCCTGCTGTTTTTTGGTAACTGCTTGATACATATATATATACGTGTGTGTGTGTGTATTTACATTATTTTTAGTAAATATACATCTTTGTTTCTCAGTTGTGTCTCTTGTAACCACCATATTGAAGGATCCTGTTTTTTCATAGTTTCATCCACTTTCTATCTCTTTATGGGTTCATTTAAGCCATATACACTCAGTGTAATTATTGATAAGTGTAAGTTTATTGCTGTCATTTTGTAGTGCTTTTTCTGTGGGTCTGACATTTTCTTTGTTCCTCTTACTCTCCTGTGCTGAATTCCTTTTGTTTGTGGATTTCTTTGTCATTTCTTTTGTTTTTTTAGATTTTGCTTTTATTGAGACTTCATGTTTTTCTTCTTTATTTTGATTAGTAGGTTTGTTAACTTTTTTTGTGGTTGCCTTTAAATTTACTCTTATCTTCCTAAGTTTGAACCAGTCTATTATTACTTGCCTTCTACTCCATTAGGAAGTTGTGTATCTGCACTGTTTATTCCCTCTTTTATTTTTCTGAAATTGTTGTCATTTACAGATTAACCTCTCTGGTTCCCTATTGTAATAATTTTGGCTTTGGATAGTCTTTGAGAGTTTGTTTCTTAGGATGGTATCTGCATGGTTCCATCTTGCATCCTAGATTCAGGCTATGGTATGATGTTGCTTGTTCTCAGACCAAAGGATTTCCTTTAATAATTCTTTCAAATTTGGTTTGTTTTTTAACATATTCCATTACTTTCGTTTGTCTGGAAATATCCTAATTTCACCACCATATTTGAATGAGTGTTTTTCAGTACCTTATTCATCTGGTGCGGCTATAACAGAAATATCACATGTGCATGGCTTTAACAAAGAGAAATTTATTTAATCACAGAAAAGTAAGCTAAAAGTCCAAAATCAGTGTGTCAGCTCCAGCAGAAGGCTTTTTCTATTGACTCTGAAGGAAGATGCTTGTCTTCAGTCTTCCCCCAGACTAGGAGTTTCTGAGGCACAAGGACTCTGAGTCCCAAGCACATGGTCTGCTCCCAGTACTTTTTTCTTGGTGTTATGAGGTCCCCAACTATCGGCTTGCTTCTCTTTCCTTTACACCCCAAGAGATTGCCTCAAGGCATGATACAATCTTATGGATTGAATCCTGCCCTGCTAACACAACTGCTGCCCATCCTCCATCATCAACATCACAGAGGCAGAATTTGCAACATATAAGAGCATCATACAACCCAGGAATCATGGCCAAGCCAAACTGATAGATGCATTTTGGGGAGGACAGAATTCAGTCCATGACATTCAGGATATATTCCTCCTGATTGGCAGTTTTCATCCTTTGAGGTAGTTATGTATTATTCAATTGCCTTCTTTCCTGCATGATTTCTGCCAAATAATCAGAGTTTAGTCTTACTGTTTCTCCACTGCATGTGACTTTTTGTTTTTCTCAAGCTGCTCTCAGAATTTCATCTTTGGTTTTAGTGAGTGTGATTATGATATGGCTTGATTTTCTTTCAGGGTCTGTCCTATTTTGGTTTGTTGAGCTTCATAGATTTTCAACTTTCATGATACAGAGTTTTCTGTCAACAATTCTTCAATGATCTTTTCTCTCCCTCTTCTGGGAACACTGATGACTCACAAATATTTTGCTTTTAATTGAATCCCACATAATTCTTAGGGTTTCTTGATTTTTCTTGATTCTTTTTTTCTGATTTTTTTCTCAGTTATATCCAAGTGTTTTTCTTTAGTTTCACTGATCCTGTCCTGCAACATTTCAAAACTGCTCCTCAGTCTTACCGTCACACTATGTCTTTTAGGAATCTCATTTCTCTTTTGAGTATTTATTTGTTGTTTTTGTATGATTTCTAGTTGTGAATTTATTTTGGCATTTTGTTCCCTGTATTATTTTCCTGAATTCTTCCATTTTTGCTGTGCCTTCCATGAATTTGTCGGCTTTTTCAATGAATTTCTCTATTTTTTTCTGATTTTTGTCTGCTTTTTCCTTATGCTTTTGGGTAGTTCTGAATATCAGAGCAGTGAATTTCATGTAAGGCAGTTCCAGTGCCTTTTTATCCTACTCAGAAGTTATATGGTGTTTTACTTTGGATGCCTACTAGAAGCATCCTGTCTTTTTTTTTTTTTAACATTGGTGCTTTGGGGACATGTAGTAGTTATTTTTCTTTGCTTATTTGTTGTAGATCCATCTGTTTTGTCTTTGTTCTTTAGTCTGTTTGTTTATTTCAGAGCAGGTGGGCTGAGTGTACTTTGGTGTTTGCTCATCTGTGGACTTTATACTGTCCCACTCCTTGTCTAATGGGAAGGGCCAGTCAGCCATGCAGCAATAGGGCAGGTCAAGTTTAAGGGAAGGCTGGGATGGGTTGTTCGTGGCACATACTATTACTAACAGGACAAGCCAAGAATCAGTGCTGGCAGGTTCCAGTAGGCAATGCCTGTGCTGCTTGAGGGTGTGATGTTCAGTGAACTGTTCATTTAGGCAGGCAAGAAGGGGGAAGTCATGATGCATGAAGCTAACATGGATATGGGAAAGAGGAAAGTGAGGAGAGAGAGGAACAGGAGCCAAAAATAAACAAACTAACAAGCAAAGGCAAAGACTGCTAAAGAAGCTTGCCATTGGGGTGGAGAGATGAGAAACTTACAATTGGAGAAAAACAATGAGGAACAAACTAAAAGAGGAAAAGAAAACCAGAAAAAGATAGCTGGATTTTTTTTTAATAGAAGAAAAGAAAGGCTCCTAGGGTTCCACTCCTACTACTGCAAAGACTGGGAAAGTATCTCCACAGCTGCATGATGTAGCATGGCTAGGAGAGGCATAGATATCACACAGTGTCAGGTATTCAAGAGACAGGATATGAAGTTAAAAGTAGAGAGATGAGAAATGAAGAGAGACAAGAATCAGAAAAGAGAAAAAAAAATGGAGTAAAAAATACCCCCAGGAATCTCACTGATGTGCTGTACAGACCAGGAAAGTGGATCTGGATCCTAAGCTATGTGGTACAGCCTGTATAGAAGGGACTCCCAACTGTGAAAAGAAAAAGAAAACAAACAAAACAAGAAACAACAAAGGAAAATAAAACTATGGAAAAAAAACTCCCAAGGACACCACCAGCCCAGTATCACAGGCCAGGTAAGTTTCTCCCCAGTTGAGCTGTGCTTCACAGCCTTTCAAGAAGAAGTAAAGATGACACACAGAGCCAGGTGATCTACAGAAAGGAAAGGAAGGTGGTGGGAGGCATGGAAGAAACCAAAAGAAACATGGAAAAAAAATCCAGCACCAGAAAAATGGCTCTCAGGGAGCTGGCCAATGTGGCCAGCACAAATCCAAGCAGCCTTGGCTGAAGGAGTTTCATACTGGCCAAGAGACTGTGGCCAGTGGGAAGCACAGGAAGCCAAGGAGGAGAGCAGGGAAAAGGATAAAACTTACAAGCATAATGTTAAATGAGAGATGTCAGACATAACAGATGATATACTGTATGATTCCATTTATACAAAATTTCCTAAACAGGCAAAACTAATCTTTGATGATAGAAGTCAGAATGGTAGTTACCCTTGGGTCACAGGAAGGGGATGACTGGAATGGGCCACGAGGGAGACTTCTGGAATCTTGAGTGCTGGTTATATGGCTATGTTTACATCATAAGACTCCATCACGCAATACACTTACTATTTATATACATTTCTTTTTTTTAATTTTTATTTAACATAACTGAGTGAAAATGTACATGCCCGTATAAATTTACATGCCCACTTATATGCAGCTTCCACTGCTCTCCCTGTCCGGTGGCTGCACACTATTCCTCTCTGCTCCATACATGTCTTATCCTCCCAACAACCTCCTTTCCCCTCCTCTCCATCCACTCCCCTTCCTCCAGCCAGAGGTCAGCAAGATGATATCCTGTAGATGTTTAGAACCACAAAGTGCTTCCAATATGTGGTCACTCTGCATTGCCAAGTCCAATCCATTCCTGTCCAAAGAGTGGACCTTTGTTATAATTTATGGGAAAGGGCAGCATCAGGGCCGGGGGCCATGCTCTCAGAGGAACCCCAAAACCGCTGGACCATCAATTGAGGTCTTTTAGTGGAGGTCTCATGAGGCACCCCTTTTTACTCTTGTGTTGCCAGTGAGGCTCCTCTCTGTGAGCTCCATCGTGGCTATCGCTGGTGGTGGCCGGGCACCATCCGGTTCTTCCTGTCCCAAGTCAATGTAGGCACCCACTGTTGTGGGTCTCTCCGTCTTCTCAGTTGTCTTTACCGCATGTCATTTAGGTCCTCGGTAAGCATCCGTTCCTGCTGAGTTGGGACCATTTGCTGTGTCCTCGGATGGCAGCTTGGCAGCTTTTAAGACCCCAGACGCCACTCACCAATGTGGGGTGCAGAGAACCCTCTTAGCAAAACTCTAGTTGTGCCAATTGGCCTGGTATTTGCCTAAAAGCATGGTCCCCCGCCCCCTGCCCCAGCTACTCTATCCTTGCAGTATTGAGTCAAGATGGAAGAAGTACTCAAGTTATGCTGAAGTCCACTTTATGTTGTTCTTGTTCCTAATGTGTGCTGTCACCGCTTTCTCCCAACTAGATTTCTAGTAACTATCTAAACTAAACCCTCCCCCATTCACCCTCCCTCCCTCCCCTCCCTTGCAGCTGTCAAAGAGTCTTTTCTTCTACACACAAGTCTGTTTTTGAGGTCTTATCGTAGAGGTCTCATACAGTATTTGTCCCTTTGTCACTGACTACTTTCACTCAACATAATGTCTTCCAGTTGAAACCAGGTTAGGAGATGTTTCCTGGAATCATCGTTATTCTTTATCATTGCGTAGTGCTCCATTGAGTATATGTACCACAGTTTACCTACCCATTCTTCTATTGTTGACATTTCTTTATATATGTTGTATTTTAGTAAAGTTAGTTTGCCTTAGACAAAATAGCAGTAGTCTTTTAGCAGAGGCTTTTCAGTAGCTTCCCATAGTACTCATAAAAAAATCCAGTCTTTCCAATGACCTGCAAGGCAATATGACATCAGGCCCCTGAATACCTCCTCCACATCATTACTTGCCATTAACCACCTTGCTTACTCAGCTGTAGCCACATGCCCTTCTTACTGTTTTGCAAGCACATTAACTACTTTTCACCCCAAGACTTTGTACTTGCTGTTCCCTCTGCCTGGAACACTCTTGTCACATGGCTGGTTTCTTATCATTCAGGTACCAGTTCAAGTGTCATTTCCTCCAAAAGACTCAACATGCCATCTGAATTAAGACTTCCCAGTTACTATCGCATATCACTGTTCGTTACAAAATCTGTGAGTGACCTTGTCTTGCTTGATTTTTGATTTACTTATTATCTGTCTTTCTCGATAGAATGCAAAACTCTGGAGGGCTGGATCATGTCTACAATGTTCGTCAAATAAATCTCTAATGCCTGACATGGTGCCTAGCACAAAGAAGGTGCCTATATAGATGTTAGGATTTACTTAATGCATGAAAATTCCTGGGTGAACTATCCACTAGTCTTCAGCTGGGATTTATCCCACAAAGAGAAATACCTGAAAAAATTGTAAGCCACCCTGTTTAAAAGAAGCTTTGTTAGTACAACCTCTCTTGCACATCTCTGCTTTGTGAGGAGAAATCTCAGCTCATTCCTCAGTGCTTCTATGAACTTTAGCCTAATAGTATTTAATCCATGGAATGTGCTTTCTGTAGAATCTCATACCCAAATATGAGTGAAACCAGCTTAAATCTGCTTCTATACCTTACCTCCAGAAGCTTCAAAGAAAAGTAAGATGTGCTCAGCAGGCAACAGAGCTCCTTTCTCCAATCTTACATTCCCATCTCATCTCTGAAACAAGTAGTGAACATTGTTGCTGCTGTTGTTATTAGGTACTGTTAAGACAATTTTGACTCATTGTGACCCCATATGACAAAGTAGACCTGCCCTTTAAGGGTTTTCTGGGTTTGCAGTCGTGTGAACAGGACGAGGGGACACTGCATGGCTTAAACAGTCAGAAAAGGCATGCGTCAGGGTTGTATCCTTTCACCTTACCTTTTTAATGTGTGTGTGCCAAGCAAATAATCTAAGAAGCTGGATTATATGAAAAAGGAGGCATCAGGATTGGAGGACGACTCATTAACAACCTGCATTATGCAGACAACACCACCTTACTTGCTGGAAATGGAGAAGATTTGAGACACTGACTGATGAAGATCAAGGACCACAGCCTTCAGTATGGATTGCACCTCAACATCAGGAAAACCAAAATCCTCACAACTGGACCAGTAAGCAACATTGTGATGAATGGAGAAAGGATTGAGGTTGTCAGAGATTTCATTTTGGGTCCACAATCAGTGCCCTTGGAAGCAGTCAAGAAATCAAAAGGCACATTGAATTGGGAAAATCTGCTGCCAAGGACCTCTTCAAACTATTCAAAAGTAAGCATGTCACATTGAAGACTAAAATGCGACTGACCCAAGCCATGGTATTTTCAATCACATCATACATGTGCGAAAGCTGGATTATGAACAAAGAAGACAGAAGAAGAACTGATGCCTCTGAATTGTAGTGTTGGAGAAGAATGTTGAATGCCCCAAGGAGCACCAAAAGAACAAACAGATCTGTTCTGGAAGAAGTACAACCAGAGTGCTCCTTGGAAACAAAGATGGTAAGACTGTGTCTTACATACTTTGAACATGTTGTCAGGAAAGATCAGTTCCTGGAGAAGGACATCGTGCTTGGTAGAGTGGAGAGTCAGCGAAAAAAAGGAAGACCCTCAATGAGATAGATTGACACAGTGGCCGCAACAATGGGCTTAAGCATAAAAATGATTGTGGACACGGCACAAGACTGGGCAGTGTTTCATTCTGTTGTTCATAGGGTCGCTGTGAGTCAGAACCGACTCGATGGCACCTAACAACAACTCTTTATAAGACATGTCTCATGGAGCTTCTGGATAGATTCAAACTGCCAGCCTTTCAGCTATCAGCCAGGCACTTAATTGTTATACCACCAATGCTCATATAAAGCTTTACATCTTAGTCATCCAGTGCTGCTATAACAGAAATACTCCAAGTAGATAGCTTTAACAAACAAAAAATTTATTCTCTCAAACTTTAGGAGGCTAAAAAAAAAAAAAAAAGCCCATTTCCACTAATTTGATTCTGACTCATCACAACATTATAGGGCAGAGTAGAACTGCTCCACAGGATTTCCAAGGAGCAGCTAGTGAACTTGAACCACCAACCTTTTGGTTAGCATAAGTATCACTTAACCACTATTAAAGTCTGACTAAGGGTGCCAGCTCTAAGGGAAGGTTTTCACTCTCTGTCAGCTGTGGAAGAAGGTCCTCATCCTTTCTACCTCTGCTTCCTGGTTCCTAGGAGATTTTCAGGAAGCTTTGCATCTCTCTTCCTTTATCTCTGCTTTGTAGCTTGCTTGTTTGTTCTCTTTTGTAGTCCCAAAGAAATTGGCTCAAGATACGCCCTACATTAATCCTGCCTCATTAACATTACAAAAAAACCCATTCCCAAATGGAGTTACAACCACAGGCATGAAGGTTAGCAATTACAACACATGAGAGACACAATTCAATCCATACCACTATATGAAGCTGTTTAATAAACAACAGGTATCTTTAACATGTTTGAGAGATCTTTCTTTCTTGTTATGCCATCTTAAGTATAACTATGACTGGGCTGTCATCAATACCATACCTTATGATATCATCCATCATTGGTATATAGCACACCGGGCTCTAACAGTAGAATTGAGGAGACCAGAGAATGAGCTTTGGGTCAAACTAAAGCCTGGCAGGGTGGGTTCCAAATTCTAAAGAGTTAATAAGTTTGTCATGCTTAAGCAGTGAAGAACAGGTATTTATTTAATATGTAAAACTCAATATTATAAAGCAAAAGGAGAAAAGAGTCCTAGGTGTTGGTCTATTCCTGCTCTTCACTCACTGCATTACCGAAAATCAACCCCACACCTCCTCTAGACATCAGTGTGTCTAGAGGTATGATGGAGTTCAACTGTCATTTCTAAGTGTCCTTCCATAGTTTTGGTACTCGTGATTCTATTGCCAGTTGTTTTTGTGTTTGTTTTGCTCTTGCTATTTCCTTGAGATGATGAAGAATATCTTCAGTTTAGCATAAAGCACAATAAAATACTTCCACCTTGGAGCAAGTACAGAATTGGAAACAGGAAAAAAGTAAAAGAAACTAGTTATCTGATTTTCTTTGATAAGAGAACAATTCCCCAAGAAATAAATCCCTCAAGTGCATGGCTTGGTATCTACTAGCACCTTTGTGGCTTCTGTTTAATCTACTATAGGGCTGCACACTTTAGCTTTCCAAATGTCTGCTTAATTAAAAAACAGTAACAAAAACCTCACTGAGGATAAGCAGAGACCAACCTAAAGACTTTCTTTACAATTAGGTCTTCTGATTTAGGGTTCCTTTGGTATTCCCCTGTTTTAATGGTGTTCTCTCTCTCTCTCTCTCTCTCTCTGTCCCTCACACATTCACAGGTCCTGTGTATAGACAACTGGCATGACCTACATGGCAGGAAATCCTTCACTGGCTACTGCCAACTCTGTGGCTGCCACTTAACAAGAGATGTTGTATTAAATACTGCTTGTCTGTTAGGACTTCAGGCTTAAAATGGACAGCATTGAGATCATGAACCACTTGGCACTCTGCCTACCAGGATTTCATATCAGCAGAATGATTTTGTGTCATAACCTACTTCAAATAGGCTTTTCATTCCATCCTACAAAAACAGAAGTCTTCCTCTTTCTCTAGTGGAGGCAGACTGTTAGTGATGGACTTCCAAGTTATCTGGTATCAGCCACCAAGTTGAGTAGCTTTTTTTTCCTCAAGTTATAGCATAGACCCACTTGTCTTTTAAATATTTTGATATAATTTTGGTCAATCTATTTCAGAAATGCAATACTAATATTGATGGAAAAGGAATAATTGCCCTTATGTAAAAATTTATTCCAACCAGTTCACTTAGAAAACAAAATCTTGATAAAGCAGGACTTTGCAAAATTTTTGGTCTCAGGACACCTTAGCACTCTTAAAAGTTATAGAGGACCCTGAAGAGTTTTTGTGCATGGGTAAATCTGTTGTTTTCTAATGCTAATTGTATTAGAAGTTAAGGCTGAGAAATGTTTAAAACTTTAGAACACACAAGCACACATTTCTCAACTGTCACAACAGCAGCAGCATCACACTCCGTGTAGCCTCTGGAAGAGTCCACTGTATCCTTGTGAGGGAATGAATGTAAAAAGGCAAAAATCATCTTAGTGATGTGATAAAAATAGTTCTGAATTCATGGTCCCGATAAAAGCGTCTCAGGAAAACCTCTAGGTGTCATCAGACCACATTCTGAAAAAGCAGTGGCTAGAAGATACTGCAGGAGAGTGCTTTTACAAAAGCTCATGGATTAAAGGGTTTACCTGAAATCCTAGATTTTTCCCTGCAGTGTAGGAGACAGTAGGAATTGCTTCATAGCACAAGTTCAGTGACAAAGTAGGAATGAAATATAAATATGTTTTATTGAGTAACATCTGAGAATAAGGCTTATTTCCATCCAAATAATCTCTCAAGAAATTGAACTAGGAAATCGCAGTGACTGCTGTGGCATTAACCTATCAGTTCTATAATTTGTGAAGCATAATTGCAGAATGATATCAAAGACTTCTGAGGCTCTGTATGATAGTATATGCACATGCACACACTATACGTACACGTATGTATGCCAAGCCAGCACATCCATAAATATATATACACACACATACAAACACAAAAGAGAAAGTACAGAGAGTTATTCCATAATATTGTTCAGGAAGCTCATCATGATAGATGATGTTCCTCCAGAGAACTGGAGATCACTCTCCAGAAGTGTGTTTTGTCAATTTGGTGAAATGTAGTGTGCAATCTGTTTTCCTGTGTTTCTGCTGACCCTTGAAAAAAATTTTTTATAGATGTTAATTGCCAAGATTCAGTTAGTGCAAGTTAAATGCCTTGCTGTGTCTTTCTTTTAATGGTTCCTTCACCACCGGGTCACAAAGCAAAATCAGCATGGTAGCAGAGACTAAAGACTAAGCTGATATTTTCTGAGAGATTCTAGGTCACATTTGGTAGCTTATGCATAATTTTATTCACCTGTTGAACATTCTGTTACCAAAATATTTCTCTGTTTTATTTACACTATATAAGAATCTTTAGGGGTCTTCCATGAAATTTGTTAGATCAAAGAATTAATACTTAAGGTCAAGTATTAAAGTGTATACTCTACCAATCGGAACAGAACTAGCAACATTTTACCATAGATTATTTTCCCTCTTTTATTATGACTCCTAAAACAAGTTCCCATTCATTTTCATCGGGATATCTGCCCTTTTTAGAATTCTGCCTAAATTAGCCTTGAAGATCACCGTATAGGTGAGGTCAACATTGGTTTATCACAAGCAAAGGGCATGTCCATGGCTCTCAAGAGATAGGTACACAAATCAACCTTTTCCCTTCCTCAAGGACTCCCCATACCTGCTGTCTCTTCTGGAATCTTGATTCATAATTTCACCCTCTTTTTCATAAAATTTTAATCAATCTCTTCCTTAAATGTATTTCCCTTGAGAGGAAGAAATAGGGATGGTTAATATGTCAGTGCTAATCATGCTGCATTGCAAACTTTTTTTTTTTTTTTTTTACAACTCCTTCAAGTGTCCCTGAGACTGTAATCAGGGGTCTTGTCTATAAGCTCAACTCTAAAGTGACCTTTACCTTTTTCTATGGTGGAATGGGATCATAGAGTCAGGAGCACAGATACAGTGTCTTAAAAACAGTAGTTTCCCAATACAAATTTGCTCACAACAGAATGAAGGAATAAATTATTTTTCATACAAACTCATGAGAAATTACTGCGTTCTCTAAAAGTGTATCCTTTTCTGTTTGGCAGTTAAATGGCAATGAATTTTGTTCACCTCCATGTAGAGCAACCAGTCACCCTGGTTTAGTCACAACTGAGAGGACTTCCCGGGAAAAACAAGACAGGTGATGGATTACCCTACCTACATAATGCTATCTACAGGTTTTTATCCAGTTTCCATCACCGGTTCCCAGTTCTGTCAAAGTGCCTGTGAATCACAGGGTGTATAGCCCATGATGGAAAGGAAAAAATATGTATGAAATATGTTTGGTTGTCCCCTAGACCAGCATCATTTCAGAATGTGTTACAAATGCACGTTTTTTTTGGTCCAATTCCACACCAAGATCAGTGAGGAAATGACAATAGAATACAAATAACAGTGTTTTATTAAGTATCTTCTCAAACAAGCATTGCTTTTATCCAAATAATTTCTCAAGAGATTAAACTGGGAAATCACAACTGGAATTAACCCATCAGTTCCGTAATTCTGTGAGAAACTCTGAGAGTGGAGCCCAGAAATCAGTGTTTTAGCACCTCTCTAGGGGATTACGAAGCACACCTGTTTCAGTCATCTAGTACTGCACTAACGGAAATGCCACAAGTGAATGGCTTTACCAAAGAAGTTTATTCCTACACAGTCCAGTAGGCTCTAAGTCCGAATTCAGGATGTCTACTCCAGGGGAAGGATTTTCTTCTCTGTTGACTCTGGAGGAAGATCTAAGTGCTGCATCAGTCTTGTTTGATCTGAGAGCATCTCAACACATGAATGTCAGGTCTGAAGAGGTGCTCTGCCCTGGGTGCTACAATCTTGATGGTATGAAGTCCCCACTCTGCTTACTTCCATTTCCTTTTATTTCTTGTAGGATAAAAGGATAAAAGGTAGCACAAACCACACTCCAGGGAAACACCCTTTATGTTGGAGTGGAGAGGTGATCTTACGAAGAGTGTTACAGTACCACTCTAATCCTCTTTAACCTATTAATCACAGGCACAGGAAAATCACAGAATGGAAAGCAGTCACACAATTGTCAGAATCATGGCCCAGCCAACTTACTGTGGACATTTTTGGGGGGACACAATTCAATCCATGACAGCACTAAATCTGAGAACCACTGAAGGGGAGAGCTCTGTTGTTCAGATCTAGGCTGAGTTATTCAACTGACTCACTAAATTACTTGAAGCATGCCCATCTCCCATTATGTCATTAACTTGCTGTTCTATGAAACTGAGGCTTTGGACTAGCTAATATCTAAAAGCTGTGACACCCTAGTTGTGTGGCCTTGGTCACTTTGTTTGACCTCTTTGTGCTTCTAGTTTTCATATGAATACAGTATAGATAATACCTGCCTCACAGGGTTTTCTATTTTGTGAGAATTAAGCACTTACGGATGGTCAATAATGGTATATGACTCTTAAATAATGCTATATATGTGCCAAGCACTGTCCTAAGGGCTTTTAATCCCCAGGGTAAGCTTTTCCCCATTTCACAAATAAACAGAGACAATGAGACATTAAGTGGTTTAACAGAAGATTATACAGCACATAGAGCTTGGATTAGAATCACAGAAATGTGCCCTCTCAAAATGCTTTTAACTAATATGCACATTGCTCAATAAATGTCCATTACTTGCCACTTTCCCAATTTAGAAAACACTGTGAATTCTCTTTTCAATCACCTCTCTGTCTATGATCCCCAGGATACTTCACAGTAGGTCAGTGTATAAGAAAATAGATCTGGAAATATATGTCGGGCCAGATTACAAACACATAGAGGTAAACTGATATTTAAAGACATACTAGCTGAAACATTTCCACATTTCATCAGAGATGTGATTCCTCATATTCTTAAAAGAAAAGTCACAAGCAGAATCGATACAACCAAATCATGAGGAAACTGCAGTCCAAAAAAGAGAAGGGGAAAATCTTAAAAGCAACTAGAAAGAGAAGACACATTACTATCAAATAAATAATAAACTGACAGCATACTTCTTACCAGCTATAGCAAAAGTGGAATCATATCACTAATCCACTGAGAAAAAAAATATGCCATTTACCAGGAATGTTATACCCAACTAAACTGTCATTCATAAAAATGAGGGCTAAATCAGAATGTTCTTAAAAAAAGTTTGAGAGAGTTGACCACTCACAAAAATAACAAGATAAAGATGCTCCTTTGATATAAGTAAATTGAACAGAAAGAAAGAGGCAACATGTAACAGGCACATGGCAAGCAAAGAAACTGGTAACCAAGGCCCTCAGTCAAAAAAAACCAACAACAATAGACTGTGTAAGACAGTAAAACCGAGAAAAGGAGCTAAAATATTGGACAATGTTCACTAGTGAGACAAGGTTCTTGTGTTATTTGAGATGAAACTGGAGATGATGATTAACTTAAGACTTCAGAAACTGAAGGATTCATGATAAAAATTCAAGGACTTTGATAAGCTTCGATCCCTTAATGTCCCACATATGAAACATTAGAAATCTTAAATTTGTCAAAAATTCATTAGCCCCAAGTTATCCAGACTGTCTCAGGGATTGGGGATAACCCTTTCAACAGTAAATTAGAAATTCCTTTATAAAAGATGGCAGAGTGAGGAAAGATCAGCTTCCTTTGCCCAATAATTAGTTCAATGAAAAAGAAAGAAGAAAATTCAAACCAGGGAAGGGAGGACGGGAGGGGAGTGAAAGCAGGGAAGGAACATAAGAGACTTCCAAAGGAATCTTAAAGATTTTAGTGGGGAGAATGATTCAGCATGCTTATTATCCTTCCACAGCCCTTAGAAAGAATACTGAGAGAAAAATGTGAGTGAAATCCTGGGAATAGTCTCTAATACTGTCTTAACATGAAGAGAAGTGGACTAAAAGAGTAAGTAGAAAACATCAAGTATATGAAATACTTGATACCATATGAATAAAAAGCAAAAAATATTGCCTTCAAATCAATTCCAACTCATCATGACCCTACAGGACAGGGTAGAGAGGAGAACTGCCCCCATAGGGTCTCCAAGGCTGTAATTTTGGTGGGAGCAAACCGCCACATCTTTCTCCCATCTCCCATGGAGCAGCTGGTGGGTTGGGACCTCTGCCCTTCCGGTTAGCAGCCAAGCTCTTAGCCGCTGCACCAACAGAGCTCCTTGTGAATAAAACCAAACCTGTTGCCATAGAGCTGATTTCAACTTATATGGACCCTATCAGATGAAATAGATCTGCCACACAGTTTCCAAGGGTGTAAATCTTACAGAGGCCGATGGCCACATTTGTTTCCAGGGGAGCAGCTGAAAGTTGGAACCGCCATCCTTTTGGTGAATAAACCGAAACAAAACAAACACATTACCCTGGAGTCAATTTGGACTCACAGTGACCCTATAGGACAGAGCAGAACTACCCCACAGGGTTTCCAGGGCTGTACTCTTTATGCAAGTTGTCAAGGATTTCATTTTCCTTGGGTCCACAACCAACGCCCATGGAAGCAGCAGTCAAGAAATCAAAAGACACACTGCATTAGGAAAATCTGTTGCAAAGGATCTCTTTAAAGTATTGAAAAGTAAAGATGTTACCTTGAAGACTAAGGTGCACCTGACCTGAGCCATGGTATTTTCAGTTCCATCATATGCATGCAAAACCTGGACAGTGAACAAGGAACACAGAAGAATTGATGCCTTCGAGTTGTGGTGTTGAAGAAGAATGTTGAATGCACCATGGGCCGCTGAAAGAACAGACACATCTGTCCTGGAAGAAGTACAACCAGAGTGCTCGTTGGAAGCAAAGATGGCGAGACTGCGTCTTACATACTTCGGACATGTTGTCAGGAGGGACCAGCCCCTGGAGAAGGACATCATGCTTGGTAGAGTGGAGGGTCAGTGAAAAAGGAAGACCCTCGAAGAGGTGGATTGACACAGTGGCCGCCACAATGGGCTTAAGCATAAAAACGATTGTGGACATGGTGCAAGACTGGGCACTGCTTTGTTCTGTTGTTGACAGGGTCGTTAAGAGTCAGAATCAACTCGACAGCACCTAAGAATAACAACAACAGCTCTGTTTTTCTTTTCTATTTTATTATGATTGAGTGAAAATGTACAATCCCGTATAAATTTGCATGCCCGTCTGTGTGCAGCTCCCACTGCTCCCCCTGCCCGGTGGCAGCACACTCCTCCTCTCCGTTCTACACATGTCGTATCCTCCTAACAATCTCCTATCCCCTCCTCTTCACCTTCTCCCCCGCCTCTAGCAAGAGGTCAGCAGGACGACATCCCATAGATGCACAGAACCATAAAGTACACACACGACAAGGCCACTTTTGTGTCGCCAAGTCCAATCCATTCCTGTCTGAAGAGTTGACCTCCATTATGACTTATGGACAGAGGCAGCATCAGGGCCAGGGACCATGCTCCCAGCGGAACCCCGAGGCCCCTGGGCCATCAATTGCAGTCTCTTAGTGGAGACCTCAGGGTGCACCCCTTTTTATTCTCGTGAACAACAGCAGCTCTTTATGGAGGCAGACTGCTACATCGTTCTCTGGAGGAGTGGTTGGTGGGTTTCAGCCGCCGACCCTTGGGTCAGCAGCCCAGCACTTAATCACTGTGCCACCAGGGCTCCTTTTTTGATGACTAGATGCCCTCGATGACCGCTGTTCGATTTCAAAAGGGTTAACAGGGGCTGACAGCACAGCTTCCATGGGTAAGTTCGGCGGTTCCTCAAAAAGTTAACATAGATGGACTCGGGGACACAGCGTGTCTACTAAGCATATGGTGTGTGTAGCTGATGGCTTCATACATTGGTAGGAGGCTGTCCTACTGGTTTCTTTCTAGATGGGAGAGAAGCGGTGAAGAGGAGGGGACAGGTGCTCATTAAGAGGATACCAGAAGTGTGGAATGAAAAGGAGGAATGTGTTGTCACAGGGTGAGCCGATGGAGCTGCAAATAGGCGGGCACGCAGAGTTGATTTGGATTGTATGTTTTCACTTAATCATATTTAAAAAAAAAAAAGTTAACATAGAACTGCCACACCCACGAGCCAGCAATTCCACTCCTGGGTGTAAATCCTAAATCCATGCAGGAAAGGAAAGCTTGTCCATACGTGTTCACAGCAGCACTATTCCCCACGGCCCAAAGGTGGGGAGCACCCACCCAGTTGTCCAAACACAGATGAATAGATTAAAAAACAGAAAACCAAAAACTGTGTTTCCCATGGGCTGGACTATTACGCAGCCATAAAAAGGAATTGAAGCAGTGATGATGGATGAACCTGGCGAATCTTACGCTAAATGAAAGAATCCAGAAACAAAAGGCCATCTTTTACACGGTTCCCTTGATAGGAAATGTCCAGATTAGACAGATGGAAAGGAGACTGGGGGCTGCCAGGGCTTGGCAGGAGGGAAGAACGCAGGAGTGACTGCTTAATTAACCCTTTCGTCCCTGGCGGTATGTACAGCCACCATGATTTTTTTTTTTTTTCCTCCAGACTCTGGGGTTTACTTGGGAAGCTGTTATCCCGCTGACAGTGCTTCCTGCTGCTAGGGGCCTTTATGACTGTTTCAAACTGAAGAAATGGCATGTACAGCAAATTACTGTTTTGTTTTGTTTTCTTTTTACAAGGTATTGAGGTGCCTGAATTTGTGGTAGGAAAAAAAGAAACTCTGAAAGTGTGTCACACATATGTACCCATAGACCCTAGTGGGGACTCTGGGGTATAATCAGGAGCACTTCATGTGTACCACTAGACAGCACAGGCTCGTGGAAGGGGGCAAGAAAAAAGAAATCCATAGCACCTACCCAAACCTGCGAGCCCTGGTGGCGCAGTGGTTCAGAGCTACGGCTGCTACACCAAAGGTTGGCAGTGGGAATCCACCAGCCGCTCCTCGGAAACCCTGTGGGGCAGCTGGACTCTGTAGGGTCGCCGTGAGTCGAAACAGCCTTGACGGCAAGGGGGTTGGTACTGTTTGTTTGTCTCGGGCAGTTTATTTTATCTTAGTTTATTTTCGGTTTTAATGGCTTTAGAACACCCGTGGCAACGTAGGTCAACCAGCCCTCCTAACCTAGCGGCCGCTCTCGCCCTGCCAGGACCCAGCCACCGGCCGACTTTGCACCCCGACCAGGCGTCGGACCAGCCCCTTCCTCCAAACGGCGATAGCCCTGTCACCTAGGCAACGGGGAGGGCGGAGGGGATCGCGGGGGCGCGCCCGCTTCGGCGTGCGCACGTCACGTTCGCCAGTTACGTCCGTGCGCCCGGAAGCGCGGGAGCGGCGGAGATGGCGGCGGCGGCGGCGGCGGCGGCGGCAGCGGCGGCGGGCCTGGCTGGCGGTGCCGGCCCGGGACCCGAGGCCGGGGACTTCCTGGCCCGCTACCGGCTGGTGTCGAGCAAGCTGAAGAAGCGGTTCCTGCGGAAGCCGAACGTGGCCGAGGCCGGGGAGCAGTTCGGGCAGCTGGGCCGCGAGCTGCGCGCCCAGGAGTGCCTTCCCTACGCGGCGTGGTGCCAGCTGGCGGTGGCTCGCTGCCAGCAGGCGCTCTTCCACGGGCCCGGCGAGGCGCTGGCGCTCACCGAGGCCGCCCGCCTCTTCCTGCAGCAGGAGCGCGAGGCGCGCCAGCGCCTGCTCTGCCCCGCCGCCTACGGGGAGCCGCTGCAGGCCGCCGCCAGCGCCCTGGGCGCCGCCGTGCGCCTGCACCTCGAGCTCGGCCAGCCGGCCGCCGCCGCCGGGCTCTGCCTGGAGCTGGCCGCCGCCCTGCGCGACCTGGGCCAGCCGGCCGCCGCCGCCGGCCACTTCCAGCGAGCCGCCGAGCTGCAGCTGCCCCAGCTGCCCCTGGCCGCGCTGCAGGCGCTGGGCGAGGCCGCCTCCTGCCAGCTGCTGGCGCGCGACTACAACGGGGCCTTGGCCGTCTTCACGCGCATGCAGCGCCTGGCGCGGGAGCACGGCACCCACCCGGTGCAGCCGCTGCCGCCGCCGCCGCCGCTGCCACAGCCACAGGGGGCCCAGCCGCCCGGGCCCTCGCCGGGACCGGACAAGGCCCCCGCCCTGCCGGCGCCGCTCCCTGCCAGCAGCGCCACGGCCGCGGCGCCTTCGCCCGCCGCCCTGGGCGCCTTCGCCGACGTGCTGGTCCGTTGTGAGGTGTCCCGCGTGCTGCTGCTGCTCCTCCTGCAGCCGCCGCCGGCCAAGCTGCTGCCGGAGCACGCCCAGACCCTGGAGAAGTACTGCTGGGAGGCTTTCGACAGCCACGGGCAGGAGAACAGCAGCCAGCTTCCCGAGGAGCTCTTTCTGCTGCTCCAGTCCTTGGTCATGGCGACCCAGGAGAAGGACACCGAAGCCGTCAAGTCGCTGCAGGTGGAGATGTGGCCGCTGCTGAGTGCCGAGCAGAACCACCTCCTTCACCTCCTCCTGCAAGAAGCCGTCTCCCCCTCGGGACAGGGGATCTGACCGGTGGCGTTCACCGCGGGACTCTTTGCCTGTTAGCAAACTCCAGGCACCCGCCTTTGCACTTGGGCAGAAATAAAAGATGTTTCTCCGGATCCTGCCCTTCAGTCATTACGGTGGTCCCCACTGGGCAGCAGGGTTTCCTTTAGTGCAGGTTAGCTGGATCCCAAATGCTCCTATCTATAAATCATGAAAAACCAGCAGTTGCCGTGGCTGTATTCTGAGTCACGGCGACCCCATGTGTGCAGAGCGCATTCCGTGGGGTTTTCCAGGCTGTGGCCTTTGTTCTGAGGCATCTCTGGGTGGCTTGGGATAAACCTGCTGCCGTGGAATCGATTCTGACTCACAGCGACCCTATAGGACAGGGTAGAACAGCCCCATAGGGTTTCCGAGGACCCCGTGGTGGATTTGAGCTGCTGACCTTTTGGTTAGCAGGTGTGGCTGTAGCTCGTAACCGCTACACCACCAGGGTGGCGTCGATTCCGACTCCTAGAGACCCCACAGGACAGAGGAGAACTGCCCCGTAGAGTTTCCAAGGATCGCCTGGTGGATTCGAACTGCTGACCTTTTGGTTAGCTGATGTAGCGCTTAACTGCCAGCCAGCCACCACGGTTTCCCCAGGTAGGAGGAGAAACATTGGGTAGAGTCTCGGGCTAGAGGACCCCACTGTCTTCCCCCAAACGGAAACCTCAGCGTAGAAAGGAGAATCCGTCTCTCAGTTGCCTGGGGCCGCCCTAACCAGTGACCACAAATCCGGTGGCTGAAAAGGACAGGATCTCTTTCTCTGACAGTTCTGGAGGCCAGAAATCCAAAACAAACGCCCTTGGGCGGTGTCTTTCCTTGCCTCTTGGGTTTTCTGGTGGTCCTAGGTTTTCCTTGGCTTTTAGACACATCCTGCCAGTCCCTGCCTCTGTCTCGTCACATGACGGCCTCCTCGCTCCTCTGTGTTGCCCTCTCCCCTTCTGTCTGTGTTTCCTCCTCTTACAAGGAGGAATCTCACTGAGCTGGGAGCCCGCCGGAGTAATCCAAGGTGATCTCACCTCGAGGTCCTTTAATTAGTAACATCTGCAAAGAGGCTTTCTCCAAGTTGGGCTACTGTCAGGTTCCAGGTGGGACACAACCTTTTGTTGTTGTTTAGATTAGAGCTGAAGGAAAAGTCTCCTTAGGCCTCTGATCTGAACTCCTTGTGGTAGAGCATAGGGGGTCAGGGAAGGATTCCCAGAGAGCCCAGTATTGGGTATGCAACACGATTCTAAGGGAACACTCAAGACCCTTGTTTTCTGCTTACCCCTGGCTCACTAATGCAACTCTGTCAGAACCTTAGTGGGAGGGGTAGCTGGGCCAAGGTGTGATTTCCCCCATTTCTGAGTTCCCTTGCTGTGTAACCACCTCAGTGTCAAAGTGAACACTGGTTCTAGAATGACCAAAGACAAGTGTGTTTAAAGAATGTGATTATTCTGATTTTAAACTTGGAAACATGGGGTGGGGGCGGGATCCTTATTTAAATATTCACTGATAATTAGAAATTAGCATTCAAAATACTGTAAATGGTGGAAAACGGTGGTAGTGAAGTAGCACTCCTTAATGGGTGTGGGAGTCCCGTGGGTTGATACTATGGCAAAAAAACGTGGGAGTGGGCACCATTCTGAGGCATGGACAGTAAAGTTGATACTCTCGTTGCATAAATGCAAACTTATTCTGATTTTTGTTTATCAATAGGATTGAAGAAAAAGACATTTTCCAGTCAATATTTCTGTATCAGATGCCTGGGCTATGTTAAATTGCTCCAGAAGAGATGCTGTATCTGAAATTGCAATTGTTTCTGGCATCACCACCTAATTAAATTTGTGATGATGGGTCACCATGAGTCAGATCCGACTCGACGGCACTTGGCGTTGGCTGTCATTTTGTATTTCAACTTGGTTGTTTTACTGTCACCTTAAACATAGCATATTCATAAGCAATCTCACCATCTTATTTCACTGAGTCCTGAATCACATTTCTGCCAACAGAGCGTCTCTTTGTCTACTATCTGTGATACCCCTGATGCCACTAATTTGGTTTTGTTCATATGTCCATAATCATTCTGATTGCCCATAAGATGGAAAATTGTTTTTCAGACTTAAGTTTGTAAAAGTTAGGAGTGTTTGTCCTGTCTCTGAAATCTGTCAAAAGCTCTTTGAATTATTCATGCATTCTCTTGAAAGAACTAATAGCACACCATTAAGGTCCCAGCAGAATTCTCTTGATAACTCTGCCACTTCCTCTTACGTGATGATGAACTGAGGGATATCCAGACTGGAGAGCTTCTGGCATGCACTCTGGGTCTTGATACCATGAAGAATCATTGGTGCCAACAGATCTACCTATTAATTAAAATGAAACTTGATTTTAACCTGTGTTTAAATGTGTGTCCCACGTCCTGAAGTTATCTCTTGGCTTAGGAAGAATTTTCATTGGTACCCATATACCCAGCATTACCTTGGATGTATTGGTGAAGCAGACACAGGTGTCAAAATGTTGATGTGTGTGTGATACGGTAGGATCAGTGGTGGGAACTGGTAGGAAAGGTGCTTATCGAGTTCCCAGCCTGCTTCCTGGAAACCATTCTACTTCCAAATGATCTGCCAATTTCCTCCACACGTGTACTTTGTGCTGCAAATACAGACCCAGAAAACCTACATGTTGCCCACACCTTAGCCTAAGTCAAACCGGAGTCAATTTCTTCCCCTCTACCCTGACCAAGTCCTTCAACCAGTGCCGCCTGTAGTTGTTCCTAGGTGCTGTGGAGTCGGTTCCAACTCATAGCTACCCTATGAACAACACAATGAAACACTGCCCATTCCCATGCCATGCCCACAATGGGCTTTATGCTTACACTCACTGTTGCAGTCACTGTGTCAGTCCATCTCCTTGAGGGTCTTCCTTTTTTTCACTGACCCTCTACTTGACCAAGCATAATGTCCTCCAGGGATTAATACTTCTTGACAACGTGTCCAAAGTATGTAAGACAGTCTCACCATCTTTGCTTATAAGGAGAACTCAGGTTGTACTTTTTCCGGAACAGATCTGTTGGTTCTTTTAGCAGTCCATGGTACATTCAGCACCAGAATTCAAACGCATCAATTCTTTCTCTTTCTTATTCACTGTCCAGCTTTCACGTGCGTACAGCCAGATTGAATATGCCATGGCTTGGGTGAGGTGCACCTTAGTCTTCAAGGTGACATCTTTACTTTGTAACTCTTTAAAGAGGTCCTTTGCAGCAGATTTCCCCGAGGCAATGTGTTTTTTTATTTTTTAACTACTGCTTCATTGAGTGTAGACTGTGCATCCAAGTTAAATGAGATCGTTGACAACCTCAATCTTGTCTCTGTTTATCATGATGTTGCTTATTTGTCCCATTGCGAGGATTTTTGTTGTTGGGGTGTCATCCATACTGAAGGTTATGGTTTTCAATCTTCATCAGTAAGTGCTTCAAATCCTCTTCCCCTTCAGCAAGCAAGACTGTTTCACCTGCATGACATAGGCTGTTAATGAGTCTTCCTCCAATCTTGATGCCCCCCTTCTTCTTCATATAGTCCAGTTTCTTGTATTATTTTCTCAGCATACAGGTTGAATAGGTATGGTGGAAGGATGTAACCCTGATGCATACCTTTCTGTCTTTACGCCACACAGTATATCCTTGTTCTGTTCAAACAACAACCTGATCTATGTACAGATTCTTTGTGAGGTCAGTTAAGACACTTTAGTGTAGACAATTTAGTTCCCAAGTCTTTATACCTGACTGTTTTCTTACAAATCAGAAACCACTCCATTCTTTATCTTCACTGTATATATATCTATATATACACACATACTTTATATATGTGAAGTGTACATATATACATTTAAATATTTACATGCACACGCACACTGATGTCAAGTCAATTCCGACTCATAATGACCCTATAGGACAGAGTAGAGCTGCTCCATAAAATTTCTAAGGAGCACCTGGTGGATTCAAATTGCCTGTCTTAAGGTTAGCAGACATAGCTCTTAACCACTACTCCACCAGTGTACAGAGAGAGAGAAAGAGACACATACAGTTATAAAACCAAACCAGACTCATGGTCATTGAGTGGAATCCAATTCACAGTGACCCTATAGGACAGAGTTGAACTTCCCCATAGAGTTCTAAGTTGCAGCTGGTGGATTTGAGCTGCTACTGACCTTGTGGTTAGCAGCTGAGCTCTTAACCACTGTGACACCATGACTCCAACATTTATACACACACACATACACCTATGCTTTATATATATATGTATATTTGCACTATATGCGTATATATATATAAAGCTTTGAGTTCGCAAGAGGAAGAAGTGATGTGACTGAATGTGATATATTTCCCATCATTGATTTGTTTTTGTAAACTTCATCCAGGAAAAGAGATACATGGTACTCCAGTCACTGACCAATCCAGTATAATGATGTCTGAGCAGCTTTGGGGCCCATTGTCCTTTGCCCAAGAAAAGAGACTAGATTCTGTTGGTTTGCTCCTAGTCACTTGTGAATGAAATTATTGTCTTGAGAAAAGCTAATCCTAGTTGTAGAGAAAACAGACAAAGGCATATAGACTTCATAGCTCTGTGTGGATTACTACTGAAGGATTTAGATTGCCCTTGTTGTCCATTCTGTTTTCTAACATTTACTAATTTTGTTGATTGTTACTACTTTTAATTAAGCTGATACTGAAATTTGTTACCAGTGCTAATAGATAATATTATTTCTTGTTGTTGTTGTTAGGTGCCACCGAGTCAGTTTTGACTCATAGTGACCCTATGCACAACACAATGAAACACTGTCTTGTCCTGCGCCATGTCCACGACTGTTTTCATGCTTAAGTGCATTGTGGCAGCCACTGTGTCAATTCATCTCATCGAAGGTCTTCCTCTTTTTCACTGACCTTCTGCTCTGCTATGCATGATGCCCTTATTGAGCGACTGATCTTTGTTAACATGTCCAAAGCATGTAAGATGCAGTCTCGCCATCTTTGTTTCCAAGGAGCACTCTGGTTGTACTTTTCCAGGACAGCTCTGTTTGTTCTTTTGGCAGTTCATGGTACATTTAATATTCTCCAACAACACAATTCAAAGACATCAGTTCTTCTGTTTTCCTTATTCATTGTCCAGCTTTTACATGCATATGATGTGACTGAAAACGCTGTGGCTTGCATCCGATGCACCTTAGTCTTCAAGGTAACATCTGTACTTTTCAGCACTTTAAAGAGGTATTTTGCAGCAGATTTTCCTGATGCAACTTGTCTTTTGAATTCTTGACTGCTGCTCTCATGGGCAGTGATTGTGGAACCAAGTAAAATGAAATACTTGAAAACTTCAGTCTTTATTTATCATGACATTGCTCACTGGTCCTGTTGTATTTTTATTTTCTTGATGTTGAGGTGCAACCCACACTGAAGCCTGTGGTATTTGATTATCATTATTTCAACCCCTTAGCAAGCAAGGCAGAGTCATCTGCATAATGCAAGTTGTTAATGAATCTTCGTCCAATCTGGATGCCTCATTCTTCTTCATATGGTCTGACTGCTCAGATTATTTCCTTGGCATACAGATTGAAAAGGTATGGTGAAAGGGTATAACGCTGCTGTGCTCCTTTTCTGACTTTAAATCACACAATTTCCCATTTTTCTGTTCATACAATTGCCTCCTGATTCGTGTGCAGATTCCTCATAAGCACAATCAGCCGAGGCCGAGCCGAGTGCCGTCGAGTCGGATCCGACTCATGGCGACTGGAATTCCCGTTCTCCAAATTGTTATCCATAACTTATTATTATCAACACAGTTGAATGTCTTTGCATAGTCAGGGAAACACAAGTAAACATTTTTCTGAAAATCTCTGCTTTCAGCCAAGATCTATCTGACATCAGCAATGATATCCGTGGTTCCACCTCCTTTTCTGAATCCAGCTTGAGTATCTGGCAATTCCTTGTCAATACATTGTTGCAGTCACTTTTGACTGATCTTCAGCAAAGTTTGTGTGTACCATCAAAAATATCGCTGGATAATTTCCGCATTTAATTGGATCACCTTTCTTGGGAATGGGCATAAACATGGATTCCTTCCACTTGACTGGCCAGGTAGCTGTCTTCCAAATTTCTTAGCATAGATGAGTGAGCACTTCCAGCACTTCATCCATTTCTTGAAACATCTCAATTAATATTCCACCAATTCCTGGAGACTTGCTTTTTGCCAATGCCTTCAAAGCAGCTTCAATCTCTTCCTTCAGTGCCACCAGTTCCTGATCATATGCTACCTCTTAAAATGGTTCAATGTTGAACAGTTCTTTCTGGTATAATGACTCTGTGTATTCCTTCCATCTTCTTTAGATGCTCCCTGAGTCGTTTAATATTTTCCCTGTAGAATCCTTCACTATTTCCACTTCAGCCTTGAATTATTTATTTGGTCCTTTCAGCTTGAGAAACGCACAATATATTCTTCCCTTTTGGTTTTCTGTTTCCAACTCTTTGCACATGTCACTATACTAACTTACTTTGTCTTATCAAGCTGCCCTTTGAAATCTTCTGTCCAGTTATTTTGCTTCATCGTGTCTTCATTTTGCTTTAGGTACTCAACATTCAAGAGCAAGTTGCAGAGTCTCTTCTGACATTCAGTTTGGTCTTCTATTTCTTCCTTGCTTTTTTATGACCTCTGGCTTTCTTCATGGATGATGTCTTTTGAGGTCATTCCACAACTCGTCTGGTCTTCAATCATAAGTATGCAACATATACTTGAGATTGTCTCTAAACTCAGGTGGGATATACTCAAGGTTGTCCTTTGGCCCTCATGGATTTGTTCTAATTTTCTCCAGTTTCAATTTGGACTTGCATATGAGCAGTTGCCCCCACTTGTCTGTCAGTTTGTCATACTGTGGGGGCTTTTGTGTTGCTGTGATGCTGGAAACTATGCCACCTATATTTAGATACCAGCAGAGTCATCCATGGTGGACAGGTTTCAGCTGAGCTTCCCTAGTAAGACAGAATGGGAAGAAGGACCTGGCAATCTACTTCTGAAAAGAATTAGCCAATGAAACCCTTATGAATACCAATAGAACACTGTCAGATAACAGTGCTGGAAAATTAGTCCTCCAGGTTGGAAGTCACTCAAAAGACTACTGGGGAAGAGCTGCCTCCTCAAAGTAGAGTCAAACTTAATGATGTGGATGGGGTAAAGCCTTTGGGACCTTCATTTGCTGATGTGGTGTGACTCAAAATGAGAAGAAATAGCTTAAAACATCCATTAATAATCGTAACATGGAATGTAAGAAGTATGAACCCAGGAAAGTTGGAAATTGTCTAAGGTGAAAAGGAACCTATAAACATAAATGTCTTATGCATTAGTGGGCTGAAATGGACTGGTGTTGGCTGTGTTAAATCAGACAATCATCTGATCTACTATGCCAAGAATGAAAACTTGAGGAATGGTGCTGCATCCATCGCCAAAAAGAACATTTCAAGATCTGTCCTAAAGTACAATGCTGTCAGTGATAGGATAATATCCATATGACTACAAAGAAGACCACGTAATGCAACTATCATTCAAATTTGTTCACCAATCACTAAGGCCAAAGATGAAGAAATTGAGGATTTTTACCAACTTCTGCAGTCCTAAATTGATTGGACATGCAATCAGGATGCATTGATAATTACTGGTAATTGGAATGCAAAAGCTGGAAACAAAGAAGAAGTATTGGTAGTTGGAAAATACAGCCTTGGTGATAGAAATGATCCTGGAAGTCACATGACAGAATTTTGCAAGACCAACAACTTCTTCGTTGAAAATACCTTTCTCCACCAACACAAATGGTGACTATATACACGGACATCACCAGATGGATTATACAGGAATTAAAAAGCCTATAACTATGGAAAAAGACATCAGAAAAGTCAAAACAAGACCAGGTGTTGACTACAACACAGACCATCAACCACTCATATGTTAAACTCAAATTAAAACTGAAGAAAATTAGAACAAGTCCAAGAGAGCCAAAGTATGACCTTGAGTATATCCCACTTGAGTTTAGAGGCAATCTCAAGAACAGATTTAATGTGTTGAACACTAATGGCCGAAGACCAGATCAATTGTGGAATGACATCAAAGACATCATCTATGAAGAAAGCAAGAGGTCATTAAAAAGATGGTAAAGAAAGAAAAGTCCAAATCAGATGTCCGAAGGGACTCTGAAACTCACTCTCAAATGTCAGACAGCCAAAGTAAAAGGAAGGAATGACGAAGAACTGAACAGAAGATTTCAAAGAGCAGCTTGAGAAGACAAAATAAAGTGTTATAATGACAAGTGCAAAGAACTGGAAATAGAAAACCAAAAGGGAAGAACACATTCTGCATTTATCAAGCTGAAAGAATTGAAGAAAAAATTAGAGCCTTGAGTTGCAATAGTGAAGGATTCTACAGGGAAAACATTAAGCAATTCAGGAAGTATCTAAAGAAGATGGCAGGAATACACAGAGTCAGTATTCCAGAAAAAACTGGTTGATGTTCGACTGTTTCAAGAAGTAGCATATGATCAGGAACTGATGATACTGAAGGAAGAATCTGAAGCTGCACTGAAGGCACTGGAAAAAAACAAGGCTTCAGGAATTGATGCAATACCAACTGAGATAGTTCAACAAACGGATGCAGCACTGGAAGTGCTCACTCATCTATGCCAAGAAATTTGGAAGACAGCTACATGGCCAACTAGCTGGAAGAGATCCATATTTATGCCCATTTGCAAGAAAGGTGATCCAACTGAATGTGGAAATTGCCGAACAATATCATTAATATTACATGCCAGTAAAACTTATTTATTTATTTATTTATTTAATTTAATATGACTGAGTGAAAATGTACATTCCCGTATAAATTTACATGCCCACCTATATGCAGCTTCCACTGCTCTCCCTGTCCGGTGACAACACACTATTCCTCTCTGCTCCATACACGTCTCATCCTCCCAACCGTCTCAGTAAAACTTTGTTAAAGATTATTCAAAGGCAACTGCAACAGTATAATGACAGGGAACTGCCAGAAATTCAAGCTGGATTCAGAAGAGGAGGTGGAACCAAGGATATCATTGCTGATGTCAGATAGATCTTGGCAGAAAGCAGAGTATACATTGAAGATGTTTACTTGTGTTTCATTAACTATGCAAAGTCATTCGATTGTATGGATCACAATAAATTATGAATAACAATTTCGAGAATTGGAATTCCAGAACATTTAATTGTGATCACGAGGAATCTATACGTGGATCAAGAGGCAGTTGTGCAGACAGAACAAGGGGACACTGCATGGTTTAAAGTCAGGAAAGGTGCCTGTCAGCGTTGTATATTTTCCCCATACCTTTTCAGTCTGTATGCTGAGCAAATAATCTGAGAAGCTGAACTGTGTAAGGAATGAGACATCCAGATTGGGGGAAGACTCATTAACAACCTGCATTATGCAGATAATACAACCCTGCTTGCTGGAAGTGAAGAGGTTTTGAAACACTTACTGATGAAGATCAAAGACCACAGCCTTCAGTATGGATTGCACCTCAACATCAGTAAAACAAAAATCTTCACAACTGGATCAGTAGGCAATATTGTGATAAATGGAGAGAGGATTGAAGTTGTCAAGGATTTCATTTTATTTGGGTCCACAATCAACATCTATGGATGCAGCAGTCAAGAAATCAAGACATATTGCATTCAGAAAATATGTTGCAAAAGATCTCTTTGAAGTGTTAAAAAGTAAAGATGTCACCTTGAAGACTAAGGTAAGCCTGACCCAAGCCATGGTATTTACAGTCACACAGTATGCATGTGAAAGCTGGACAATGAAGAAGGAAGACAGAAGAATTGACACCTTTGAATTGTAGTGTTAGAGAGGAATGTTGAATGCATCATGGACCACCAAAAGCACAAACAGATCTGTTCTGGAAGAAGTACAACCAGAGTGCTCCTTGGAAGCAAAGATGGCAAGACTGCATCTTACATGTTGTCAGGAATGAGAAGTCCCCAGAGAAGGGCATCATGGTTGGTAAAGTAGTGGGTCAATGAAAAAGAGGAAGACCCTCAATGACATGGTTTGACACAGTGGCTGCAATGATGGACTTAAGCATAAAACCATTTGTGGACATGACACAAGACCAGGCAGTGTTTCCTTCTGTTGTGTGTAAGGTTGCCGTGAGGCAGAATCAACTTGATGGCACCTAACAACAACAACATGAGCAGGTGATGGTCTGTGCCGCCATCAATACCTGGTCTTATTCTGACTGTTGATACTGGAGCTTTTCATCATCTGTTTGCACAGATGTAGTCAGTTTGATTCCTCTGTATACATCTGGCTGGGTCCATGTGTATAGTCACAGTTTAAGTTGGTGAAAAAGGTATTTGCAGTGAAGAATCTGTTAGTCTTGCAAATTTCTACCACGGGATCTTCAGCACCATTTCTGTCTCCAAGGCTGTATTTCCAAACCACCAATCCTTGTTTTTTGTTTCCAACTTTTTCAGTCCTATCACAGCAATTATCAATGCATCATGATTGCATGCTCAGTCAATTTCAGACTGCAGAAGCTGGTAAAAACCTTAAATTCCTTCAACTTTTGCCTTAGTGGTGCGTGTATAAATTAACTGGCCTTCCTTGTAGGCATATGGATATTATCCTATCACTGACAGCATTGTACTTCAGGACAGATCTTGAAGTGTTCTTTCTGATGATGAATGCAACATCATTTGCCTTCATGTGTTCATTCCAAGCATAGTAGACCCTATGACTGTCCAATTCAAAATTGCCTGTGCCAGTCCATTTCAGTTCACTAAGCCTAGGATATTGATGTTTATGCATTCCATTTCATTTTTATGGTTTCCAATTTTCCTATGTTCATACTTTGTACATTCCATGTTCCAATTATTAAATGGATGTTTGCAGCTATTTCTTCTTATTTTGAGTTGGGCCACATCGGTAAATGACGGCCCTGAAAGCTTTACTAAAATCATGTCATTAAGTTCAACTCTACTTTGAGGAGACAGCTCTTTCCCAGTTGTCTTTTGAGTGCCTTCCAACTTGGGGGGCTGATTTTCTGGCACTGTATCTGACAGTGTTCTGCTGCTCTTCATATGGCTTTCACAGACTAATTCTTTTTAGAAGTGGACTGCCAGGTCCTTCTTCCTAGTTTGTCTTGGCTGGAAGCTCAGCTGAAACCTGCCCACCATGGGTGGCTCTGCTGGTATTTCAATACCGATGGCGGATCTTCCAGCATCGCAGCAACACTCAAGCTCCCACAGTATGACAAACTGACAGAGAAGCGGGGATGTGGTTATTTGCCTATGACTGCCCTAACAAATGACCACAAGCCTGGTAGTTTAAACAATGGCAACTTATTCTGTGACAGTACTAGATGCCAGAAATACAACATCAAGGCCCTGGGAGAAACGTTCCTTGCCTCTTTAATTTGCTGGTGGTTCCAGGTGTTCTGTGGCTTTTAGACGCATGATTCCAATCTCTGTCTCTGTTACTTCACATGATGGGCTCCTTGCTCCTCTGTGTGCCCTCTCTCTGTCTGTGTTTTCTTCTCCTGTTAGAAGGACAATTCTCACTGAATTTGGGGCCCACCAGCATAATCCACAATAATTTCCCGTTGAGATCCCACAGTTAGTTATATCTGCAAACACTGTATTTCAAATACGAGTGTTTTCAGGTCCCAGGATAGGCATAAGCTGTTCTTTGCTTGCTTTCCTTATTTTTCTTTCTTTCCTTCTCCAACTCGACAGCACTTGGCTTGGCTTTTCCTTTATTATTATCATTATTTTTTTTATTTTTATGGATAGCAGGGGGAAGAAGCACCATTAATCTGCTACATCTATTCTCCTTCATCTAACACACCACTATTTTTGTTTTGTACTGAGGATTTTCTTTTGAATAGCTCTGTTTAAACCCATAATCTATGTGAATTTATTGTGAGTCTTGCCTCACCTCTTAGCTTATGTCTATGTCTTGGTGATCACCAAATTCTCCTTTGTTTTATCTGCCTTATAAAACTCCTGCAAATAATTTTCTCCCTTACAAACTGGCTGTTTTTACAGTCCTAAATCCACGATAGAGCTCTTCTAATACTGCTAACTGGTGGGTTAGGTTTGCCTCATCCATATCACGTGAATATCTTACCTACTTGTCAGGAGACAAAAAGTTGAGCTAAATACTTCTCTTTCAGCTCCAATAGATATTCATACATTTGGAATGCATTGAATACATGGCTCATGTGCAGCACCAGGAAAGGAATCTGTGGAGCTGATTTGCCATGCAGTCCTTGTTCTGATAGCTGTGGTGTATGTGTACCCAGTGCAATAGTTCCAACATACTGGGATTAACACTTTTGGTTCTATTCTGCTGCTGTGTGTAATCTAGATGACAACTGTTATGTGTAACAGGAGTCTTTCTGCGGTCCTTAATTCGAACATGTAAAATCAGAGCATATTCCTTTGGTATTTTGTGATTATGTACATGTAAAACAGGATCCTCATTCACCCAAAGCAGGGTGGTTTTCAGTTTTTAAGGTACTCAATTTCCAAGAATGTTTGTCCTAAATGCTTCACACAAACCAATTTGGCTGCTTTCTTTCTTCCTTTGCTTTTCTTTTTTTCAGTTTTGATGGTGGTTATAAGAGCTCCTAAAAATAAACCTTGCCCTGAAACACTCACCTTTGGGAAAATGCATCCTTTAGGCTGGAGTTGTATATACTACTAACTTTTGGAGTGGAATTTAAAGGCATGGATTGAAGATGGATTTGTATGTGTGTGTTTTTGAAGGAAGCAGGCATGGGGGAGGATTGTGAAGTTTAGTTTAGTGCCTCAAAATGGATGGGGCTTTTAGGATATTCTTTTCTATTTCTAGAGTCTCTGGTTGGCCCAAATGGGTTAAGAGGCTCCATTATTAGCCGAAAAGTTGGAGGTTCAAGTCTCCTCAGAAGCACCTCTGAAGACAGGCTTTAGAATACACTTTCAAAAAAAATCATACCTTGAACACCTGACGGCGTGTACTTTTACTGTGACACACATGAAGTCATCATGAGTCAGAGTTGACATGGTGGCAAAATGGTTCGTTTTCAGTGTGGACGCAACAACTCAGGAAATTCACGTCAGGTCCATTTGAGACAGATCCAGCCACCATTCCTCTGCTTTAATTTGACTTCCAGGAGGGGAACTGCCAACATCTAGACTCTCAGTCCAAGTTATTACAAAAGTGTCAGAATGTTTACTCCTTTGTTCTCTAGCTTTCTCTGGTACACTCTTCAACTGTGGCTGTTGGCCTGGGCAGCTGCCTTACTCCCCTATGATGGGAATACAAAGGAGTTATAAAGGGTCACTGATGATATCATTTAGATTGGAGCTTAGAGAAAAGCCTCCTTGGGCCTCTGGCCTGAACTTCTTATGGTAGGGTGTTGAGGCTCAGGAGAAGGATTCTCAGAGGGTCCATTATTGGGCATGTCAGTGTTATTGTAAGGAACCACTAAAGATCCTTGCTTTCCATTTGCCGCTGGCTCACTAATGGATCACTCTCAGAATCTTAGTGGCAGGGACAGATGGGTCAAGACCTGAGTCTCTCATTTATAAGTTCACTTGCTACATACTGCTTCAAAGTGAACACTGGTGGGGGGCGGAATCAAGACGGCCGACTAAGCACATGTCTCCTTATATCCCTCTGGAAACCAAGACCTGAAGTGACAATCAAACAGAACCTTCTGATCACCTAATCAGCCTCAGGACACGGCACAGAGCTGTTAATTAGGACTTCATACCACTCAGCGAAAAATCTCCTCTCTTTCGCTGACTCCCGCTCCTGGCTAGCCCCTGCTCTCACGGACGGAAGGTAAACGCATCATTTTGACTTTTTGTTTCCTCTGTCTCGGCTGACGGGCGGAGCTGGGCCTTGCCTGGCGGCTGGACTCAGACGCGCTGCTGGGGGGATAGGCAGGCAAAATTCCCATACTCTGAGAGCCAGGCTCGGGACTCTGTTAATCTAGACACTTTGAGCCTTTCATTTTGTAGCTGCCTCAGTGGGGTTTGTGCGGAGCTCTGCGGTTAAGGTGCGGGACGCCATGTTGGTACCGAGATTTTAGTGGGACCTCGTTCTTAGCCTGGGAACCAGTGCCTGCAAACGGGACAGCGCTTCTCCGTCTCCGTCAGAAAAGTAGTGATTTTGCACAGTGCTGTCTACGTTGGGGGCCCTGCAACAGAAGCAGAGGAATTGCTGCCTCTCGGCACCATTAGCCCCTCTGTCTGCTGCCTGTGTGGAAGACGCCATCTTGGGTACAGTGGCCGCAGCTGGATCTAATTCTTAGCTTGGGAGCCAGAGCCTGCACACAAGAGAGCGCTTTTCTACCACAAAACCAGCACTTGACGCAGTGTTGGACAAGGCTAGGCCCTGTCAGCAGAGGCCACCAGGGCAATAGCAGGGCTGTATTCTGAACTAGTTTGTTATCATCTGGGGTAGGATATAGTGGCTCTTACTTCGTCAGATGAGAAGAGGGACCTCTACACCTGAAAACCTAACTGACTTGTGAACTGGTCAGATACCATTTGCTTTACATTTGAAGACAGCCTAGAGAAACATTTGCAATCCATCCTCACGGTACCTCTTCCAGCCTCTATATACTCACATGGGACCCAAAAAGCAACAGACAATTGTGGCATAACAAGCAATCACTCATGGCTTCAGAAGGCTCCCAAACAAAGCAACCAAGGAGTTTTCCAGATGAAGAAACTTTTATGAAAGCATCAGGAAGTGAATACAAATTGATTATATACAGAGCACTTATAGATCTTATACAAAATGCAGCAGAACAAAATGAAAAATTAAGCAAGTTGTTCGACCTGATGGAACACCAGTACTCTGAAATCCAACAGATCAAGAAGAAAATCAAAGACATAGAAACTGCAATGCAAAGCTAAGAAAACAGAATGGAACAAATGGAAAAAAGAATTTCTGACTTGGAAGACAGAGCTACTGATGCCAGTGTCTGTGAGCAGAAATCAGAAAAAAGAAGCAAGAGAAATGAATAAACATTAAGAAGCATGTGGGACTCCATTAAGAGGGACAACCTTAAATTAATTGGAGTCCCTGAACAGGGTGAGACATCTGAGAACACAGAGAGTATTGTTACTGAGCTGCTGACAGAAAACTTCCCAGAAATCATGAAGGAAGAGAATATAGACATCTCAGATGCATATCGTACGCCACCCAATATAGATCTCAAAAGAAAGACTCCAAGACATATTATAATCAAGCTTAACAAAATGAAACATAAGCAGCAACTCTTAAAGGCAGCAAGACTCAAGGCAAAGCTAACATTCAGAGGGAAACCCTGTAGGCTCTCGTCAGATTTCTCAGCAGAAACCATGCTGGCAAGGAGACAGTGGCACGACACATTCAAAGTCTTGAAGGAGAAGAACTTCCAACCAAGAATTATATATCCTGCAAAACTATCTTTCAAATATGAAAATGAAATTAATACATTCCCAGATAAACAGAAACTCAGAGACTTTGTAAAAACCAAACCCAAACTACAAGAAATGCTGAAAGAAGTTCTTGGCTTTGGCTTAGAAGAACGAAACCACTAACTTTATATTTTAGAACGACACACTACTCAATACTCATTTAGGGAAGGCTCCAAAGTAAATCACAGCTTTGATTTGGAAAGAAGCAATCCAGTGATCATCATGAAAACTATGGTGTCATCATAATAAAAGAGGGATGTACTACAGTCATTATAGTCCTTCCAGATGGAGAGGAAGATGACAAGACTGGTAGTAATTAAAATTGGGTTTATAAATAGTTTATTAAGGGGGTTCATAGGGGCAGCTATTAAGCACAACAAAGATGTATTATACCATTTCAAGAAATCTAACACACGAGTCTCAACAACTATAAACCAGCTCTGAAAAAGGTGAAAAATCAACTCACAAAAGAGTGTCTCAGAACAGACTAATAAGAACAACAGAGAAAACATCAACATAAAAACAAACATATCACAATGGCAGCACTGAACACATACCTATCAATAATTACATTGAATGTGAATGGACTGAATGCTCCAGTAAAGAGACACCGAGTGTCATCTTGGATCAAAAGACACGACCCATCCATATGTTGTCTACAAGAAACTCACTTGAGACCTAAAGACAGGAACAAACTGCAAATTAAAGGCTGGAAGAATATATATCAAGCTAACAATGAACAAAGAAGAGCAGGGGTGGCAATTCTAATCTCAGACAAAATCAATTTTAATGTCAAATCCAACATCATGGACAAAGATGGACACTACTTATCGCTGAAAGGTTCAGTACATAAGCAAGACTTAACTATATTAAACTTTTATGCACCTAATGTCAGAGCACCTAAATATGTCGAAGAAACACTGACTACGCTCAAAAGAGAGTAAGATGACTCCACAATAATAGTGGGAGACTTTAACACTCCACTCTCATTACTAGACAGATCATCTAGAAAAAAGCTCAGTAAAGATACAGAAGACCTCATTGACACAATTAACCAACTAAACCTCATTGATATATACAGAACTTTCCACCCCTCAGCAGACAACTACACCTTCTTCTCCAGTGCACATGGAACATTCTCCAGAATTGACCACGTGATAGGCCATAATGCAATGCTCAACAAAATCCATACCGTTGAATTACTGCAAAGCATCTTCTCAGATCATAAAGCCATAAAAGTTGAAATCAATAGCAGAAAAACAGAGATAGAAAGTGGAACTCTTGGAAACTGAACAACATCTTGCTCAAAAAAACATGGGTTATAGAGGAAATCAGGGATGAATTAAAGAAATTCATGGATTCCAATGAGAACGAAAATACTTCCTACCAGAACCTGTGGGATACAGCCAAAGCAGTGCTCAGAGGTCTGTTTATCTCCATAAATGCACACATCTGGAAGGAAGAAAGAAACCAAATCAAAGAACTAACTCTACAGCTTGAACAAGTAGAAAGAGAACAACAGAGGAACCCCTCGGGCACCGGAAGAAAGGAGATCATAAAGATTACAGCAGAGCTAAATGAATTAGAGAACAGAATAACAATTGAAAAAATTGAAAAGACCAAAAGCTGGTTTTTTGAAAAGATCAACAAAATTGATAAACCACTGGCTAAACTTACTAAAGAAAAGCAGGAAACAAATAACCCAAGTTAGAAATGAGAAGGGAGTTGTCACCACAGATACAACAGAAATCAAAAATATCATAACAGAGTACTATGAAAGACTGTACTCTAACAAATTTGAAAACCTAGGGGAAATGGAAAAATTCCTTGACTCATACCACCTACCTAAATTATCACAACGTGAAGCAGAACAACTTAATAAACCCATCACAAAGAAAGAGATTGAAAAGGTCATCAAAACACTGCCAACCAAAAAAACACCGGGCCCAGATGGCTTCACTGCAGAATTGTACCAAGCATTTCGAGAAGAGTTATCCCCAATACTACTGAAACTATTTCACAGTATAGAAAGGGATGGAGTACTCCCAAACTCATTCTATGAAGCCAGCATAACCCTGATACCTAAGCCAGGGAAAGATCCAACAAAGACAGAGAACTACAGACCGATATCACTTATGAACCTAGATGCAAAAATCTTCCACAAAATTCTTGCCAACAGAATACAACAACATATCAAGAAAATAATCCATCATGACCAAGTGGGATTCATACCAGGGATGCAAGGCTGGTTCAACATCAGGAAAACAATTAATATGATTAACCACATAAATAACACAAAAGACAAAGATCACCTGATTTTGTCCATTGATGCCGAAAAGGCATTTGATAAAGTCCAACATCCATTCATGCTAAAAACTCTTAGCAAAATGGGCATAGACGGCAAATTCCTCAACACAAAATGGGCCATTTATACAAAGCCAATTGCCCACATCATCCTGAATGGAGAGCAACTGCAAGACTTTCCCCTGAGATCAGGAACTAGACAAGGATGACCACTGTCACCTCTCCTATTCAACATTGTGCTAGAAGTTCTAGCCAGAGCAATTAGACAAGACGAAGAAATAAAGGGCATCTGCATCGGCAAAGAGGAAGTTAAAATCTCCCTGTTTGCAGATGATATGATTGTATATGCAGAGAACCCCAAGGAATCTATAAGTAAGCTACTCAAACTGATAGAAGAGTTCAGCAAAGTTTCACGATACGAGATAAACATAAGTAAATCAGTAGGTTTCCTTTATACCATCAACGAGACTGTTAAGGAGGAAATTATGAAATCAATACCATTTACGATAGCCCCTAAGAAGATAAAGTACCTAGGAATTAATCTAACAAGAGAAACAATAGACCTTTACAAAGAGAACTACAAGCCCTTACTACAAGAAACTAAGAGAGACATAGATAAATGGAAAAACCTACCCTGCTCATGGATAGGAAGACGTAACATTGTGAAAATGTCTATTTTACCCAAAGCAATTTATTTATATAATGCAATCCCAATACAAGTTCCAGCATCATTTTTTAATGAGATGGAGAAACAAATCACCAATTTTGTTTGGAAAGGGAAGAAGCACCAGACAAGTAAGGTACTACTAAAGAAGAAGAACATACTGGGAGGCCTCTCATTACCCGACCTTAGAACATACTACACTGCCACAGTGGTCAAAACAGCCTGGTACTGGTACAAGAACAGACAGATCGATCAATGGAACAGAATTGAGACCCCAGAGATGACACCATCTGCCTATGAACAGCTGATATTCGACAAAGGCCCTAAGACATTAAACTGGGGTAAAAACAGTCTCTTCAACAAATGGTGCTGGCAAAATTGGTTATCCATCTGCAGTAAACTGAATCAAGATCCATATCTTACACCTTATACAAAAACCAACTCCAACTGGATAAAAGACCTGAATATCAAACCTAAAACGCTAAAGCTCATCGAAGAAAAGGTAGGAACAACAATGGAAGTTTTAATACACAATGAGGACAGACTCCAAAATCTGTCAAACAAACCTCAAAATCAACAGAAGAGAAAATAGATAAATGGGAACTATTAAGAATCAAACACTTTTGCTCATCCAAAGACTTTATTAATAGAATTAAAAGAACACCCACAGAATGGGAAAAAATATTTGGCAACTCTATGTCAGACCGACGCCTGATCTCCATAATCTATAGGATACTACAAAATATCAAGAAGAAGAAGATAAACCATCCAATTAAGTGATGGGCAAAGGAGATGGACAGACACTTCACTAAAGAGGAGATCCAGGCAGCCAAAAAACACATGCGGACATGTTCACGATCTTTAGTTATTAAAGAAATTCAAATCAAGACAACAGTAAGATACCATCTCACCCCAACAAGATTGTCCATGATCCAGAAAACACAAAACAACAAATGCTGGAGAGGCTGTGGAGAAAGTGGAACCCTCCTACATTGTTGGTGGGGTTGCAAAATGGTCCAGCCTCTTTGGAAGGCAATCTGGCTCTTCCTTAAAAAAGTGGATATTGATATACCATTTGACCCAGTAATTCCACTACTTGGAATATATCCTACAGAATCAAGGCCTTTCACACCAACGGACACATGCACCAGAATGTTTATCGCAGCACAGTCCACAATAGCAAAAAGATGGAATCAACCCAGATGCCCAACAACAGAAGAATGGATAGGTAAACTGTGGTACATATACTCAATGGAGCACTACGCAATGATAAAGAATAACAATGATTCCAGGAAAGTCTCCTAACCTGGTTTCAACTGGAAGACATTATGTTGAGTGAAGGTAGTCAGCGACAAATGGACAAATACTGTATGAGACCTCTATGATAAGATCTCAAAAACAGACTTGTGTATAGAAGACTCTTTGACAGCTGCAAGGGAGGGAAGGGAGGGAGGGCGAGGGGGGGAGGGTTTAGTTTAGATAGTTACTAGAAATCTAGTTGGGAGAAAGCGGTGATAGCACACATTAGGAACAAGAACAACATTAAGTGGACTTCGGCATAACTTGAGTACTCCTTCCATCTTAACTCAGCACTGCAAGGATAGAGTAGCTGGGGCGGGGGGCGGGGGACCATGCTCTTAGGCGAATTCCAGGCCAATTGGCACATCTAGCATTTTGCTAAGAGAGCTCTCTGCACCCCACATTGGTGAGTGGCGTCTGGGATCTTAAAAGCTACCAAGCTGCCATCCGAGGACACAGCAAATGGTCCCAACTCAGCAGGAACGGATGCTCACCAAGGGCCAAAATGGCATGTGGTAAAGACAACCGAGAAGACAGAGAGACCCACAAGAGTGGGTGCCTACATCGACTTGGGACCGGAAGAACCGGATGGTGCCGGGCCACCACCAGCGATAGCCACGATGGAGCTCACAGAGAGGAGCCTCACTGGCAACACAAGAATAAAAAGAGGTGCATCATGAGATCTCCACTAAAAGACCTCAATTGATGGTCCAGCGGTTTTGGGGTTACTCTGAGAGCATGGCCCCCTTCCCTGATGCTGCCCTCTTCCATAAATTATAACAAAGGTCCACTCTTTGGACAGGAATGGATTGGACTTGGCAAGGCAGAATGACCACATATTGGAAGCACTTTATGGTTCTATACATATATAGGATATCATCTTGCTGACCTCTGGCTGGAGGAAGGGGAGTGGATGGAGAGGAGGGGAAAGGAGACTGTTGGGAGGATGAGACAGGTATGGAGCAGAGAGGAATAGTGTGCTTTCACCAGACAGGGAGAGCAGTGGAAGCTGCATATAGGGGGGCATGTAAATTTATGTGTGAATGTACATTTTCACTCAGTTATGTTAAATAAAAATAAAAATAAAAAGTGAACACTGGTTCCTACCATGGCCCCAAAGATAAATAATTTTAAAGAGTATTGTTAGTCTGATTTTAAAAATGAAAACCTGGAGGAAGATCCTTATTTCTTAAATATTCATTGAAGATTAGAAATTTGTTTTAGGTGGGCAGGGCCAAGAGGGTGGACTAGACACACGTCTCCTCAATTCCCTCTGAGAACTAAGACCTGGATAGATAATTGAATGGAGCAGTGTGGACATTTGGGAAGCCCTCAGATCTGGCATAGTGTTGTCAGATTGGACGACGCACTAGTATACAAGAAACTATGTCTCTTTGACACGAGACAGAGTGTGCTGAATCCTGCTTCTACTGACTCACCGTTTGGGAGGACTGCAGGTGCTGACACCTTCTTTGTTATCTGGGAGGTGGGGGCTAGTCATAAGCCAGCTAATACACTGAACCTCAGTGCTTAAGTAAACAGCATATGACACAGCAGAGAGACTGTGCATGGGATAGTCACATACTGAGAGCCCAGCTGCTGACTGAGGGTACCACTGCCCCTCCATCCTCTAGTTTCTGAGCTGCACCATGGATTCTGCTGTTTCACAGCAGGAAGAGAAGCTTGGGTGGTATGCCATCTTGGTCAGCTTGGAGGTGGAGTCACCCACCTTGAGGTCTTAGCTGGGGCTAATATTCATACTGAGAAGCAGGGCCTGTCTGGAAAGTGCTTCTCCAGCAGAAAAGCTGGTTTATGATGGTAGAGTCCCTAGAAATACAGGTAAGCCCCGACAGAGGATGGCAAGGCCATGACCCCTCCCTACTTTGAACCACATCGTAGCATCTGAGGACAGCCTACGATGTACTTACCCTGACAGCCAGAAGGTGGGGCTTTGTCATGCCTGAGGGCCTGACTGATTTCAGCAGCTGTTGGACAGCTAATGGCTTAGCAGTAAAGTACCTTTTTAAAATAAGATCACCAGGAGAACTGACTGATGAGTGGCTGGCAGCATCTCTTCTACCCTTCATTGATATACATCATAGTGTCAGCTGACAGCCTCCAGTGACTCCATTAGTAGGCCGCCGTATTTGGCATTTAAAAGACAGAGCCCACAGTCCTAGGGAGTCCACAGGGGCCAGTCACTAGAGGACACAGAGGTGGTTTGTGACAAATTCCCCTCTTATAACTATGCTGTAGTTCCTGCTGAGGAAACACCACACAAAACAAACAGCTTCTAGACAGCACAAAGGTAACAATCTATAGCTAACCATTTAAAGAAACAGTCCACCGTGGCTGCAGAAAAATCCCAAAATAAAGAATCAAAAAACTTCCCAGATGAGCTTTTCTGAAACTATCAGAGGTTGAGTACAAAATAGCACTCCTAGAGATTAAACAAAATGCAGCAGAACAAAGCAAAAATTAAGCCAGCTATTTGAATTGATGGAACATCAATGATCTGAAATTCAGCAGATCAATAATAAAACTATGGAATTAGACAATTCAATCCAAAGTCAAAAGAGCAGAATTGAGGAGTTGGAAACCAGAGTTAGTGAGCTTGAGGATAGTACAACTGACACCAGCATTCATGAGGACAAGTCAGACAAAAGAAAAATGAAGCATTAACAAACAGTGGGACTCTATTAAGAGGGATAAACTACAAATAATTGGAGTTCCTGAGCAGGGAGGGATAGCTGAAACTACAAAAAGTATTTTTGTAGAGTTGCTGACAGAAAGCGTCCTTGAAATTATGGAAGAATGGAAGATAGATGTCCAAGGTGTATATTGAACACCACAAAAATTAAACCCCAAAAGAAAGACAAGAAGACATGTTATAATCAAGCTTAATAAAATGCAACATAAACAGAGGTTCTTAAAGCCAGTGAGGATTACAGCAAAGCTACTATTGAGAGGGAAGCCCTGTAGGCTTTTGTCTGACTTCTTGGCAGAAACAATGTTGGCCAGGAAGGAGTGGGATGATGTATTGGAAGCCCTGAAGGAGAAAAACTTCCAACCAAGAATTATATATCCTATAAAATTGTCTCCCAAATATGAACATGAAATTAAGACATTCACAAATAAACAGAAGCTTAGGGACTTTGTAAAAACCAAATGAAAATTACAAGAAACACTGAAAGAAGCTCTTTGCTTAGAAAAACAAAAACATTAAGTATAAACTTAAGCAGACTATACAGGACACAGCACCCAGAATACTACTCAATTAGGGAAGATTTAAAGCTCAAACAAAGCTACAATATTAAAAGAAGGGAACCAGTGATCCTATCAGGAAAACTATTATATAATCACACTAAAAAGAGGGAGATATTACAGTAGTTGTACCCCTTTCAGATGGAGAGTAATTTAACAAGCTATGCAGAAGTTGGAGACTGGTTTAAACTTAGAAGAGTAAGGAAAATCATAAAGGTAGCCAGAAAGCAAAATAACACTGTGATGTATCAAAACAGGAAACATAACACAGGATTCTCAACAAACACAAAACCAACACTGAAAAAAGATAAAAAGTCAACTCATAAAGAAGAATGACACAGAACAGAATATTAAGAGCAACAGAGAAAACATCAACACAAAAATAAATATATCAAAATGACAGCACTAAACACATATCCATCAATAATTATACTGAATTTAAATGGACTGAACACTCCAGTAAAGAGACAATGAGTGACATCTTGGATCAAGAAACAGGAACCGTCTACATGTTGCTTACAAGAAACTCATCTTAGACTTAAAGATATGAACAAACTGAAAATTAAAGGATTGAATAATATATACCAAGCTAACAATATACAAAGAAAAGCATGTGTGGCAATACTAATCTCATATAAAATAGATTTTAATGTAAAATCCACCATCGTGGACAAGCATGGTCACTTTTTAGTGATGAAAGTTTCAATACACAAGCAGGACTTCACAATATTAAATATTTATGCACCCAATACTGGAGAACCTAAATTCATTGAAGAAATACAGACTACATTGAAAAATGAGATAGATCACTCCACAATAATAGTGAGAGGCTTCAACACTCAACTTTCAGTATTGGAATTCTTCCAGAAAAAAGCTCAGTAAAGACATGGAAGATCTTATTGCTACAATTAACCAATTAGACCTCATCAAGATATACAGAACTTTTTATCCATCAACAACAGATAACTACACCTTCTTCTCCAGTGCCCATGGAACATTTTCCAGAATAGACCATGTGTTAAGACATAAAGCAAATCTCAACAAAATTGAAACCATTGAATTATTATTGCAAAGCACCTTCTCAGACCGTAAAGCCATAAAAGTTGAAATCAATAGCAGAAAAAAAACCATAGAAATTGGAACTCATGGAAGCTGAACAACACCTTCCTCAAAAAGAAATAGAAGAAATCAAGGATGAAATAAAGAAATTTATGAATTCAAGTGACAATGAAAACACTTCTTACCAGAACCTATGGGAGACAACCAAAGCAGTGCCCAGAGGTTAATTTATTTCTGTAAATGCACACATCTGGAAGAAAGGACCCAAACCAAAGAATGAACCCTACAGTTTGAAGAAGTAGAAAGAGAGCAACAGAGGAACCCCCCTGGCACCAGAAGAAAACAGATCCTAAATACTAGAGCAGAACTAAATGAATTAGAGAATAAAAGAAGAATTGAAAAAATGATAAGACCAAAAGCTGTTTTTTTGAAAAGACCAACAACATTGACAAACCACTGGCTAAACTTACAGAAGAAAAATAAGAAAGGAAACAAATAACTCAAATAAGGAATGAGACAAGAGATGTCACAACAGATCCAACAGAAATCAAAAGTATCATAACAGAATACTATGAAAGATTGTACTCTAATAGATTTGAAAACCTAGAGGAAATAGACAAATTTCTAGATTCATATCACCTACAAAAATTATCATAAGGAGAAGCAGAACAACTAAATAAACCCATCACAAAGGACAAGATTGAAAAAGTCATCCAGTGCAGAGGCTGGAGGAGCTGGTGCAGTAAAGAACACTTAATCAATTATTTAGAGTATCATTATGGCATTAGTTATGTGAAGTTCTCAATTACCCATTTTAAAAAGGAGAAAACATGTTGCAAGGTATTAGAGTTACAACTAGAAGTTCTGGCAGGAGCAGTCAGACAAGACAAAGACATAAATGGCATCCACATCTGCAAACAAGAAATAAAAATATCCCTATTTGCAGATGATGTGATTGCATATACAGAGAATCCTAAAGAATCCACATACTATTCAAACTAATAGAAGAGTTCAGCAAAGTATAAGGATACAAGATAAACATAAGTAAATCAGTAGGATTCCTTCATACCAACAAAGAAATCATTAAGTAGAAATAACCCAATCAATACCATTTGCTATAGCCTCCAAGAAGGTAAGATATCCTGGAATAAATCTAACTAGATAAATAAGAGACCTATACAAAGAGAACTACAAGACTTTACTGCAAGAAATTATAGAGAGACTTACATAAACGGAGAAACCTACCCTGCTCATGGATAGGAGGATTTAGCACTGCGAAAATGTCTCTTTCACCCAAAGCGATCTACGTATATAGTGTGTTTTAGTCAGCTAGTGCTGCTGTAACAGAAATACCACAGAGTGGATGGTTTTAACAAAGGAAGGTTTATTCTTACACAGTCTGTTAGGCTACAAGTCCATATTCCGGGTGTCTGCTCCAGAGGAAGGCTTTCCCCCTTGTGGGCTCTGGAAGACAGTCTGCTATTGCATCAGTCTTTGTCCAGGGAGCATCTTGGCACAGGAACCTCAGGTCTGAAGGACACGCTCTTCTCCCGGTGCTGCTTGCTTGGTGATGTGAGGTTCCCAGTTCTCTACCTGCTTCCCTTTCCTTTTATCTCTTGCAGGATGAAAGGAATAAGGGTGGGGCAAGCCATACTCCAGGGAAATTCCCTTTACAGTGGAGCAGGGAGGTGATCTTATAAACGGATTTACAGTCCCACACTAGTACTTTAACATGCAGCATAGGAAAACCACAAAATGGAGAACAGTCACAAGCTACTGGGAGTCATGGCCCAGCCACATGGCTACACATATTTTGGGGGGAACACAAGTCAATCCATGACACAATGCAATCTCAACACAAATTTCAGTGATATTTTTTAATGAGATGGAGAAACAAATCACCAACTTTGTTTGGAAAGCAAAGAAACCTCGGATGAGCAAAACACTACTGAAAAAGAAGAACATTGTGGGAGGCCTCTCACTACCCAACTTCAGAAGCTATTACACTGCCACAGCAGTCAAAACAACATAATAGTGGTACAAAAAGAGACATACAGACCAATGGAAGATTTGAGACACCAAAGATGCCACCATCCTCCTATGAACAGCTGATATTCAGCAAAGGCCCTAAGATTCTAAACTGGAGTAAAAACTGTCTCTTTGACAAAGGGTGCTGGCAAAATTGGATATCCATTTGAAAAAAAATTGAAACAAGACCCATATCTCACACCTTGCACATAAACCAAATCAAACTGGATAAAAGACCTAAATGTCAAACCTAAAACAATAAAGATCATACAAGAAAAAATAGGATCAACAATGGAAGTTTTACTACACAACTTAGACAGACTTCAAAATCTCACAAAGCATGATTGACAGAAGAGAAAATAGATAAATGGGAACTACTAAGAATTGAACACTTTCGCTCATCCAAAGACTTTATCAAAAGAATTAACAGACCACCTGCAGAATGGGAAAAAATATTTGGCAAATCTATGTCTGATCTCCACAATCTACAAGGTACTGCAAAATAGCAACAAGAAAAAGATAAATAAATCAATTAAGTGATGGGCAAAAGAGATGGGCAGACATTTCACTAAAGCGGACATCAAAGCAGCCAAAAGTCACACGCAGAAAATGCTCATGATCATTACCTATTAAAGATATCCAAATCAAAATGACCACGAGATACCATCTCACCCCAACAAGGTTGGCCATTATTCAAAAAGTGCAGAACAACAAATGCTGGAGAGGCTGTGGAGAAATCGGTACTAACCTACACTGCTGGTGGGATTGCCAAATGGTGTAACATCTTTGGAAAGTAACCTGGTGCTTCCGTAAACAGCTGGAAATAGATACACTATTTGACCCAGTAATCCCATTGCTTGGAATATATCTTACAGAAACAAGGGCACTCACACGAACAGATACATGCACACAAATGTTTATTGCAGCATAGTCCACAATAGCAAAAAAGGTGGAATCAACCTAGATGCCTAACAACAGACGAGTGGATAAACAAACTATAGTATATATGCTCAATGGAACACCATGCAATGAAAAGGACAGTGATAATTTTAGGAAGTATCTCAAAACCTGGTTTCAATTGGAAGACATTATGTTGAGTGAAATCAGTCAGATGCACAAGGGCAAACACTGTATGAGACCCATACTATAAGGACTTAAAAACAGACTCATGTACAGAAGAAAAGACCCTGTGGTGGCTGCAAAGGAGGGAGGGAGGGAGAAAGTTGGCTATGGATTAGATAGTTGATCGAGATTTGGTTCAGTGAAATCAGTGACAGCACACATTAGAAAGAAGATCTGTTTAACTGGACTTCAACATAACCTGAAAACTCTTCCAATCTTAACCCAATATTGCAAGGATAGAGTAGCAGGGGTGGGGGCCTGGGGACCATGCCCTCAGGGGATATTGAGGTCAACTGGCATAACTAGCCTATTGCTAAGAGAGTCTTCTGCACCCCATATTGGTGAGTGGCATCTGGGATCTTAAAAGATAGCAAGCTGCCATCTGAGGTACACCAAATGGTCCCAACTAAGCTGGAACTGATGATCACCAAGGACAACAATGACATGTGGGAAAAAGAACACAGAAGACAGAAAGACTACATGAATGAGTGACTGTATCAACATGAGGTCAGAAGAACCAAATGGTGCCCAGCCACCACCAATGACAGCCATGACGGGACTCACAATGCTGAGCCCCAATGGCAACATGCAAAAAAAAGGGATGCACCCTAAGAACTGTGTGCTTCCAAGGAGCACTCTGGTTGTACTTCTTCCAGAAGAGATCTGTCTGTTCTTTTGGTGGTACATGCGACGTTCTTCTCCAACACCACAATTCAAAGGTATCAATTATTCATCTTCCTTCTTTGTTCATGGTCCAGCTTTCACATGCATTTGATGCTGAAAATATCATGGCTTGAGTCATGCGCATTTTAGTCTTCAAGGTGACATCCTTACTTTCGAGTACTTTGAAGAGGTCCTTTGCAGCAGATTTTCCCAATACAGGGCCGCTTTTGATTTCTTGACTGCTGCTTCCATGGGTGTTGATTATGGACCCAAGTAAAATGAAATCCTTGACACCCTCAATCTTTTCTCCATTTATGACAATGTTGCTTACTGATCCAGCCGTGAGGGTTTTTGTTTTCCTGATGTTGAGGTGTAATCCATACTGAAGGCTGTGGTCCTTGATCTTCATCAGTCAGTGCCTCAAATCTTCGTTTCCAGCAAGTAAGGTGGTGTCGCCTGCGTAATGCGAGTTGTTAACGAGTTGTCCCCCAATCCTGATGCCTCATTCTTCTTCGTAGAGTCCAGCTTCTTGGATGATTTTCTCAGCATGCAGATTAAACAGACTGGCATAACTAGCCTATTGCTAAGAGACTCTTCTGCACCCCATATAGGTGGGTGGCGTCTGGGGTCTTAAAAGATAGCAAGCTTCCATCTGAGGTACACAAAACTGGTCCCAACTCAGCTGGAACTGATGATCACCGAGGACAACAATGACATGAGGGAAAAAGAGCCCAGAAGACAGATGGACCCACATGAATGAATGAGTATATCAACATGTGACCAGAAGAACCAGATGGTGCCCAGCTACCACTAATGACAGCTGTGGTGGGGCTCACAATGTGGAGTCCCAGTGGCAACACATGAAGAAAAAGGGGTGCACCCAAACAGCTGCCCTAAAAGACCACAATTGATGGTCTGAAGGCCCGAGGGCATGGCCCCTAGACCTGATGCTGCCCTGATCATAGGTCGTTACTGAGGTTGTCTTAGGCTGGGTTTTCTAGGGAAGCAAAACCAGTAACACATGTAGGTACAAGGAAAGATTTATAATATATAGATAGATAGATACAGATATAGGAAAAAGCTCATGTAATCACAGAAACTGAATGTCCCAAGCTCTGGCACAAGCCTCACGTGGCCACGGAAGCTGAGGAACCCAAGGTCAGCAAGTCAGGGAGCAGAGTTCTAGATCACCGGTTGTGTAGGTCAGTGGATCCCAAGCTGGTGGTGAGAAGAAGCGACAGAGGCTGGCAAAACCAGGATGAGCAGGTCAGGGAGCAGGAGCAGGCAGAGGGTGGTGAACCCAGGATCAGCACGTCAGGGAGCAGGACTCTCAAGTGCCGACTGTATAAGGACTGATGAGTCCAACAGCTGCTAGCTGTTGCGAGATGAGAGCCGAGGGGCAGGAAGCCACCACAAACCCCGTCTTGCCACTTAATACAGCAGCCAAATATGTAGTAGCCAAGTTGACATAACCCTGACCACCACAGTCCACCCCTTGTCAACTTGGCATCTGCACACATCTCACCTTACAATACACAGTCTCTGAAGGTGTACAGTTACAAAGTCATACTTATGTCAACATGATATAACTAACACATGTACAACTGAAAATGCATTAACCCATTTACATCTTATGTTTCATAAGTAAACAAAATATCCAATACACACATACAAAGCAGGAATACTCATAGCAATTACAGTCCTCATTTGTGCAACCGGTCGTGGAGCCGTAACTGATATTTAGAACTACCTTCTTCTACAACCCATTCTGTATTCCCTTTGCCTTCAGCAAGCACCTCAGCTGGTCGTGGTTCCTTGCCTGGTGAGGTGACCAAAACCTTCATTCCTGAAGGGTCTGGGCTATTATCACTCATTTTGGAGGTGGGTTGCTGTAGTTTTCCATTGACCTTAATCACAGGACATGGTAGTACTAGGAGGCGTCCTAAGGGATCTCCTGCATTCCAAACATACTCTTCTTTACTTCCTTATGTAATGTCAATCCAATTTCATCTTCATAGTCAGGATCAATCACACTGGCCAGTATTGTAACTCCCTTCTTTGTCTGTTGATCCAGAGGTACAAGGAGCCCAAAATGGCCTGGTGGCAATTTTAGCTTCCAGTTCAGTGGAATCGTTGATATGTCTCCAGGTGGCAGCATTCCTCCCTTAGGAACTAAGACATTTAATCCTGCAGAACATAAAGTCATGAAGACAGGAAGCAAAAATCTTGCAAGTGGGTCACTAGGGGTAACAGCGAGTGGTGCCACTCCCATTTCCACCCCTTGATTCCTGGACCCATGAATCCTGTCAATAGGAGAAACAGCACCGTATATTGGATGCTGGTTTAGAGCGTACACAGCCTCCTGGAGAACACTTCTCCAACCCTGCAAGGTAGTGCCACCTAGCTGGCAGCGTAATTGTGTCTTCAGGAGATCATTCCATCATTCTATCAAGCCAGCTGCTTCAGGATGATGGGGAACATGGTAAGACCAGTGAATTCCGTGAGCATGGGCCCACTGCCACACTTCATTTGCTGTGAAGTGAGTCCCTTGATCTGAGGCAATGCTGTGTGGGATTCCATGACGGTGGATGAGGCATTCTGTAAGTCCACGGATGGTAGTTTTGGCAGAAGCATGTCGTGCTGGGTAGGCAAATCCATATCCAGAGTAAGTATCTATCCCAGTAAGGACAAAATGCTTTCCTTTCCATGATGGAAGTGGTCCAGTGTAATCAACTTGCCACCAGGTTGCCGGCTGATTACCTCGAGGAACAGTGCCATATCGAGGACTCAGTGTTGGTCTCTGTTGCTGGCAGATTCGGCATTTAACAGTGGCTGTAGCCAAGTCAGCCTTGGTGAGCGGGAGTCCATGTTGCTGGGCCCATGCATAACCACTGTTCCTGCCACCATGACCACTTTGTTCATGGGCCCACTGAGCAATGACAGAGGTAGCCGGAGAAAAAGGATGATTGGTTCCCACAGAACGGGTCATCCTATCCACTTGATTGTTAAATTCATCCTCTGCTGAGGTTACTCTTTGATGAGCATTCACATGAGACACAAATATCTTCACTTCTTTGGCCCATTCAGAGAGGTCTATCCACATACCTCTCCCCCATAAATCTTTGTCTTCAATCTTCCAGTCATGTTCCTTCCAAGTCCGTGACCAACTAGCCAAGCCATTGGCCACAGCCCGTGAATTGGTATACAGCTGCACATCTGGCCACCTCTCCTTCCAAGCAAAATGAACAACCATATGCACTGCTTGAATTTCTGCCCACTGGGAGGATTTGCTTTCACCACTGTCCTTGAGGGAGGTCCCAGAAAGGGGCTGTAGTGCTGCTGCTGTCCACTTTCAAGTGGTGCAGGTATATCGCGCAGAACCATCTGTAAACCAAGCACGAATTTTCTCTGCCTCGGTCAGCGCATCATAAGGAATTCCCCATGAGGCCATAGGTGCAAACTGGGAGACAGGAGGTAATGTTACAGGAGTGGAGACCATGGGCATTTGGGCCACTTCCTCATGCAATTTACTTGTGCCTTCAGGTCCTGCACAGGCCCGATCTCGTATATACCACTTCCATTTAATGATGGAGTGCTGCTGTGCTCATCCAACTTTACGACTCTGTGGGTCAGACAATACCCAGTTCATGATAGGCAGCTCAGGACACATGGTGACCTGGTGTCCCGTGGTTAAGCGTTCAGTCTCTACTAAGGCCCAGTAACAAACCAAAAACTGTTTTACAAAAGGGGAGTAGTTATCTGTAGAGGATGGCAGAGCTTTACTCCAAAATCCTAACGGTCTGCACTCTGATTCACCAATAGGGGCCTGCCAAAGACTCCAAACAGCATCTCTATCTGCCACTGACATCTCAAGCACCATTGGATCAGCTGGATCATATGGCCCAAGTGGCACAGCAGCCTGAACCTGTTGAAGAGCCTTCTCTTGTTCTGGGACCCACTCAAAAGTAGCATCCTTTCTAGTCACATGATAAATAGGCCGAAGTAGCACACCCAAATGAGGAATATGTTGCCTCCAAAATCCAAAGAGACCCACTAGGCACTGTGCCTCTTTTTTAGCTGTCGGAGCAGCCAGGTGCAATAACTTATCCTTCACTTTAGAAGGGATATCGCGACATGCCCCACACCACTGGACCCCTAGGAATTTCACTGAGTTGGAAGGTGCCTGGATTTTTTTGGAATTAATTTCCCACCCTCTAGCACGCAAATGTTTAACTAATAAGTCCAGAGTCACTGATATTTCTTCCTTACTAGGTCCAATCAGCATAATGTCATCTATATAATGGACCAGTGTCACATCTTGTGGAAGAGAGAAGCAATCAAGGTCCCTGCGGACTAAATTATGACATAGGGCTGGAGAGTTAATGTAGCCCTGAGGCAGGCAAGTGAAAGTGTATTGTTGGCCTTGCCAGGTGAATGCAAACTGCTTCTGGTGGTCCTTGGAAACAGGTATGGAGAAGAAAGCATTAGCCAGATCAATAGCTGCATACCAAGTACCAGGAGATGTATTAATTTGCTCAAGCAGTGAAACTACATCTAGAACAGAAGCTGCAATGGGGGTTACCACCTCATTAAGCTTGCGATAATCTACTGTCATTCTCCAAGATCCATCTGTTTTTCACACAGGCCAAATGGGCGAATTGAATGGGGATGTGGTGGGAATCACCACCTCTGCATCCTTCAAGTCCTTAATGGTGGCAGTAAATTCAGTAATCCCTCCAGGAATACGGTATTGCTTTTGGTTCACTATTTTCCTAGGCAGTGGCAGTTCTAGTGGCTTCCATTTGGCTCTTCCCACCATGATAGCTCTCACTCCACTTGTCAGGGATCCAATGTGAGAGTTCTGCCAATTGCTGAGTATATCTATTCCAATTATGCATTCTGAAACTGGGGAAATCACTACAGGATGGGTTCGGGGACCCACTGGACCCACTGTGAGACGAACATGAGCCAAGACTCCATCAATAACCTGACCTCCATATGACCCTACTCTTACTGGTGGGCCACAGTGACGTTTTGGGTCTCCTGGAATTAGTGTCAGTTCAGAGCCAGTATCCAGTAGTCCCCAAAAAGACTGATTATTTCCTTTTCCCCAGTGAACAGTCACTCTCGTAAAAGGCCGTAGATCCCTTTGGGAAGGGTAGGAGAAATATTAACAATATAAATTTTTGGCAGGGTATCAGAATTCTTCCTCAAAGGGACCTGGCCTCCCCTTCATTCAAGGGGTTGTGAGTCCTTAAACTCGCTCAAGTCTGGGAATTGACTGAGAGACCGTGACTCTCTCTTCTGGCGATTTCAGTTAGACTGCTGTTCACCTGATCTAGAATTCATCCTTTCATACATATCAAGTAAATACTTAGTAGGCTGATCATCTATTGCACTGCTAGGGACACCATGACTAAGGAGCCAGTTCCACATGTCCGCACGAGTCAGATTATTACGATTACTATTTTGCCTCTGCTGTCCATTACTGTAAGCACGCCCACCTCATCTTTGTCGACTGAGTGCAGCCACTTGACCCCTACCACCACGAGATCCAGTCAGCCCCATTGTAGTTAGACGTCTTAATTCAGCTAGGGCAGCTCCCACTGTCATATCTGATTTACATAAAATGGCAATCACAGCAGTTTTCAAGGATCCCGGAGCTCCCTTCACAAATTTGTTTCTCACAGTTGTGGTAAAAGTTGTGTCCTCTGGACATGCTATGTGTGGATTTGAAGGCCTAACCGAATAAATCCACTCTAGCATGCCAATTTCCCTAAGCCTTTGGATACCCTCTTCTACAGTACCCCAAGACAAGTCTGGCAATTAAACCTGATTTAGTGTAGGCCACTGCATCAGCCATGCTTCAGCAATCCAGTCAAACAAACTATTAGGTCCTCTCCTAACTTCTCGAGCTGAAACATTAAATGAAGAGTCTGTGTTCAGTGGACCCAGGTCAAGAAATTCAGACTGATCCAGCTTTATGTTCCTTGCACCATTATCCCACACCCTTAACAGCCATTCCCAAGCATATTCCCCAGGTTTCTGTTTGTATGTGTTAGAAAAGTCAAGTAGTTCCTTTGGAGTATAGCGTATCTCCTCCTGGGTCACACTTTGTACTTCACCTTTTGGAGCTTGCTTGGACTTAAGACTAGTTACAGGTCTAGAAGCCAAAATCAGCAGTGCCAAAGTGTTTTTAGAATCTTCAGCATGCTCTTGTAAAGGATCTGCCTTAGGCCGTGCCCCAGGCAATGGCTCTGGCAGGCTCCCTTCAACGGCAGGGGGGTTACAGCTAATCTCATTAGGTTGGAGCCCAGGGGATAATGGCTTTACTGGGTGGGGCGGTTTCACAGACAAAGGCAAAGTAATCTGTTCACATGGGTGTGGTTCAGCTGACAGGAGTGCTTTACTGGAAGTGAGGGGCTCAGCGTCCCCAGCTTCCATATCATCGTCCCATATATCTCCATTCCAAGTTTCAGGGTCCCATTTGTGCCCAATCAATGCCCTCACTTTAATTTCAGATACTTCTTGAGATTGGCAATTGAGCTGGCATTGCAATTCCCCCACTCTAACGATAAGCATCTGGGTTTGGCTTTCAGCAGTATCGGCTCTGCTACTACAGGTAATAAGGTTTTCTTTTAAAGCACAAGCAGAAGCTTTGAGGTCTTTTACACGACATGAGAGCTTTGATTCCAAGGCCCTGAGCTCATCTTTTTCCTTCACCAGCTTATCTAATTCAAGTAGGACCAGCCAACCAACTTCCTTATACTGCTCATCCGCACATAATTTCAAAAAGTTATCACACATGTTTTCACCCTGAGGGTCACCTTTCACCAATATCTGATCTATCGGTGGGGCTATTTTGCGGATGTGTACCGCCATCTCAGCCCACGGACTAGCAGGGCACTTTTTACTGATAGGAGCAGAGTTAGCAACAGTGTTACTAATAAGCACTTGAAAGGATTCATTCATTTTGTTTCCCTAGAACCACTCCTGGTACCAAATTGTCTTAGGCTGGGTTTTCTAGGAAAGCAAAACCAGTAACATGTGTAAGTACAAGGAAAGATTTATAATATATAGATAGATAGATAGTTAGATACAAATATAGGAAACAGCTCACGTAATCACAGAAGCTGAATGTCCCAAGCTCTGGCACAAGCCTCACGTGGCCACGGAAGCTGAGGAACCCAAGGTCAGCAAGTCAGAAAGCAGAGTTCTAGATCACCGGTTGTGTAGGTCAGAGGATCCCAAGCTGGTGGCGAGAAGAAGCGACAGAGGCTGGCGAACCCAGGATCGGCAGGTCAGGGAGCAGGACTCTCAAGTGCTGACTGTAAGGACTGATGAGTCCAACAGCTGCTAGCTCAAGTCCCGGAACCAGACACTGGAAGAAGAGAGCAGGAGCTCCTGGCCATGTGAGCGACCAGCAGCTGTAGTCAAAAGTCACGAGATGAGAGCCGAGGGGCAGGGAGCCACCACAAACCCCGCCCTGCCACTTAATACAGCAGCCAAATATGTAGTAGGCAAGTTGACATAATCCTGACCACCACAGAGGTCAACTCCTCAGACAGGAATGGACTCAACTTGGGGACACAGGGTGACCATATCGTGTCTGCACTTTATGGTTCTGTGCATCTGTAGGATGTTGTCCTATTGGCCTATTACTAGAGGGGAGTGGAGAGGGTGGAGAGGAGGGGACAGGAGATTTTTAAGAGGATAAGACTATATAGAACAGAAAGGAGTAGTGTGCTATCAACAGGCATGGAGAGCAGAGGAAGCTGCAAATAGGAGGGCATGCAAATTTAAATTGGATTTTACACTTTCACTCAATCACAATAAAAAAAAACTAGACCAACTTAACTGGACTTCACCATAAAGTGAAAACTCTTCTAAACTCAATCCAATACTGCAAGTATAGAGTAGCGGGGGTGGGGTCTGGAGCCCATGCTATTGGGGGACATCATGGCCAGTTGGCATATCTAGCCTATTGTTAATAGTCTTCTGCACCCCATATTGGTGAGTGGTGTCTAGGGTCTTAAAAGCTAGCAAGCTGCCATCTGAGATACACTAATTGGTCCCAGTTCAAGTGGAACAGATGATCACCAAGAACAACAAAGACATGAGGATAAAAGAGCCCAGGTGACAGAAGGACCCATGTGGATGGGAGACTGTATCAACATTTGACCAGAAAAACCAGACAGTGCCCTGCCACCACCAATGATAGTAGTGATGGGACACATAATGTTGAGTCCCTGTGGCAACGAGAAAAAGAGGGGTACAGCTCAAAACTCTACCAAAAGACCACAATTGTTGGTCCAACGGCCTAGAGGATCCCCTGGGAGTACAGCCCCTTGACGTGCTGCTGCCTCTGATCAGAAAACAGTACTTAGGTCAACACTTCAGACAAAAATGGACTGGACTTGGGGGACACAGTGTGACCATACAGCATGTGTACTTTATGATTCTATGCCTTTATAGGATGCTGTCCTACCGGTCTCTTTCTTGATGGCAAACAGGGTGGAGAGGAGGGGACAAGAGATTGTTAAGAGGATACTAGAAGTATAGAGTGAAAAGGAGGAGTGTGCTGTCACCAGTCAAGGGGAGCAGAAGGAGCTGCAGATAGGCAGGCATGCAAAATTGATTTGGACTGTATGCTTTTAGTTAATCACAATAAAAAATGTTAAAGAATGTTTAAATAAAAAAAAAAGAATTATTGTCCTCATGGCACGGGAATGTTCAGTGTTCGTTCTGTTGTGCACAAGGTTGCTATGAGTCAGAGCTGACTCAGTGGCGCCTAAGAACAACAAGTCTTTACAGAAGCAGATTGACAGGTCTTTGCTCCCTAAAAATGGCTAAGTAGGTTGGCAGCTGCAATTTTGATTGTTAATTAAGCACTTAACCATCACACCAGCAGGGCTCTTTGGATTATTCTCCTCAATGGCCAAGCGAGCCGCAGGGCTCAGCAGATGCTATGGAGTTATACATTCCTTGCCGTAGCCGCAGGGACAGTCCAATCCGGGGGACACTCAGTGAGGATGGCAGGAAGGAGCCAACAAGATGAGCTGGTACGGGGAGAACAAGCCTGGGGCAGACACACAGAAGGCCGAGAAGGAGCCAGGATGGCAGCTGGTGCGTGCACAGGGTGAGTGAGGACTACCTCACCCCTTAAGGTGAACGAAGCAGGTCTGAAACTACCCTAACTACACGCCCTCTGTTTTAGTCATCTGCCCCGGCCCGCGGGACAAATCAACGAAAGGACGAGGGGGAGCCTGTGAAAGTAAACAGGAAAGGCGGAAAAATGGAAGGCAAGACAAAATTCTGATCAAGCCTCCGTTTTATTATCAAAATGAGGTATATTTATAGCGGTAGGAATAAAGGGAGGGATCAAGTGACGTAGGGATGGAGTGACATTTGGAGTGAGGTAGTTGTCGGCTGGGGATTGGATATACATAGGACTAAGGCAGTGACATCAGGCAGGAAGTTTTTCCCGCGCGCGGGCCTTTTGAATTACGCGGGCGCGGGCTTTTTCAAACTTGGCGCGCGCGGGCTTTTTCAGCCCTACAAGCTTCCTGTATGTCGGGGCCTGGGGGCTCACCCAGGGCTCCCGACAGTCATCTAGTGCTGCTCTATCAGAAATACCATGAGTGGAAGTCTTTAACAAAGAAGAGTTTATCCTTGTGCAGTCCAGTAGGCTACAAGTCCAGATTCAGAATGTCCACTCCAGGGGAAAGAGTTTCCCTCTGTCCACTCTGGAGGAAGGTCCTTGTGTTGCATCAGACTTTGGTCAGGGAGCATCTTGACACAGGACCCTCAGGTCTGATGGATGCACTCTATTCCCAGTACTACGTTCTTAATGGTAGGAGGGTTCCAACTCTGCTTGTTTCCCTTTCCTTTTATCTCTTGTAGGATAAAAGGTGGGGCAGACCACACTCCAGGGAAACTCCCTTTACAGTGGAGTGAGGAGGTAACCTTAGGAAGGGATTTACAGTCCAGCCCTAATCCCCTTTAACATACAGCATGGGAAAATCACAACATGCTGGGAATGATGGTCCAGCCAAATAGCTGCACACATTTTGGGGGGGACATAGTTCAATCCACCATACCCTTCCTACCCACGTCAGGGGAAAAAAAACACCTTGAGTGTACATTTACCTGGAGGAAGCCCAAAGAGGGTAAGAGGTGGCAGGCAGGGCTGGTAGGGTCCTCCGGGGACCCCTCTCCCTCCTTGTTGGCCCACGGAGAGGATCACAGGGATTGAGCCATTCTTCTGTTCAGGGCACATTGGCCCCCTCAGGCCCAGGAGCTGGAGCAGTCTCAGGGTGACAGGGTAGATAGGCAGTACGCACTGAAGCCAGAGAGGGCTGCATGGTAGCCTAGCATAGAGCCAGCCTGGCCTGAGGCTGCTTCCTGAGGAGGAGTCGCGGGCCCAGAAGCCAGCTGCACCTAGTCTCTAACCGGGCAAACGGGTCCTCAGGGAAGGCCCCCTGAGCTCTAGCTCCCCTTCTCTGTGGAAATGGAGCGGTGGCTCCTCACTGCAGATCAAGCAGAGAAGGGGAGCCTCGAGCTAGAAGGGCCGATTCCTCCAGCCTCTTAGCTCCTGCCCACCCATCTCCTGTAGCTGAGGGAACCTCCCTGCTCTCCTCTTCTCGCAGGTAGGGAGGAGGAAGTGTTTACTTCGCTAGTCCTGGGCTTCCTGGCCTTGGCGGGCTTACAGTGTATCACCGTTCTGGCCATGATTTGGGGGTCACCTGGGACAGGGGTTCTCTGGACAGAAGAAGCTCCTTTAACGCCCCCAGAGGGTGGCAGTGGGAATGGCGCCCTGCCTAGAGACTGTCTTTGTCAGCTGCTATTTCAGCATGTTACTGACAGGACATGCCTACAGGAGCCCAAGACGGCAGAGTGGAGTGGGCTCAGGAGCAGCTGGAGGAGTCCTGTCCTGTACATCCTCCCTGAGGAGGGGCCACACGAGGTGGCCCAGGACAAAAGAGAACAGCACCAGGAAAGAGGGACAGGAAAGAGGCCTGAGGAGACCAGAGGCAAGGGTGGAAGGACTGTAAGGAGGCCAAAGACTGAACCGGCCAGGCCCAGGCAGGAGCAAGCGTTCTTCAGGACTTCAGGGGCAGCCAGAGCAGCCCAGGAGGCTTTTGGTTAGTGGTCAGAACCTGACCAGGCCAGCCTTCTGGGCTAGGAATCTAAGCTTTTGGTGGCAGTGGCTGCCAGCAGGGTCCTATAGCGTCAAGGAAACATCTGTGTCCAGGCCTGGAGATGCCCAGCCTTCGGAAGCTGCACGGGCTACCAGCTTGCAGTGGGGTGACAGCTGCAGCTGGCAGCACCATTTCTGGGGATAATGAGTCCCGAATGAGGACTGGGGCTGGAAAGGGGAAGAAGAGGTCCACTGTGTTGAAGTAACCACCGAGGGGTGGCTGGCTAGAGTGAGGCCAGGGAAGAAATCGGGGGAATGTTCAAGCAGAGAAGGGTAGAGAGGAAGAGCCGGATGTGGAGCTGATAGAGGAGAGGGTCTGGGGCTCCGGAAGTAGGTGCATCATTCCTGCTGAAGGGGAGGGGGAAAATCGGTGATCAGTGGGAAGGCTGACACCCCACAAAGTAATGGGGAAAGAGCAACTCAGAGTACAATGGAGGCAGAGCCACATGGTCCCCAGACCCACCTGGTGCCCAGGGCCAGGTCACCGTGTCTAGCCAGGATCTTGTCCGGGTGGCCTGAGGCTCCCCCTTCCCCCCGCCCATAGAGAAGGCAGATCTCTAGAAATCCAAGAAATACTTCATTCGGAAACTGCAGAGAACGTGGTGGATAAAAGTTGTGCTAAACCATGGAGAAGAGCCTGCAGGGCAGAATCTGGAAGAGGCAGGCGTGGAGACTTGAGAGAGGACAGGCAGGTGCTTGTGTGGATACAGCTCCCAGGCTCGAAAGATACTGGCTGCTCAAGAGTATGGAGAAACTGTGTTCAATCTGTTAAAGGGAACAACGTCAAGGAGAAGCCCCAGGTCAGGGCCAGCCCCAAGTACTCCTGCTCTGCCCCTACCCCAAGAAGGGGCACGAAATGTACTACCCACTCCAAAAGATCTAGATATTTCTCGATGATGCAACACATGGTTACTGAGACAGAGAATGACACAAGCAGGCACAGCAAGCATATGGATATGGAAACTCTTCCATGTCCCAGAGGGGCAGGTCTAACCCTGCAACCCCAGTCCCACTCCCCATCCAAACTTAGCTGTGGGTGCCATGGGACTGATTCACTCGCTTGTCATCTGAGTTAAAGGTAGACAAGTTTTTAATTGAGAGCACAATGTACTCAATGCTTTCAAACTGGTATGTAATAGAAGCATTCAGAACCTGTTAAAAATGTACATCTCCTGCCAAGCATCAGTTAAAGAGAAAATAAACCTGTGTATCTAACTGTACTAAGTGTAGCTAAAGTAAAAGGGAGGAATGACCAAGCAAAAGAACTGAACAGAAGATTTCAAAGGGAAGCTCAAGAAGACAATAACATATTATAAAGAGCTCGAAATAGAAAACCAAAAGGGAAGAACATGTTCTGCATTTCTCAAGCAAAGACAACTGAATAAAAATTCAAGTTGCAATAGTGAAGGATTCTACAGGGAAAATATTAAATGACCCAAGAAACACCAAAGGAAGATGGAAGGAATATGCAGAGTCATTATACCGGAAAGAATTGGTGGATGTCCAGCCATTTGAAGAGGCAGCATATAATCAGGAATCGATGGTATTGAAGAAGAAGTTGAAGCTGCCTTGAAGGCACTGGCAAAAAAAAAAAAAGGCTCCACAAACTGATGGAATATCAATTGAGATATTTCAACAAACAGATGCAGCCCTGGAAGTGCTCAATGTTCTATTCCAAAATATTGGAGGACAGCTACCTGGTCAACTGACTGGAAGAGATCCATGTTTATACTTATTCCCAAGAAAGGTGGTTCAAGATCATTCACAAGCGACTGTAACAGTATATTGAAGAAACTGCCAGAAATTCAAGAATTCAGAAGACAACGTGGATCCAAGTATATCATTGTTGATGTCAGATGGATCTTGGTGGAAAGCAGAGAATATTGGAAGGATGTTTGCTTGTGTTTCATTGATTATGCAAAGGCATCTGACTGCATGGATCATAATAAATCATGGGTGTCATTGTGGAGAATGGGAATTCCAACACATTTAATTCTTAAGGAATTTGTACACAGATCAAGAGGCAGTCATATGAACAGAAGAAGGGGACATCGTGTGGTTTAAAGTCAGAAAAAGTATGTGTCAGGACTGTATCCTTTCACCATACCTTTTCAATCTGTATGCCAAGCAAATAATTCGAGAGGCTGGATTATATGAAGAAGAAAGCTTCAGGACTGGAGAAAGCCTCATTAACAATCTGCATTATGCAATGGCATAACTTTGCTTGCAGGCAGTGAAGAGGATTTGAAACACTGATGAAGATTGAAGACCGCCACCTCCAGTATGGATTGCACCTCAATATCCAGAAAATGAAAATCCTTGCAACTGGACCAGCAAGCAACATCATCATAAATGGAGAAAGGACTGAGGTTGTCAAGGATTTCATTTTACTTGGTTCCATAATCAATGCCCATGGATGCAGGAGTCAAGAAGTCAAAATACACATTGCATTGGGAAAATCTACTGTAAAGTATCTCTTTAAAGTATCAAAAAGTAAGAATGTCAACTTGAAGATGAAGGTGTGCCTGACCATGGTATTTTCAATTGCATTATATGCATGCAAAAGCTGGATAATAATTAAAGAAAACAGAAGAATTGACATCTTTGATTTGTGGTGTTGGAGAAGAATATTGAACGTACTATGGACTGTCAAAAGAACAAACAGATCTGTTCTGGAAGAAATCCAACCAGAGTGCTCCTTAGAAGCAAAGATAATGAGACTGCATCCCACATACTTTGGACATGTCAGGAGGGATCAGTCCCTGGAGAAAGATATCATGTTTGGTAGAAGGTTAGTGAAAAAGAGGAAGACCCTGAACGAGATGGATTGACACAGTGGCTGCAACGATGGACTTAAGCATAAAAAAGATTGTGGACATGGTGCAAGACTGGACAGTGTTTACTATTGTTGCGTGTAGGGTCACCGTGAGTTGGAAACAACTCAACAGCACCTAATAACAACAAGAAAGGAGATCTCTAGGACCTGTTGCCAAAGTATACAAGCAGTTTAAATAATTTATTTCTACATGAGTATCTATACCACACACACACACACACACACACACACACACACCCCTAGATATAAATGCCCAGAAGGTTTCAGGGCCAGCCCAATCAGGGTCTGTTTCCCACAAGAATGTTGATCTTCATGACAGGGAACACAACAGACAGTCCCTGATGGAGCAGGAGAAAGGTAGGGTTCAGAACTTGAACTCTAGTAACAAGAGCAGACTTGATGTTTGACTAACTAGAAAGCCACCAGAAGATGTTGCCCCTGGATTCTGTTAGCTCAGAATCAAAATCATTCTTGAACACAGCTCTTCAGACCAAGATTGGACTCGGTTATAAGATGAAAAAAGATACTGGTGAAGAGTGTGCTTCCTGTCTTAAGTAGATACAAGAGACTAACTGTGCCCCTACTGTCAGCAGGTGAGATGAGAAGGCAAAGGGAGACAGGAGATGGTTGAATACACACTGGAAGTACAGCGTGAAGAGGAGGATTATGCTGTCAGTGTGGGAAGGGAAACTAGGGTCATATAACAACATGTGTGTAAGATTTTGTGTGACAAAAATGACATGAACTGTAAACTTTCACTTAAAGCACAATAATATGTGCACACACACACAAACACCTATACCGATGAGGTCTGCCAATTAAGTTCACGAACTCATCCTAGAAAAAGTGCTACAGTGCTGAATATCACTATGGTCACGATTGAAGGACTCCCCTTGGAAAGCTATGCACAGACGCCAGTGCCTAGTTCACCCCTCAAAGCAATTTTGGAACTCATTTTCTGGAATGGTCATCTGAACTGTTGTTGTATTACCCTTGGTATCCTGAATGTTGTCCAAATGTCCTTCTTTCAATATTTCCTTTCTCTTCAGGCAAATAAAAAAGTCATTTGGGGCCAGATCAGGTGAGTAGAGAGTGTGTTCCAATACAGTTATTTGTTTGCTGGCTAAAAACTCCCTCAGGGACAACTATACAATTAAGTTCACAAGCTTGCCACCATGCTAAATGGCCATTCCAGAAAGAGTTCCAAAATTGCTTTGAAGAGTGAACTAGGCACTTCTGTCAGTGCATAGCTTCCCAAGGGGAGTATTTCAAAGGTAACTATGGTGGTATTTAGCAATGAGATATGTGCCAAAGCCAAGTGCCGTCAAGTTGGATCCTAACGTAGCACTTAGAACAATTAAGCTCATGGACTTAATTTCAGACCTCATATGTATTTTGATGTTAGTCCCTGGGAAGCTGCCTGCAGCTCCATCACTCACACCCTGAAGTTCTGTACTAAAACATTCTGTTCTATCTCTATGTCAGCCAGAGTTCACCATACCAACTTGATCTTCAAGGTCACGTCTTCGCTTCTGCAGCAGAGAACACAACACCATCAGTCAGGAAAGAAAGAAAACTGGTTAAAATACTCCTGCTTCCTCTTTCTTCTCAACCCCCTCCCCAGACACCTACTCCTACGTCCCAAAGCTCAGCAACTATAATGATAGTGAACTTTCAGTTGAAAGGTGTCCTCCACCCTCCATCATCTGAGAAAATGGCATAGACCAATTAAAGCTACAGAGAGATCCTACCGCCTAGCTTAGATAACATCACCCCGGGGCAGCACTGTGAAAAACGTCCTTTCCTCTCTTGAATCCTGGAGAGGTGGCCCCTTGTGACCTAAAAGGGAGCACCCCAAATGCAGTCTCCAAGCCCAAGCCAAGAGGAAGGAGACAAGCGTGCTCTTAAGGGAGGCAGCAGCATCCTAGGCCAGTAACAAGTTGTACCAGGATCTCCCTAGCAGCTTGGACCGTCTTTCCGGGTCTGTCTTTCCTGATCCTGAGCCTCAGCCCATCTGAGAGGGAATGAAGGCCCAAGAACTGTGGCTGGACTGCACACAACAGAAAAGGCTCAGTCCAGCTGAAAGTCTCCTCCTTTTGGAGTTGAAGTCTGGAGCACTGCTATAACACAGCTTCCTACAGAGGACATTTGGATTAAATCCATTCCTGTCTCTACCCTGCTTCCTGTGGGAGAACTGCCTGGGTAGGCAGAAAGTTCTGGGAGTAAGGGTCAGGTCCCAGAAGTGACAGAGCCAGAATTGTCCCTCGCTGTCCTTTTTCCCACAAACCAAACCCACTAGGATGACCAGAGGGTGGGATCACTTTTGGCTTGGCTCCCTGGACCACAGCCAATGGCTGTGAGTTTCCTGAAATTTGCAGTACTCTGGTCTTGGGGCCCCTGTCATTGCATACTTCATGATCTTCATGATTCATGGACGGGTGAGGTGGCCCTAGCCTGCTTACTGAAAGCTAACACACAAATTTATGCTTTAATAGGATTTTGTGCATGTGTGTATATTTGTGTGTGTGTACCTACACAGACACACACGTGCTCTGGACTGGGATGAGGTGGGCAATAGATAGGGAGGGGAAGCAAGAGTCCAACATCCTGAGCACTTTCTTCCTGGATCAGCCAAGGATGCCATCAGGACAAGGACGATTCAGGAAGCCAGAAAGTCTATTCACAAGCCTTGCAGCCCAATTTTTCAGGGGTTGGCCAATCCAAATCAGCTACCAGCCCCCTTTCTACCCAAGGCCCAAAATATGTAGCATGTTGCAAACAGTGCTTGACACATACTAAGCGTTTGCTCTTATTAGAATGACCCCAACTGGGCATTCTAATGACAACCTCAAAAGACAGACAGAGCATATGTAAACTTATGTGCTTGGGATCGTGATGGAACAGGGAATGGAGGAGAGGGGTATGAAGAAGGGTAACCTACTCATTTGGGCCCTTGAGGCTGGCTGTCTATTTGGGATGTTGTCTTCTTTGGCCAGAAACTGTGATGCCTTTGTCCTGCTCACCACAGCTTTCTTTCTGGTTTTGTGTTCTGTCATTTGAGGCACCAACCACCCAAGAAGTGCCTTACAGAGCTCTCAAACACTGGAATTCCAGAGACTGGGAGAAAGGTGGCTGGTCCCTAGGGTCCTCCTGAGAGACAGGCTTGGGATTTTCTCTGTAGGAGAAATTTTGTGGTGTTGTGATTTCTTCACCTGGGGCACCTTCCACCTAGATGCAGTCCAGAGCTTGTAGTTATGCCTAACACTTCTCTGGTCTCTCTGCTTTGCTTTTTCTTAGCTAATGATTGCTGGGGTTATAAATATTGATCTCAAACTACATTTCAGAAACTCACACTAGAGGCAGGGCCAAGATGGCAGCATAGTGATGCTTCCTTGCTGACCCCTCTAATGACAAAGAAGTTGACAATCAATAAAACTGACCAAATAGAGCATTCCAGGAGGCCTGAACACCAGATAGAAAACTGTAAGAACTGACTGGGAGGAAAGAAGATCATAGGAGCCCTGGGCCATCCTGGACAAAACAATGTGGCCACCAGGCAGAGAGACTCTTCACACTGAATGTGAGCTAGGTGGAGAATAACTACTTGGCAAATTACAGCTGCAGCATGGGACCAAGAGATGCCACAAAGGCTGGAGCAATGTTGGAATGGGCTAAGGAGACCAGCCCTAGTCCAAGTATCACAGTCTGGAGCTGAAGGCCTCCATGCAGTCGGAGGGTCCTGGGACCAGGTCAGTCAGTGATCAGAAGGCATTTGGACCCAGTGGCTTGGAAAGCCTTAGAGGTGCACAGCTGGAAGAGGTCTAGGTCTGGGCAACCCAGAAAGGTGGTACAAGGGCTCATGAGACCTGGAAATTTGGAGTCAGAGTGTGCATGGTCCTGGACCATGGCATGGATGTGTGCATGACCTGGGGTGACAATGTGGGGTAACGAAGACCATAATAGTACAGGATCAGGTGAGTGAACGTGGATCAGGTTAGACTGAGGGCAGGCTGGTCAGCCAGTCAACCACAACACGGGGAAGGAAGATCATGGAGCAGAAGGTCACCAGACAGCACAGAAAAACACTGGCTTAGGTCCCAAAGAGAGATGCCAGACAGTTCAACTGAATTATTGAGTCTCCAAAAATCAAACCAACTCAAAAGTCTTGAATATCCATAGATACAACTTAAACCACAATAAACAAACAAACAAAACATTTGCAAAGTCTTTCTGATGGCTAGAAGGCAATAATCACTTTCTAAACATCTAAAGAAGCAGAATATCATGGATTCCAAAAACTCCCAAAATAGATAATCAATGGATTTCCCAAATGAAGAAGAATTCCTAAAATTATCAGAGGTAGAACACAAAAGATTGATGCACAGAGCAATGCTAGGTATCAGGAGAGAGATCAGGCAAAATGCAGCAGAGCACACTGAAAAATTAAACAATCTGGCAGAAATGCTCGAGCAGCAGTGATCCAAATTTGACAGATTAACAATCAAATTGATGAGCTTGACAAGTCAATAGAAAGCAATAGAATGCAGAATTAGGGGGATGAAAGACAAAGTAAATGATACCAGCATACACGAGGAAAACTCAGATAAAAGATTCAATAAAAATGAAGAATAACTAAAAGTTATGTGGGGATTCTATCAAGAAGAACATACAAATGATTGGAGTACTGGAACAAGGGGAGATAACCAAAAACACAGAGAGAATTGTTGAAGACCTGCTGACAGAAAATCTCCCCGATATCATGAAAGATGAAAAGATAACCATTCAGGATGCTGATCAAACCACACTCAAGATAGATCCCAAAAGAAATACACCAAGGCATGCTATACTCAAACTCAAAAAACTAAAGGAGCTATTATTAAAGCAGCTAAGCTAAATGAAAAATAACCTGCAAAGGAAAATCGTTACGACTAAGTTCAGATTACTCAGCCAAAACCATGCTGGCGAGAAGATAATGGGATGACATACACAAAGACTTAAAGAAAAAAAACTGCTGCTGACAATTATATACCCTGCAAAACTGTCTGTCAAATATGAATGTGGTGGTTGACCAGTTCTTTCTGGTATAAGGACTCTGTGTATTCCCTCCACCTTCTTTTGATGCTCTCTGAGTAATTCAGTATTTTCCCTGTAAAATCCTTCACTATTGAAACTTGAGGCTTGAATTTTTTCTTCAGTTCTCTCAGCTTCAGAAATGCAGAACATATTCTTCCTTCTGGGTTTTCTATTTCCAGCTCTTTGCACATATCATTGTAATATTTTAGATTGCCTTCTTGAGCTGCCCTTTGAAATCTTCTCTTCAGTCCTTTTACCTCATCATTCTTTCTTTTTGCTTTAGCTGCTCGATGTTCAAGAGCAAGTTTTAGAGTCTCTTTTGACATTCAGTTTGGTTTTTTCTTTCTTTCCCGTCTTTTTAATGACTTCTTGCTTTCTTCATGGATGATATCTTGCATGTCATTGCACTATTCATCTTCTCTTAGTTTATTAGTGTTCAGTACATCAAATCTGTTCTTAAGATGGTTTCTGAACTCAGGTGAGATATATTCAAGGTCATACTTTGGCTCTTGCTGACTTATTCTAATTTTCTTCAGTTTCAGTTTGATCTTGCACATGACCAATTGATGGTCTGTGCCACAGTCAGCACCTGGACTTATTCTGACTGCTGTAGGGAGCTTTTCCATCTTTTTCCATAGATGCAATAAATTTGATTCCTGTATATTCCATCTGGTGAAGTGCATGTGTATAGTCACACTGTTTGTAAAAATAGATAGTTGAAATGAAGAAGTCATTGGTCTTGCAAAATTCTATCATGCAACCTCTGGCATCATTTCTGTCACCATGACCATATGTTCCAACTACCAATCCTTCTTTGTTTACAGACTTTCAATTCCAGTCACCAGTAATTATCAACGCATCTTGGTTGCATGTTCAATCAATTTCAGACTACAGAAACTGATAACAAGTCTTCAATTTCTTCATCTTTGACCTTAGTGGATGATGCGTAAATTTGAATAATCGTCATAGTAACTGGTCTTCTGTGTAGGTGTATGGAACTGACAACATTGCATTTCAGTACAGATCTTATAATGTTCTTTTTAATGATGAAGACAACACCATTACTCTTCAAGTTTTCATTCCCAACATAGTAGACCATATGATTGTCTAGCTAAAAATGCCAATACCAGTATATTTCAGCTCACTAATGCTGTCAGTTTTTATACTGTGAGGGCTTGTGATGCTGGAAGCCATGCACCAGCATTTCAATATCAGCAGGATCACCCATAATGGGCAGGTTTCAGATGAGCATCCAGACTAAGGTAGACTAGGAAGAAGAACCCAGCAGTCCACTTCTAAAAAGAATTAGCCAGTGAAAACCTTATGGATAGCAATGGAACACTGTCAGATATAATGCTGGAAAATGAGCCTCTACCCTTGTTAGAGGCCATTCAGAAGACAACTGGGGAAGAGCTGCCTCCTCAAAGTAGAGTTGACCCTAATGATGTTGCTGGAGTAAAGTATTCAGGATCTTCATTTGTTGATGTGGCAAGACTCAAAATGAGAAGAAACAGCTGCAAGCATCCATTGATAATCAGAACATGGAATGTACAAAGTACGAATTTAGGGGAAAAAATCTATGGGACACAGAAGAAGCAGTGCTTAGAGGTCAATTCATCAGAATAAATGTGCACATCCAAAAACAAAAAAAAGCACAAATCGGAGATTTAACTCTTCAACTTGAACAACTGTAAAGAACCCAGCAAGGGAACCCATTGGGCTCCAGAAGAAAGGAAACAATAGAAATTAGAGCAGAAATAAATGAAATAGAATATAGAAAAATGATTGAAGGAGTCAACAAGACCAAAAGGTGGTTTTTGAAAAAGATCAACAAAATTAATGAGCCATTGGCCAAACTGGCAAAAGAAAAACAAGGAAACGAATAAGAATGAGATGGGTGATATCATAACAACGCCACTGAAATTAACAGACTCATAACACAATACTACAAAAACTGTACTCTAATAAATTCAAAAGCCTAGAAAAAGGGACAATTTTCTAGAAAAACGTAACTTCCAGGAACTAGCACAAACATAAAACAACTAAATAAGGGCATCACAAGAGAAGAGATAGAAAAAGTAATTAAAAAATTTTCAACTAAAGAAAGCCCTGGCCCAGACAACTTTGCTGGAAAATTCTACCAAACATTTGGAGGAGAGTTAACATCACTATAGCTAGAGGTATTCCAGAGCATAAAGAAGGATGGAATGCCCCCAAACTCATTCTACGAAGCTAGTATAGCCCTGATACTAAAACCAGGTAAAGACAACACTAAAAATGAAAATTACAGACCAATATCTCTCATGAACCAAGATGTAAAAATCCTCAACAAAATTCTAGCTAATAGAATTCAACAACATATAAAAAAAATAACTCACCATGACCCAGTGGGATTCATACCAGAGATGTGGGGATGGTTCCACACTAGAAAAACAATCAGTGTAATCAACCACATAGCAAATTACAAGAATCACCTGATTTTGTCAACTGTTGCAGAAAAGCCATTTGACAAAGTCCAACACCAATTCATGCTAAAAACTCTCAGCAAAACAGGAACAAAGGGAAATATAATAAGGGGTATCTACACAAAACCTATAGCCAACATCATTTTTTTTATTTTTGTTTATTATTAGTGCGATTAAGTGAAAGTATATAATCCAAATCAATTTTGCATTCCCACATATCTACAGTTCTTCTGTTCTCCTTGTCCCATGACAGCACACTTCTCCTTTTCATTTTATGCTTGTCATATCCCCTTAACAAGCTCCTGCCCCCTCCTCTCCACTTTCTTCTCTCCCATCTAGAAAGAGATCAGTGGGACAGACTCCTATAAATGCATGAATGAATAAGGTTCACCCATCATATGGTCACATTGTGTCCCCAAGACCAGTCGATTTTTGTCCAAAGAGTTGACTTCAGTAATGTTTTCTGGACAGGAGCAGCATCAGGTCTAGGGGCCGTGCTCCCAGGATATCCCCCAGACCATTGGACCATCAGTTGGGGTCTTTTGGTAGAGTTCTTGATCTGCACCCCACTTTTTCTCATGTTGCCACAGGGACTCAACATTGTGTGCCCCATCATGGCTGCCTTTGGTGGTGGCTGGACACCATCTGATTTTTCTGGTTACATGTTGATACAGTCTTCCCTTACATGGGTCTTTCTGTCTCCTGGGCTCTTTTTCACTCATATCTTTGGCGTTCTCAGTTATCAACTGTTTTGGCTGAGTTGGGACAATTTGGTGTACCTCAGATGGCAGCTTGCTAGCTTTTAAGACCCCAAATGCCACTCACTAATGTGGGGTGCAGAAGACTCTTAGAAATAGGCTAATAATGGCAATTGACCTCGATGGCCTCTGACATGGTCCCCATACCCCGTCCCTGCATCTCTGTCCTTGCAATATTGGGTTGAGGTTACAAGAGCTTTCACTTTATGCTGAAGTCCAGTTAAGTTGATCTACATTCTATTGTGTGCTGTCACTGCTTTCACCTAACCAAATTTCTATTAACTATCTAATTTATGAGCAACTCTCACTCCCAACCCTTGTAGCGATCAGAGTCTTTTCTCCTGTACGTGTCTATTCTAAAGTCCTTATAGCAGAGTTCTCATATAATATTTGTCCTTTTGCTGCTGACTGATTTCACTCAGCATAAGGTTTTCCAGTTGAAACGAAATTATGATGTTCCCTAAAACCATCATTTTTTATCATTGCATAGTGTTCCATTGAGTACATGTACCACAGTTTGTTTATCCATTCATCTGTTGATGGATATCTAGGTTGATTCCATCTTTTTGCTATTGTGGACTGTGCTGCAACAAACATTCATGTGCATGTGTCTGTTCATGTGACAGCCTTTGTTTCTATAAGATAAATTCCAACCAGGGGGATTACTGGATCAAATGGTATATCTATTTCCAGCTTTTTAAAGAAAGTGTCAGATTTCTTTCCAAAGAGGTTGTACCATTTGAAAGTCACACCAGCAGTGTAGGAAAGTCCCAATCTCTCCACAGCCTCTTCAGTATTTGTTGTTTTGTGTTTTTGAATCATGGCCATCCTTGTTGGGGTGAGAAGGTATCTCATTGTAGTTTTGATTTCTCTAATAGTTAATGATAGTGAGCATTTCCTCACGTGTTTTTTGGCTGCTTGGATGCCCTCTTTAGCAAAGCATCTGTCCGTCCCCTCTGCCCATCATTTTTGGGTTATTTACCTTTTTCTTGTTGACATTTTGCAGTACCTTGTAGATTATGGAGATCAGACGTCGGTCAGATATGTAGCTGCCAATTGTCTTTTCTGCTTCTGTAGGTGGTCCTTTAAATCTTTTGATAAAGTCTTTGGATGAGCAAACATATTTGATTTGTAGTAGTTCTTATTTATCTATTTTCTCTTCTGTTGTTTGTGCTTTGCCAGACTTTGAAGTCTAAGCTGTGTATTAGAACTTCCATTGTTCCTATTTTCCCTTTTGTGATCTTTATCATTTTAGTTTCATATTTAGGTCTTTGATCCATTTTGAGTGAGTTTTTGCTTAAGGTGCGAGTTATGGGTCTTGATTCAGGTTTTTGTAAATGCATATCCAAGTTTGCCTACGCCATTTGTTAAAGAGCCTATTTTTACCCCAGTTTACAATCTTAGGGCCTTTGTTTATCAACTGTTCGTTAGAGGATGGTGGCATCTCTGGGATCGCAACTGTCCTCCATTGGTCTATATCTCTTTTTGTACCAGTACTAGGCTGTTTTGACTACTGTGGCAGTGTAATAGGTTCTAAGGTCAGGTAATGTGAGGCCTCCCACTTTGTTCCTCTTCTTCAGTAGTGCTTTGCTTATCTGGGTTTCCTTTGCTTTCCAAACAAAGTGGGTGACTTGTTTCTCCATCTTATGGAAAAACGACACTGGAATTTGTATTGGGATTGCATCATATATATGGATTGTTTTAGGCAAAATAGACATTTTCACCATGTTAAGTCTTTCTATCCATCAGCAAGGTAGGTTTCTCCATTCATGTACATCTCTTTTGGTTTCTTGCAGCAAGGTCTTGTAGTTCTACTCTGTATAGGTCTCTTATTTCTCTAGTTAGGTTTGTTCATAGATATTTTGTCTTCTTGCAGGCTATAGTAAACAGTGTTGATTTGGTGATTTCTTCTTTGGTGGTCTCTTTTTTGACATATAGGAATCCTACTGATGTACTTATGTTTATCTTATATACTGATACTTCGCTGAACTCTTTTATTGTTCCAGTAGTTTGCTTATGGATTCTTTAGGATTCTGTATGTATACAATCATATCATCTGCAAATAGGGAGATTTTTTACTTCTTTGCCAGTGAGGATGCCCTTTATTTCTTTCACTTGTCTAATTGCTCTGGCTAGAACCTCTAGTACAAAGTTCAATAGAAGTGGTGAGAGTGGGCATCCTTCTCTAGTTCCCATTCTCAAGGTGAATTCTTTCAGTACTTCACCATTCAGGATAATGCAGGCAGTTGGCTTTGTGTAAATGCCCCTTAATGCTTTGCAAAATTTCCCCTCTATTCCTATTTTGTTGAGAGTTTTTAGCATGAGTTGGTGTCAAATGCCTTTTCTGCATCAATTGACAAAACCAGGTGATTCTTAATCTTTGTGTTATTTATGTGGTTGATTGCATTAATTGTTTTTCTGATGTTGAACCAGCCCTGCATCCCTGGTATGAATTTAACTTGATCATAATGAATTATTTTTTTGATATGTTGTTGAATTCTATTGGCAGGGATTTTGTTGAAGATTTTTGCATGTAGGTTCATGAGTGATATTGGTCTGTAATTTTCTTTTATCGTTCAGTCTTTCCCTGGCTTTGATTTCATTATGCTGACTTTGTAGAATAAATTTGGGAGTATTCTATCCCTTTCTGTGCTATGAAATAGCCTCAGTACTATTGGAGTTAACTCTTTTCTAAAAGTTTGGTAGAATTCTCTGGTGAAGCCATCTGGGCCAGGACATTTTTTGGTTGATAGTTTCTTATGAGTTTTTCAATCTTTTCCTTTATGATCAGTTTATTAAGTTGTTCTACTTCTCCTTGTGATAATTTTAGTAGATGATATGAATCTAGAAATTTCTGTATTTCCCTATGTTTTCAAATATGGTAGAGTACAGTCTTTCATAATATTCTCTTATAATACTTTTGATTTCCTTCGGATCTTTTGTGACATCTCCCATCTCATTTCTTATTCAGGTTGTTTGTTTCTTCTCCTGTTTTTCTTTTGTAAGTTTAGCCAATGGTGTATCAATTTTGTTGATCTTTTCAAAGAATCAACTTTTGATTTTCTTAATTTTTTCCAGTTGTTCTTCTATTCTCTAATTCATTTAGTTCTGCTCTAATCTTTATTGTCTGTTTTCTTCTCATGCCTGAGGGGTTCCTCTGTTGCTCTCTTTCTACTCCTTCAAGCTGTAGGGTTAATTCTTTAGTTGGGGCCTTTTCTTCATTCCAGATATGTGCATTTATAGAGATAGATTGATCTCTGAGCACTGCTTTTGCTGTACCCCATAGGTTCTGGTAGGATGGGTTCTGGTAAATGTCTTTATTTTATCCTTGATTTATTCTATAACTCATGGCTTTTTGAGCAAGGTGTTGTTCCATTTCCATGAGTTTGAACATCTACCTGTGATTTTTCTTCTATTCATTTCAACTTTTATGACTTTATGGTCTGAAAAGATGCTTTGCAATAATTCAGTGATTTGGATTTTGTTGAGACTTGTATTACTTGCTAACGTGTGGTCTATTCTGGAGAATGATCCTTGAGCATTGGAGAAGAAGGTGTACTTACTTGTTTATGTGTGAAAAGTTCTGTATATGTTGATAAGGTCTAGTTGGTTGATTGTTGCAGTAAGATCTTCTGTATCTTTACTGAGCTTTTTTCTGAGCGATCTGTCCATTACTGAAAGTGGGGTGTTGAAATCTTCAAATATTATTGTGGCGTGATCTATCTCAGTTTTCAATGTTGTCAATGTCTGTTCAATGTATTTAGATGTTCTGGCATTGGGTGCATAAATATTTAGTATTGTTATGTCTTGCTTATCTATTGAACCTTTTGGCAATAAATAGTGACCATCCTTGTCCACGATTGTGGTTTTTACTTTAAAGTCTATTTTATCTGCAGTTAATATTGCCACTCCTGCTCTTCTTTGTGTGTTGTTGGCTTGGTATCTATTTTTCCATCCTTTGATTTTCAGTTTGTTCATATCTTTGGGTCTTAGGTGCATTTCTTGTAAGGAACATATAGACAGGTCATGTCTTTTGATCCATGGTGTCACTTGTTGTCTCTTTATGGGAGCGGTCAGTCCTTTTACATTCAGTGTAATTATTGATAGGTATGTGTTTAGTGCTGTCATTTTGGTGCATTCATTGTTGTGTTGCTGACATTTTCTATAGTTTTCTTAATATTCTGTTCTGGGCCCTTTTTCTTTGTGGGTTAACTTATCTTTTTCAGTGTTAGCTTTGTGTTTGTTGAGACTCCTGTGTTATGCTTCTTGCTTTGATATGTCACATTGCTATTTTGCTTTGTAGCTACTCCTAAGATATCCCTTACTATTCTAAGTTTACAGCAGACTTTAACTTCTGCGTATCTTTTTAATTTCTTCTCCATCTGAAAGAGTTATGCCTACTGTAATATTTTCTTCTTTTTAGTGTGGTGATATCATAGTTTTCATGTTATGATCACCAGCTCCATTCTTTTAATAATGTAGTTTTGATTGAGCTTATTGACTTCCCTGAGTGAGGAGGATTCTGGATGCTGTGTAGTACACTGCCTCTTTAAGTGTACACTTAATGTTTTTATTTTTCTAAGCAAAGAGCTTTTTTCAGTATTTCTTGTAATTTTGGTTTTATTTTTACAAAGTCTCTAAGCTTCTGTTTATCTGTGAATGTTTTCATATCACCATCATATTTGAGAGACAATTTTGCAGGACATATAATTCTTGGTTGAAGGTTTTCCCCCCTCAGGGCTTTGAATGTGTCATCCCAATTTCTCCTTGCCAACATTGTTTCTTCAGAGAAGTCAGACAAAAGTCTACAGGGTTTCCCTCTGAGTGTTAGCGTTACTTTGAGTCTTGCTGCCTTTAAAAACATCTGATTATATTTCATATTATTAAGCTTGACTATAATATGTCTTGGTGTCTTTCTTTTGGGGTATGTCTAGTTTTTGTGGTGTTCCATACGCATCTTGGATATCTATGTTCTCTTCTTTCAAAGTTTCAGGGAAGTTTTCTGTCAGCAACTCTACAGCAATGCTCTCTGTATTTTCATCTATCCCTCCTTGCTCAGGAATTCCAATTATTCTTAGATTAGAGTCCTGTATATTTCTTAATGCTCCTTAATTTTTCTTATTTCTTTTCTCTGATTTCTCCCATAAATGCTGGTGTCAGTCTCTCTATACTCAAGGTCACTAAGTCTGACTTCCATCTCCTCAATTCTGCTCTTTTGGTTTTGGATTGAATTGTCTAATTCTGTAATTTTGTTATTGATCTGCTGGATTTCAAATCGTTAATGTTCCATCAGTTCGAATACCTCACTTAGTTTTATTTTCCACCCCCTGAGGTATTTTATTTAATCTCTAGGAGAGCTCTATGTATAATTCTTTTATACTCAACTTCCAATAGTGTCAGAAAGACTTCTTCATCTGGGAAGTTTGGGGATTATTTGGGGAGTTTTCTGGAGCCATGGTTGACTGCTTCTCTTTAAATGTTTAGCTAAGTCTGTTGTCTATGTGCCATCTAGAAGCTGTTTGATTTCTCTGGTGTTACCTCAACTGGGGCTGAGGCAAAGGTCACCAGTCGTGTCTATGTACTCTACTCTGGTCCCAGGTAGACTCTCTGGGATGGCAGTCTCTGCTTCTTGACTGGAAAAGACAATGCCATACTTGGGGGGGGCATCAGCTGACCCTATGATTTGGGTCAGTGAAGGATATGGGAGAAGCTGTTGGGCCTCTCAACAGTCAGATCCCCAGGTCTTATTTATAAGTTGGGAGCTGGCCAACTGCTGATGAAAGCAGTCAGGCCTTCAGGTGTGGAAGTCTCCACCTTCTAGCTGACAATGAGAGTACATCATAGGCCATCCCCAGATGCTATTACATGGTGCAAAGTGGAAGAGACTAGGGCCTTCCAGCTGTCCTCTGCAAGGCCCCACCTGTGAATCTAGACACAAATTGTCTCCAATACTGTTTTTCTGCTGGAGAAGCACTTGCCAGACAAGCTGCTGCTCCACCTGAGAATCAGCTTCAGCTAAGATCCCAGCTGGGTGACTCCACCTCCCAGGTGACCAAGATGGCATACCTGCTGAGCTTCCCTTCCTGTAGTGAAACAGCAGTCTATGGCACAGCTCAGAATGGAGAGGGTGGAGGGGAAGCGGTGGCCTCTGTCAGCAGCCAGGCTCTCAATATTTGGCTATCCCACAGACTGTCTCTCTGCTGTGCTATACACTGTTTACTTAAGGGCAGCAGTTCAGTAAATTTGTCAACTCATTCCCAGTCCCCACCTCCCAGATAACAAAGATTTCGGTACCTGCAGTTCTCTGATACGATGAGTGAGCAGGAGCAGGTGTCAGGGCCACTGGCTTGTCTTTGGGAGGGGTAGTTTAGTCTGATCTTGGTGCCTAGTCAAAACTGATAATACTATGCTAGGTCCTAGGGTTCTCCAGATGTCCACTGCTCCATTCAGTTATCATTCCAGGTATTAGTTCTCAGATTTAAGAAGACGTGGGTCTAGTCTGGTATCTTGACTGCACCTCCAACATTATTTTTAGTGAAGAGAAGCTGAAAACAATCCCCTTAATAACAGATACTAGACAAGGATGCCCACTGTCAGCACTTCTATTCAACATTGTACTGGAGGTTCTAGCCAGAGCAGTCAGGCATAATAAAGCAATAAGAGACAATCAGATTGATAAAGAAGTCAAAGTATTGCTATTTGCATATGGCATGATCTTATACATAGAAAACTCTATAGAATCCACCAAAAAACTACTGGATCTGATAGAAGACTTTAGCAAATTATCAGGATACAAGATAAACATATATCAATCAGTTGGAATCCTTTACACCACCAAACAGCACTTCAAAGAGGAAATCACTGAATCAATACCATTTACTATAGCCCACAAGATGATAAAATACTTAGGAATACATATAACCAAAGATATAGAAGATCTATACAAAGAAAACTGCAAGATCTCACTGGAAGAAACTATAAGTGATTTACATAAGTGGAGAAAGCTTTCTTACTCTTTGATAGGAAGACTCAACACTGTGAAAATGACTATTCTACCCACACAGAGCAATCCCAAAACAAATTCCAATGATATTTTTTTAATGAGAAGGAAAAACAAATCACCAACTTCATATGGAAAGGGAGGAAGCCATGGATAAATCACTAAAGAAGAAGAACAAACTGGGAGGCCCCGGTCTACCTGACCTTAAACTTATTACACTGCAACAGTAGTCAAAACGGCCTGGTAATGGCACAAAATCAGACACATAGACCAATGGAACAGAATTGAGAATCAAATACAACATCGTTCACCTATGAGCAACCAATATTTGATAAAGGCCCAAAGGCTGTGAACTAGGGAAAATACAGTCTCTTCAACAAATAGTGCTGTCAGAACTGAAAATCCACCTTTAAAAAAAAAAAAAGACCATTATCTCAAACCATGAACAGAAACTAACTCAAAATGGATCAAAGACCTAAACATAAAAGCTAAAATAATAAAGATCTTGAAAGAAAGCTTGGGACGACACTGGAATCTCTAATTCATGGGATTAACAGTCTACAAAAAAATTGCCAATAACTCTCTGTTTCAGTTATCTAGGACTGCTTTAACATAAATACCACAGTGGAAGGCTTAAAAAGAAGTTTTATTTTGTAATAGTCCAGAATACCACAAATCCAAATTCAATATGAGAAATTATCACAGTCCCGTAAGCTAAGAGTCCAAATTCAATATGAAAGCATCCTGCTGCAGGAAGTTCAGGTCCAAAGGACTCGCTCTGCTCTCAAAGCAGCTTTCTCAGTGGTATGAGGTTCCAAAATCTGTTTGCCTGCCCTTCTTTTATATCTCAAGAGATTGCTCCACCAACTCAGCTGCAGCTTACCTACCCTTACTAACATGATAGTGGCAGGAATTCCAGCATGGAGGAACATCACACAATACCAGGCACCATGGCCCAGCCAAATTGCTTCACAGATTTTTGGGGGAACACAATTCAATCTATGACACACTGAAACACAAGAAATGAAAACAAACAGTTGGGAACTCTTAAAAATCAAACACTTAGGCTCATCCAAAGCCTTCATCAAAAGGGTAGAAAGACTACCTACAGAGTGGGAAAGAATTTTTGGAGATCACATTTCTGATCAACATCTAATCTCTCTAATCCACAAGACACTGCAAAACCTCAACAAGAAAAAGATGAACACACCAATTGAAAATTGATCAAAGGACGTGAACAGGCACTTCACCATGCCAACAGATACATGAGGAAATGCTTGTGATCAATAACCATCAGAGAAATTCAAATCAAAACCACAGTGAGATATCACATCAACCCAACTAGGTTGGCAATAATCCAAAAAACACAAAATAATAAATGCTGGAGAATGTGTGGAGAGACTGGAACTCTTATACACAGTTGGTATGAGTGTAAAATGGTGCAACCACTGTGGAAATTGATTTGGCACTTTCCAAAAAAAAAAAAACAAAACTAGAAATAGAAATATTAGATGATCCAGCAATCCCAGTCCTTGGAAATAAAGGCCACCACACAAACAGATACATGCATGCCAATGTTTATTGCAGCTGTCTCTGCACACAAACAGATACGTGCATGCCAATGTTTATTGCAGCTGTCTCTGCAATAGCAAAATTATGGAAACAACCTAGATACCCATTAACAGAAGAATGATTAAACAAACTATGGTATATTTATACAGTGGAGTAATATGCGATGGTAAGAAACAATGATGATTTAGGGAAATACTTAATAGTGTGGGGCCATCTGGAGGACATTATACTGAGTGAAATTAGCCAAACACAAAAGGACAAATATTGTATGAGGTCTTTATTATAAGGATTCAACAAAACATTTAAGCACAAAAGAAATCAATCTTTGATGGTTACAAGGATTGGGAGGGAAGAAGAGAAATTTCTACAAATTAGATAGTAGTTAGCATTCCAGTTGGGTGTAGACTGTGACAACATGCACTAGAAAATAGGTACCCACAACTGCACCACTTCAAAATTGTTCTCTAAGTGCCGTCCAAGGCTTTGGAAGGATAGAGTAACAGGGTCTGGGGACATCCAGACTAATTGGCGTACCCAAGTTTTTTTCTTTTTCTCCAAAGAAAACATTCTGCACACCACTTGAGTGAACGGCTTCTGGGGTCTCAAAAGCTAGCAAGCTGCCATCTAAGTAGCATCAAGTGGTCCCAATCCACCTGCACCAGAGGTAAATGGAGGACACCAAGAACAGGAGGAAAATATGAGTACACCAGATGGAAGGGGCCATATAAGCCAGAGTCTGCTTCAGCATGGGACCAGAAAAACTAGATTGTGCCCGGCCACCACCAGTGATTACCTGGATTGAGTGCATAGTATGTAACCCCCTGCATAAGAGGACAAGGATTAGAGTGCAGAACTAGAACTCTACCAAATGACCACACCTGATGGTCCATCAGTCTCCAGGGTCCCCTGAGAACGTGGTCCCTAGACTCTCTAATTTGAAATGGCACCCAGCACCGAAGACAGCTCTCCAGACAAAGATTGAACCAGACTGTAAAAAACATGGAGACCGGTGAAGAACAAACTTTCAGGCTTAAATGTGTACACTGGGCTGTCCTAGAAGCTCACTGCTGGAGGTAAGATGAAAGGGTGAGGAGGGACTGAGCTTAGTCACATGACATGGGTAGTTCCAGATGAAAGGGAGGAGTGTGGTGCTTTGGAGGGGGAAGGGAGAGGAGAACAGTTACAGTAGAATTGCAGTGAAAGTTCTGGGTGTTACATGGCAAATTCGTATAGATTGTAAACTTGTACTAAGACCACAGTACAATTTATTAAAAAGAAGTTCACACTAATGAACACTGAACAGAGCTCAGTCCATCAGCAACACCCTGTCTCTGTGTGCCTCCATGATCCTTTGGGTGGCTGGATCCTGGCTGGCTTCTATCTTTGAAATGAATATCCACCATTATTATTTCTGTGTCAGGGTGCTCCTGGTCACTTGGCAGATAAGAGTGCTGAGGGTCAGAGGATGCCTGATCCAAGGACATCTACCCCCAGAGTCACACAGAGATACTCAACTTAATCTTAGTAGCTCTCAGGGATTCCCCAGCCCCAATCACTCTCACCCCAAAAAGGCTGAAAAAAGTGAGAGAAGCTTGGAATAATCTATGAACAGCAAACTAGGCACTTAACATCTCTGAGAAACGGAGAAAATACTGAAGTTGTCAAGGGTTTACTTTTTCTCAGTTCTATAATCAAAGCCCATGGAAGCAGTATCAAGAAATCAAAAGACATTGCATTGGACAAGTCTGCTACAAAAGAGTTATTTCAAGTGTTGAAAAGTAAACATTTCATTTTCTAGCCCACGTCATTATATTTTCAGTCACCTCATACAAATGAAAGCTGGACAATGAATAAGGAAGGCCAAAGAATTGATGACTTCGAATTGTGGTTTTGGTGAAGAATACTAATATACCATTGAGTGCTAGAACATTGAACATATCTATTTTGGAGAAAGTACAGCCTGAACGTTCATCTGAAGCAAGGATATCAAGATTTTGTCTCCCGTACTTTACGCAGGAGGGACTAGGCCCTGGAGAGGGTCATCATACTTGCTAAAGATGGTCAGCAAAAAAGTCCATGTCCCAGTACTAATTTACTTAAGCATTGTTCTATTTACTGACATTTAGATTTTTTACCCCAAATTGTTACATTTCTCAACTGTGCTTTAACAAGTGTTTCTGCACGAATGCCATGAGGGATCAATGTGGGTATTTTCTATTTTCCTAGAGTCAATTATTAAAGTCCACAGCCTTGGAGAGAAACAAATCTTCAGTCTATCTCCTTTGCTAAATTTACAAAGACCTCCTGTCCATGAGCACTCACTTTCCAAGGGGAATTGCCAAATCAGCAACACCAGTGGAGCCCATTTGAAATACTCCGCACGTAGAGGGCTGAAATGGAAGAGCTTCCTTTGGCTAGAGTGGTTGTAAGAAACCAACCGTATTCTTTTCATAGCACCTCTCAAATTGAGAAGGGTACCAGGATAAGCACCTCACTCACACAGTTTTAGGAGTCTGCGAAAAGTATAATTGGCATCTTGATCTTTGTGTGATGTTTAGTGAACCACTGGAATAGCTAACCACCTCAGTACTTTCGGAGTGGTTGTGGAATAAAAGCAGATTACTTCACTGTGAGGAAGAGATAGGCAACGCAGCTGCCAGCTGAGGACCAACTCTTCAACTATAATGATTCTCCAAATGCTTTATTTTTATAGCTGCCAGAATTGAACTCTTAAAGAACTTTACCAATTTACATTCCCACCAATGGTACTTTCCCAACCGCTGACCAACCCTATGTACTATGAATGCTTTTCATTTGTGTGACTGTGGTAAGTGAAAAGTGATTTTGTTGTTAGAAAATGAATGTTTCTTTATTTACTGAATTGTGTGTTTGGACCTGTAAAGACAAGCAACAGTCCACAAGATTTCCCTAACTTCTGACATCAGCTGCAAGTTTCATGGTCTCCAAGAAACCACCCTCAGATTAATATTTCACTGGACTTGTTGACTGAATTCACTGCGAATTGCAATTATCACAGCTACTGTGTATTATAGTGAGAAGATACAGTTTAAAATTGGCGAAGATAACTGATGTATTTGATAGAGTCCAGGAAAGTTCCCAACATGGAGCTTCCAGGTGTCCTTTCCCAGTTGAGTCACAGACAGTGCTAACTCCTCCTAGAAATTATGTATGACAATATTCACGGAGCATTGCCAACCAACAGAACTCATTTGAGCTTCGGTGATCAAAGTTTTCATTTGTGACTCAATCACATAGACGTGATTGACTTCCCACTTGGCTGGCTCCAGCCCTTCCAGAGCAACAGCAGACACCACATGGTCTGAAGTTTCCATTATGAAACACATTTGCAGACTATCTGGTGTGGACTAAAGCCCCCTTAAGAAACAAAGACAATCTTTTCAAGCAGGACATTGCAAAGCCCTAGATATCATCTCCCAGGAGCCAAGGGCAAATGTTAGACCTCTCTTTGGGTTGGCTTAATTCTTGGCTACACAGTGCCTTTTAGCCATTTTCCTATTGGAATATTTATCTTATACCTGATAATTTGTGAGAGGTTTTATATAAAAAGACTATTGATCATTTTTTCTCTTCTGTCTGTTGCAAATCTTGCTCATCGTGTGTAATATAACTTCTATTTTCATTTAAAATGCACTTAATGCAGTAGTTTTATATTTTTGTGTCACAAAATCTTTGTCTCTGTGTGATTTATTCCATTGCTTTTTGTGGTAGGAAAGTTCTTTTGCATTCCTGAAGAATTCGCTGTCAGATATATTACTTCCATGGCACCTAAAGCCATTGTTGTATCACAATCCATCTGAACTTGGTCCTACAAGTTGCCCTCCTGAGGACAGCTTTCACATTCTTGTTTCTCATGGTTTAGATGAGGGCAGGAAACACTGGTGGTATAGCGGTTAAGTGCTACAGCTGTTAACCAGAAGGTCAGCAATTCAAATCCGCCAGGTGCTCTTTGGAAACTCCATGGGGCAGTTCTACTCTGTCTATAGAGTCACTATGAGTCAGAATCGACTCGATGGCAGTGTTTTTTTTTTTTGTTAGACAAGGCTAGTTAACACTGAGGTCACTGCTGTATAAAATATAGAGATTATAGAGACAATTTTTTCACTATCATGGGACATTCTTTCTGGGGTCTCTCATTAATATGTATTAGTGTCCCAGAGTAGGTGGTGACCACAGGCAGGTAAGAGTCAGAAGTCGAAAGGCTTTAAACCTCCTCTCAGCTGGGTGGATTCTGAAGACAGCTCTGAGGATAAAAAGATGAGACGAGGATGAAAATTAAAGTACTGGCACTGAAATGATAGTACCATCATTATAACCTCGAGGAACACGATGTTAGCACAGAACAATTTACAGACAGATTGGACTTCACAGAAAAAGTGATTGCTTGCATTATTCCAACAAAAGCTGATGGGAAAGAGCAGAATGGACATAGTAGTGAGCAGGAAGATTGTCATCCATGCAATCAGGGCCATTAAAATGTGTACTTGAGAAGACATGATCAGGTTGTACCTGAGAGGGTCTGAGCCAGCCAAAAATTGGTCATAAGCCATAACGCCAAGAAGGAAACAGTTAGTGCCAAGAAGGCTGGAAAGGCAAATTGGGAAAAGCAGGACCTGTAGGAAATGGTGGGCAAGTTCTGCAGTGAATCTGCCATAATCAGAGGCGCAGCACTGGTGGAGGAAAGAATATCCAGTAAAGATAAGTCACCAAGGAAGAAACACATGCAGGTGCAGAGCAGAGAACTGACTGTTACCAGGAAAATTATCATGCCATTTCCTGCTAAAGTAACTATGTAGAGAAACATCAGCGTCCAGAAAAGAACACTCTGGGATATGCTACAGTTGACTCATTTGAGTTCCCTCTCTTTGTTGCATCATAGGGAGTTCCCACTGGTTATGTACTATGACATTTGCAAGAGCACACTTCTGTGTTTGTATTATTGCAAAGAGTGTTTCTGGGCCTCCTGGCTGTAGTTGGTGGGTCAGCAGATGTGGATGTACCAAATGTTGTTGTTAGAAGTTGTCGAGTAGTTCTGAGTCAGTGACCCATGCACAACAGAATGAAACACTGCTGAGGCTTGCACCATACTCATGATTGTTGTGATACTTGAGCCCATTGTTGCAGCCACTGTGTCAGTCCATCTTGCTGAGGGACCTCCTCTTTTACACTGACCCTCTACTTTACCATCCATGATGTCTTTCTCCAGGAATTGATCCCACCTGACAATATGTCCAAAGCATGTAACAGATAGTCTCACTGTCCTTCGCTTCTAAGGAGCACTCTGGTTGTAGTTCTTCCAAGACAGATTTGTTCATTCTTTTGCCAGTAGCTGCTACATTCAATAGTCTCCACCAACACCACGATTCAAAGGCATCAATTCATCTTGTATCTTCCGTATTCATTGCACAGCTTTGGGGTACATAAGACACAATTTAAAACACCACAATGTGGGTCACGCACACCTTAGTCTTCAAGGTGACATCTTTCACTCCAGATTTACCCAGTACAATGTGTATTTTGATTTCCTGGCTGTTGTGTCCATGAGTGTTTATTGTGGATCTAAGTAAAACAAAATCCTTGACAACCTCAATGTTGTCTCCATTTTTCTTGTTGTTGTGTATTGGTTCAACTGTGAGTATTTTTTGTTTTCTTCATGTTGAGGTGTAATCCATACCGAAGGCTGTGGTCCCTGATCTTCATCAGTAAATGTCTCAAGTCCTCTTGACTTTCAGCAAGCACAATTGTGTTATCTGCACAGTGCAGGTTTTTAATAAGTCTTCCTGTAAGCGTGTGTAAGATAGTTCTTTCAAAATGAATCAGAGACCTGTTATCTATTAACATAATCCATCATTTCCCAGTAACTGTTCATATTCAGTCCAGTTTCATATTGAGTGAACGTAGCAAGAGTTAGACCAGACAGCCTACCCAACAAAGGTGTTGAAGTGATGGGGGTCTCATAGATTAAACAATGTTGTTCGTGGATGCTCTCATGACCCTTCATGAAATTTATTTCAAGCTGGCACATTCTCACAAACTGGATCTGGTGTCAATTTCTTTTTTCTTTTTTTAGTACTTTATTTATTGTGACTGACTGTAAGTGTACAATCCAGTTTAAATTGCATGCCTGCCTATGTGCAGCTCCTACTGCTGGTGTCAATTTCATTCCATGTCCTTCCAGTTCCCTTCCACTGAGATGCTCACATTTCCTTGTATCCTATCTGCTTGGAGTCTACAGGTCTTTGCCGTAGGACAACTGATACTCCTGTTCTGGTGATGCCGTAACCATGTGCTTGCTCATCTTGCTTGTTGGGAAATCCATCCCTGGGAGTACCTCACTCTGATCTATTCAAGCAGAATCTCCAGGGAGGGGCCTAGGAATCTGTGAAGACGAGGATGTTGTTCCAGTTGTATAGGTAAGAGACAATGCTAATCTGACCTAGGGTAGAAGTGGTAAGGGTGGATAGAGCATCTTTGGGGGAATTGACTAAATGAGAGATGGGATCATTGAGTGGGAGGCTGTAGAAACAACTATCACCAAGACAAACTGCGAAGGAGAAGGATGAACTTGGTGATTGGGGGACCCAGTAAAGTGTCAGTTAGGAGTTGGTGAGGTTTGAGGTGCCTGTTGGATATCCAAGTTCATGTGGCTATACTGGCTTGAACTCAGAAGAAACTGGAAAACAGGTCCTTATGCATTTAGCCATCACTTTCCTTGAATTTGTACATCTTGTCCAAGTCATCTCTTGGCCTTTGTCATTAAAGATTTATGCTTAATTGGTCTTTAAAATGTATTTCATATCTTTCAAAGAACTCTTGTGTGATTCAAAGAGGCAAAAGCCCTGATTGTTCCACAGTGTTGAGGCTAGGACTACGACTATGGAAAGGAGGAGGTTATTATTTGTTGAGTGCCTCCTGAGTATCTATCTACGCATTCATTATATGTTTTGTGTGTACTCACAATTATGCATTTACATGTGAGTATTTGGAAGTGGTAGAAGAAAACAATATTGCATTCTGTAATATTTATGAAATGATGATGAAGCAAAATAGCAGTAGTGCTCTGGAGAAATAATTTTCCGTGTAGGATGAACACCATATGTAAAATCGAGAGTTGTTTTTAGAAGTAGCCCAAAGCCACAGAGAAAGAGAAAGCTAGTCTGCAGGCTGCCCAGTCTCATTGGCCCCAAGTTATAAACTTTGACCCCACAACTCTAAGACTTCCGGGATTTTCACCACAATGCAGGCCTGCTATTTGCATCAAGAAAACATGCTGCAGGAGGAGCCAAGATGGTGGACTAGATACACATCTTCTTAAATCCCTCTGAAAACTAAGGCCTGGATTGATAATTAAACAGAGCCTTCTGGACACCCAGTGAGCCCTTGGACATGACATAGAGCTGCCAATTTAGACTAAATGCCACTAAACGGGAGACTTCTTCTCTTTTGCTGATCCCTGCCCTTGTTGAATGCCGACTCTCGCAGACTGAAGATAATGGTGGTTTTAACTTTTTTTCCTCTGCCTTAGCTGGCAGAGTGGGGCTTGGGCTTAACTGGCAGCAAAGCTCAGCTGCACTGCTGATGGCATCAGTAGGCAGAATAGCCATATTTTGAGAGCCAAGCTCTGGACTCTGTGTACCTCAGCCCCTCCACCCTCTCTTTCTGAACCTCTGTCATTGAATTGGCTATGTCACAGTGGGCAGGAGAGCTCATGTGGGGCACTACCTTTTTCAACTTGTTGACGGATGCCTCAGCAGGGGCTAATTCCCAGGCTGGGAGGCAGTGCCCGCCTTTTTTTGTTTGTTTGGTTTTGGTTTTGTTTTGTCTCTCTGTCTTAGCTGGCAAGAGTAGCTTCAGCTTAACTGGCAGCAAAGCACAGACACAATGCTGACAGGATCAGCAAGTGGAATAGCCACATTTTGAGAGCCTGGCTCAGGACTCTGTGCACCTCGGCTCCTCCACCCTCTCTTTCCTAACCTCTGCTGTTGAATCAGCTATTCCACGGCTGGCAGGAGAGCTTGTGCAGGATGCCATCTTGTTCAACTGGGAGACAGAATTACCCAAATGGAGGCCTCAGCAGGGGCTAATTCCTAGGCTGGGAAGCAGTGCTAGCCAGGGGAGTGCTTTTCCAGCATAAAAGCTGTGTTTAGCACAGTGTGGCCTTATGGGTGGGGCCTGGAAGCTGGTGACAGCTGGGCAGTAGCCTTTCCATACTGTAAACTAATTTACAGCATTTGGGACTGTATACAGAGGTGCTTACTTTGCCAGCTGGGAAGAGAGGCTTTCACACCTGACAGTCTGACTGATTTTGGATGATGTCAGACAGCTTTTACCTTTCAATATAAGAATACTTAGAGAAACAACTGCAGTGCATCCTAACAGCATCTCTTCCAGCCTTTACTGACCTACATCATAGGATCAGCTGATGGCCCCCCCAGCGACTCCATAAGTAGGGCTGTGTCTTTTCCAGTCAGGAAGTGGATCCTGCTACCCCAGAGATTCCACTGGGTGCAGTCACTGGAGTACATAGAGGTGACTGGTGATCAGCTTCCTTCTCAAACTGTACTTCAGATCCTGTTAAAGTAACACCAGAGAAGCTAAACAACTTCTAGATGCCCCAAAAGCAACAAATTTTGGCCAGAAACTTTAGGAAAAATTCACCTGTGGCTCCAGAAAGCTCCCAAAAGAAAGAACCAAAGAACATCCCAGACAAAGATGCCTTCCTGAAACTATCAGAGGTCAAGTACAAAAGGATTATACAGAGAGCCTTCCTAGACATTATACAAAATGCAACAGAGCAAAATGAAAAGTTAAGCAAGCTGTTCAAACTGACAGAACACCAGTAATCTGAAATCCAACAGATCAATAACAAAATCAAAGAAATAGAAAATTTAACTCAAAGCCAAGAAAACAGAATTCAACAAATGGAAAATAGACTTTCTGACTTGGAAGACAGAGCTACTGACTCCAGCACCTATGAGGAGAAATCAGAGAAAAGAAACAAGAAAAATGAAGAAGTATTAAGAAGAATGTGGGACTCTATCAAGAGGAACAATCTATGATTAACTGCAGTTTGTGAACAAGGAAGGACACCTGAAAACACAGTGAGTATTGTTCTTAAGTTGCTGACAAAAAAACTTCCCTGAAATTATAAAGGAAGAAAACATAGATATCAAAGATGTGTATCAAACACCACTCAATGTAGATCCCAAAAGAAAGACTCCAAGACATATTATAATCAAGCTTAACAAAGTGAAATGTAAGCAGAAACTCTTGAAGGCAGCGAGACTCAAAGCAAAGCTAACATTCAGAGTGAAACCATGTAGGCTTTTGTCAGACTTCTCAGCAGAAATGATGCTGGCACAGAGGCAATGGGATCACACATTTTCAAAGCCTTGCAGGAGAAAAACTTCCAACCAAGAATTATATATCCTGCAAAACTATCTTTCAAATAAGAAAATGAAATTAAAACATTAGCAGATAAAGAGAAACTCAGAGACTTTCTAAAAACCAAACCAAATCTATAAGAAATACTGAAAGAAGCTCTTGGCTTAGAAGAACAAAACCATTAACTCTATATTTTAGAAGGAAACACAGGACACATCATCCAGAAACCTACTCGGTTAGGGAAGGGACAAAATTCAAAGCTATACTATTAAAAGAAGTGATCCAATGATCATTTCATGAAAATTATGGTATTATCATATTAAAAAGAGGGATGTCCTATAGTAGTTATAGCCCTTCCAGACAGAGAGGAAGTTAATAACACATGTAGAAGTTAAAATTGGGTTTAAACATAGATTATCAAGGGGCATCACAAGGGTAGCCACAAAGCACAATAAAGATGCAACATATCAAATCAAGAAACATAATACAGGAGTCTCAAACACAAAACCAACACTGAAAAGGGTGAAAAACCAATCCATAAAGAAGAATTTCCCAGAACAGAGTAATAAGAGCAATAGAGAAAACATCAACACAAAAATAAACACATCACAATGACAGCACTGAACACACACCTATCAATAATTATGTTGAATGTCGATGGACTGAACTCTGCAGTAAAGAGACATCGACTGACATCTTGGATCAAACGACATGACCCATCTATATGTTGCTTACAAGAAACTCACCTTAGACTTAAAGACATGAACAAACTGAAAATTAAAGGATGGAAGAATATATACCAAGCTAACAATATACAAAAATGAGCAGGTGTGGCAATACTAATATCACATAAAATAGATTTTAATGTAAAATCCACTATTGTGGACAAGGATGGACACTATTTATTGCTGAAAGGTTCAATACACAAACAGGACTTAGTGATATTAAATATTTATGCACTCAATACTAAAGCATCTAAATACATCAAAGAAATGCTGACCACATTCAAAAACGAGATAATCACTCCACAGTAGTAGTTGGAGACTTCAACACTCCCCTCTCAGTATTGGACAGATCTTCTGGAAAAGAGCCCAATAAAGACACAGAAGACCTTATTGCCACAATTAACCAACTAGACCTCATCCACATATACTGAACTTTCTATCTATCAGCAGATAACTACACCTTCTTCTCCAGTGAACATGGAACATTTTCCAGAATAGACCATGTGTTAGGACACAAAGCAAATCTCAACAAAATCCATACCATTGAAATATTGCAAAGCATCTTGTCAGACCATAAAGCCAAAAAAGTCAAAATCAATAGCAGAAAAAACATAGTTAGAAACTGGAACTCATGGAAAATGAACACCATCTTGTTCAAAAAGCCATGGGCTATAAGAAATCTAGAATGAAATAAAGAAATTTATGGATTCAAATGAGAATGAAAACACTTCCTACCATAATCTATGTAACACAGCAAAAGCACTACTCAGGTGTCAGTTTATCTCTATAAGTGCACATATCTGGAAGGAAAGGAGAACCCAAACCAAAGAACTAACCCTACAGCTTCAACAAGTAGAAAGAGAGCAACAGATGAATCCCTCATGCTCCAGAAGAAAACAGATCATAAAGATTAGAGCAGAACTAAATGAATTAGAGAACAGAAGAACAATTGAAAAAAAATTGAGAAGACCAAAAGCTGGTTTTTTGAAAAGATTAATAAAATTGACAAACCATTGGCTAAACTTGCTAAAGGAAATCAAGAAAGGAAACAAATAACCCAAATAAGAAATGAGATGGGAAATCTCACAACAGATCCAACAGAAATTAAAAATTTCATAACAAATTACTATGAAAAACTGTACTCTAATAAATTTGAAAACCTAGAGGAAATGGACAAATTCCTAGATTCATATCACCTACTGAAATTGTCACCAGATGAAGCAGGACAACTTAATAAACTCATCACAAAGGAAGAGATTGAAAAAGTCATCAAAAAACTTGTTCGGTGCTGTTGAGTCAGTTTTGACTCATAGCAACCCTAAGAACAACAGAACAAAACACTGTCCTGTCTTGCACCATGTCCACAATTGTTTTTATGCTTAAGTCCATTGTTGCAACCACTGTGTCGATCCACCTCATCAAGGGTCTTCCTCTTTTTCGCTGACTCTCCACTCTACCAAGCATGATGTCCTTCTCCAATGACTGATCTTTCCTGACAACATGTCCCAAGTATGTAAGACGTAGTCTTGCCATCTTTGCTTCCAAGGAGCACTCTGGTTGTACTTCTTGCAGAACAGATCTGTTTGTTCTTTTGGTGGTCCATCATACATTCAACATTGTACCTTAAGCATCAGAAAAGTACCAACCAAAAAAAATTCCTGGCCCAGATGGCTTCACCACAGAATTCTACCAAGCTTTTAGAGAAGAGTTAATTTCAATACTACTGAGACTGTTTCACAGCATAGAAAGGGATGGAATCCTCCAAAATTCATTCTATGAAGCCAGCATAACCCTGATGTCAAAGTCAGGGAAAGACCCAACAAAAAAGGAGAACTACAGACCAATGTCACTCGTGAACCTAGATGCAAATATGTTCAACAAAATACTTGCCAATAGAAGTCAACAACAGATAAAAAAAACAATTCATCATGACCAAGTCGGATTCATACCAGGGATGCAAAGCTGGTTCACCATCAGAAGAACAATCAATGTGATCAACCACAGAAATAACACAAAAGACAAGAATCACCTGATTTTGTCTATTGATGCAGAAAAGGCATTTGATAAAGTCCAACACCCATTCATACTAAAAACTCTCAAAAGAATAAGAATAGACAGCAAATTCTTCAGTACAATAAGGGCCATTTATAGAAAGCCAACTGCCTACATTACCCTGAATGGAGAGAGACTGAAACAATTTCCCTTGAGAATGGGAACTAGACAAGGATGACCACTCTCACCTCTCCTATTCAACATTGTGCTAAAAGTTCTAGCCAGAGCAATTAGACAAGACCAAGGAAGAAAGGGCATCTGTATTGGCAAAGAAGTCAAAACCTCCCTATTTGTAGACGATATGATTGTATACGCAGAGAATCCATAAGCAAATTACTCAAATTGATAGAAGAGTTCAGCGAAGTATCAGGATACAAAATAAACATAAATAAATCAGTAGGATTCCTTTATACCAAAAATGACGCTATTAAAGAAGAAATTAACAAATCAATACCATTTACTATAGCCAAGAAGATAAAATACCTAGGAATAAATCTAAATAGAGAAATAACAGACCTGTACAAACAGAACTACAAGATCTTACTACAAAAAACTAAAAGAGACTTACACAAATGGAGAAACCTACCCTGCTCATGGATAGGAAGATTTAACATTGTGAAAATGTTTATTTTACCCAGAGCAATTTACTTATACAATACAATCCCAACACAAATTCCAGCAACATCTTTTAACGAGATGGAGAAACAAATTACCACCTGTCTTAGGCTGGGTTTTCTAGGAAAGCAAAACCAGTAACACATGTAGGTACAAGGAAAAATTTATAATATATAGATAGATACAGATATAGGAAACAGCTCACGTAATCACAGAAGCTGAATGTCCCAAGCTCTGACACAAGCCTCACGTGGCCACGGAAGTGGAGGAACCCAAAGTCAACAAGTCAGAGACCAGAGTTCTAGGTCACCGGTTGTGTAGGTTAGTGGATCCCAAGCTGGTGGTGAGATGAAGTGACAGAGGCTGGCGAACCCAGGATTGGCAGGTCAGGGAGCAGGACTCTCAAGTGCTGACTGTAAGGACTGATGAGTCCAACAGCTGCTAGTTCAAGTCCCGGAACCAGACGCTGGAAGAAGAGAGCAGGAGCTCCTGGCCACATGAGCAACCAGCCACCGTAGTAAAAGGTCACGAGATGAGAGCCGAGGGGTAGGGAGCCACCACAAACCCCGCCCTGTCACTTAATACAGCAGCCAAATATGTAGTAGCCAAGTTGACATAATCCTTACCACCACACCAACTTTGTTTGGAAAGGGAGGAAGCCCCTGATACATGAACCACTACTGAAGAAGAACACACTGGGAGGCCTCTCACTGCTCAACTTTAGAACCTATTAAACTGCCACAGTAGTCAAAACAGCCTGGTACTGGCACAAAAAGAGACAGATAGACCAATGGAAAAGGGTTGAGACCCCATAGATGCTACCATCCTCCTATGAGCTGTTGATATTCGACAAAGGTTCTAAGACTTTAAACTGGGATAAAAGCAATCCCTTTAACAAATCGTGCTGGAAAGATTGGATATTCATCTACAAAAAATTGAAACAAGACCCGTATCTCACACTTTATACAAAAACCAACTCAAGCTGGATAAAAGACCTAAATATCAAGTCTAAAACAATAAAGCTCATCCAAGAAAAAATAGGATCAACAATGAAAGTTTTAATGCACAACATAGACAGACTTCAAAATCTGACAAAGTGCGATCAACAGAATAGAAAATAGATAAAGAGGAACTACTAAGAATCAAACACTTTTGCTCATCTAGACTTTATCAAAAGAATTAGAAGACCAGCTACAGAATGTGGAAAAATATTTGACAACTATATGTCAGAGCGATGTCTGATCTCCATAAGCTATAAGGTACTACAAAGTATCAATAAGAAAAAGATAAATAATCCAATTAAGCAATGGGTGAAGAAGATGGACAAACACTTCTCTAAAGAGGATATCCAAGCAGCCAAAAAACACATGGGGAAATGCTCACGATCATTAGCTATTAAAGAAATCGAAATCAGAACTACAATGAGATATCATCTCACCCTAACAAGGTTGGCCATGATCTCCAAAACACAAAACAACAAATGCTGGAGAGGCTGTGGAGAAATTGGAACTCTCCTACACTGCTGGTGGGATTGCAAAATAGTACAACCTCTTTGGAAAGCAATCTGACACGTCCTTGAAAGACTGGAAATAGATATACCATTTGACCCAGTAATTCCACTGCTTGGAATATACCCTACAGATTCCAGGGCATTCACACCAGCAGATACATGGACAAGAATATATCCACAATAGCAAAAATTTGGAATCAACCCAGATGCCCAATAACAGATGAATGGATAAAGTATGGTATATATACTCAATGGAACACTAAGCAATGATAAAGAACAATGATGATTTTAGGAAGCATCTCGTAAGCTGATTTCAATTGGAAGACATTATACTGAGTGAAAGTAATCAGCGGCAAAAGGACAAATATTGTATGAGACCCTTACGATAAGAACTTAAAAACAGACTCATGTATAGAAGAAAAGACTCCTTTGATGGCTGCAAGGATGGTGAGGGAGGGAGGGAGGGAGGAAGAGGGTTGGTTATAGATTAGATAGTTGACAGAAATTTGGTTGGGTGATATCACGGACAGCACATATTTTAAAGGCAATCAATTTAACTGGACTTCAACATAACATGAATACTCCTCCAATCTTAACCCAATATTGCAAAGACAGAGTAACAGGGTCAGGGGTCCAGGGACCATGCTCTCAGGGATTATTGAGGCCGATTGGCATAACTAGCATATTGCTAAGTGAGTCTTCTCCACCCCATATTGGTGAGTGGTGTCTGGGGTCTTAAAAGCTAGCAAGCTTCCATTTGAGGCACACCAAATTGTCCCAACTCAGCAGGAACAGACAATCACCAAGGACCAAAATGGCATGGGGGAAAGAGAAAGCAGAAGACAGAGAGACCCACGTGAGTGGGTGACTATATTGACATGTGACCGGGGAACCAGATGGTGTCTGGCCACCACCAGTGATAGCTGTGATGGGGCTCACAAAGTTGAGTCTCACTGGCAACACAAGAATAAAAAAGAGTGCATCATGGGAACTCCACTAAAAGACCATAATTGATGGTCCAGAGGTCTCTGGTTTCCCTTGGGTACATGGCCTCTAGTCCTGATGCTGCCCCATAAATCATTACTGAGGTCAACTCTTCGGACAGCAACGGATTGGACTTGGTGACACAGAGTGACCGTATCACGTGTGCACGTTAATGGTTCTATGCATCTATAGGATGTCATCCTATTAGCCTCTTACAGGACGGTGGGGAGAGGGTGAACAGGAAGGGATAGGAGATTGTTAGGAGGATAAGACATGTATAGAACAGATATGAGGAGTGCGCTGTCACCGGGCAGGGAGAGCAATAGGAGCTACACATAGGCGGGCGTGCAAATTTATATTGGATTGTACACTTTCACTCAATCACAATAAATTAAAAAAAAAAAGCCAATTAGAAGAACTTTCAGAGGATTAATATAGCCTGCAATGAACAAGATAATTCAAATTTCAACAATGTATTTCACTTGGGAACTAAGAAGTTTTTCTCAACAACAAGTGCTGAATAAGTTTCTCAAGTATTTGTCTGTCTACAGATGTGATACATGTTCTGTGTAGAAAATAGAGAAAATATAGGTAAGTTTGGAAAACAAAATAAAAATCAACAGTTATCTCAACATTAAAGCCAACTACAAGGAAAACTTGGTGTATTTCAGGATGAAAGGAGCTAAATCATACATACTAAGTACTTAAAACAGTGAGTGGCTACAACATAGTAACCAGTTGCTAAATGATATTTATTGCTATGATTTCATTGCTAGCGTGTTTAGGAAAACCTTTCCCCATGAGAAAATTTAAGTTTATTGAATTTTTTTCAAGTATTTTCACTTTGTTGCCTGTATAGCACATGAATGCATTCTCTTTATAATCAGTCTCTGTGTATAAATACACAGAGACGAGACCAAGATTGTGGAGTACACAAACACTTTCCGTGATTCCTCTAACAACAAAGACCCAAAAGTACAAATGAATCCAGTACACATGACTTCCAAGTAGCCCTGAACAGCAACAAATTGAAAGCTAAGAAATTGGACTGAACAATGATGAAGGGAGGATAGCACCAGAAGCACTTAGGATTGCTCAGACCTGACCTGCCTGGAAGCAGCCACAACCACCACATGATGAGCCCAGCATGGAGGTTCCTGGGCGTTCTCCTCAGTGAAGGAGATTTTTCTGGAGAGTCCACTCATGCCTTGGAAGCCAGTGTGGGATGGCGACAGATGGCCGAAAGGTAAGTCCTTGAGTGTAATCTACCATGCCCAGATCTGACTCTTTCCATCCGTGTAGGTCTATCTCCCTTCTCCCAAGAGACAGCCCCCTTCCCTTCTCTGCACTGCAACCAGCATGAGAGTCTTATGCCATTAACTGAGCTAGAAGTAGGATTCCTCAAGTTCACCCTGAGCCATTCTAATACTCCCTTTTCTGTTCTGTGCTCGCTGAGAGAGTTTGACATCATTAAGTGAACTGGATGGAGGACTCCTTAAACCTGTCCTGAGCCATTCTCCAAGGCTCATAGAGGGGACAATTTAAGAGCATCAGGGATAGGAAAGAAAAAGAAAAACAAATCTACTGACTCCCCTAAGCCGGAACATCAGGGTAGAAACATTTCTTTCACCTAGATTCAGACATAAGGGGATATGCCATCCTCAGAAACCCTCAGGGATGGCTGCTGGCTTCCTGTGTATCTCATCAGCTACAGCCAGACACTTTAGTCTATAACAGTTACCCCTGTCCATCTAAGACAGTATGCAAGAGCCTGCACCACACACTTAGTGACTGACTACCTGGACAAGCGAGTTGGAAAAGTAAATGGACTCTAGGGGCTCTATGTCTAGTAACAAAGCCAGAACACAGTAGGCAAACATAAAATTATAAATTTAACTTACTAATGGCTAGAAAATGGCATTCCACTTCAAAGCACTTTAAGCAGTGGGCCATAATTTCATCAGAAAGCTCCCAAAACAAAGAATCAAATTTTCCAAAGGAAGGGAATCTTCTGGAATTATCAAAGGTAAAACAGTAAAGACGAATATTTAGAACTCTTCAAGAGAATGAAGGAGAAGACAAGGCAAAACGCAGCACAGCGTGACACAAATTGAGCAGGCTGCAGGAAAGCATAGAGCAGCAAAGATTAGAAATTCAGAAAAACCAATAATAAAATTACAGAATTAGACAACTGAATGGAAAATCAAAGCAGCTACCCAAAGCAATCTATAGATACAATGCAATCCAAATACAAATTCCAAAGGAATTTTTTGATCAGATGGAGAAACAAATCGCCAACTCTTTATGGAAAGGGAAAAAAGCCAAAGATAAGTAAAGCATTACCAAAGAATAAGAATAAAGTGAGAGGCCTCACATTATTTGACTTTAGAACCTGCTACATTGTCCCTGTAGTCAAACTAGCCTGTTACTGGTACAAAAACAGATACATAGACCAATGAAACAGAATTGAGAATCCAGATATAACTTCATCCACCTATGAGCTGCTGGTATTTGACAAAGTTCCAAACTCTGTAAACTACGGAAAAAAATAGTCTCTTTAGCAAATGGTGTTGGTCTAATTGGATATCCACCTGCCAAGAAATGAAACAAGACCCATATCTCACACCATGCATGGAAACCAATTCAAAATGGATCAATGACCTAAATATAAAATCTAAAATGACAAAGATCACAGAAGAAAAACTAGAGACAATGCTGAGAGCCCTAACACATGGCATAAACAAACTACAAAATTTTATTAACAATGCACAAACACCAGAAGAGAAAACAGATAAGTGAGAACTTCTAAAAATCAAAAACTTATCCAAAACCTTCACCAAAAGAGTAAAAAGACTACTTATGGATTTGGAATGAATTTCTGGATACCGCTAATCTAATCTGTCTCATCTCCATAAACTACAAGGTACGGCAAAACCTCAGCAAAAAGACAAATAACCCAATAAAACAATGGGCTACTGATATGAACAGACACTTCACCAAAGAAGACATCCAGAATGCTAACAGATACATGAGGAAGTGCTCATGATCATTAGCCATAGGGAAATCCAAATCACAACTACAATGAGGTACCATCACACCCCAACAAGATTGGCATTAATCCAAAAAACACAAAATAATAAACGTTGACAAGGTTGTGGAGAGACTAGAACTCTTCTACACTGCTGATGGGAATGTGAAATGGTACAACCACTTTGGAAATTGATTTGTTGCTTTCTTAGAAAGCTAGAAATAGAAATGCCATATGATACAGCAACTATACTACTTGGAATATATTCTAAAGAAATCAGGGCTGTCACAAGAACAGACACACACACACAAATGTTTATGGCAGCACTGTTCACAATAGCATAAGGATGCAATCGACCTAGCTGTCTATCAACAGATTAATAGATAAACAAAATATGATATATTCACACAATGAAATACTATGCAAAGATAAAGGAAAGTCATGATCTTAGAAAACATCTCATAGCATAGAGTTATCTGGAAGACTTACGAGGATTGCCAGTTAAGTTCACAAGCTGATCCTAGAAAAAGTTCTACATATCTCATCGCTGAATTTCACTATGATCACCTTAGAAGTACTCTCCTTGGGAAACTATGCACCAATGCCAAGGCTTAGTTCACCCTTCAAAGCAATTTTGGGACTCTTCTTCTGGAATGGCCATTAGAGCTGTCGTTGTATTATCCTTGATGTTCTGAATGTCATCAAAATGTCTTCCTTTCAATATTTCCTTTATCTTTGGGTAAAGAAAAAAGTCATTGAGAGCTAGATCAGGTGAGTAGGGGGGTGTTCAAATACAGTTATTTGTCTCCTGGCTAAAAACTCCCTCAAAGACAACTACACAATTGTTTGCAAACTTGCCACTGTGCCACTGTGTGCAATGGCCATTCCAGAAAGAGTTCCAAAATTGTTTTGAAGGGTGGGCTAGGCACTGGCATCAGTGCATAGCTTCCCAAGTTGGAGAATTTTGAAGGTGACTGCAATGATATTCATCAACGAGGTATGTAGCATTACAACAATTAAGTTCATGGACTTAATCGCCACACCTCGTATCCTCGGAGAAATTAGCTGCAAACGGACAAACACTGTATAAGTCCTCTATTGTAAGGACTTAAGAAAAGGTTTAGTCACAGAAGAAAATAATTTGTTATGGTTACAAGGGGTGAGGGAGGAAAAGGGGTATTCATAGATTGGATGGTAAATAGGAATTTGGGTTAGGCTAAGGGAGTGACAACAGGCAGTAGAAGGGAGTTTAGCAAAGCTGGAATATTCCAAATACTAAAAGGTTTCATATATACAGTAACCTAACATTTTGAAGGATATTGTAGCAGGGACAGGGGTCTGGGAACCATGGTTTCAGGGGACAGCTAGGGTTAGTTGGCATAACTGTTTTTTGAGGGTTTTTTTTTTAAAAGAAATTGTTCTTCATGTTACTGGGCTGAGTGGCTTCTGGGGTCTTAAAAACTAGCAAGCAGCCATCTAAGTAGTATGAAACAGTCCCAATCCACCTGGAGCAGAAGAGAGTGAAAGACATCAAAACATGAGGAAAATAAGAATCCAGGAGACAGTAGGTGCCCTATTATCCGATACTACATCAGGATGAGACCCACAGAGTTAGACGGTGCCCAGCCACCGCCGACGACTGCCCTGATGGAGGAGGGAGGGAAAATCCCTGATGGAGGGGCATAAAAATAGGTGTGCAGAACTATAACTCTATTAAAAGACCATAGTTGATGGTCTGTTAGACTGGAGGGTTCGCTGAGGACATGGCCCCTGGATTCTCTGTTAGTCCAGACTTGGAGACGTGACAAGGACATTTATTCAGACAGAAATTGGACTCCATTGTGGGACATGGAGTGATGTTAGTGAGGACTGTGCTTATTGGCTTAGCCGTGTGCGTGGGGTTATCTGACAACTCTGATCCAGAGGTGAGATGTGAGGGTGGAGAGAGACAAGAGTTAGTTGAATGGGTGTGAGAAGTACAGGATGGAAAGTAGGAGTGTACTGTTACAGGAGTAGGCAAGAGAAGGGGGAGTTCTGTAGCGGTGTGAGTGCAGGGTTATGTATGGCAAACTGACTTGGACTATAAATTGTCACTTAAAGCCCAATAAAGTATTTTAAAAAGAAACAAATACAGAGAGTGACATGTGGAAGTATCCCTTCACACACCACCATTGTTCTTCTTCTGAGATAAAAGCAACAATTCATTAAGTCAGTGCTCTTTTTGCCACCGTTTCTTCCATTCATTACTTGCATTCGTTTGACAAAACTGTCTCTCCAAAGGAAGGGAGGCTGAGGCATTTTTCCACTGACTCACAATCCCATAGGTGTCCTGAGTGTGCTTGATTTTAACTCATCTGTCACTCAAGTAGGAAGGAGACAGGCAGCAATCGCACACAGCCCAGGTCACGTATATTTCCCAGGTGGAAAGTCGTGCCTCAGCCACAACCACAAGACACAAAAAATGGAAATAAAGAACTTTATTATTTGCACAACCTGAGGGCACAGAGCACACTGGTAGGCCATGGCACACACAGAGAGTATGTTGGTAGAGAGACCACATGGACCTGGGGTACAGGGACAATTAGAGTCCAAGGGATATCTGATAACTGGTCCTTTTGCAATTAGTAGAAAGTGAAAGAGATAAGCCATGGAAACTACTTAAGTTGGTCAGCTGTGGGAGCAGCGAAGTGGAAAACCTGTGTATTCTTGGTATAATGGTGAGCTAGGGCAGCTATCTGCAGAGGGGTGTGGCGTACCGGCCAACAGGTTGTGGAGGAGGCTCCTAAGGTGGAGCCTGGGTAATATCATCAGAAGCTACTGAGGCTGTTTTACATGGTTTGAACTCTGCACTTCCATGCCCACTCTGGATTCAGGACTGGCCTTGTACTGGCAGAGAGGTGGGAGACGTACTGGGAGCTCAAGGATGAACAGTAGGATGGGGCACGTGCTTCTCCCAGCAGCATGGAAGTCTAAAACCATCAGGCATGTGCAGGGAGGGAAGTAAGGCAAACCACTGACTTGATCTGAGACGTTAATAAAAGGAGCCGGGTATACAAAGGACCAAGAATAGGCAGGTTGGCGATGAGGGCCACCAGAGGCAGGATGGTGACTGAAGAGAATTGTAGAAAAACACGACAAGAGCTCATCAGTAGGTAAAATCCACAGATATTACTGAAGGACTGGAGTTGGAGGGTGAAGAAGTACGTTGTCTACAAAATAGCTAGGATCTCCAGGCTTGTGACATAACTGTGTCATAGTGAGATCGGGCCACTGAGTTAAAAAAAATGGAAAAAAATTTAGGATGAAGAGAGAAATTAAGTTTGTTTTGAACATACTGTATGTGAGGGGGGTTTAATGCATCCAAGAGGAAAAGACAAAGAGAATGAGAGGAGACTTGGGACTGAAGATACAACAGATATCATAGCCCCTTTTCAGGCTCATTGTACTTGACTTTTCAGCAGCATCTGACAGCTGATCACTTCCTCCCCACTGATGCCAGCAAGCTTCACTCTTGTTCCAGAACGCCACCCCATACTCTCAGATTCCCTCTTTTCCCACTGAATGCTCACCCTCAGTCTCCCCTGCCAGCTCCTCCTCTTTTTGCTCTACTGCAATAGTGGCATCCTTGCTCAGCCCCTTCATTTACAGCTTAACGAATAAGGACATGAAGGGAGTCCTGAGGAGCCTCCTGAGTTGGAAGAAAGTCTCCACGTGCTGACAGTGACTTCTGTATCCGATCAAGGACGGCTCCTCTTCATCTGCCCTTCACGGGAGTGGGGGGCTGTCTGTGAGCAGAATGTGACAGATTTCCAGCTTTCTCTGCATTTTGGCTGTCACATTCTTCACCCACACTTTCAGCCAACAATCTTGAGTGACTCCTGTGGACCGGGCCTTGGAGGGCACTTGTTTGCCTGACATTTGAATTTTCAGTCTATTCCATACGTCCTTCATGGCCCCTCACAAACCTGGCATGCCCTACGAATTTTTACCATGGGCCCCTGTTCCTACCATGGAACTTAATACTACGTGCTGGCTCCCATTTGGCATAAGTATAGGTATTATCTCATTCAATCAGCAAAACAACTCGTGTAAGAGATGCTGCTATTGTCCCATTTTCCATATGAGGACAAATGATGGCATTCTCATCTGCTTTGTGAGAAATTATTTCTTGGATCCAATGAAAGAGGCAAAGACAAAATGTGCAATTAGAATCCACTTTCAGTAGGTGGTGGAAACCCTGTTGGCATAGTGGTTAAGTGCTATGGTTGCTAACCAAAAGGCTGGCAGTTTGAATCTGCCAGGCACTCCCTGGGAGCTCTGTAGATCAGTTCTACTCTGTCCTATGGGGTTGCTATGAGTTGGAATTAACTCAGTGGCAGTGGATGGGTCAGTAGGTGGCAGTAGCTGAACAGTTCATGACTTCATGGCACAAATCACTGCTGTTATAAACCAGCTGGGATTAAGAGCCTGTTTAAAACCGGTATGTGAATCACAGTCTATCAACACAGTTTTAAAAAGGAAAGTTCCTGGAGAGAGTGAGCAGAAAGGAAATCACCACTATTTCTGGACATATACAAATGGTAATAGTAAGTACAGTGTCACAGAGTATAATTTCCAGGGATGGCCATAACAAGAACTATATGCCACACGCTTTTCTACACAAAAACCTTGACAGCCTGCTACTGAGAGGTATGGTCTATGTCTCCTGCTCTTGAATATTGGTGGGCTTGTGACTGCTTCCACACTGGAGCTGAGTAGAAGACATGCTGTGTGGCTTCCAGGCTGAGTCACAGCACGTGGTCAGCTTCCACCTGGCTGGCTGGAATGCGCGCTCTGCACTATGTGCTTACTGTGCTGCCCAAGAAACACTCCGTCGTCCCTGAGGACACCACGCTGTGAGGAAGCCAAGCTGCGTGGAGAGGCCGCGTGGAGGTATTCTGGTCATCAGAGCACAGCCTGGAGTCCTCCACCCAGGGAGGGGCGTTCCTGTGCTGAGATGCTCCCACTGGATGCAGACTTATCCTACTGGACTGTGATGATTTCTCATATTGAAGGGACTGTAACTTGTTAATGGGTTTGCAGCTTACCAGACTGTGACAATAAAAGCTTCTCCTTGTGAAGCCTTCCACTTGTGGTATTTTCTGTTAGAGCAGTATCAGGTGACTAAAACAGAATTTGGTACCGTGAAAGTAGGGTACTGCTCTAGCAAATACCTAAAATGTGGGAGCCATTTTGAAACTGTGAATGGATAGAAGATTCAGAAGGAACGAAGAAGGTGCAGATGGTGAGAAACAACAGAGGACTGGTGGCAGCAGCAGAACCAGAGGCAGCACTGGAGCCGATCCATGGAAAGAGAGAACTAAGTGCCTGCGCAGAGTTTTCCTCACAGAATGGGGTGCCTCTGGACACTGGAATCGGTGGAGCTAGGCTTGCTGACCCACAGAGCGAGAGAGTTGAGTGCCTTTCGGCAGGACGCTTTCCAGCAAGAGTTGGGTGCCTCTGGGCACTTAAATCACTGTAGCTACAGAGCTTTGGAACACTTGCCTGGCAGGGCAGATGTGGGCCTGAGGCCCGGGCCACGAGGCCATAGGAAGCTGAAGATGAAGAGACAAACAACGTAGGAAGCTGAGCTGCCTCAGTCTCAAAAGGTATGGCCATGACCTCAGGGGTTTGAAAGGATGGAACCATGACATTCTGTGTTTTGTCAGAGTTGAATTGACACTCAGTTGGGCTTAGGGTGCTCCTAAAGCCAATGAGGCAGAGTTTCTGTCCAAGTGGGCCTCAAAGGCAGAGTTGTAGCACAGGGCCAGGGGTCTCCACTCAGAATCCAGAGAGTGTGGCCAATACCTAGAGTCTGGAGGGCAGGGCCATTGTGTAAAGTGTCTCAGAAAGTGGAAGATTATTTCCAAAGCTTTGAGGGCTAATATAATGTGTTCTGCTGATTCACTTGTTGCCTGTTAATGCCTTCTTTCCCTGCAATTTCTCCCATTTGTAATGGAATGTCTAACTTGTGCCTGTTCTGTCATTGTACCTTTAGAAGCAGATAGCTTACCTTCTAGGTTTCACAGATGTAGAACAGTTTTTGAATTTTGGACTTGGAACTGAGTTAAGACTTCTATCATATGGGATGGACATGAGTTTGCTATGATGAGATGAATGTGTTACATGTTTCAATGGGCCAAAGGGTGGGATGTCATGGATTGAATTGTGTCTCCCCCAAAATATGTGTAGCCATGTGGCTGGGCCATGATTCCCAGTATCTTGTGACTGTCCTCCATTTTGTGATTTTCCTAAATTGTATGTTAAAGGATTAGGGTGGGACTGTAAATCCCTTTGCAGAATCACCTCCCTGCTCCACTGTAAAGGGAGTTTCCCTGGAGTATGGCTTGCCCCACCCTTAATCCTTTTATCCTGCAAGAGATAAAAGGAAAAGGAACCAAGCAGAGAATCGGGAAGCTCACACTATCAAGAAAGAAGCACCGAGAGCAGAGCACGTCCCTTGGACCCAAGGTTCCTGTGCAGAGATGCTCTCACTGGACGTGGGCTTATCCTGTCGGACTGTAATGATTTCTCATATGGAATGGACTGTAACTTGTTAATGGGTTTGCAGCTTACCAGACTGTGAAATGAAAGCTTCTCCTTGTGAAGGCTTCCACTCGTGGTGTTTTCTGTTACAGCAGTACCCGGTGACTAAGACATGGTGCATGTGAGGGAATCGAGCCCCAGATGATTTGAGGCACAGCCATTAGACTCTTCCCAGGTGAGGCCTCAGACATCTTGGGCAGAGAGAACACTGCCACAGTATTTTGTCTGAATTTTTTACTCAATCTTTGTGCACAATATAATGGTTGTTTAAGCCAGTAAGTTTTGGGGATAATTATAGAACCAAAAAAATATACATAACACAGCATTTGCCAGTTCAAGAGTTTTTACTATCTTGTACAATGTAGTGAATCCAGTTACATCTTTACAATTGTGGAACCGTTGCTAACAGAAACTTCCACAGTTTCCGTCCCCATAAAAAGAAACTGAGTGTTAGCTAATCAAAAATCTCCTCTTTCCATTTCTGTCTCATCTCTTATAAGCAAGTAATCTAATCCCTATATATTTGTCTCTTCTATGTGTTTGTCTATATGTTTTTCCTTTTGTGACTATTTGATATCTCAAATCCACTGCTGTTGAGTCAATTCTAACTCATAGCAATGCTGTTAGGACAGAGTAGATTGCTCCATAATGTTTCCAAGGAGCACCTGGTGGATCTGAACTGCTAACCCTTTGGTTAGCACCCACAGCTCTTAACCACTACACCAGGGTTTGTGAAAGGTTTTCAAGGTTCATTCACGTTGTGCCATGTATCAGGACTTCATTGCTATCAATGACAGAAAAGCATGTCATTGTTTTGTTTATCTGTTAACATTTTGTTTATCTGTTGATGAACACTTGGTTTTTACTACCTTTTGTATACTGAGGACAGTAATGCAATAAACATTGATGTACCAGATCCTATGCTGTTCGCTACTCTGTTATGTGGCCTCCCCTGTCTCTTCTAGTACCCTCCCTTGCAACAGTGTGGCAATAAGATCATGGTGGCAATGACACAACAGCAAGACTCAATATGACACACATGTCAGATTCAGTTTGTATTGAAGTAATTGCAGAGGGACCCTACAGAGACAATCTAAAGCTCCACCACCCAAACTGACTGAACCCCACATAACTGATAATGTAAGACTCAAGCAGCTGATGCAGCATTAAACAAAAGTTTGCAAGTTATCTGAGTTTCAGAACATAGGGGAGAAAACAGAAAACACAGAGATTATTATTGAAGAACTGCCGGCAGAAAACTTTCCTAATATCATTAAAGATGAGAAGCTGACCATCTAAGAAACTGAATGAACCCCATATAGAGTAGACCCTATAAGAAAATCACCAAGGCACATCTGATTACACTCACTAAAACCAGACAGAAAAAAAATCTGACAGCAGCTTGAGGAAAACAGAAGTCACAGAGGGGAAACAATAAAACTAAGCCCTGATTATTTGCCAGAAGCCATGCTGGCAAGAAGGCAATGGAATGACATATATAAAACCCTATAAGAAAATTTAAAAAATAGCCAACTGAGAATAACACAGTCTACAAAACTCTCATTCAGATATGATGGAGAAATTAGGACATTTCCAGATAAACAGAAATTAAGGGAATATGCAAAAAACAAACCAAGATTGTTAAACAAGTTCTTCAGTCTGAGGACAAACAACATCAGACCACAGCCTGAATCTAGGATGCAAGATTGTACCATCCAGATACCAACCTCTGAAATAAACTCTCAAGAACAACCTGAAATCAAAAGAATGACATCATGTAATCAGATAGGTTAATCTGTGAATGACAACAACATCACAACAATAAAGAGGAAATAAATGGTGTACACATACATAGAACTTTCTAACAAACTTGAAAGTAACTACAGACTGGTTTAAAATTAGAAGACAAGGGTAAATTTCAAGGTAACCACAAAGAAAGTTAGTAAAACTACTCATCAAGATAAAGAAGGAAAACTTAAGTCTCAATAAAAGCAAAATCTACAGCAAAAACGGAAATGAAAAGGAAAGGAAAAGGAAATCGACAAACCAAAGCAACACACACACACACACACAAAAAAAGCACTATAATATGACAGAAAAAAAACTCACCTCTATCAACAATTACACTGAATGTAAATGATCTGAACACATCAATAAAGAGACTGAGATTGACAGAATGGATTAAACAGAACAGAACAAAACAAAATAGCATTCATCAGTATGCTGTTCACAAGAGACATACCTTAGAAACAAAGATGCCTGGTAGTAGTACAGCAAAAGACACTTTGACCAAAGAACAGAATTAAGGATACAGATGTAAATCCACCCACATATGGTCACCAGATGTTCAGTAAGGGCCCTGTTTTCATCATATGGGAAAAGGAAAGGTTTTTTAGCAGATGGTGTTGGCAAAACTTGACATGGAGCTAACTGAAGGACATCATGCTGAGGGAAATGGGTCGATTACAGTAGAGCAGGTGTGGTGGGAGACCATGGCTGTGAAAACTCATGGAAAGGATCCACAGAGAGAAAAATAGTCTTTGATGATTACCAGAGAGGGAGGGGTGAGGATGGATGGATAGATAGGTAGATAGACAGATAGATGAAAGGAAAAAAGAAAAAGATTTGACTGTCCCCTGAATTGTTATCTAAAAGCAACCGAGTCAAAGGAATTAACCAAAAAGAAATCTAAAACATGAATGTGCAGAACTACAGCTCCAAGAAAAGACCACACTCGATGGTTCATCGGAATGGAGGGTCCCCTGAGTATAGGGCACCCAGACTCTGTTAACCCAGAGCTGAAACCAGTACTGAAGCCAACTCTTAAGACAAAGATTGGGCTGGACAGTAAGGCCTACAACGGTGCTGGCCAAGATTATGCCTGAGCAGCTCCTCGCTGGAGGGGAATTGAGAGGACAGAGGGGCACAAGAGGTGGTTGAATGAATACAGGAAGTGCAGGGTGGAAAGGAGGAGTGTGCCATTATTGGATAGTGGTTGAGGGAAAGCAGAGTTGCGTAGTAGTGTGTGTTCATGGTTTTATATGGCAAACTGATTTGGATTGGAAATTTTATTTAAAGCATAATAAAATGTTTTGATGAAATAATTATTATAGTAAATATTATTACTATAATAATTATTTTAGTCAGCACTCTTGATGCCTCCTCCTGAGTGGGTTTCGGACAGCGGAGGGACGCGGCGGACCCCCCTCCTCCCCCTGGCACTCCCGATCTGTCAAGGCCTGGTGTCCCCTCCATCCGCCCCCTCCCCCGCCCCCGTCGGAGCTGGCCCCCAAGTTTGCTGCGACAAGGCGGGCCTGTCCACGACTTGACCCACACGAGGTAACAACGGACGGGCGGGTTCCGGCGTCCGGAAGAGCCGGGCCGCGGCTGTCCACGCGCAGCCGCTCCCCCGGGGCCGCGGGAGGCGAAGGGAGGGCCTGCGGGAGCCGCCGCGCAGCGCTCCCAGCCCACGCGGAGGGGCGGAGCCCTCCGTGGGAGCCCAGTGCCCGGCCCCCCGAACGGCGCGGCCGGCGCGCTCGGCGGGCAGCGTCCTCAACCGGAACCCGCCCGGCCCGGCGCCCGCGCCTCAGGGGCGGGGCGGGGCGGAGGGGCGGGGCGGGGCGGGGCGGAGGGGCGGGGCGGGGCGGGGCGGAGGGGAGGGGCTTCCGCAGGGAGCCAGCCGCTCGCCACGCCCACAGGGCCGACCGCCGCCGGGACGGGGCGCCCTGGGCCGGAAGAGCTCGCGGGTCCGGCGTGGACTCGGGCGGGTCGGCTTGCGCAGGCGCGCTGGGGGCTGGTCGCGCCCTAGGGGGCGGGGCCTTCCCGGCGGCCTCGTGGGCTTCGTGGGCTCCGCTGCCGCCGCTGCCGCCGCTGCCGTCGCGAGGGTCGGCTCCTTGCTGGGGCGCTCTGAGCTGCGGCTCCAAGGCGGGCGAGCAACCATGCAGGCCTCAGACAACGGCGCAGGCGGGGCGGCGGGGGCGGCGGGGGCGGCGGGGGCGGCGGGGGCGGCGGGGGCGGCGGGGGCGGCGGGGGCGGCGGGGGCGGCGGGGGCGGCGGGGGCGGCAGGAGGTGCCGACGGCCCACAAGGCCAGGGCGGCTCCCATGGTCGCCGAGTCCAGGGCGGCCATGACAGTCTCTTAGACCTGAGCGGCCCCGACGATCGCGGAAGCCAGGGCGTCGCCAGTGACCCCCTAGACCAAAGCGGCCCCAGTGATCCCCGAGGCCGAGACGGCTCTGACAGTCCCCGAGGCGAGGGAGGCACCGAAGTTCTCCGAAGCAGCACGGATGGCCGCCCAGACCAAAGTGGTGCCGATGGTCCGCGAGGCCAAGGCAGCACCGACAGCCCCCGAGGGCAAGGCGACTCCGATGGGTCTCGCTGCCCTAGCAGGCAGCATGGCCCCAGGAGTGCCCGAGAGAGTGGTCACAGTGGCCTGGGTGATGCAGGCGGCCTTGGTGACCGAGCTGGTCCTGCAGGCCCGGACAGCCCCAGGGATGCCAGCGGCGAGGGAACCGTGGGCACGCCTCTTGAGCACACTCATCAGGTCCAGCAGGCACCGCATGCCTGTGAGCTGGATGGAGCTGCGGTGCCTAAAGCCCGAGGGCCAGCAAGCCAACTGCTGAAGTTGTATCCTTTCCCAGGAGAGCAGCCCCACCCCACCCCAGCAACCGTCATTGCTGGTGCCGGGGGCTGTCGGGGATTGGAGGTTGTTCGGCCACGGGTTGAGCTGAGAGAGAGACAGAGAACTGAGGGGAGGGGGAACCGCCTGGGGAGGCCTGATAGGACAGGGACCAGGGAGGCCTGAAGGGCTGGAGGAGGAAGAGTAGGGCTAGGAGCGGTGGATGCAGAAAGAAGGCTGACAAAGGTGACTGAATGGCGAGGGTCATAGCAGATGTCCTGGTGAGCAGCAGGCCTGGGAGGGACAATGAGTGTGGGGCACCAAGCCAGTATCGGGTGATGCCTTAATCCTGGCCCCCAGCACCCTCACGGTGCCTTTCCAGTCTCCCCTGGAGGTAGACATGGCCCGGCGGGCCCTGGCCCCTTATTCCCAGCGCTTTCGGGGAGTGATTAAAGAGCAGCTGACAGTGAACGGCAGCTTCCTGGCTGTGTAAGTGTGGGAAGGGCCGGGTGGCAGGTATGCGGGCTCACCTCCGCAACAGGGGAGCTGTAATGGAGACAGGGAGACACTTAAATACTAGTTTAAGTAAGTTTTATAAGAAACTGCTAGCCTTAAAAAAAAAAAAAGTAGTTATACAATTTTACACTTCCGCCAACCATGTGGAACTTTTCCAGCCATTCTACTTCCTTGCAACCGTTTGATGTTGTCCATCTTTAGCCGTTCTTGTGGGTGTGTAGTTGTATCCCGTGATTTTGAGTGGCAGCATCCTGGCTGGGGTAGCGGGTGCCCAGGCTAACCTGAGAAGCAGGGGAGCTGTAAGGGAGACAGGAAGTATTCCAGTCATCTAGTGCTGCTATAACAGATACACCACAAGTAGATGGCTTTTAAAAGATAAACTTGATTTTGGCACAGTACAGTAGGTAAAAGTCCAAATCCACTGTGTCTGCTCCAGGGGAAGTCTTTCTCTACTGGCTGTGGATGATGCTCCTTGTCCTCGGTCTTCCCAAGATTGGAAGCTTCTGGATGCACAGAGACCCCGAGTCGTTTCATAAGGAGTTGCTCTAGTCCCCACACTGTGTCTCGGTAGCATGAGATCCCCAGAGATTACGTCAAGACAACATACAGTGTTACACACTGAGTCCTGCTGCACCAACCCAGCTGCTACCCTTCCTCTCTCGTTAACAACCTAGAGGCGGGTTTATAGCTTTCAGGAACATCACGCAGTACCAGGAATCACGGCTAGCCAAATTACTATGTACATTTTTTTGGAGGGGACATAGTTCGATCCATGACAGAGAGACACCTAAATACTAGGTCTAAGAAAGGGTCATGGTACACTTAGCACAGAACGGGTTTGTTAATTTTAACTTGGTTTTCTTTTTTCCCTCACTTTAGCAGGTTGACTGCTGAAACCCCTGCTCTTTTGCGAGTTTCTGTCAACACCTTCCTCGATCGTCTTTGCCTGGTGGTGCGGAACATTGAGAGCTTTAGGTCACCTCTTTCACTAAAAGTCGGCTGGAAAAAGGGGTCTGAGGCCTAAACTTGTGTCCCCTACTAGGCAGTGTATCCTTCCCTGGGCGTTGATTCCTAGAGTAGTTACCACTTCAGCCTGGGGGCCCACCTGTTGGCCTGCATCGGCCCTTGGGTTCTCTTGGCCCACTGCTTTTGTTTCCCTGTTGTTGGTGGAGGGGGAATCCTTAGTATGTTTGTCGCAGCAGAAAAAAAAACGGAGGTTCTAGTCCATCTCTGAGTTCCTTTGCAGCTCCTGCACTTCCAAAGTTTCTTGTCCTTGGGTTGGAGGGGAGCTTCTGGGATCCAGATATTCCAGTAGTCCAGGGTAATTCAAGACAATTTGGGAGATGGAAGAAAATGAGAATCACCCATGTCCTGTTGTCCAGCACTCACAACTGCCAGCATTTTGGAATTTCTTGTTTTGTTTCTAGTTTCATCTATGTATTACAGTTACAGCAACACTAAATAAAGTAAAATTTTTGCAAGTTTAACACTGACTTCTGTTGTTGTTGGCATTACATTTTTCCTGACTTTTTCTGTTAAACATTTGAGCTTTTTCTGTTAAACATTTGAGCTTTTTCAGTTTCCAGAACCTCGTCAGAAACAGGCTATTGAATGGATGGGTAAAAGGTACATTAAATGAAATTTCAGTATATTTCAGTGCTTCCCACTTTTCATCTTCTTAAGGGTAAAGGTAGATAGGATTCTTGTATTCTTGTTGCCATGAGTGGTAATTTCCTTCAGGTGAATTCCAACAGGTAGAATTCTTTGAAGTTTTTACTTCTTTTCCATTATTTAAGGTTCTTGATCTACGGTACAAGGTTTCTCTGTAAAAAATGCTAACACCCACCAGCATTCAGGTTTTCCCCACTTCCTGTCAAAGTGAAAAACAAGCAAACAAAAAAACCCTGGTTTCCATGAGGAGAGCAAACAATCCTAAAACACTAGCAGAGACAACAGGTAGAGTATTTTAGCAGAACAGGGTGGTGGTCCCTGTAAAGTACCTTGTATCCTGCAAGATTGCTAAGATTCCTCTGTACTTCCCAGAGATGCTTCATAGATTCCATCAAATTTTCTGCAGAGACCACGATGCTGACTGCAGACGAAGGCAGCAGGACATCTTCGTTTCCAGTCTGTCCCCTGCTTGCATTCATTGATTGCTGTCCCTGATAAAGAGTTTTGTTTTCCTGCTGCTTTGTAGGCCTGATTATTTCAGGCTTCGTGTCAGACATCGTGAATTTGTTTTTTCCTTTTTTAATATTTTATTGTGCTTTTTAAGTGACAGTTTGTAGTTCAAGTAAATTTGCCCTATGAAAACCTGGTACCCAAACTTGTGCAGCTCCACTGCTCCGTGTGACAACATACTCCTACTTTCCACCCTGTACTTCCTCTATCCAGTCAGCCACCTCCTGTCCTCTCCACCCTCTCCGCTCACCTCTAGACAGGTGATGTACAGAGCCTCATGTATGTGTTTAAGCTAAGAAGCACATTCTTCCCAGCATCACACTTGTGTCTTATAGTTCAGTCCAGTCCTTGTCAGTAGAGTAGACTTCAGTACTGGTTTCAGCTCTGGAATAACAAAGAGTCTGGGAGCCATGTCCTCATGGGATCCTCCAGTCTGACAGACTATCACATCTGGTCTTTTAGTAGAGTTCTGGTTCTACGCACCCATTTTTCTCCCACTACCTCAGGGAATTTACGTTGTGTTCGCTGTCAGGGCAGTCTTTGGTGGTGGCCAGGCACCATCTAGTTCTTCTGGTCTCAAGCTGATGTAGTGTCTGGATTATACAGCACCTGCTGTCTGCTGGGGTCATATTTTCCTCTTTGATGTCCTTTGTTCTCCTCTGCTAAGGTAGATTGGCACAAACTGATGCTACTTAGATGGCAGCTTGGTGGCTTTTAACACCCAGAAACCACTCACCAAAGTGGTACTCGGAACACTATTAAAAAAAAGTTATGCCAATTAGCATAGATGTCCCCTGAAACCATAGTCAGAAGACCCATCTTTCTGCTACTCTGTCCTTCAAAATGTTAGGTGGTATTTAGAAACCTTTTAGCTTGTTTTATAGTTCAGCTGTGCTAAAATCCCCTCTATTGTGTGCTGTCACTCCCTTTAAGTAACCTAATTCCTGTCTGTTACACGTCTGTGAGTCAGCATCCACTCGACAGCACTAGGTTTGGGTTTTTAGATACATCTGTGAATACCATCCTCCCTCTCCCCACCCTCATAACCATCAAAGATTATTTTCTTCTGTGCTTAAACCTTTTATTAACTCCTTATAATAGTGGTCTCATACACCATTTGTTCTGTTGCAGCTAAAACTAAATTTCACTCAACATAATGTCTTCCAGATGACTCCACGTTATCAGATGTTTCCCAAGATCATCGTTGCTTTTTATCATTGCATAGTATTCCATTGTGTGAATATACCATCATTTGTTTATCCATTCGTCTGTTGGTGGGCATCTAGGTTGATTCCATCTTTTTGCTGTTGTGAACAGGGCAACAATAAATATTCGTGTGCAAGTATCTGTTCATGTGACAGCCCTTATTTCTGTAGGATATATTCCAAGCAGTGGGTTTGCTCTGAATGATATGGTATTTCTATTTCTAACTTTTTAAGAAGGCACCCAATAGCTTTCCAAAGAGATTGTACCATTTTGCATTCCTACTAGCAGTGTAGGACAGTTCCAGTCTCTCCACAACTTCTCCAACATTTGTTGTTTTATGTTTTTTGGATTAATGCCAAACTTGTTGGGGTGAGATGGTATCTCATTTGTTTTAGTCATCTGGTACTGCTCTAAGAGAGACACCATGAGTGGATGGCTTTAACAAAGAAAAGTTTATTCTTATGCAATTCAGTAGGCTACAAGTCCAAATTCAGAATGTCTGCTCCAGGAGAAAGGCTTTTCCTCTGTTGGCTCTGGAGGAAGGTCCTTATGTTGCGTCAGTCTTCGGTCGGAGAACATCTTGGTTCAGGAACCTCAGGTCTGAAGGACTAGCTCTTCTCCTGGTGCTGCTTTCTTGATGGTGTGAGGTTCCCAACTCTCTGCTTGCTTTCTTTTCCTTTTATCTCATGTAAGGTAAAAGGATAAATGGTGGTGCAATCCATACTCTAGGGGCACTCCCGTTACAGTAGAGCAGGGAGGTGACCTTAGGAAGGGATTTACAATTCCATCCTAATCCTCTTTAACAAACAGCATAGGAAAATCACAAGATGGAGGACAATCACACAATACCGGCAATCACAACCCAGCCAGAATTCTATACATATTTTTTGGGGGACACAATTCAATCCGTGACACCTTTCTTGGGAATAAGAATAAGGATCTCTTCCAGTTGGCTTACTGTCCTCCAAATTTCTTGGCAGAGATAAATCAGCATTTCCAGCACTGCATCAATTTGTTGAAACATCTCAATTGGTATTCCACAAATTCTTGGAGCCTTATTTTCATCAATGCCTTCAATGCAACTTCGACTTCCTCCTTCAGTACTATCAGTTCCTTATCGGATGCTACCTCTTGAAATGGTTGAATTTCGACCAGTTCTTTCTGGGATAATGACTCAGTGAATTCCTTCCCTCTTCAAGAGGTTGGATACCCACCCAAATTTTGATAGATAATGTCAAATTTCTCTTCATGTAGGTTACACGCATTTACCTGTCCATCAACACTGAGCTAGTCTGGTTACTCCCTCCCTCTACCCCTGCCATCTGCACTGCTGAAAAGAGGAGCCAAAACCTACATGTGGCTACTGGACACTTCAAGTATGGCAAGTCCTAACTGAGATGTAAGTGTAAAATGCACACCGGGTTTCAAACAGTATAAAAAAAGCAAAATATCTCTAACACTTTTTATAATGAGTGAGTGCTGAAGTAATATTATAGCCAATGTTGGGTTAAACAATCTAACCCCATTGCCATGGAGTCAATTCTGACTCATAGCAACCTTAAAGGAGAAAAGTAATAGGGTTTCCAAGAAGTGTCTAGTGGATTCAAACTGCTGAACTTTTGGTTAGCAGACATAGCTCTTTACCACTATGCCACCAGGATTTACTTACATAAACTAAGTAAAATTAATTTGTTCAAGATTACTTATATGTCCGTTAACAAATCTGTAAAATTTTAGCGTAGAACACTTTCCTGTCAAATTTATTGCTGAGTATTTTATGAGTCAGTCTAAAGTCTTATGTAAGTAAGACCTGAAGTTAGGATGGAAACTCTGGTGGCATAGTAGTTTATAACTATGGCTGGTAAACAAATGTTCAGCAGTTTGAATACACCGGGAAATCCTTGGAAACCATATAGGTCAGCTCTACTCTGTCCTATAGGGTCCCAATGAGTTGGAATGGACTCAACAGCAATGGCTTTATTTTTGGTCTGAAGTTAGAAAAAAATAGGCAATACACTCAGCACTAGAACTGAAGAAACAATTCAGACCTCGACTTCCATTCTAGAAGGATTCTATGGGCAAAATCCTGAGCAACACAAGAATCATCAAATGAAGATGGAAGGAAAACACAGGGTTACTGTACCAAAAAGAATTGCTGGACATACAACCGTTTCAGGAGGTAGCATGTCATCCAGAACCAGTGACACTGAAAGATGAAGTCCAAGCTGCACTGAAGGCACTGTCAATAAAGAAGACAGCAGGAAATGATAGAATGCCAGTTCAGATGTTTCAATGATGAATGTAATACTGGAAGCACTCATGCACTTGCCAAGAAGGGTGGGACACAGATACCTGGATGACCAACTGGAAGAGATCACTGTACTCATTTCAAAGAAAGGTATTCCAATAGAATGAAAAAAATTATCAAACAATGTCATCAATGTCACATAATTAAAATTTTGATGAAGATAATTCAAAACAGTCACAGCACTACAGCAACAGAAACTGCCAGAAATTCAAGCCAGATGCAGAAGAGGACACGGACTGAGGAATATCACTGCTGATGTCAGATGTCTTTTGTCTGAAGGCAGCAAATAACAGAAAGTTGTTTACCTATGTATTATTAACTATGCAAAGGCATTTGACTGTGTGGATCATAGCATATTACAGATAACGTTGCAAAGAACTGGCATTCCAGAACACTTAATTGTGTTCATAAGGAACCTGTGGCTTTTTGGCTTTTTTAAGGAACCTGAAGATAGAATAAGAGACAGTCATTTGAACAGAACAAGGGTATACTACATGGTTTAGAATCAGAAAAGATGTGCATCAGAGTGACATCTTTTCACCGTATGTTCTTCTGTATGTCGATCAAATAATCTGAGAGGCTGAACTATAAGAAGAATGTGACGTCGCGATTGTTGGAAGACTCATTAATAACCTGCAATGTGCAGATGACACAACTTTGCTTGATAAAAGAGAATTTAAAGCGCATACTGATGAAGTAAGTGGAGTTAAGAAATCAAAAGGACCCACTGCATTGGGCAACTCAGCTTCCAACGACCTCTTTAAAGTATTCGGAAGCAAACATGTCATCTGAGGACTAAGACGTGCTTGAGCCAAGTGATGGGATATTTAATTGTCTCGTATGCATGCGAAAGCTGTACAATCAATAGGGAAGACTGAAGAAGGATAGACACCTTTGAATTATGTTGTTGGCAAAGAATATTAAATAAACCACGGACTGCAAAAAGAATGAACAAATCCGACTTAGAAGAAGTACAAGCAGAGTGGTCCTTAGAAGCAACGATGGCGAGACTTTACTTCAAGTAGATTAGACATGTTATTGGGAGGGACCTGTCCCTGAAGAAACACACAATGCTTGTAAAGGAGAAGATCTGCGAAAAAGAGGAAGGCCCTCAAGGAGATGAATGGAGACAGTGGCTGTGCAACAATGGTCTCACATGTAGCAGCAGTCCTGAGGGTGGCTCTGCACAGCTTTTTCTTCTGTTGTACACAGGGTTGCTCTGAGTCAGAGCGACCCCATGGCACCTAACAACAGCATTGTTACTGTAAATGCTCTTTTTCCACCTTTGCTAGTTATTGCTTTTGTTTATAAAGGATACTGATTTTTGTATGTCAGCTATGCACTATGCCACCTTATTGAACTCTGTTATTGTTTGTAATAGCTATCCAATCATATTCCCTTGTGCGTGTTTTTTAGAACACTTACATCTTCCAAAAATGGTAATCCATTTACCTTCTGTTTTTAGGTTTTGGTGTTTATGACATTTCCTTGTCTGACTTTATCGTTTACCTCCAAAATAATATTAAACTATAGTAATGTATTTGTTCTATTTCAGACTTTAGCAGGATTGTTTCTGTTGTTGTTCTCATTAAATGTGATGTTAAATTTCGAGTCGATAAAGGTATATAATATGCAGGAAGTAGCCTCCAGTGTGGTTTTATTGAGAGTGACTTTATAAGAATGGATATTGAATCTTGCTAAAAACCTCCTTCATCTCTGTGGAGACATCATATGATTTTTCATTCAGTCCATGCAGAAGGTGAATTATAGTCACAGATTTTCTAATGTTGATCTAGGCTTATATTCCTCAAAAGAATCTTACTTTATAATTTTGTTTACATTGTCAGTTAGCTGCTCGATTCTGTTTGAAGAACATGCTTGACACTTCTCAAAGCTGAAAGAATGAATGAAAAAATTAAAGCTACATGTTGCAATACTGAAGGAATACATGGAAACTCTGTAGTGGTGGCTGGGAACTACAGCTGCTTACTAAAATGTTGGCAGTTCAAATCCACCAGACTGTCCTTGGAAATTCCATGGGGCAGCTCTACCCTGCCCTACAAGGTTGCTACGGGTCAGAATCAACTCAGTGGCAATGAGTGTTCAGTTATGGGTTGAAAGCTGAACTACATAGAAAGAATCAAAAGAAGATGGAAAGAATACACATAATCGCTGTGCCAAAAATAATTGGTTGACGTTCAATCATTTCAGGAAGTAGCATATGATCAAGAACCGATGATATTGAATGGTGAGGTCCACGCTGCAGTGAAAACATTGGCAAAAAAATAAGTCTTCAAGAATCAACAGAATATAAATTGACCTGTTTCAACAAATGGGTGCAGCACTGGAATCACTCTTCCATCTATGCCAAGAAATTTGGAAGACAACTATAGGGACAACCAACTGGACAAGTTCTGTATTTATGCCTGTTCTAAAGAAAGGTGATCCAACTGAATGTGGAAAGAATAAAAAAATATGATTAATATCACACAGAAGTCAACTATTGCTGAAAATCATTCAATACACCTCTTTCCACAGGTGTATCATTACAGTGACAGGGAACTTTCAGAAATTCTAGCCAGATTCAGAAGAGAACATAGAATGACATCAGTGCTGCCATATGGATAGCGACTAAAAGCAAAGCATATCAGAAAGATGTTTGACTGTGTTTTATTGGCTATGCAAAAGCATTCAACAATGAATCACAACAAATTATGGATTTCGATATGAAGAATGGAAATTGCAGAACACTTAATTGTCCTCATGAGAGACCTGCGAATAGATCAAGAGGCAGCTGTTTGAACAGAACAAGGAGACACTGAGTGGTTAAGTCAGGAAAGGTGTGCATCATAGTTTATCTTTTCACCAAATTTATTCACACTGAATGTGGAAAACTGAACAAATAATCTGAGAAGCTGAAATACAGAAAGGATAACAAAGCATTGGGGTTGGTGGAAGATTCATTAATAACCTGTGATATGCAGATGACACAACTTGCTGGAAGTGAACAAGACTTGAAGCATTTACTGATGAAGATCAATGACTATAGCCTTCAGCATAGATTACACCTTGACAAAAAGAAACTAAAGTCCTCACAACTGGATCAATAAGCAGCATTACGATATATGGAGAAAAGACTGAAGCTGTCAAGGATTTCATTTTACTTGTGTTCACAATCAACACCCGTGGAAGCAGCAGTCAAGTAATCAAGTGACATCTTGCATTAGATAAATCTGCTGTAATGGGCCTTTTTAAAGTTGTGAAAGCCAAAACTGTCACTTGAAAGGTTGAGCTCTGCTGTCTTCTCTTTCCACAGGTGTAATCAGATATAATTGCTAAGTATTCCACCCTGCAAGGTCCATGTGTGTAGTCGCCGTTTATGTTGGTGATAAAAGGCGTTTGCGGTGAATAAGTCACTGGTCTTGCATAATTCTGTCTTGCATCTCCAGCACAGCTTCTATCACCAAAGCCATATTTTCCAAATGCTAATTCTTCTCTGTTTCAAGATTTTGCATTTCATTAACCAGTAATTGTCAATGCATCTTTATTGCATATTTGGTCAATTGTGAACTGTAGAAGCTGATAAGAATCTTCATTTCTTCATCTTTGGCCTTAGTACTTGGTGCATAATTAATCCTAGGCCTGCACAAAAGCACATGTACTTATGTATGTAATGTTTTTAAACAAAATCTATCATAGAAGTCTTGTTAAAAAATAGAAAAAAAAAAAAAAAAACCCAAATGCCCAAGTCAACACAACAGTCCTCTAATCCACTGAGTGCCCTGAACTCCTCTCTGTCATTCTCTTGTCCTCATGTCTTTCCCTGTACCCTTGACAAGGTAACCCAAAATGGGCCAATCAGAGTTTCTCTTTAAGGGATGTGAACCTGGAACAGTGACACAGAGTTGGAAAGTGGTTTAGGTCAGTTGATAACAGCTCCTTGGAGAAACCTGTTCTGAGTTCCTACTAATGAAGTTCCCCAGAACGGATCAGGTTCCTGGCCCTCCTGGTACGCTGGCATCTGCTTCATCCACCAGCCCCCTTCTTGACTCATCATTGACATCTGTGAGCTTGCTTGCAGAATCAGTTGCTCAGAGCCTGACCAATTCTTTAATGGTGGTGACATGACTGGACTTGTGCTCCAGCACAGCTCCCTCACCCACCCTGTCTAGGCAACTATAAGACTCACATCCAGTTCTGCTTAGGGCTCTAAGCCCTCTCCACTGCACCCTGTGTTTTGCTTGTTGTTGAGACAGAGACTTAGAGAAATGGCTTTGGCACATCTGGCTGACCAACACTGCTCCTCCAGTGTCATCTGGAAAGCCTAGCTCAGCCTGCTTCTCAGGGAGCACAAGATCACCTGAGCCCCCAGACGTGCTGCAGTGTGACCAGGACAAACTCAGCAGCCTCTTGTAGACACACGAACTTCTCTCATCTGGGCCAACCCCGCCTGCTCCTGTTCCAAGAAACGTTTTTTCCTTATCCCAAGCTCTGAAGAAAGGAAAATCCGTGCTGACTGACGTTTTGAGTGCAGGTTAAGCCCCATGCAGCCCTGTTGTCTCCCGCCCCGCTCTTAGTAATGCTTAAGCATACCTAGCTCCCCACAAATGCTCCCCTTAGAACCTGGGAGACCTATCCAGGCCCAGAGGTATCAAACTCTCACATGTTTACATGACACACATGAGACTACATCTTAGGCACAGGTTTGTAGACCAAGTGCAGTGAGGCCTCTATTGTCAGCCTAGTAGGAAAAGGAAGCAGAACACTCCATGATTCTGAGGAAGGCAAGTTACCAAGACTCAAATCTGGGCAGCCAGGTTCACACCCTCAGCCATGCCACCTGGTTATAGTTCCCCACCTGGCCTTGTCACCATCCATGCGAACCATTTGTCTTTCTCATCCACCTCTCATGAGGAATGTCCTGAGAAGGAACTCAGGAGGCTACCTGGAGCCTTGATTCAAGAGAGCAAGACAACAGAAACGGCGAGTATCTGGCAGGGTGAGGACAGTGAGAAGAGGCGAGGAGTGGTGATAAAAGAATAGAAACAGGGAGCTGCAGAGACTCATAGAGCCTTGGGAGAGCCATTCCCAGAACCACTTGTTAGGGACAAGTGTTAGAACTGGCCATTGGAAAGGATAATTTTTGGTATATCTTCCAGTGTACTTCTCCCATTCCACTGGACAAGCAGGACTTTATAGTAAATTATATTTTTAAAAAAGCGTCTCCCATTACAAGCACTGGCCTGGAATAGCACTGAGAGTTTCCTTGGGGCAGGACAGCCTTTCATCATCTATCAGAGACAAAAGCATTTCTTTCTCTTACACTCTTTGGCTCTGTGGTCTGAGTTGTATAAAGAAGAAAAAAGAAGCCAAGTGGGAGTTCATATGGTAATAGAGGACAGTTGACATCATTCTATTCCCTGTTCATTTATGTCATCTCCAGCTAGTGGTTCTCAAAGTGCGGTCCACACGCTAGCACCATCAGAATCATTTGGGAGGGGTTATTCAAGAAAAACACACAGAATCTTAGTAATAACATTGAGCTTTGTGGGAGTTTAACTTGTGCTATTGCTACCCCCTTCTTCAGTCTCTGCTTGTTATTGTTTTAAGAAGCACTGAGCCCATTGTGACTCATAGCAACCTTATCTACAACAGGACAAAATACTACCCAGTCCTGCACTAGCCTCACAATCAATGTTACATTTGAGACCATTGTTGCAGCTCTTGTGTCAGTCCATCTCATTGAGGGCTGTGCTGGTGAAGGTTGTGTGTCAACTTGGCTGAGCCATGAATCTCAGTGGTTTGGCAGTCATTATAACGTCACAGTTACTTCTGTGATGAGATTTGATGTACTGTGATCACCTCCATCACGGGATCTGCTGTGACTAGTCAGTCAGTCAAAAGGGAGTTTCCTTGGGTATGTGGACAGCATCAAATAAATGTGAACATTCTGGTTGGACTCTTGGGGCTTTGCTGTCTCTTTAATATGCAGTTGGCTACTGTTCTTCTGTCTTCTCAGAACATGAGCTAGCAGGTTACCTGCCATGTTGCCTGAAAAACATGGGATTTGTTAATCTTCTCAGCTTGTGAGTAGGAGCTTTGCTCTTTCACACTCAAACTTAGGTTTTTCAGTCCCTGTGGCTACATGAGTCAGGAGATGCCTCTAACCTGACCGACAGACTTGGGGTGTTCCAGCATCTGCAACTGCATGAGCCATTTCCTTGATATAAATCTCTTTCTGCATGTATTGAATATTCTGTGGACTATTTAAAGAACGAGTGAATCTGTTTTAGATGAAGTACAGCCAGAATTCTCCTTAGAAGCAAGGATGGCCAGTCTATGTCTCATAAACGTAGGGCATGTTTACAGGAGACATCAATCCCTGGAGAAGGACATCATGCTTACTAACATAGAGGGTCAGTAAAAAAAGAGGAAGAGCTTCAAGGAAACGAATTGACACAGTGGCTGCAAAAATGAATTTAAGCATAACAATGATTGTTAGGATGGTGAAGGACCAGGCAGTGTTTCACTCTTTTGTACACAGGCTTTTATGAGTCAGAATGGACTCAACAGTACCTAACAACAAAAACAACATTGATATTTATACACTTTACTGGTTTTGATTGTCTAGAGAACCTGTCTTAAATCATTTGGTACCAAGAGAGGATTTACAGAACAAAATTGTAAAGATGAATTTTCTAAACTCAAGTCTGGTTAGTCTAAAAGATGTTGATGACTCTGCTTCCAGTATTAAAAACGACATTGCTAATCCATGGCATAAGGTGGCAATACATATAAGCAAATTATCACCACCAGTATATCAAGTATCAATGAAGGGCAAGGCTTTAGGTGATTGTATGTGTGATACTTTTCTAGTTTTGTCACAATGAGAAATAGAAGGAAGCTCGTTGGTTGATCCTGCCTTTGCTGGACAAACTAGTGAAATAAACAGATAAACTCAGGGCTTCAGAATCAAAGATCAAGCACTACATGAATGATCTCATAGTTTCCACTTGTACCATGAAAGAAAACCTTATTTCTTGTAGTAACAGAGCTGATATTGCTGAAAACCAAACCAACAGTCTTGTTGTAAGGTAGTTGAATTACAGTGACAACTCATTGCAATTTCTGAGGTATCTGAAGTCAAAGTGAGGGCACTGACTGGGACGAAATTGGATCTTGAAACTTGGAATGGGGAAATACGGGCAAATAATCATGAAGCTAGAGACACTGAGCCCCTAAATTCCACTGAACCACTTCTACCAATGAAACCAGCCTTCTCACTCTTATCTGAAGAGATTACTACATGTTTGTCTGCTAAACCACCCTCCCCAGTAAAATCATCACCCCCTTCAACCACATCACCAACCACCAAGGCCAAAGATGAAGAAATTGAAGATGTTTGCCAACTTCTGCTTTTGGAAATTAATCAAACATGCAATCAAGATCCATTCATGATTACAGGTGATCAGAATGTGAAAGCTGGAAACAAAGAAGGATTGGCTGTCCTGGAAAACATGCTCTTGGTGACGGAAAAGATGTTGGAGATGACGTGATAGAAATTAGCAACACCAATGACTTCTTCACTGCAAGTAAGTTTTTTCAGCTACATAGATGGTGACTACACATGTGGACCTTGACAGATGAAATACACAGAAACTCAATCGACTACATCTGTGGAAACAGAAGATGGAGAAGCTCACTATCACCAGTCATCAAGGCCAAGGACCAACTGTGGAAGAGACATGAAGTACAACCATAAGCACATCCCACTTGTATTTAGAGACTGTCTCAGGAACAGTTTTGATGGATTGAACATTAATGACTGAAGATCACAGGAGTTATGGAATGACATCCAGGACATCCTTCACGAATAGGACAAAAGGTCACTAACAAGACAGAGAAGTGGCGGCCAAGAAGGCAGAGAGACACACATCTCCTCGATTCTGTCTGAGAACTAAGCTCTAGAATAATAAGTGTGGACATTCTGGGAGGCCCAAGATCTGGCATAGCACTGTGAGATTGGACTGAGTGACAGGAAAGGGGGAATGACCTCTGTCAGAAGTGAGGCAGCAGCACACTGCATCCTGCTTCTGCTGACACATCATTTAAGGAGACTGCAGGTACAGGCACCTTCTTTGTTATCTGGGAGGTGGGGCCTGGGTCTGCTGAGCCTGTGAGCCTGGCACACTAATGTGCTGAACTCCAGTGCTTAAGTGAACAGTGTATACTGCAGCAGAGAGACTGAGCTTGGGACAGCCACATCTTGAGAGTCTGGGTGCTGACCAAAGGTGCCAATGCCCCTCACCCCTCTTTTCTCTGAGCTGCACTATGGATTCTGCTGACTCACTGCAAGAAGGGCAGCCTAGGCGGGACACTATCTTGGTCAGCTGAGAGGCAGATTAAGCCATACCTGAGGTCTCAGCTGGGACTCATTCTCATGCTCAGCAACAATGCCTGTCTGGAAAGTGCTTCTCCAGCAGAAAAGCTGTTTCTGAGACAATCTTACCTAGGGATCATTGTGGGACCTGTTGGCCAAGGGCAGAAGTTCCCTAACCCCTCCATTTTTTGAGTCATATCACAGTGTCTAGTGACAGCCTACGGTGCACTGTCATTGTCAGCCAGCAGGCAGGGCTTGCCTGGCTGCTCGTGGTGGCTGCTGGACATGCCTCTTTCAGCAGTAAGGCAGCTTTTAAAATAAGACCACCTGGAGAATGCAGTAGCAACTGGCGGTTGAGTGGGTTGGTGGCGTTTCCACCACCCTTCAGTGAGCTGCATCATAGCATCAGCTGATGGCCCCCCAGAGACTCCAAAGTAGGGCACTGTCTCTCAAGAGGCAGGGCCTGCCAACACTGACAGCCTGGCTGCTCTCAGCACCTGCTGGACTGTGCCCATCTCAGCAAAAAGCAGTTTTTAGGTTAAATGCATCTATGAAGAACAGCTGTCCTGGGCAGCTAAGTACGGGAGCATCCTTCCCCAAGCTGCACCATAGGCTCAACTGACGTAACGCTGGAGAGTTGTCACAAGTAACTCACCACTTTTAGCAGCCAGGAGGTGGGGCCTGCCACCCCTGAAAGCCCAACTGGGTCCAGTCACTAGAGAACACAGAGACAGCTGGCAACCAAACATAGCAGTGTACATATTCCCCTCATAGAACTATGCCATAGCTCCTGTTGGCATAACACTAGAGAAACCATCAATATCTGACAATTTAAAGAAGCAGACCACTATGGCTCCAGAAAATTACCCAAATAAAGAAACTTCCTAGATGAAGAAGACTTTCTGAAATTATCAGACATAGAATGCAAAAGAATTATGTATAGAGCCCTCCTAGAGATTAAACAAAATGCAACAGAACAAAATGAAAAATTAAGTAAGCTATATGAACTGCTAGAACATCAATGATCTGAAATCCAGCAGATTAATAATAAAACTACAGATTTAGACAATTCAATCCAAAGCCACAAGAGCAGGATTGAGGGGGTGGAAGCCAAAGTTAGTGAGCTTCAGGACAGAGCAATCAACACCAGTATTTATGAGGAGAAATCAGAGAAAAGAAATAAGAAAAATGAAGAAGCATTAAAAAAAATGTGGGGCTGTATCAAAAGGAATAATCAAATAATTAGAGTTCCCAAACAGGGACGGATAGCAGAAAATACAGAGACAATTGTTGAAGAGTTGCTGACAGAAAACTTTCCCGAAATTATGAAAGAGAACATAGATATCCAAGATGCCTATCAAATGCCACAAAAACTACACCCTGAAAGACACCAGACATATAATCAAGCTTAATAAAATGAAACATAAAGAGAGACACTTAAAGGCAGTGAGACTTAAAAAAAACAACTAACGTACAAAGGGAAGCCCTGTAGGCTTTCACCTGAATTCTCAGCAGAAACCATGTTGGTAAGAAGGCAGTGGGATGAGACAGTTGAAGCCCTGAACAAGGAAAAACTTCTAATCAAGAATTAGATGTCCTGAAAATTTGCCTCTCAAATGTGAAGGTGAAGTTAAGATGTTCATAGACAAGCAGAAGCTTAGAGACTTTGTGAAAACCCAACCAAGACTACAAGAAATACTGAAAGAAGGTCTTTTTTAGAAAAACAAAAGCAACAAATGTGCACTTAAAGATGCAATGCAGGACATAGCATCCAGAATCCTATTCAGCTAGGGAAGTCGCAAAGTTCAATAAAAGCTACAATACTAAAAGAAGGGAACTGGTGGTTTTAACATGAAAACTAACATCACCACAATATAAAGAGGGATATATTACAATAGATATAACCCTTTCAGATGGAGAGGAAATTAAGAAGATATACAGAAGTTAAAGACTGATTTAAATTTAGAACATAAAGGGGATTAAAGGAGTAACCGCAAAGCAAACTAACAATGTGACATATCAAAACAAGAAATGTTACATAAGAGTCTCAACAAACACAAAACCAACACCCATAAAGAAAGTCAATCCAGAAGAGAATATTAAGAGAAAGAAAACATTAACAACACCAAAGTAAAGACAACAAAACGACAGCACTAAATACATATGTATCAATAATTGCACTGAAGGTAAATGGATTGAAGTCTCCATGAAAGAGGCAGATAAAAACAGCTTGGATCAAAAAACACAATCTGCCTATGTATCACTTACAAGAAACACACTTTAGACTCAAAGATATGAACAAACTGAAAATCAAAGAGTGGAAAAATATATACCAAGCTGTCTTAGGCTGGGTTTTCTAGGGAAGCAAAAGCAGTAACACGTGTAGGTACAAGGAAAGATTTATAATATATATATATAGACAGATAGATAGATACAAATATAGGAAACAGCTCACGTAATCACAGAAGCTGAATGTCCCAAGCTCTGGCACAAGCCTCACGTGTCCACGGAAGCTGAGGAACCCAAGGTCAGCAAGTCAGAGACCAGAGTTGCAGATCACCGGTTGTGTAGGTCACTGGATCCCAAGCTGGTGGTGAGACGAAGCGACAGAGGCTGGAGGTCGGTGGATTCCAAGCTGGTGGCGAGACGAAGTGACAGAGGCTGGAGGACCCAGGATCGGCAGGTCAGGGAGCAGGACTGGGCAGAGGCTGGCGAGCGCAGGATTGGCAGGTCAGGGAGCAGGACTCTCATGTGCCGACTGTAAGGACTGATGAGCCCAACAGCCGCTAGCTCAAGTCCCGGAACCAGATGCTGGAACCAGAGAGCAGGAGCTCCTGGCCACGTGAGCGATCAGCAGCCGTAGTCCAGTGTCACGAGATGAGAGCCAAGGGGCAGGGAGTCACACAAACCCCGCCTTGCCACTTAATACAGCAGCCAAATAGGTAGTAGCCAAGTTGACATAATCCTGACCACCACAATCCACCCCTTGTCAACTTGGCATCTGCACACATCTCACCTTACCATGCACAGTGTCTGAAGGGGTACAGTTACAAAGGCATACTTATGTCAACATGATATAACTAACACATGTACAACTGAAAATGCATTAACCCATTTACATCTTACGTTTCATAAGTAAACAAAATATCCAATACACACATACAAAGCAGGAATACTCATAGCAATTACAGTCCTCGTTTCTGCAACTGGTCGCATGGCCGTAACTGATATTTAGAACTACCTTCTTCTACAACCCATTCTGTATTCCCTTTGCCCTCAGCAAGTACCTCAGCTGGTTGTGGTTCCTTGCCTGATGAGGTGACCCAAACCTTCATTCCTGAAGGGTCTGGGCTATTATCACTCATTTTGGAGGTGGGTTGCTGTAGTTTTCCATTGACCTTAATCACAGGACATGGTAGTACTAGGAGGCGTCCTAAGGGATCTCCTGCATTCCAAACATACTCTTCTTTACTTCCTTATGTAATGTCAATCCAATTTCATCTTCATAGTCAGGATCAATCACACTGGCCAGTATTGTAACTCCCTTCTTTGTCTGTTGATCCAGAGGTACAAGGAGCCTAAAATGGCCTGGTGGCAATTTTAGCTTCCAGTTCAGTGGAATCGTTGATGTGTCTCCAGGCGGCAGCATTCCTCCCTTTGGAACTAAGACATTTAGTCCTGCAGAACATAAAGTCATGGGGACAGGAAGCAAAAATCTTGCAAGTGGGTCACTAGGGGTAACAGTGAGGGGTGCCGCTCCCATTTCCACCCCTTGATTCCTGGACCCATGAATCCTGGCAATAGGAGAAACAGCACCGTATATTGGACGCTGGTTTAGAGCACACACAGCCTCCTGGAGAACACTTCCCCAACCCTGCAAGGTAGTGCCACCTAGCTGGCAGCGTAATTGTGTCTTCAGGAGATCATTCCATCATTCTATCAAGCCAGCTGCTTCAGGATGATGGGGAACATGGTAAGACCAGTGAATTCCGTGAGCATGGGCCCACTGCCGCACTTCATTTGCTGTGAAGTGAGTCCCTTGATCTGAGGCAATGCTGTGTGGGATTCCATGACGGTGGATGAGGCATTCTGTAAGTCCACGGATGGTAGTTTTGGCAGAAGCATGTCGTGCTGGGTAGGCAAATCCATATCCAGAGTAAGTATCTATCCCAGTAAGGACAAAACGCTTTCCTTTCCATGATGGAAGCGGTCCAATGTAATCAACCTGCCACCAGGTAGCCGGCTGGTCACCTCGAGGAACAGGGCCATATCGAGGACTCAGTGTTGGTCTCTGCTGCTGGCAGATTGGGCACTCAGCAGTGGCTGTAGCCAAGTCAGCCTTGGTGAGCGGGAGCCCATGTTGCTGGGCCCATGCATAACCACTGTCCCTGCCACCATGACCACTTTGTTCATGGGCCCACTGAGCAATGACAGAGGTAGCCGGAGAAAGAGGATGATTGGTTCCCACAGAGCGGGTCATCCTATCCACTTGATTGTTGAACTCATCCTCTGCTGAGGTTACTCTTTGATGAGCATTCACATGAGACACAAATATCTTCACTTCTTTGGCCCATTCAGAGAGGTCTATCCATATACCTCTCCCCCATAAATCCTTGTCTCCAATCTTCCAGTCATGTTCCTTCCAAGTCTCTGACCAATTGGCCAAGCCATTGGCCACAGCCCATGAATCGGTATACAGCCGCACATCTGGCCACCTCTCCTTCCAAGCAAAGTGAACAACCATATGCACTGCTCGAAGTTCTGCCCACTGGGAGGATTTGCTTTCACCACTGTCCTTGAGGGAGGTCCCAGAAAGGGGCTGTAGTGCTGCTGCTGTCCACTTTCGAGTGGTGCCGGCATACCGCGCAGAACCATCTGTAAACCAAGCACGAGTTTTCTCTGCCTCGGTCAGCTGGTCATAAGGAATCCCCCATGAGGCCATAGGTGCAAACTGGGAGACAGGAGGTAATGTTACAGGAGTGGAGACCATGGGCATTTGGGCCACTTCCTCATGCAATTTACTTGTGCCTTCAGGTCCTGCACGGGCCCGATCTCATATATACCACTTCCATTTAATGATGGAGTGCTGCTGTGCTCGTCCAACTTTATGACTCTGTGGGTCAGACAATACCCAGTTCATGATAGGCAGCTCAGGACGCATGGTGACCTGGTGTCCCATGGTTAAGCGCTCAGTCTCTACTAAGGCCCAGTAACAAGCCAAAAGTTGTTTTTCAAAAGGAGAGTAGTTATCTGCAGTGGATGGCAGAGCTTTGCTCCAAAATCCTAAAGGTCTGCGCTGTGATTCGCCAATAGGGGCCTGCCAAAGACTCCAAACAGCATCTCTATCTGCCACTGACACCTCGAGCACCATTGGATCAGCTGGATCGTATGGCCCAAATGGCAGGGCAGCCTGCACAGCAGCCTGAACCTGTTGCAGAGCCTTCTCCTGTTCTGAGCCCCACTCAAAAGTAGCAGCCTTTCTAGTCACTTGATAAATAGGCCGAAGTAGCACACCCAAATGAGGAATATGTTGCCTCCAAAATGCAAAGAGACCCACTAGGCGCTGTGCCTCTTTTTTAGTTGTCGGAGCAGCCAGGTGCAATAATTTATCCTTCACTTTAGAAGGGATATCGCGACATGCCCCACACCACTGGACCCCTAGGAATTTCACTGAGTTGGAAGGTGCCTGAATTTTTGTGGGATTAATTTCCCACCCTCTAGCACACAAATGTTGAACTAGTAAGTCCAGAGTCACTGATATTTCTTCCTTACTAGGTCCAATCAGCATAATGTCATCTATATAATGGACCAGTGTCACCTCTTGTGGAAGAGAGAAGCAATCAAGGTCCCTGCGGACTAGATTATGACATAGGGCTGGAGAGTTAATGTAGCCCTGAGGCAGGCAAGTGAAAGTGTATTGTTGGCCTTGCCAGGTGAATGCAAACTGCTTCTGGTGGTCCTTGGAAACAGGTATGGAAAAGAAAGCATTAGCCAGATCAATAGCTGCATACCAAGTACCAGGAGATATATTAATTTGCTCAAGCAGTGAAACTACATCTGGAACAGCAGCTGCAATGGGGGTTACCACCTCGTTAAGTTTGCGATCATCTACTGTCATTCTCCAAGATCCATCCGTTTTTCGCACAGGCCAAATAGGCGAATTGAATGGGGATGTGGTGGGAATCACCACCTCTGCGTCCTTCAAGTCCTTAATGGTGGCAGTAATTTCAGCAATTCCTCCAGGAATATGGTATTGCTTTTGGTTCACTATTTTCCTAGGCAGTGGCAGTTCTAGTGGCTTCCATTTGGCTCTTCCCACCATAATAGCTCTCACTCCACTTGTCAGGGATCCAACGTGAGAGTTCTGCCAATTGCTGAGTATATCTATTCCAATTATGCATTCTGGAACTGGGGAAATTACTACAGGATGGGTTCGGGGACCCACTGGACCCACTGTGAGACGAACATGAGCCAAGACTCCATCAATAACCTGACCTCCATATGCCCCCACTCTTACTGGTGGGCCACAGTGACGTTTTGGGTCTCCTGGAATTAGTGTCAGTTCAGAGCCAGTATCCAGTAGTCCCCGAAAAGTCTGATTATTTCCTTTTCCCCAGTGAACAGTCACTCTCGTAAAAGGCCATAGATCCCTTTGGGGAAGGGCAGGAGAAAGATTAACAGTGTAAAGTTTTGGCAGGGTATCAGAATTATTCCTCAAAGGGACCTGGCCTCCCCTTCATTCAAGGGGCTGTGGGTCCTTAAACTCGCTCAAGTCTGGGAATTGATTGAGGGACCGCGACTCTCTCTTCTGGCGATTTGAGTTAGACTGCTGTTCACCTGACCTAGAGTTCATCCTTTCATACATATCACGTAAATACTTAGTAGGCTGATCATCTATTGCACTGCTAGGGACACCATGACTAAGGAGCCAGTTCCACATGTCCGCACGAGTCAGATTATCACGACTAGCAGATAAAAACAGCTTGGATCAAAAAACACAATCTGCCTATGTATCACTTACAAGAAACACACTTTAGACTCAAAGATATGAACAAACTGAAAATCAAAGAGTGGAAAAATACATACCAAGCTAACAACACACACAGAAGAGCAAGAATGGCAATACGAATCTCAGATAAAATAGATTCTAATGTAAGGTCCACCATCATACACAAGGATGGTCACCATTTGCTACTGAAAGATTCAGTACATAAGTAGGATATAACAATATTCAGTATTTATGCACCCAACACCAGAGTATCTAAATACATCGAACAAGTGGTGACAACAATGAAAAATGAGATAGATCACTCCACAGTAATAGCAGGAGACTTCAACACCCCACTTTCAGTGAGGGGCAGGTCATCCAGAAAAAAGGTCAGTAAAGACACAGAAGATCTTGTTGCAACAATCAACCAACTAGACCTTATCGACATACACAGAACTTTTCACCCAACAACAGGTAAGTATACCTTCTTTTCCAACGCACACGGAACGTTCTCCAGAATAAACCACGTATTAGGACATAAAGCAAGTCTCGACTCGACGGCACTTGGCTGGCAACAAAATGTAAACAGTTGAATTATTGCAAAGCACCTTCTTGGGCCATAAAGTCATAAATGTAGAAATCAATTAGCAGCAAAAACATAGGTAGAAATCTGAATTCATGGAAGCTGAACAACACCTTACTAAAAAATCCACAGGTTATAGAAGAAATCAAAGATACAATTAAGAAATTTGTGGAATCAAATAAGAATGTAAACACATCCTACCAGAATCCATGGGAAATAGCAAAAGCAGTGCTCAGAGGTCAATTTATCTCCATAAATGGACACATCTAGAAGGAAGAAGCAGAAAAGAGAGCAACAAAAGAACCCCTCAGACACCAGAAGAAAATAGATAATAAAGATTAGAGTAGAACTAAATGAATCAGAGAATAGAAAAACAATGGAAAGCTGGTTTTCTGAAAAGATCAACAAAACTGATAAACCATTAGCTAAACTTACAAAAGAAAAACAGGATAGGAAACAATCCGAACAAGAAATGAGATGGGAGATGTCACGAAAGACCCTACCAAAATCAAAAGTATCATAACAGAATACTACGAAAAACTGTATTCTAGTAGATTTGAAAACCTAGAGGAAATGGACAGATTTCTAGATCCATATCAACTACCAAAATTATCACAAGTAGAACAACTTAATAAACCCATCACCAAAGAAGAGATTGAGAAAGTAATAAAAAAAATTACCAACCAAAAGAAGTCCTGGCCCAGAAAGCGTCACTGGAGAACTCCACCAAACTTTTAGAGAGGAGTTAATTCCAATACTAATGAGGCTATTTCACAGCATAGAAAAGGATGGAATACTCCTAAATTCGTTCTGTGAAGCCATTAAAACCCTGATACCAAACCCAGGCAAAGATACCACAAAAAAAGAAAATTATAGACTAATATTACTCATGAACCTAGATGCAAAAATCTTCAACAAAATCCTAGCCAACGAATTTAACAACATATCAATAAAACTAATTCATTGTGACCAAATTGGATTCATACCACGTGTGCTAGCCGGTTCAACATCAGGAAAACAACTAATGCGGCTAACCATATAAATAACACAAAGGATAAGAATTATTAGATTTTTGTCAATTGTTACAGAAAAAGCATTTGACAAAGTCCAACATCCTTTCATGGTTAAAAAAAAACCTCTCAGCAGAAGAGGAATAGAAGGGAAAATCCTCAGTGCAATAAGGGGCATCTATACAAAGTCAAACGCCTACACCATCCTGAATGGAGAAGAGACCAAAAGAATTCCCCCTGAGAACGAGAACTAGACAAGGATGCCCACTGTCACTACTTTTACTCAACATTGTGCGAGTGGGTCTGGCCAGAGCAAACAGACAAGACAAAGAATAAAGGGCATCAGCATCGGTAAAGAAGTTAAAATATCCCTATTTGCAGATGATGCCATCATATATGCAGAGAACCCTAAAGAATCCATAAATAAACTACTAGAACTAATAAAAGAGTTCAGCAAAATATCAGGTTATATGATAAATATAAGTAAATTAGTAGGGTTCCTTTACACCAACAGAGACCAAATCAAAAAGGAAATCACCAAATCAATGCCATTTACAGTACCTCCGAAGAAGATAAAATATCTAGAATAAACCTAACCAGAGAAGTAAGACATCTATACAGAGAAAATTACAAGACCCTACTGCAAGAAACCAAAAGAGATTCACATAAGTGGAGAAATCTACCTTGCTCATGGATAGGAAGGCTTAACATTGTGAAACTATTTTACCCAAAGCAATCTAATTAATACAGTGCAATCCCAATAAAAATTCCAGTGTCATTTTTCAATGAGGTGGAGAAACAAATCACCAACTTTGTTTGGAAAAGGAGGAAACCCTTGATAGGTAAAGCAGTACTGAAGAAGAGAAACACAGTGGGAAGCCTCACGCTTCCTGACTTTAGAAACTGCTACTGTGTCACAGTAGTCTAAATAGCTTGATACTGTTACGAAAACAGACATATAGAGCAATGGAACAGAAGAGAGATCCCAGAAATATCACCATCCTCTTATGAACAGTTGATGTTTGATAAAGGCCCAAAGTTTGTAAACTGCAGTAAAAACAGTCTCTTTAAAAAATGGTGTTGGCAAAATTGGATATCCATCTGCAAAAAAACTGAAACAAGACACATATCTCACACCTTATACGAAAACTAACTCAGAATGGATCAAAGACCTAAATATCAAACCTAAAACAATAAAGGTCGTGCAGAAAAAATAGGGATAACAATGGAAGTTCTAATACACAGCTGAGACAGACTACAAAATCTGACCAACTATGCATGAACAACAGAAGAGAAAATAGATAAACGGGAACTACTAAAATTCAAACACTTATGCTCATCTAGAGACTTTATCAAGAGAGTTAAAAGACTACCTATAGAATGGGAAAAAGTATTTGGCAACTACATGTGGGATCAATGTCTGATTTCCATAATCTGCAAGATACTGTAAAATATCAGCAAGAAAAAGGTAAATAACCCAATTAAGCAATGGACAAAGGAGATGGACAGACACTTCAAGAAAGAAGACATCCAGGCAGCCAAAAGATACATGAGGAAATGCTCATGATCATCAGCTATTAGAGAAATACAAATCCAAACTACAGTGAGATATCATGTCACCCCAACAAAGTTGGCCATGATCCAAAAAACACAAAACAACAAATACTGGAGAGACTGTGGAAAGATTGGAACTCTCCTACACTGCTGGTGGGAGTGCAAAATGGTACAACTTCTTTGGAAAGCAATTTGGTGCTTCCTTAAAAAGCTAGAAATAGAAATACCATATGATTCAGCAATCGCACTGCTCAGAATATATCCCAGAGAAATAAAAGTGTTCACATGAACAGATACGTGCACATGAATATTTATTGCAGCACTCTCCACAATAGCAAAAAGAGAGACTCAACCTAGACGCCTATCAGCAGATGAATGGATGAACAAACTATGGTAGATATACACAATGGAACACTAGGCAATGATAAAGAACAATGATGATGTTAGGAAGCATCTCGTAACCTGGTTTCAACTAGAAGACATTACGCTGAGTGAAATCAGTCAGCTGCAAAAGGCCAAATAGTGTATGAGACCTCTGCTATAAGGACTTAAAAATGGTCTTGAGTACAGAAGAAAAGACACTTTGACAGCCACAAGAGTGGGGAGGGAGGGAGAAGGATGTTCATAGGTTAGATAGTCTACAGGAGTTTGGTTAGGTGAAGGGAGTGACAGCACGCAGTAGAAAGCAGATCAGCATAACTGGAGTACATCATAAACTGAAGGGTTTTCTAAATTCAACCCAATATTTCAAAGGATAAAGTAGTAGGGACAGGGGCCTGGGGACCATCTTTTCAGTGGACATTGAGATCAATTGGCATAGCTAGTCTTCAGCTAAGAGAGTCTTCTGCACCCCATATTGATGAGTGGTGTCTGGGGTCTTAAAAGCTAGCAAGCTACCCTCTGAGGTATGCCAAAACGGTCCCAACCCATCAGTAATAGAAGACGACCGAGAACATCAAAGACATGAAGAAGAATGAGCCCAGGAGACAGTAGGACTCATGTGAATGGAAGACTGAGTTAACATAAGACCAGAAGTAGATGGCGCCCAGCTACCACCAAAGGCAACTGTGAGAACTCGGTAGTCACTGATTAATTAACCCTTTTGACCCTGGCAGTACACACAGCCACCCTGAATTATATTTTGGCCTGTAGCGTTTATTGGGAAGCTGTTCTACCACTGACAGTGCTTATGACTGTTTCAAACTAAAGACACAGAGGTGTATAGCAAATTACTGTTTGTTTTTTTAGAAGGTATTGAGGTGTCTGAATTTGTGGTAGGAGAAATAGAAACTTTGAAAACATGTTACACACACATACCCATAGACCCCAGTGGAGACTCAAGGGTAAAGTTAGTAGGACTTCATGTGTACCACCACTAAGCACTTAGGGCAGGACCCAACCTGTGCGCCCTGGTGGCGCAGTGGTTAAGAGATATGGCTGCTAAGCCAAAAGTTGGCCGTTGGAATCCACCAGCCGCTCCTTGGAAACCCTGTGGGGCAGTTCAATTGTGTTTTATAGGGTCAATAGGAGTTGGAATCAATTGAACGGCAACTTTTGTTTTTCTAATTTTTTTTTTTTTTTTTACCAAAAATTCAGACACAATGATTCAGCATCTTCGCATTAACAAAAACACACGGTAACAACAAAAAAAGTCAAAGCAGAAAATAATCGCTGGGCCCCGAGTAATCTATTCCGGGTGTTGAAAACGTCCTGGCGTTCGAAAGCGGTGCCGGTTGTACGTCACCCAAACTTGTACCACATGCAGTCTTGCGTCCCCTGTTGAAGTCAGGGAGCCACCCTGAGGTCTCCACCAGTCAGTGAGGAGGCTGACCCCTCGGGCCCCAGTCAGAAGCCAGTGACGTCACGCGCCCCCCGAAGACGCCCAGACCTTGGAGAAGTACTGCTGGGAGGCTTTCGACAGCCACGGGCAGGAGAACAGCAGCCAGCTTCCCGAGGAGCTCTTTCTGCTGCTCCAGTCCTTGGTCATGGCGACCCAGGAGAAGGACACCGAAGCCGTCAAGTCGCTGCAGGTGGAGATGTGGCCGCTGCTGAGTGCCGAGCAGAACCACCTCCTTCACCTCCTCCTGCAAGAAGCCGTCTCCCCCTCGGGACAGGGGATCTGACCGGTGGCGTTCACCGCGGGACTCTTTGCCTGTTAGCAAACCCCAGGCACCCGCCTTTGCACTTGGGCAGAAATAAAAGATGTTTCTCCGGATCCTGCCCTTCAGTCATTACGGTGGTCCCCACTGGGCAGCAGGGTTTCCTTTAGTGCAGGTTAGCCGGATCCCAAATGCTCCTATCTATAAATCATGAAAAACCAGCAGTTGCCGTGGCTGTATTCTGAGTCACGGCGACCCCATGTGTGCAGAGCGCATTCCGTGGGGTTTTCCAGGCTGTGGCCTTTGTTCTGAGGCATCTCTGGGTGGCTTGGGATAAACCTGCTGCCGTGGAATCGATTCTGACTCACAGCGACCCTATAGGACAGGGTAGAACAGCCCCATAGGGTTTCCGAGGACCCCGTGGTGGATTTGAGCTGCTGACCTTTTGGTTAGCAGGTGTGGCTGTAGCTCGTAACCGCTACACCACCAGGGTGGCGTCGATTCCGACTCCTAGAGACCCCACAGGACAGAGGAGAACTGCCCCGTAGAGTTTCCAAGGACTGCCTGGTGGGTTCGACCTGCTGGCCTTTTGGTTAGCTGATGCAGTGCTTAACCACCAGCCACCAGAGTTTCCCCAGGTAGGAGAAATGTGTTGACGGAATCGGGCTAGTCCACTGAATCCACCCCCATCTTTGTTTTATACCGAGGGTTTTCTCTTGGGTAGCTCTGTTTAAATCCTTAAGCTATGAGAGTTCATCGTGACTCTGACCTCACCTCTTAGCTTAAGTCTGTGTCTTGGTGATCACCAGTTTCTCCTTCGTTTCATCTGCCCCATAATATTCCTGGAAATAATTTTCTCCCTTACAACTTGGTGGCTGCTCCAGTCCTAAACCCACGGTAGAGCTCTTCTGATGCTGTTCCCTGGTGGGTTAGGTTTGCCTCATCTGCATCATGTGAACATCTTACCCACTCGTCAGGAGGTAAAAAGCAGAACTAGATACTTCTCTTTCAGCTCCAACAGATACTCATGGTTTTGAAATGCACAGAATACCTGGCTTGTGCGCAATGTCAGGAAAGGAATCTGGCGCTTCCTCGCCATGTGGTCCTGGTTAACTGCGGTGCGTGCCTGTCCGGTGCAATAGTTCCAACACAGTGGGATGCGTGTTTTTGGTTCTGTTCTGCTTAGCTATGTGTAATCTAGGTGACAGCTTTCATGGGTAACAGGGATCTTCCTTTGCTTCAAACACATAACATCAGAGCATGTTTTTTTGGTATGATATGATTATGTGCATACAAGGCAGGATCTCATTCACCTAAAGCAGAGTGCTGTCCCATTTTTAAAATACTCGATTTCTGAGGATATTTGGCCCACACAGAGAGACATGAAGAGAGACTCTGTTGGCAGTAATGCCATGCAGGACTCAGGGAACTGACAAGATGATGAGTTTGCTTATGAAAATGTTAGGTGCTCCAGAGGATTTTTCAAGGGCTAATTTTTTTAGAAGTCGATTGTCAGACCTTCCTTTGGAGGGGTCTCTGAGTGGACTTGAACCTCCAAACTTTCAGTTATCAGCATAGCTGATAACACGAACCGACCTGGGTGCTTTCTTTCTTCCTTTTCCTTCTTTTTTCATTTTCTTTTCTCGTTTTGATGGTAGTAGTAAGATTTGCTCAAAATAAGCCTTGTCCAGCAACATTCGACTTTGATAAAATGCATCCTTTAGGCTGGAGTTGTATATGCTACTAACCTTTTAGGGTGACATTTAAGGCCACAGCTTCGGGATAGACTAGTGTGTGTGTGTTTTGAGGGGAGTGGGGATGGATAGTGAAGTTGAGTTGAGTGTGTCAAAGTGGGTGGGGCTTTTAGGATGTCCTTTTCTGTTTCTGGAGTCCCTGGGTGGTAAAAATGGTTTGACAGGCTCTGCTGCTAACTGAAAGTTTTTGGAGGTTCAAGTCCACCCAGAGACACCTCTGCAGAAAGGCCTGGCAATCGTCTTCTAAAAAAGTCAGTCCTTGAAAATCCTCTGGAGCACCTAACATTTCCATAAGCAGATATCATCTTGTCAGTTCCCTGAGTCCTGCGTGGCATTGCTGCCAACGGAGTGTCTCTTCGTATCTAATCGCCTGTGATCAAACATGTGGTCAGATTGGTGGCTATAACGTAAGAGTTAAAAAGAAGAAGGGTTGATAGTTATAAATTACAACCTTAGTGACAGAAATAATGTTGGAGATCGCATGAAAGAATTTTGCAAGACCAACAACTTCTCATTGAAAATACTCTTTCTCACCTAAATAAACGAAGCCTATACACATGGACCTCACCAGAAGGAATACAGAAGAAACAAATGGACTACATCTGTGAAAAGAGATGATAGAAAAGCTCAGTATCAGCAGTCAGAAAAAGACCAGGTACTGACGACAGCATGGACCAGCAGTTGCTCGTATGCAAGGTCAAACTGAAACTGAAGAAAATTAGAACAAGTCCATGAGAGCCAAAGTATGACCTTCAGTATAGCCCACCTGAATTTAGAGGCCATCTCAAGAACAGATCTGATGCTTTGAACACTGATGACTGAAGACCAGACGAGTTGTAGAATTTCATCAAAGACATCTTCCATGAAGAAACCAAGAGGTCGTTAAAAAGACAGGAAAGAAAAGACCAAATTGGATGTCAGAGAGGCTCTGAAACTTGCTCTTGAACGTCAAGCAACTAAAGCCAAAGGAAGGAGTGATGAAGTAAAAGAACTAAACAGAAGATTTCAAAGGACAGCTTGAGAGGACAAAGAATTAGAATGACATGTGCAAAGAGCTGGAAAAAGAAAACCAAAAGGGAAGAACATGCTCTGCATTTATTGAACTGAAAGAACTGAAGAAAAAATGCAAGCCTTGAGTTGCGATAGTGAGGGATTCTACAGGGAAAATATTAAACAACTCAGGAAGCATCACAATAAGATGGGAAGAATACACAGAGACATTATGCAAGTGAGAACTGGTCGACAATCAATCAATTCAAGAGGTAGTGTATAATCAGGAACCGATGGCACTGAAGGTGGAAGTCAAAGTTGTATTGAAGGCATTGGCAAAAAACAAGGCTCCAGAAATTAATGGAATGCCAACTGAGACATTTCAACAAACAGGTGCAGTGCTGGAAGTGCTCACTTACCTATGCCAAGAAATTTACAGGACAGCTACTGGGCCAACCAGCCGAAAAAGATCATTATTCATGCCTATTCCCAAGAGAAGTAAGTGATCTAACTGAATGCAGAATTTATCGAGCAATATCATTAGTATCACACCCAAGTAAAATTTGGCTAAAGACCATTCAACAGTGCCTGCAACAGTATATATTGACAAGGAACTGCCAGAAATTCGAACCAGATGCAGAAGAGGATGTGGAACCAGGGATATCATTGCTAATGTCAGCTGGATCTTGGCCGAAAGCAGAGAATACTAGGAAGATGTTTACCTGTGTTTCATTGCCTATGCAAAGGGATTCAACTGTGTGGATCATACCAAATTATGGATAACATTGTGGAGAATGGGAATCCCAGAACACTTAACTGTGCTCATGAAGAACCTGTATATGGATCAAGAGACAGTCATGAGAACAGAAAAAGGGGAGACTGCTTGGCCAAAACTCAGGAAAGATGAGTGAGAGTTTTATCCTTTCACTACACCTTTTCAATCTGTATGCCAAGAAAATAATCTGAGAATCTGGAATGTATGAAGAAGAGTGAGGTATCAGGATTAGAGGAAAACTCATTACAACCTGCATTATGCAGATAACACAACGCTACTTGCTGGAAGTGAAGATTTGAAACACTTACTGATGAAGATCAAAGAGCACATCCTTCACTATGGATTGCACCTCAACATCAAGAGTACAAAAACCCTCACAGCTGGACCAGCAAGCAACATCACGATAAACGGAGAGAGGATTGAGTTTACAAAGGATTTCATTTTACTTGTTTGCACAATCAACACCCATGGAAGCAGTAGTCAGGAAATCAGAAGACACATTGCTTTGGGAAAAATCTGCTGTGACAGACCTCTTTAAAGTGTTGAATGGTAAATATGTCACCTTGAGGGCTAAGGTAAGCCTGACCCAAGCCATGGCATTTTCAATCGCATCATACGTATGCAAAAGCTGGACAATGAATAAGGAAGACAGAAGAATTGGTGCCTGTGAATTGAGATGCTGGAGAGAAATATTGAATGTATTGTGGACTGCCAAAAAAACAGATTTGTTCTGGAAGAAGTACAACCAGAGTGCTTCTTGAAAGCAAAGATAGTGAGACTGCATCTCACATACTTTGGCCATGTTGTTGTTATGAGGGATCAATCCCTGGAGAAGGACATCATGATTGGTGGAGAAGAGGGTCAGTGAAAAAGAGGAAGACTCTCTACGAGATGGATTGACACAGTGGCTGCAGTGATGGCCTTAACCATAAAAACAATCGTGGGTGTGGCACAGGACCTGGAAGGGTTTTGTTCTGCTGTGCGTAGGGTCGCTACGAGCTGGAATCCACTTACTCCTAACATTGACAATGTGATATCCCTGATGCCACTACCTTTTGTTGTTGTTGTTTATATGTCCGTAATCGCTCTGACTGCCCATAAGATACAAACTTGTTTTTTGGAGTTAAGTTTGTAGAAACTAGGAGTGTTTATCCCACGTCTGAAATCTGTTGAAAGCTCTTTAAACTGTCCCTGCATCCTCTTGAAAGGACTAACAATGTAATAACAGTAAGGTCCCAGTGGAATTCCCCTGATAACTCCACTACTTCTTCCCATCAAAACTATACATGATGATAAACTGAGAGATACAGAGGCCCAAGAGCTTCTGGCGGGCACCATGGATCTTGATACCGTGAATAATCATTGGTGCCAACAGATACACCTATTAATTAAAATGAAACTTGATTTTAACCTGTGTTTAAATGTGTGACCTCCCCCCCCAAAATTATCTCTTGGCTTAGGAAGAATTTTCACTGGTACCCATACACCCAGCATTACCTTGGATGTATAGGTGAAACAGACCCCGGTGACAGAATGTTGACCTGTGTGTGATATGGTGGGATCGAAGGTGGGAACTGGTAGGAAACGTGCTTACTGAGTTCCCAGTCTGCTTCCTGGAAAACCAGGCCGCTCCCAAATTATTCACCCCCTCCATTTCCTCTACACACATACTTTGCGCTACACAGGGACCCACGTAACTTAGCATTTTGCCCATACAATATCCTCCATTCATCCAAAGCTAATTTCCTCCCCTCTCCCCAGACCAGAGCCCTCATTACTAGTATCTCTCATCAGTGATAAACTGCTATGCACCCTTCAAGTTCAGAAGTTATCTCTGCTAGTTAGCCTTTCTTAACTGTCCCAGACAAATTTACTGCTGCTCTCTTGATGTTTCCACTTCACTTCGTATAACTTTATGGTGCCAAATTATTGCACAATTTTATGAAGCTTGCTTTACTGGCCTGCTTTCCATTTTAAACTGAGATTCTTAAGGAAATGAATCTATTTGAATCAATGTTATTGATTAAATTATACCCCCCAAAATGTGTATTGGAGTACTGACCCCCACACCTGTGGATAAAATCCTTTTGGGGAATAGGGCTGTCTTTGTTATGTTAATGAGGCCATATCAATGTAGAGTGTGTCTTCAATCACTTCTGAGCATAACAAGAGCAGCATAGACATAGAGGCCAGCAAGCATGATGGACAGGAGTCAGCACACCTGGAGATCTTCAAGGGAATGCTGAGAAGAACAGCGGAAGTACTGAGACACAGATTTTCTCCACTGTGAACGGAGAGAGCCTTCTGTTAGAGCCAGTACCCTAGGACTTCTGGCTTCCTAGCCTGTGATAAAATGAATTCTATTCTTTAAATCCACATACTTGTGGCACTTCTGTTATAGTAGCACTAAATGAACAAGACAATCAACTAATCTCTCTGTGTCTCCATTTCTTCATCAGTAAAGTGGAGATAATAATAGAACTTTGATGAAACTAATGAGTTAATACAGGTAATGTACTAGGCTGACTATAAGACACATAGTAAACACTAAATATTAGCTCCTATATTCTCTCTAAAGGTGGTATAATGGCAAAGATGGTACTAGTCTCTTGAGATTGCATCTAGTGAGGGAGAGACAATACTCCAAATGGATGAGAAAGCTATTACACAAAAAAAGTAAGTAGAACAATGCAAGGCAGCCAAATAGACAAAAATGGTCACAAAACAGGGATACAAGGATTGACAATAAAGTCTGAAAACTTCATTGTTCTAAGTGCTCCATACCTCATTGCTCAATATCACCATGGTCACCTTCGAAGTACTCCTCTTGGGAAGATACGCACCAAAGACAGTGCCTAGTCTACCCTTCAAAGCAATTTCGCAACTCTTTCTGGAACAGCCATTGTGCACGTTGGCATGGTGGCAAGTTTGCGAACTTAATTGTATAGTTGTCTGTGAGGGAGTTTTCAGCCAGTAAACAAATAAATGTATTGTACCACCCTTCCTACTCACTTGATCTGGTCCGCAGTGACTTTTTTCTTTACCTGAAGACACAGGAAATATTAAAAGGAAGACATTTGGATGACACTCAGTACATCAAAGGTAATACGATGAGAGCTCTGATGGCCATTCAAGAAAAAAGTTTCAAAATTTCTTTGAAGGGTAGTCTAGGCACTGGCATTGGTGCATAGCTTCCAAAGGGGGTGTACTTCGAAGCTGACTACAGTGATATTCAGCAATGATGTGTGCAGCACTTTTTCTAGGAAAACATTGTGAACTTACCTGGCAGTCCTCGTATGTACAGAACACCCAGAAAGAAGCTTAGTAACAATACAGAAGATCTTACCGTGACAATCAAAGAACTCAGAACTTTAGGGGATTGATTAGTTAAGAGTTGAGATGAGGGAGTGGGAGGCTGTCGAAAAGTCTGTCACCGAGACAAAGAGCAAAGGAGAAGGATCAACTTGGGGGACGGGGGACCCAGATGAAGATTAAATTAGGGGGCTGGTGAGGTGTGAGGTGCCTGTGGGATACACAAGTTCAGGTAGGTATACTTATTTGAAGCTCAGAAGTTTAAGAAAAATTTTAGGTATTCAGAAACTATCAAAGAGGACCATGTGTATTTAGCCATCACTTTTCTTGAAATTATACACCCTGGCCATTTCACTGCTTAGCCTTTGTCATTACAGGTTCTGCCTGATGAGTCTTTAAAACGTATTTTATACCTTTCAAATAAGTCTTGTTTGATTCAGAGAGGCAAACGCCCTGACTGCTGCACAGTGTTGATGCTAGGATTAGGACTATGGAAAGAAGGAGGCTATTATTTGCTGAGTGCCTTCTGAGTATCTATCTGTGCATTTGTGTATATTTTGTGTTCACTCACAGTTATGCATTTACATGTCGGTACTTTGAAGGAGTGAAAGAAAACAATACTGCTTTCCGGTAATATTGATGAAATGATGATGAAACAAAATAGCAGTTGCACTCTCGAGGAATAACTTTCAATGTAGGATGAGCACAATGTGTAAATCTGAGCAAGGGTTGTTTTCAGAAGCAGCCCAAAGCCACAGAGACACGGATAGGTATTCCGTAGGCTGCCCAGTCTCAGTGGCCTCAAGGTGTGAGCCTTGACACCACAGCTCTGAAACTTCAGGGACTTTCATCTTGGCTCAGATCTCCTATTTGCATCAAGAAAGCTTGCCAATTAGGAGAACTTTCAGTGGATGAATAAGGTCTCTAATGAATAAGATAATTAAAAATTCAGCAAAGTATTTCACTTGGGAACTAATTAGAAGTTTTTCTCAATAACAAGTGTTGAATAAGTTTCTTAAGTATGTTTTCTGCCTGCAAGTGAGACACGTATTCACTGAAGAAAATACAGGCACGTTTGGAAAAGAAAACAAATATCATCAACTATATCATCACTGAAGACAGCTACAGTGAAAATGTAGGTGCATTTCATGGTGAAATGAGCTAAATCACGTTAAGTGCTCAGAACAGTGTCTACAACATGTTAGCCAAGCCAAGTGCCATCGAGTCGAATTCGACTCATGGCGACCCTTGGGACCAGGTAACTACTCACTAAATGTTATTGTTTACTGAGAGTCCATTGCCAGCACGTTTAGGAAAACCTTTTCCCATGCAAAAATTGAAGTAAAATTTATTGAATCTTTTTCAAGCATTTTAATTTTATTCCTTGAGTAACACAAGAATGCATTCTCTCATAAACACTTCACATAATATAGAAATGTACTGGACACCTTTGGTTAGAAAAGCCACAACACCAGGTACCAACCCAAGACCAGAACATAGAAACCAGATATTAAACCAAATAGGAGAATCACAGAAAAAAATCATAGGCAAAACACTGAAAGTAGAGAAACAGAGATATCATTATGTAATCATTATAACAAAACAGAGAGACTCAAAAGAAAATATGCTGAAAGATCTTTCATATGGAGGGAAAGTCAAGACAATGTAAAGAAAATGAAGACTTGTTCAAATTCATAAAAATAGGGGTAAATATTAGTTTAACTACAAAGGTAGATACTGGTTCTATCAATCAAAGTAAGAAACAAAAAAAAAACATGAAGTCTTAGCAAATATAAAGCCATCAACATTGAAAAAGATGAAAACACATAAAGAAAAAACACTCGGCACAGAAAATTAAAGGGAATAAAGGAATTGTCTGCAACACACAAAAGAGACATCAAAATGACAGCACTCATATCTATCAATAATCACACTGAATGTAAATGAACTAAATGCACCAGTACAGAAACAGAGAGTGGCAGATAAGATTAAAAAACACAACCTATCCATATGCTGCCTACAGGAAACAGGCCTCAGACTCAAAGACATCAAGAAACTAAAACTCAAAGGATGGAAAAAATATATCAAGCTAATAGCATTGAAAAGAGAACAGGAGTGATAATATTAATGTCTGATAAAATACACTTTTTTAAGTAAAATCCATCACATTGGATGTGGAAGGACATTATATAAAGATTAAAGGATCAGTAATCCAAGAGGACTTCCAAGAGGACAGAACCATATTAAATATTTACACACAAAATAGCACTGCAAAATGCATAAAACACTAGCATCACTGAATACAGAATTAAATCAACCTAACACATTGCCATACAGTGGATTTGTACTCATAGTGACTTTATAGGACAGAGTAGAACTGTTCCACAGTTTCCAATGAGCACCTGACAGCTATGAATTGCCAACCTTTTGGTTAGCAGATGGAGTACTTAACCACTATCCCATCATGGTTTCTAAAACAGACAGCTTCATAATAGTAGTAGGAGGTTTCAACACACCACTCTCAGTGAAGGACAGAACATACAGAAAAAAACTTCAGTAAAGGTAAGGAGAATCTAAATGCCACAGTCAACCAGCTTGATCTCATGGACATACGGAGAACACTTCACTCAACAGCAGCCGAGTATACTTTCTTGATATTTTGTAGTACCTTATAGATTAAGGAGATCAGGCATTGATCTGACATATAGCTGCCAAATATCTTTTCCCATTCTGTGGATGGCCTTTTAATTCTATTAATAAAGCCTTTGGATGAGCAAAAGTGTTTGATTGGTAGTAGTTCCCATTTGTCTATTTTCTCTTCTGATGATTGTGGTTTGTTTGACAGATTTTGAAGTCTGTCTACATTGTGTATTAAAACTTCCATTGTTGTTCCTACTTTTTCTAGGATGAGATTTATCATTTTAGATTTGATATTTAGGTCTTTTATCCAGTTTCAGTTGGTCTTTGAATAAGGTGTAAGATATGGGTCTTGTTTTAATTTAGTGCAGATGGATATCCAATTTTGCCAGCACCATTTGTTGAAGAGATTGTTTTTACCCCAGTTTAATGTCTTAGGGTCTTTGTCGAATATCAGCTGTTCATAGGCAGATGATGTCATCTCTGGGGTCTCAACTCTGTTCCATTGCTCTGTCTGTTTTTGTACCAGTACCAGGCTGTTTTGAGTACTGTGGCAGTGTAATAGGTTCTGAAGGCCTCCCAGGGTGTTCTTCTTCTTTAGTAACGCTTTACTTATCTGGGGCTTCTTCCCTTTCCAGACAAAGTTGGTAATTTTTTCCTCCATCTCATTAAAAAATGTCACTGGAACTTGAATTGGGATTGCATTGTATAAGTAGATTGCTTTGGGTAAAATAGACATTTTCATAATGTTAAGTCTTCCTATCCATGAGCAGGATAGGTTTCTCCATTTATGTAAGTCTCTCTTAGTTTCTTGTAGTAAGGGTTTGTGGTTCTTTTTGTAAAGGTCTGTTATTTCTCTGGTTAAATTTATTCCTAGGTACTTTATCTTCTTATGGGCTAGAATAAGTGGTATTGATTTGGTGATTTCTTCCTTCATAATCTCATTGTTGGTGTAAAGGAATCCTACTGATTTACTTAAGTTTATCTTGTATCCTGAGACTTTGCTGAACTCTTCTACCAGTCTGAATAGTTTCCTTGTGGATTCTTTGGGATTCTCTGCATATGCAGTCACATCATCTGCAAACAGGTAAATTTTTAGTTCTTCTTTACCGATGCAGATGCCATTTATTTCTTGGTCTTGTCTACTTGCTCTGGCTAGAACTTCTAGTACAATGTTGTGTAGGAGAGGTGAGAGTGGCCATCCTTGTCTAGTTCCTGTTCTCAAAGAAAACTGTTTCAGTCTCTCTCCATTCAGGATGACATAGGTAGTTGACTTTGTATAAATGGCCTTTATTGCACTGAGGAATCTGCCGTCTATTCCTAGTTTGCTGAGAGTTTTTAGCATGAATGGGTGTTGGACTTTATCAAATGCCCTTTTTGCATCAATAGACAAGATCAGGTGATTCTTGTCTTTTGTGTTATTTATGTGGTTGATTACATTAATTGTTTTTCTGATGCTGAACCAGCCTTGCATCCCTGGTATGAATCTAACTTGGTCAGGATCCATTATTTTTGGATATATTGCTGCATTCTGTTGACAAGAATTTTGTTGAAGATTTTTCATCTAGATTCATGAGTGATATTGGTCTGCAGTTCCCTTTTTTTGTTGGGTCTTTCCCTGGCTTTGGTATCAGGGTTATGCTGGCTTCATAGAATGAATTTGGGAGTGTCCCATCACTTTCCATACTGTGAAATAGTCTTAGTAGGATTGGAGACAACTCTTCACTAAGAGCTTGGTAGAATTCTGCGGTGAACCCGTCTGGTCCCAAATAATTTCGGTTGATAGTTTTTTTTATGACTTTTTCAATCTCTTCCTTTGTGATGGGTTTATTAAGTTGTTCTCCTTCACTTGGTGATGATTTTGGTGCATGATATGAATTTGTCCATTTCCTCTAGGTTTTCAAATTTGTTAGAATATAGTGTTTCATAGTATTCAGCTATGATATTTTTGATTTCCGTTGATCTGTTGTGACAACTCCCCTCTCATTTCTTATTTGGGTTATTTGTTTCTTTTCCTGTTTTTCTTTAGTAAGTTTAGCCAATGTTTTGTCAATTTTGTTGATCTTTTCAAAAAACCAGCTTTTGGTCTTTTCAATTTTTTGAATTGTTCTTCTAGTCTCTAATTGGTTTAGTTCTGCTCTAATCTTCATGTTCTGTTTTCTTCTGGTGCCTAAGGGGTTCCTCTGTTGTTCCCTCTCTACTTGTTCAAGCTGTAGGGTCAGTTCTTTGACTTGGTTTCTTTCTTCCTTCCAGATGTGAGAGTTTACGGAGATAAACTGACCTCTGAGCACTGCTTTGGCTGTATCCCATAGGTTCTGGTAGGAAGTGTTTTCATTCTCATTGGAATCCACAAATTTCTTTATTTCATCCTTGATTTCTTTTATAATCCATGGTTTTTTGAGCAAGGCGTTATTCAGTTTTTCCATGAGTTCCAGTTTCTATCTATGTTTTTTTCTGCTATTGATTTTGACTTTTATGGCTTTACGATCTGAGAAGATGCTTTGCAGTAATTCAATGGTATGGATTTTGTTGAGAATTCCTTTATGTCCTAACACACGGTCAATTCTGGAGAATGTTCCATGTGCACTGGAGTAGAAGGTGTAGTTGTTTGCTGATGGATAGAAAGTTCTATATTTGTTGATGAGGTCTCGTTGGTTAATTGTGGCAATAACGTCTTCTGTGTCCTTATTGAACTTTTTTCTAGATGATCTGTCCAATATTGAGAGTGGAGTGTTGAAGTCTCCTACTATTATTGTGGAGTGATCTATCTCCTTTTTGAGTGTAGTCAGTGTTTCTTTGACATATTTAGGTGCTTTAATATTGCCAAGTGCCGTCGAGTCAGGTCCATAAATATTTAATATTGTTAAGTCCTGCTTGTGTACTGAATCTTTCAGTAATAAATAGTGTCCATCCTTGTCCACGATGGTAGATTTTACATTAAAGTCGATTTTCTCTGAGATTAGAATTGCCACCCCTGCTCTTCTTTGTTCATTGTTAGCTTGATATATATTCTTCCATCCTTTAATTTTCAATTTGTTCATATCTTTAAGTCTAAGATGAATTTTGTGTAGGCAACATACAGATGGGTCATGTCTTTTGAGCCAGGATGTCACTCGATGTCTCTTTACTGGAGGATTCAGTCCATTCACATTCAATGGAATTATTGATAGGTATGTGTTCAGTGCTGCTATTGTGATATGTTTATTTTTGTGTTAATGTTTTCTCTGTTGTTCTTATTAATCTGTTCTGCGACCTTCTTCTTTGCAAGTTGAATTTTTCACCCTTTTAAGGGTTGCTTTTGTGGTTGTTGAGACTCCTGTACTACATTTCTTGATATGGTATGTTGCTTCTTTATTGTGCTTCATGGCTGCTCCTGTGATCCCACTTAATAAATTACATAGAAACCCAATTTTGATTGCTACCAGTCTTGTCAACTTCCTCTCCATCTGGAAGGACTGTGATGATTGTAGTACACCCCTCTTTTTAATATGATGACATCATAGTTTACATGATATTATCACTAGATCATTTCTTTCACTATTATAGCTTTGATTGTGTTTCGAGCCTTCCCTAACTGAGTTGGATTCTGGATTATGTGTTCCTTTAAAATATAAAGTTAGTGGTTTTCTTCTTCCAAGCCAAGAGATTCTTTCAGTATTTCTTGTAGTTTTGGTTTGGTTTTTACAAAGTCTCTGAGTTTCTGTTCATCTGTGAATGTCTTAATTTCATTTTCATATTTGAAAGATAGTTTTGCAGGATATATAATTCTTGATTGGAAGTTCTTCTCCTTCAAGGCTTTGAATATGTCGTGCCACTGTCTCTGTACCAGCATCATTTCTGCTGAGAAATCCGATGAAAGCCTACAGAGTTTCCCTCTGAATGTTAGCTTTGTTTTGAGTCTTGCTGCTTTTAAGAGTTGCTGCTTATGTTTCATTTTGTTAAGCTTGATTAGAATATGTCTTAGAATCTTTCTTTTGAGATCTATATTGAGTGGTGTTCGATATACATCTTGAATATCTATATTCTCTCCTTTCATAATTTCTGGGAAGTTTTCTGTCAGCAGCACAGCAACAGTACTCTCTGTGTTCTCAGGAGTCTCGCCCTGTTCAGAAACTCCAATTAATCATAGATTGTTCTTCTTAATAGAGTCCCACGTGCTTCTTAATGCTTCCTCATTTCTAATTTCTCCTCATAGATGCTAGAGTCGGTAGCTCTGTCTTCCAAGTCAGAAAATCTCTTTTCCATTTGGTCCATTCTGTTTTCTAGGCTTTGAATGGAAGTTTCTATGTCTTTGATTTTGTTCTTGGTCTACTGGATTTCAGAGTACTGGTGTTCCATCAGATCAAACACCTTTCTTAACTTTTTGTTTTGCTCTGCTGCATTTTGCATAAGGTCTAGGAGGGTTCTCTATATAATCCTTTTGTATTCACCTTCTGATAGTTTCAGAAAAGTTTCTTCATCTGGGAAGTTCTGAGGTGGTTTCTTTTGGGGGCCTTCTGGTGCCATGGGTGAGTTCTGGGTTACCATTTTCTCCAGAGTTTGTTGCTTTTGGGGCTTCATATGGGTCAATAGAGGCTGGGAGAGATGCTGTGAAGATGGATCACAGTTGTTTCTCCAAGCTGTCTTAAAGTGAGAAGTAAAAAGCATTTGAGAACTTCCAAAGTTAGTGAGGTTTTCAGATGTATACGTCCCTCTTCCCTGCTGGCAAAGTCAGCACCTCTATATCGGACCCTAATGCTATAAAGTAGCTCAAAACACAGAAAGGCTACTGGCCTGCTGGCCTCTGCTGTTGGGCCCCAGCTGTAGGCAATACTGTAAAATTCTGCTTTTCTGATGGAAAAGCGGTCTCTTCTGGGTAGGCACTGCCTCCCAGCCCAGGAATTAGGTCCAGCTGAGACTTCCATATGGGTGACTCCGCTTCCCAGTGAAACAAGGTGGCGTCCCGCACAAGCTCTCCACCAGGCCGGGACCAGGCTCCTGGCAGAAAGAGAGGCCAAAAGTGTCAAGATGCCCAGAGTCCACAGCCTCCATGGCTGGGTCCCAGCTTCAGGTGACACTATGCAAAAGACCGCCTCGCTGCTGGAAAAGTACTCTCCCACCAGCAGGCACCACCTCCCAGCCTAGGAACCATGTCCGGCCATGGCATCTGCCTGGGCTTTCCATTTCCAAGTGGTTCAAGATGGCGTCCCTCTCAAGTGCATCTGTACGGCTGCCACATGGTGGAAGCAGAAAGATAGGCCAGAGGAGCCGAGATGCACAGAGTCCAAAGCCGGGCTCTCAGAAGATGGCAATTACGCTTCCCGGTCCCACCAGCAGTGTGTACAAGACCAGCAGCTAGTCAGTCCCAGCTCTGCCCACCTGCCAAGACAGAAGGGAAAAAAAATCAAAATGGTGAGTTACCCTCGGTCTGTGCAAGCCTGTGCTCGCCAAGAGTGGGGTCAGTGAAATAGAGGAGGTTTTGCATTCAGTGGTATGAAGTCCAAATTAACAGCCCTATGTTGCATCCCAGGGCTCACCAGGTGTCCAGAAGGCTCCATTTAATTATCACTTCAAGTCTTCATTTCCAGAGGGATTTAGGGAGACACCCATCAAGTATACTTTCTTTCCCAATGCATATGGAACATTCTCCATAACTGATCACATATTTTGCCACAAAGCAATCTTTAAAAAAAATTCAGAGTATTGAAATATCACAAAGCATCTTTTCAGGCCATAAAGCCATAACAATAGATATCAATGAGAAAAAAGAAGGAAAGAGATCAAACACAAGGAAACTGAACACATTTCTCAAAAACAACTGGGTTACTAAAGAAATCAAGGATGAAAAAAAGAAATTCATATAATCAAATGAAAACACTTCCGGCAGAATCCACGGGACACAGCAAAAACAGTGCTTATAGGTCAATGGGTCTCAATAGATGCACATATCTAAAAAGAATAAAGGGCCCAAATCAAAGAATTAACTTTACAACTCGAACATGTAGAAAGAGAGCAGCAAAAGAATGAGGTTGTCAAGGATTTCATTTTACTTGGCTCCATAATCAATGCCCATGGAGGCAACAGTCAAGAAATCAAAAGACACATTATCTTGGGAAAATCTGTTGCAAAGTGTTAAAAAGTAACAGTGTCACCTTGAAGACTAAGATGTGCCTGACCCAAGCCATGGTATTTTCAATTGCATCATATGTGCATGAAAGCTGAACAGTGATTAAGGAAGATAGAAGCAGAATTGATGCCTGTGATTTCTGGTGTTGGAGACGAATATTGAATGTCCCATGGACTGCCAAAAGAACAAACACATCTGTTCTGGAAGATGTACAACCAGAGTGCTCCTTGGAAGCAAAGATGGTGAGATTGCATCTTATAAACTTTGAACATGTTATCAGAAGGGACTAGCCCCTGGAGAAGAACGTCATGTTTGGTAGAGTGTCAACAAAACGAAGAAGACCCTCAAGGAGATGGACTGACACAGTGGCTGCAACAATGGACTATAAACATAAAAACAATTGTAGGCATGGTGCAGGGCCAGGCAGTATTTCATTCTGTTGTGCATAAGAGTCAGAACCGACTCAACAGCACTTAACAACAACAAGAGCCGAAAACAAAGAATTAATTCCACACTTCAAACGAGTAGAAAGAGAGCAGCAGAAGAACTCCTTAAGAACCAGAAGAAGGGGAATCACAAAAGTTAGAGCAGAACTAAAGGAATTAGAGAGTAGAAAAATGATTGAAAGCGCTAAAAAAGACCAAAAGCTGGTTTTCCAAAAAGATCAACAAAATTGATTTGGCCAACAAAATTGGCCAAAGTGACAAAAGAAAAACAGGAGAGGAAGTAAATAACTCAAATAAGAAATGAGATGGGTGATATCACAACTGAAATTAAAAGAGTGATAACAGAATACTATGAAAAATTGTACTCAAATGAATTAAAAAATCTACAAGAAATGGACAAATTTCTGGAAGTATATCAACTACCAAAGGTAGCACAAACAGTAGTAAAACATCTAAATAAACTCATCCCCTGCCCCCCAAAAAAGAAAGACGTTGAAAACACACTTAAAAAACTTCAAATTAAAAGAAGACCTGGCCCTGATGGCTTTAGTGAAGAATTCTATGAAACCTTTAGAGAACAGTTAACATCACTATTACTAAAGTTATTGAAGAGCATAGAAAATGATGAAAAAACTCCCAAATGATTTCAATGAAGCAAGCATAACCCTGATAATGAAAGCAGGTAGACAGCACAGAAAAGGAAAAACACAGCTGAATAGCTCTCATGAACTTAGACACAAAAATCCTCAACAAAATTCTAGCCAATAGAATTCCACAATATGTCAAAAAAAGAGTTTATCATGGCCAATTTGGCTTCATACCAGGAAGATATGAATGGTTCAATGCTAGAAAAACAAACGTAGTTAACCACATAAATAAAACAGAAGTGAAGAACAACTTGATTTTATCAATTGATACACAAAAGAAATTTGACAAAGTCCAACATCCATTCACGGTAAAAACTCTTAGCAAAACAAGAATAGAAGAGATATCCCTCAACATAATAAGGGACATCTATGCAAAGCCAACAGTGAGCATCATTCTAAAAGGAGAGAATCTGCAAACATTCCCCTTAAGAACAGGAATCAAACAAGAATGCCATTGTCACTATTTTTATTCAAGATTGTTCTAGAGGTTCTAGCCAGAGAAATCAGGCACAATCAAGAAATAAATGGCATCCACATTGGCAAGGAAGAAGTAAAATTACCTCTATTTGCAAAAGACATGATCCTTATACACAAAAAGCCCTAAAGAATACACACACGCACACCCCAAAAAACTACTGAAACTAATAAAAAAGTTCAGCGAAGTATCAGGGTACAAGATAAATACACATAAATCAGTTGGATTCTTTTATGACAACAAAAAGACTATCACAGAGGAAATCACCAAATCAATACCATTTACTACAACCATGCAGAAGAGAAAATACCAAAGAATAAATCTAACCAGAGACATAAAAAATCTATGCAAAGAAAATTACAAGACCGTACATAACTGGAGAAACCTACCTTGCTCATGGATAGGAAGGCTTAACTTCATGAAAATGTCTATTCTAACCAAAATGATCTGTAGATACAATGCAACTCCAATATGAATTCCAATGGCATTTTTTTAAGGAGTTGGAGAAGCAAACCACCAACTTTTTATGGTAAGAGAAGAAGCCAAAGATAGTAAAGCATTACCAAAGAACAAAGTGGGAGGCCTCACACTACCTGACTTCAGAATTTACTATACTGCCTCTGTAGTCAAAACAACCTAGTACTGGTACAAAAACAGATATATGAACCAATGGAGCAGAATTGAGAATCCACATGTAACTTCATTCACCTACAGACGAAGGTCCAAAGTCTGAAAACCAAAGAAAATACGGTCTCTTTAGCAAATTATGTCCACGTAACTTGGTATTCACCTACAAAGACATGAAACAAGACCTGTATCTCACACCATGCACAAAAACTAACTCAAAATGGATCAAAGACCTAAGTATAAAATCCAAAACAACAAAGATCATGGAAGGAAGAATAGAGACAGTGTTGGAAGCCCTAATACATGAAATAAACAAACTACAAAAAATTACTAGCAATGCACAACCAGAAGAGAAAATAGATAACTGGGAACTCCCCAAAATCAAACAGTTATGCTCATTCAAACACTTTGACAAAAGAGTGACAAGACTACCTACAGAGTGTGAAAGAATTTTTGGCTACAAAGGATCCTATCAGCATTTAATGTCCCCAGTCTACAAGGCACTGCAAAACCTCAACAAGAAAAAAGACAAGTAACCCATTTAAAAAAATGGGCAAAACTATGAACAGGTACTTCATCAAAGAACACAACTAGGACAATAACAGATACATGAAAAAATGTTCGATATCACTAGCCATCAGAGAAACCCAAATCAAAACTACCATTAGATACCATCTCACCCTAACAATGCTGGCATTAATATAGAAAACACAAAGTAATAAATGTTGGATACATTTTGGAGAAACTGGAACTCTTCTACACTGCTGATGGGAATGTAAAACAATACAACTACTTTGGAAATTGATTTGGTTATTTTTAAAAAAGTTAGAAACATAAATGCCATAAGATACAACAATCTCACTTAGCCGTCACAAGAACAGATTCACGCACGCCCAGATTCATGCACGCCCATGTTTATTGCAGTATTATTCACAATAGCAAAGAGATGTGATCAACCAAGGTGCTCATCAACAGAGGAACAGATAAACAAAACAGGGTATTTTCACACAATGGAATACTATGCAATGACAAAGAACAATGAGGAACTTAGGAAACGTCTCAAAACATGGAGTCATCCGGAAGACATGCTGGGTGAAATTAGCTGCAACAGCACAAATATTGTATAAGAACACTACTATAATGACTTAAGAAAATAATTTGTGCTGGTTACAAGGGGGGAAGTCGGAAAGGAATACTCAGATTAGATGTTGTTGTTGTTAGGTGCCACCGAGTCAGTTCTGGCTCATTGCAACCCTATGCACAACAGAATGAAACACTACCTGGTCTTGCACCATGTCCACAATCATTTTTATGCTTGAGCCCATCATTGCAGCCACCATGTCAATCCATCTCGTCGAGGGTCTTCCTCTTTTTCACTGACTCTCCACTCTACCAAGTATGACATCCTCCTCCAGGGGCTGATTCTTCCTAACAACATGTCCAAAGTTGGTAAGACACAGTCTTGCCACCTTTGTTTCCAAGGAGCACTCTGGTTGTACTTCTTCCAAAACACATCTGTTTATTCTTTTGGCAGTTAATGGTACACTCAATATTCTTCTCCAGCACCACAATTCTTCCTTATTCACTGTCCCACATGCATATGATGCAATTGAAAATACCGTGGCTTGGTATTAGGTTAGATAGTAGACAAGAATTTGGTTAGGTGAAGGGAGTGACAGCAGGAAGTAAAAGAGAGTTCCGCAAAGCTGGAAAACACCAAATGCTACAGAGGAGAACTACCCCTTAAAGTTTCCAGGGAGCTCCCGGAGGACTTAAACTACCAACCTTTGGATCAACAGCCATAGCACTTCACCACCACACCACCAGGTTCTCCAAAAGATTTCAGACATACAACCTAACCTTTTGAAGGAGAGAGTAGCAGGGACAGGGGTTGGGGGGCCATGGTTTCAGGGAACAGCTAGGCTAATCGGTACAACCAAGTTTTTTTTAAAAAAATAAACAAATCGTTCTGCATACTACTTTGCTGAGTTGTGTCTGGGGTCTTGAAACTCTAGCAAGCAACCATCTAATTAGCATCGATTGGTCCCAACCCACCTGGAGCAGAAGAGAACAAAGCACCTCAAAGACATGAGGAAAATATGTGTCCAGGAGATAAAAGGTGCTCTATTATCCAACACTACATCCAGATGAGATCAGAAGAACCAGATCATGCCCAGCCACCACCAATGAGTGCCCTGATTGATAGGGAACACAATGTAAAATCCATGATGTAACAGGAGAAAAATGAGTGTGTTAGAACTAGAACTCTATTAAAAGACACTTAAGGGTCTGTCAGATGGGAGGGTCCCCTGAGGACATGGTCCCCAGTCTCTCTGTTAGCTCAGAGGTTGGAACAGTGCCATGGCCATTCTGTCGGACAAAGATGGGACTCCACCGTGGAATGCGGAGTGACGCTGGTGAAGAATGTGCTTCTTGGCTTAGGTGTATGCATGGGGCTATCCGACCAGCTCCTACCCAGAGGCGAGATACAAGGCTGGAGGGGAACAGGAATTGGTTGAATGGGTACAAGAAGTACAAGGTGGGAAGTAGGAGTGTCTTGTCACAGGAATAGGAGAGAGCAGCTAGAGTTACCATAGCAGTGGGGGTGGCAGATTGACTTGGATTGTAAATTGTCACTTAAAGAACAATAGAGTATTTTTTTTAAAAAAAGAAAGAACTACACCGGATGACATGTGGAAGTATTCCTTCACACACTGCTACCATTCTTCAGAGATAAAAGCAAGTGTTTGTTAAGTCAGTGCTCATTTTGCCACCCTTTCTTCCATTCATTCCTTTCATCTCATTCATTCGACAAAATTGTCTCTCCAAAGGAAGAGAGGATGAGGCACTTGTCTGCTGACTCTGGAACCCATCAGTATCTTGAGTGTGCTTGATTTTAACTCAGCTGTCACTTGAGGAGGTAAGAGATAGGGAATAATCACCCACAGCTCTGATTATGTGTAATGTCTTGGATGGAAAATCGCACCTCAACCACAGGTAAGATACAAAAATGGAAATAAAGAGCTTTATTACTCACACATCCGGAGAGTACACAGCACACCGGTAGGTCACAACACATGCAGGGAGGACGCTAGTGGGAGAGGCCACAGGGTCTGAACTCGTCTGCACTTCCATGCCCACTCTGGATTCAAGCCAGGCCAGGTACAGGCAGAGAAGTGGGAGGTGTGCTGGGATCTCAAGAAGGAACAACAGGATGGGGCACATGTTTCTCCCAGCAACATGGAAGTCTAAAGCCATCAGGCATGTGCAGGGAGGGAGGGAAGCCAAAGCCATTGACTTAATCTGAGATGATTTTAAAAAGTACCCAGGTATACAAAGGACCAAGAATAGGCAGGTTGGAGATGATGGCCACCAGAAATGGGGAGGCAGGATAGTGACTCAAGCGAATTGTAGAAAAACATGACAAGAGCTCATCAGTAGGTAAAATCCACAGATGTTTTTGAAGGACTGGAGTTGGAGGGTGAAGAAGTATGTCATCAACAAAATAACTAGGATCTCCAGGCTTGTGACATAGCTAGGTCATAGTGACATGGGGCGATCAAGTTAAAAAAATGAAAACAAAATTTTAGGATGACGTGAGAAATCGAGAGTTTGCTGTGAACATATTGCATGTGAGGGGGCTTTAATGCATCCAAGAAGAAAAGACAAAGAAAATGAGAGAAGACTTGGGACTGACGATACAACAGATACCATAGTCCCTTTTCAGCCTCCTTGTTCTTGACTTTTCAGCAGCATCTGACAACTGATCACTTCCTCCTACTTGACACCAGCAAGCCTCACTCTTGTTCCAGAACGGCATCCCATACTCTCAGATTCCCTTCTTTCCCACCAAAGTGTTGTCTTCTAAAAGAGTTCTAGTTTGGCACACCAATTTTTCCTCCCACTACATTGGGGGCTTTATCATGTATTCCTTATCAGGGCAGTAATTACTGGTGGCCGGTTGCCGTCTAGTTCTTCTGGTCTCACGCTGATGTAGTCTCTGCATCATACGGCAGCTTCTGTCTGTCAGGCTCACATTTCCCACATGTCTTTGATATCCTTCATTCTCCTCTGCTCCAGGTGGATTGGGACCAATTGATGTTACTTAAATGGCAGCTTGCTATCTTTTAAGACCTCAGACACCATTCCAGATTGAAGAAAAACCCTGACTGGCCCAGCTTGGGTTACCTTCCCAAGGGTACAGGGGGAGACACAAGGACAAAAGAATTACAGAGAGCAGATTACAGGACTCAATAGAGTCCAGGACTGTCGTGGTGGATGTACTTAGACATCTGAGTTTTTTCTATCTTTTTGATAAGACTTTTATGACTGTTTTTGTTTAAAACATTATACACACATACATGTTCTTATATGTCACCTTACTGTTAGCGAGGAAACAGTTTCCAGGTTATTTAGTCTATAATTTTTCTGAAACCATAATTCTACTATATGACACATTCGTCCAGGTCTCTGTAATTACAGCACATTACCTGGTAAGGGGATGAAGAAATATCACTCTGTTGGGTAGCTAAGTGAGGCTTTCGGGAAGAAATGCCAAGATATGTGGCTGGAAAAATGATACCTGAATTCCAACACAAGTCCCATGTCATTGAGGAAGGTAGAGATTATCATCCAGGCACCAGCAGTTGTTTCCTAAGGGACCAAGCCGAGATGTGATCAGAAAAACATGCAAAAAGCAAAGCCCAAGCTAGAATGAAACTGAAATTGAAACTGAACAAGGGTGACATAAGTTGGATTACTCAAGTCAGAAGGAAATGAGACTGGTCCTAACCTTCCATTTCACAGAAAACTAAATTTCCAGAAGAATAAAACATTTATTTTTATTTTTATTATTATTTTGGGAGGATTCTTTTTAAAAAAATCAACTTGATTGTGATTTAAGTACAAATATGCAGTTTGTATCAATTTGCCATATAACACCCAGAACTCGCACTGTTATTCTACTCTAACTGTCCTCCCCTTCCCCCTGCTCACACCCCATGACAGCACATTTACCCTTTCTTCCAGAACTTCCCATGTCCATTTGACCAAGACCTGGCTCCTCCCTGACCTTATCATCTCCCCTCCAGCGATGAGCTCCATGGATAGCACTGTGTACACATTTAAGTTCAAAAGCTTGTTCATCGCCTGCCTCATACCATGCTTTGTATAACCAAGTTCAATCTTTGTCTGGAGAGCTGACTTTGGTGCTGGATGCAATTTGGAGTTACAGAGTGCAGGGTCCATGCTCCCAGGGGATCTTCCAGACTGACGGGCCATCAAGTGTGGTCATTTGGTAGAGTTCTTGTACTGCCCTGTAGTCCTTCTCCTGCTATGTCAGGGGCTCCATACTATGCACCCCATCCAGGCAGTCGTTGGTAGTGGCTGGGCACCATCTAGTTCTTCTGGTCCCACGCTGAAGCAAAATCTGGCTCCTATGGCCCCTTCCATTTGGTGGACTCATATTTTCCTCCTGTCCTCAATGCCCTCCACTTACCTGTGGTGCAGGTGGATTGGGGCCAGTTATTCTTAGATGGCAGTTTGCTAGCTTTTAAGACCCAGATGCCACTCGCCTGCTATGAGAACATTTTCTTTAGAGAAAAAGGAAAAAAGCTTGAGTATGCCAATTAGTCTTGATATCCCTTGAAAGCATGGCCCCCAGACCCTGAACTCTGTTACTCTGTCCTTCCAAAGAGTTGGGCAGCATTTAGGGAACAGTTAATCATGATGTGGTGCTGTTGTGGGTACCTCTTTTCTAGTTTGTGCTGTCACACCCTACACCCGATTCAAATCTAACCACCACCTAATTTGCAGACATTTCTTTCCCTCCCTCCCCACCCTTGCAACCATCAAAGATTGGTATCTTCTGCACTTAAATGTTTTGTTGTGTCCTTATAATAATGATCTCACACAATAATTGTACTTTTATGTCTGGCTAATTTCACTCAGCATAATGTCTTCCAGATGGTCCCGTGTTATCAAGTATTTCCTAAAAAAATCACTGTCCCTTACCATTGTGTAGTATTCCATTGTGTGAATATACCAAAGTTTGTTTAATCATTTGTCTGCTGATGGGCATCTGAGTTGCTTCTATCTTTTTGCTATTGTCAAGAGGGCTGAAAGAAACACAGGCATGCATGTATCTGTTTTTCTGGTAACCCTTGCTTCTCTGGGGTATGTTCCAAGGAGTGGAATTGATTTTCATAGCGACTGTACCATTTTACACTCCCACTAACAGTGTAGAAGAGTTCCAATCTCTCCATATCCTCTCCAACATTCATTATTTTGGTTTTTGTATTATTACCAACCTTGTTGGAGTGAGATGGTTATCTCATTGTAGTTTTGATTTGGATTTCTCTGATGGTTGGTGATCATGAGCGTTTCTTCATGTATCTGTTGGCGTCCTGTATGTCTTCTTTGGTGAAATGCCTGGTCACGTCCTTTGCCCATTTTTAATTGTGTTGTTTGTGTTTTGCTCATTGAGGTTTTGCAGTATCCTGTAGATTAGAGAGATTAGATTAGAGGTCGGTTGAAAATGTGGTAGCCAAATATTTGTTCCCACTCTGGTACACAGTCTTTTTACCCCTTTGATGAAGGCTTTGGATGAGCACGTGTTTGGTTTTTAGGAGTTCTCAATTGTCTATTTTCATTTCTGGTGATTGTGTGTTGTTGGTGGGTTTTGTTTTTTTTTTTACACTGTTAATGCCATGGATTAGAGCTGCCAGTGTCTTCCCAATATTTTCTTCCAAGATCTTTATTGTTTTAGCTTTTATATTTACGTATTTGATCTGAGTTAGTTTTTGTGCATGGTATGAGATAAGGGTCTTGTTTATTTTTTTTTTGCATATAAATATCCAGTTATGTCAACACAATTTTTTGAAGACACTGTCCTTTCCCTAGTCCACTTGGGCCTTTATCAAATACCAGTTATTCATGGACGGATGATGTTGTATTTGGATTCCCAATTATGTTCCATTGGGCTTATTTGTTTTGCCAGTACCAGGCTGTCTTGACTACTGTGACAGTGTAATAGGTTTTAAGGTCAGATAGAGTGAGGCCCCCTGCTTTGTGCTTCTTCTTTAGTAATATTTTACTTATCTGTGGCTTCCTCCCTTTCCGTATGAAGTTGGTGATTTGTTTCTCCCTCTAATTAAAAAATGTCATTAGAATTTGTATTGGAATTGCATTGTATGTACAGATCACTTTGGGCAATATAGCCATTTTCACAATGTTGTCTTCCTATCCAAGAGCAGGGTAGGTTTTTCCATTATATAAGTCATTTGTAGTCATTTGTAGTCACTTGCAGTAGAGTCTTATGGTTTTCTTTGTATAGACATTTTACATCTCTGGGTTAGATTTATTCCTAGGTATTTTGTCATCTTGGGGCTATAGCAAATGGTAAGGATTTTGAGATTTCCTGTTTGATCATCTCTTTGCTGGTGTAGAGGAAACCAACTGATTTATGTATGTTTATCTTGTATCCTGATACTTTGCTGAAGTCTTCTATTAGATCCAGTAGGTTTTTTGGTAGAATCTTTAGGGTTTTCCATGTATAAGATCATGTCATCTGCAAATAGTGATATTTTAACTTTTTTACCAATATAGACGCCCCTTATTTATCGTGCCTAATTGCTCTGGCTAGGACATCTAGAATGATGCTGTATAGAAGTGGTGACAATTGGCATCTTTGTCTAGTACCTGTTCTTAAGGGGAATGTTTTCAACTTCTCTCCATTAAGTATAATGTTGGCTGTTGATCTTGCATAGATGCCCCTATTATGTTAAGGAATTTCTCCTCTATTCCTATTTTGCTGAGGGTTTTTAACATGAATGGGTGTTGGACTTTATCAAATGCCTTTGCATCAATTGATAGAATCAGCTGGCTCTTGCCTTTTGTTTTGTTTATGTGGTTGATTACATTGTTTTTCTAATATTGAACGACCCCTGCATCCCTGGTATGAATCCTACCTGGTCATGGTGGACTACTTTTTGATGTGTCGTTGAATTCTCTCAGCTAGGATTTTGTTGAGGCTTGTTGCATCTAAGCTCATGAGAATTATTGGTCTGTAATTTACCTTTTTTTGCTGTTTTTACCTGGTTTTGGTATCAGGGTTATACTACCTTCATACAATGAGTTTGGGAGTATTCCATTCTTTTCTATGCTCTGGAATACCTTTAGAAGTATTGGTGTTAGCCCTTCTCTGAACATTTCATATAATTCTCCAGTGAATCCATCATGGCCAGGGCTTTTTTTAGTTGGAATTTTTGAAATTACCTTTTCAATCTCTTCTGTGATGGGTTTGTTTAGCTGTTCTATCTCTGTTTGTGCATGACATTTTTCTAGAAAGTTCCCCATTTTCTCTAGGTTTTCAAATCTATTACAGTACAATTTTTCATAGCATTCTGTTGTGATTCTTTTAATTTCAGTTGGGTCTGTTGTGCAATAATCCATCTCATTACTTATTCAGGTTATTTCTTCTGTTTTTCTTTTGTCAGTTTGGTCAATGGCTTACAATTTTATTAATCTTGTTTTTAAAAAAACAGCTTTTGGTCTTGTCAACTCTTTTAACTATTTATATGTATTCTATTTCATTTATTTCTGCTCTAATTTTTATTATTTCCTGTCTTCTGGAGCCTCCTGGGTTTTTTTTTTTCTGGGTCCTTTCCAGTTGTTCAAGTTGAAGAGTTAGTTCTTTGATCTGGGCCCTTTCTTCTTTTTGGATGTGTGCATTTATTGAGATGAATTGACCTCTGAACACTGCTTTTGCTGTGTCCCATAGGATGTGCTTTCATTCTCATTTGATTCTATGAACATCTTATTGCATTTTTTATGTTTTTCTATTATCCAGTAGTTCTTGAGGGGAATGTTATTCAGTTGCCATGATTTTTATTTTATTTCCATCTTTTTTTCTGTTACTGATTTCTAGTTTCATGGTTTTGTGGTCTGAAAAGAAGCTTTATATTTTTTCAATATTTTGTATTTTGTCAAGGATTGTTCTGTGGCCTAATTATGAATTCTGGATAACGTTCCACATGTATCAAAAAAGAAAGTATACTTGGCTGCTATTGGATGAATATGTCTGTGAGCTCAAGATGGTTGGTTATGGCATTTAGATCTTCCATGTCTTTACCAAGCTTTTTTCAAAATATTCTGTCCTTTACTGAGCGGGGTGTGTTGAAGTCTCTACTATTATTGTGGAGCTGTCTATTTCTGTTTTCAGCACAAATAGTGCTTGTTTTACATATTTTGGAGCCTTGTCACTGGGTGCATAGATATTTAATATGATTAAGTCCTCCAGCTGTATTGAGCCTTTAACCATTATATAATGTCTCTCCCTATCCCATTTGGTGGATTTAACTTTAAAGTCTATTTTGCCATAGATTAGTAATGCCACTTTTTTTTTTTTAATGTTGTTAGCCTCATCTATTATTTCCCATTGTTTGAGTTGTAGTTTGTTGGTGTCCTTGAGTCTAAGGTGCATCTCCTTTAGGCAGCATATAGATGGGTCATTTTTTTAATCCAATCTACTACTCTCCATCTCTTTATTGGCGTATTTAGTCCATCTACACTAGTGAGATTATTGATATGTATGAGCTTAGTGCTGTCATTGTGATGTCTTCTTTTCTGTGTTGTGGACAATTCCTCTATTGCATTCAATTGTCTGTGCTGAGTCTTTTTTCTTTATGTGTTTTCTTTTCATGTCTTTCAGTGTCTGTCTTTTTCAAATGCTGTGATTTTGTGTTTTGCTTGCTTTTTAGTTTGTTTATCATTTTGACATGTAGAATTATAGATTTATTTTGCAGTTACTCCTTTAGTTCCCTTCATTAATCTAAAAGTAATCCAGACTTCACTCTCTTTGTATCTCCTTGACTTCCTCCCTAATCTAAAAATATGTAGGCATATTATTTTGACTTTCTTTTTTGTATAATGGTGCTGTCAGTTAAATCCTGAGATCTCTGAATTTCTCTGTGTGCATGAGAGAGAGAGAGAGATCTGGCTTTGGCTATCTTTTTTGGATTTTGTATCCTGATGGCATCTAGATGCTTTGTCAAGTGTTGGATGTTTGAGTGTATATCTGATGTTATTGATTTTCTAACAGAAGATCTTCCTTTAATGTTTCTTTTTTTCAATTTTTATTTTTATTTAACATAACTGAGTGAAAATGTACATTCACATACAAATTTACATGCCCACCTACATGCAGCCTCCACCACTCTCCCCGCCCAGAGACCGCACACCATTCCCCTCTGCTCCATACATGCCCCATCCTCCAACAGCCTCCCTTCCCCTCCTCTCTGTCCACTACCCACCCCAGCCAGAGGTCAGCAAGACGATATCCCACAGATGCATAGAACCACAAAGTGCCTCCAACACATGGTCATTCTGCATCGCCAAGTCCAATCCATTCCCATCCAAAGAGTGGATCTTTGTCATAATTTATGGGAAAGGGCAGCATCAGGGAGGGGGCCATGTCCCCAGAGGAACCCCCAAACCGCTGGACCATCAGCTGAGGTCCTTCAGTGGAGATCTCGTGATGCACGCCCCTCCATTCTTGTGTTGCCAGTGAGACTCCTCTCTGTGAGCTCCATCGTGGCTATCGCTGGTGGCGGCCGGGCACCATCCAGCTCCCCCAGTCCCAAGCTGATGTAGACACCCACTCTTGCGGGCCCCTCCATCTCCCAGGCCGTCTCCACCGCATGTCACCTTGCTCCTCGGTGAGCATTCATTCCTGCTGAGTTGGGACCACCCGCCGTGTCCCCGGATGGCAGCCTGGCAGCCTTCAAGACCCCAGATGCCACCCACCAACATGGGGCGCAGAGAGCCCTCTCAGCAAAACGCTAGCCATGCCAATTGGCCCGGAATTAGCCCAAGAGCATGGTCCCCCACCCCCCGCCCCAGCCACTCTATCCCTGCAGCACTGAGTTAAGATGGAAGGAGTACTCAAGCCCTGCTGAAGTCCACCCAATGCTGCTCTTGTTTCCAAAGCGTGCTATCACCACTCCCTCCCAACCAGATTTCTAGTAACTATCTAAACTAAACCCTCCCTGCCTCACCCTACCCCCTCCCCACCTGCAGCTGTCAAAGAGTTCCCTCCTCCATACACAAGTCTGTCCCTGAGATCCCATTGTAGAGGTCTCATACAACATTTGTCCTTTTGTCACTGACTACTTTCACTCAACACAATGTCTTCCAGTTGAAACCAGGTTAGGAGATGTTTCCTGGAATCATCGTTATTCTTTATCATTGTGTAGTGCTCCATTGAGTATATGTACCATAGTTTACCTATCAATTCTTCTATTGTTGGGCATCTGGGTTGATTCCATCTTTTTGCTATCATGGACTGTGCTGTGATAAACATTCTGGTGCATGTGTCCGTTGGTGTGAAAGGCCTTGATTCTGTAGGATATATTCCAAGTAGTGGAATTACTGGGTCAACTGGTATATCGATATCCATTTTTTTAAGGAAGCACCAGATTGCCTTCCAAAGAGGCTGGACCATTTTGCAAACCCATCAACAGTGTAGGAGGGTTCCACTTTCTCCACAGCCTCTCCAGCATTTGTTGTTTTGTGTTTTCTGGACCATGGCCAATCTTGTTGGGGTGAGATGGTATCTTATTGCTGTCTTGATTTGAATTTCTTTAATAACTAAAGATCGTGAACATGTCCGCATGTGTTTTTTGGCTGCCTGGATCTCCTCTTTAGTGAAGTGTCTGTCCATCTCCTTTGCCCATTGCTTAATTGGATGGATTATCTTCTTCTTATTGATATTTTGTAGTATCTTATAGATTATGGAGATCAGGTGTTGGTCTGACATAGAGTTGCCAAATATTTTTTCCCACTCTGTGGATGTTCTTTTAATTCTATTAATAAAGTCTTTGGATGAGCAAAAGTGTTTGATTCTTAATAGTTCCCATTTATCTACTTTCTCTTCTGTTGATTGAGGTTTCTTTGACAGATTTTGGAGTCTATCCTCATTGTGTATTAAAACTTCCATTGTTGTTCCTACCTTTTCTTGGATGAGCTTTATCATTTTAGGTTTGATATTTAAGTCTTTTATCCAGTTGGAGTTGGTTTTTGTATAAGGTGTAAGATATGGATCTTGATTCAGTTTATTGCAGATGGATAACCAATTTTGCCAGCACCATTTGTTGAAGAGACTGTTTTTACCCCAGTTTAATGTCTTAGGGCCTTTGTCGAATATCCACTGTTCATAGGCAGATGGTGTCATCTCTGGGGTCTCAATTCTGTTCCATTGATCCATCTGTCTGTTCTTGTACCAGTACCAGGCTGTTTTGACCACTGTAGCAGTGTAGTAAGTTCTAAGGTCGGGTAATAAGAGGCCTCCCAGTGTGTTCTTCTTCTTTAGTAGTACCTTACTTATCTGGGGCTTCTTCCTTTTCCAAACAAAATTGGTGATTTGTTTCTCCATCTCATTAAAAAATGATACTGGAACTTGTATTGTGATTGCAATATATAAATAAATTGCTTTGGGTAAAATAGACATTTTCACAATGTTAAGTCTTCCTATCCATGAGCAGGGTAGGTTTTTCCATTTATCTAAGTCTCTCTTAGTTTCTTGTAGTAAGGGCTTGTAGTTCTCTTTGTGAAGGTCTGTTGTTTCTCTGGTTAGATTAATTCCTAGGTACTTTATCTTCTTAGGGGCTATCGTAAATGGTATTAATTTGATAATTTCCTCCTTAATAGTCTCGTTGTTGGTGTAAAGGAATCCTACTGATTTACTTATGTTTATCTTGTATCCTGAGACTTTGCTGAACTCTTCTATCAGTTTGAGTAGCTTACTTATAGATTCCTTCGGATTCTCTGCATATACAATCATATCATCTGCAAACAGGGAGATTTTGACTTCCTCTTTGCCGATGCAGATGCCTTTTATTTCTTCGTCTTGTCTAATTGCTCTGGCTAGAACTTCTAGCACAATATTGAAAAGGAGAGGTGAGAGTGGGCATCCTTGTCTAGTTCCTGATCTCAAGGGAAAGTCTTTCAGTCTCTCTCCATTCAGGATGATGTGGGCAACTGGCTTTGTATAAATGGCCCTTATTGTGTTGAGGAATTTGCCATCTATGCCCATTTTGCTAAGAGTTTTTAGCATGAATGGGTGTTGGACTTTATCAAATGCTTTTTCGGCATCAATGGACAAAATCAGGTGATCCTTGTCTTTTGTGTTTTTTATGTAGTTTATCACATTAATTGTTTTCCTGATGTTCAACCAGCCTTGCATCCCTGGTATGAATCCCACTTGGTCATGATGGATTATTTTCTTGATATGTTGTTGTATTCTGTTGGCAAGAATTTTGTTGAGGATTTTTGCATCTAGGTTCATGAGTGATATCGGTCTGTGGTTCTCTGTCTTTGTTGGATCTTTCCCTGGCTTAGGTATCAGGGTTATGATGGCTTCATAGAATGAGTTTGGGAGTACTCCATCCCTTTCTATACTGTGAAATAGTCTCAGTAGTATTGGGAATAACTCTTCTCGAAATGCTTGGTAGAATTCTGCCGTGAAGCCATCTGGGCCTGGACTTGTTTTGGTTCGCAGTGTTTTGATGACCTTTTCAATCTCTTCCTTTGTGATGGGTTTATTAAGTTGTTCTGCCTCATGTTGTGATAATTTGGGTAGGTGGTATGAGTCAAGGAATTGGTCCATTTCCTCTAGGTTTTCAAATTTGTTAGAGTACAGTCTTTCATAGTATTCTGTTATGATATTTTTGATTTCTGTTGCATCTGTGGTGACAACTCCCCTGTCATTTCTAATTTGGGTTATTTGTTTCCTTTCCTGCTTTTCTTTAGTATGTTTAGCCAGTGTTTATCAATTTTGTTGATCTTTCAAAAAACCAGCTTTGGTCTTTTCAATTTTTTCAATTGTTTTTCTATTCTCTAATTCATTTAGCTCTGCTCTAATCTTTATGATCTCCTTTCTTCTGGTGCCCCAGGGGTTCCTCTATTGTTCTCTTTCTACTTGTTCAAGCTGTAGAGTTAGTTCCTTGATTTGGTTTCTTTCTTCCTTCCAGATGTGTGCATTTATGGAGATAAACAGACCTCTGAGCACTGCTTTGGCTGTATCCCATAGGTTCTGGTAGGAAGTGTTTTCGTTCTCATTGGAATCCATGAATTTCCTTAATTCATCCTTGATTTCCTCTATAACCTATGTTTTCTTGAGCAAGATGTTGTTCAGTTTCCAAGAGTTCCACTTTCTATCTCTGTTTTTCTGCTATTGATTTCAACTTTGATGGCTTTATGATCTGAGAAGATGCTTTGCAGTAATTCAATGGTATGGATTTTGTTGAGCATTGCATTATGGCCTATCACGTGGTCAATTCTGGAGAATGCTCCATGTGCACTGGAGAAGAAGGTGTAGTTGTCTGCTGATGGGTGGAAAGTTCTGTATATATCAATGAGGTTTAGTTGGTTAATTGTGTCAATGAGGTCTTCTGTATCTTTACTGAGCTTTTTTCTAGATGATCTGTCTAGTAATGAGAGTGGAATGTTAAAGTCTCCCACTATTATTGTGAGGTCATCTAACTCTCTTTTGAGCGTAGTCAGTGTTTCTTCGACATATTTAGGTGCTCTGGCATTAGGTGCATAAATATTTAATATAGTTAAGTCTTGCTTGTGTACTGAACCTTTCAGCAATAAATAGTGTCCATCTTTGTCCATGATGGTCGATTTGACATTAAAATTGATTTTGTCTGAGATTAGAATTGCCACCCCTGCTCTTCTTTGTTCATTGTTAGTTTGATATATATTCTTCTAGCCTTTAATTTTCAGTTTGTTCCTGTCTTTAGGTCTCAAGTGAGTTTCTTGTAGACAACATATGGATGGGTCGTGTCTTTTGATCCAAGATGACACTTGGTGTCTCTTTACTGGAGCATTCAGTCCATTCACATTCAATGTAATTATTGATAGGTATGTGTTCACTGCTGCCATTGTGATATGTTTATTTTTATTTTGATGTTTTCTCTGTTGATCTTATTAGTCTGTTCTGGGACACTCTTTTTTGTGAGTTGATTTTTCACCTTTTTCAGAGCTGGTTTTATAGTTGTTGAGACTCGTGTGCTAGATTTCTTGAAATGGTATGATACATCTTTGTTGTGCTTTACAGCTGCCCCTATGAACCCCCTTAATAAACTATTTATAAACCCTATTTTAATTACTACCAGTCTTGTCATCTTCCTCTCCATCTGAAAGGACTGTAACGACTGTAGTACATCCCTCTTTTTATTATGCTGACACCGTAGTTTTCATGTTGATCACTGGATTGCTTCTTTCCAAATCAAAGCTGTGATTGACTTTGGAGCCTTCCCTAAATGATTATTGAGCAGTGTGTGGTTCTAAAATATAAAGTTAGTGCTTTTGTTCTTCTAAGCCAAAGCCAAGAACATCTTTCAGTATTTCTTGTAGTTTGGGTTTGGTTTTTACAAAGTCTCTGAGTTTCTGTTTATCTGGGAATGTCTTAATTTCATTTTTGTATTTGAAAGACAGTTTTGCAGGATATATAATTCTTGGTTGGAAGTTCTTCTCCTTCAAGACTTTGAATGTGTCATGCCACTGTCTCCATGCCAGCATGGTTTCTGCTGAGAAATCTGACGAGAGCCTACAGGGTTTCCCCCTGAATGTTAGCTTTGCCTTGAGTCTTGCTGCCTTTAAGTGTTGCTGCTTGTGTTTCATTTTGTTAAGTTTGATTATAATATGTCTTGGAGTGTTTCTTTTGAGATCTATATTGGGTGGCGTATGATATACATCTGAGATGTCTATATTCTCTTCCTTCATGATTTCTGGGAAGTTTTCTGTCAGCAGCTCAGCAGCAATACTCTCCGTGTTCTCAGATGTCTCACCCTGTTCAGGGACTCCAGTTAATCGAAGGTTGTTCCTCTTAATAGAGTCCCACATGCTTCTTAATGTTTCTTCATTTTTCTTGTTTCTTTTTTCTGATTTCTGCTCAAAGACGCTGGCATCAGTAGCTCTGTCTTCCAAGTCAGAAATTCTTTTTTCCATTTGTTCCATTCTGTTTTCTTGGCTTTGCATGGCAGTTTCTATGTCTTTGATTTTCTTCTTGATCTGTTGGATTTCAGAGTACTGGTGTTCCATCAGATCGAACAACTTGCTTAATTTTTCATTTTGATCTGCTGCATTTTGTATAAGGTCTAGAAGGGCTCTGTATATAATCAATTTGTATTCACTTCCTGATGCTTTCATAAAAGTTTCTTCATCTGGAAAACTCCTTGGTTGCTTTGTTTGGGAGCCTTCTGAAGCCATGAGTGATTGCTTGTATGCCACAATTGTCTGTTGCTTTTTGGGTCCCATGTGAGTATACAGAGGCTGGAAGAGGTACTGTGAGGATGGATTGCAAATGTTTCTCTAGGCTGTCTTCAAATGTAAAGCAAATGGTATCTGACCAATTCACAAGTCAGTTAGGTTTTCAGGTGTAGAGGTCCCTCTTCTCATCTGACAAAGTAAGCGCCACTATATCCAACTCCAGATGATAACAAACTAGTTCAGAATACAGCAATGCTACTGCCCTGTTGGCCTCTGCTGACAGGGCCCAGCCTTAGCCAACACTGCGTCGAGTACTGGTTTTGTGATAGAAAAGCGCTCTCCTGTGGGCTGGCTCTGGCTCTCAAGCTAAGAATTAGATCCACCTACGGCCACCGTACCCAAGATGACATCCTCCACACAGGCAGCAGACAGAGGGGCTAAAGGTGCTGAGAGGCAGTGATTCCTCTGCTTCTGTTACAGGGCCCCCAATGCAGGCAGCACTGTGCAAAATCACCACTTCTCTGACGGAGAAGCACTGTCCCGTTTGCAGGCGCTGACTCCCAGGCTAAGAACGAGGTCCCGCTAAAATCTCGGTACCAACATGGCGTCCCGCACACTGACCGCGAAGCTCCGCACAAACCCCACTGAGCCAGCTACAAAACGAAAGGCTCAAAGTGGCTAGATTAACAGAGTCCCGAGCCTGGCTCTCAGAATATGGGAATTTCGCCTGCCTATCCCCTCAGCAGCGCGTCTGAGTCCAGCCACCAGGCAAGACCCAGCTCTACCCGCCAGCCGAGACAGAGGAAAAAAAAAGTCAAACTAGTGCGTTTACCTTCCGTCTGTGAGAGCTGGGGCTAGCCAGGAGCGGGAGTCAGTGAAAGAGGGGAAGTTTTTCGCTGAGTGGTATGAAGTCCCAATTAACAGCTCTGTGCCATGTCCTGAGGCTGATTAGGTGATCAGAAGGCTGTGTTTGATTGTCACTTCAGGTCTTGGTTTCCAGAGGGATATAAGGAGACGTGTGCTTAGTCCGCCATATTGACTCCGCCCCCCCTTTAATGTTTCTTGTAATTTTGTTTCGGCTTTTGAAAATTCTCAAAACTTCTGTTTATCTGTGAAAATCTGGATTTGACTTTCATATTTGGAGACAATTTTGCAGGGTATATAATTCTCAGTTGGCAGCTTTTTTTTTTTCCTTCAGGGCTTCATATATGTTATTCAATTGTCATCTTGCCAGCACAGTGTTGCCTGAGTAATCTGAGTTAATATTAATGATTTTCTTCTGCAGGGTTTTACGTGTGTGTGTGTGAGAATGAAATATTTGCATGGAAAAAGAAAACATTGTTGAAGGAGTTTTATGCATGATACATTACCACACTTGAATAAAAAGTAGTTGATGACTGACTGCAAAGAAATGTTGAATTTATTTATGGCAAAAAAACACCATCAAATTATTCAAATTGTGAAAACCATTTGTAATTCAGATAGTAAGCAGAACATGATACAAAACCCAGAAATCAAATAAAATCATTGTCTAATTACACTGAAATATTACATTCCATTATAAAATAAAACCCTGTAAGTATAGTGAAAAGAGAAATTATAAGTTAGGGGGAAAAAGTTGTAACCTAAATAAGAAATTAAGGCTAATGTCTCTAAAATGAAACCCATAATCAATAAATCAATACAGAAAAGATAAACAACCCATTAGAAAATTATACAAATGACAAAAACATGCTTTTCTTTATAATTATATACATATGGTATGATATTATTCATGTAAATAAAGGTGTGAAAAATGCATTTTAATAGATCCTTAAAAATAATCTGGAAGAACACAAATGAAATTGTTAATAATGGTTTGATCACAAACAGATTATGGGGAACTTTTGCTTTCTAACTGATTGTGTGAACTTTAAATGTTTTTATTATAAACATAGATTACTGATATAGGAAACATCAACGCATATACACATTAGTAAATACATTTGTATTCAAAAGTAATAAATACATGTTAATTCCAGTTTTCCTGCTTTAAGTATACATGCATATACCTTAGTAGTTTAAAAAGAAACCTGAAGGGAAACCACAAAAATGTTCACAATGTTTGTCTCTGAATGGTGAGATTATGAATGGTAATTTTCCATCATTTCATTATTTTCTGTGATGCCACAGCTCACCCACATTCCTTAAATAGAAAATAATAAGCAAAAAACAATGTTTTAAAGTTAAAAATGCAGCAAAATATTTGACCCTTGCTGAATGGTGGAAAAATCAGCACAAAAAAAATGAGTTTCATCAAATGGATTACTTGAATTAAATTCCACACTCGTGTGTGATTGGATTCACCTCCAAATCACCAGGCATGTTCCTGCCTCACTGAGGAGAAGGAATGTGCCCCTAATTTGATGTGACCAGTGTCTAGGCCACAGCTTCTTTCCCAAATACCTTAAACAAAGTCTTCTTCATTTCCTTGTTTCTCATACTGTAGATGAAGGGGTTGAACATGGGAGTGAGGACTACATACAGCACAGAGAGCACCCGATCTCTCAAGTCAGAGTATACAGAGCTAGGAAGGATGTAACAGAGGACTGAAGTGAGGTAGAAAATACAGACCATAGTGATGTGAGCACCACAGGTGGAAAAAGCTTTCCTCCAGCCCTCAGCAGAGCGAATCTTGAGAACAGCAGCCACAACATGCATATAAGAGATCACAACCAGGGCACAAGTTCAAGAGCTACCAGACAAAGTAGAACAGAGCAAATTCATTGGCCTTCGTGCCAGAGAAAGAGAATTTGAGGAGTGGAGGAAGGTCACAGATGAAGTGAGTGAAGTCGAGGCCTACAGAACTTAAGTAGAGCTGCAAGGATGATGTGGGTGAGTGCATTAGCCAAAGAAAGTAGGCAAGAGAGTGAAGCAAGTGCTAGTCAGGTCTGACAGCCCATGAGGACTAGGTAGTGCAACAGCTGGCAGATGGCTGCACAGCGATCATAGGCCATAGCTGTGAGCAGAGAGTACTCCCAAGGTGCCATGAAGTGGAGAAAGAATATCTGAGTAAGGTGAGCACAATAGGGCATGGTCTGTGCTGAAGCCAGAAGATGTGCCATAACCTGAGGCACAGTGTTGGAGATATAGGCAGTACTGAGGAGTGAGAGGTTGGCTAAGAAGAAGTACATGGAAGTGTGGAGTCGAGAGTCCATTACCGTAAGGCTTACAATGTCCAGGTTTCCAATTACAGCCATTACGTAGCTGAGAAGAAACATGGTGAAGAGTAGGTACCTCAACTCCTCTGTCAGGCCTTCCAGAAGAAACTGGGACACTAAGGTACCATTTTCATGTTGCATGGAGGTTGGACTCCAACCATGCACATAAACCTGCACCGACAGGGTACAACTCAGAGTCACATGATGGTCTAGGTTTCGAGAACCAATTTGCAAAGGGGATACAGGGATAAGGGAAGGCCCAAAGTCAAAGAAATCAGACTTCAGGCTTAAAGAAATCTGATTCATAACTGGAGTACTGAGTTTATGATCAAGATACAGTGTTAAGTAAGATAGTAACATGTTGCCTTTGAGTAGATTCTGACTCACAGATACCCTATAAAACAGAATGTAACTGCCCCACAGTTTTTTCAAGTAGCAGTTGGTGGAATTGAACTGCTGACCTTTTGGTTAGCAGTTGAACACTTAACCACTTTGCCACCAGGTTGGATGGTAGGAGAATGGGAATGACAACCCTATCACCCCACATACCAAGAAAGAGTGCACGGACTTTGAAGTCACAGTGCATGTGCCCTTTGCAGGGATATCATAGTCAAGCCTTCAGCAACTCCTGTCTGAATAAGTGACCCTGGACCTTGTAACTATCCAATAGAGCCTTGTTACTTAATCATAACCAACTCAGCAAAATTCCAGTTCAGGGTCAATGAGAGGACATAATCCAGTTCCATCCTTCTCCTATTCTGAACCTTTAGTGGCTCCCATCTCACTCAGAGCTGAAGCCAAAGTCCTCCTCATGGCCTATAAGGCCCTCTGTGATGTGCTCTATCCTTACTTCTATGATTATCAGACAAGAAACCCTTCAGCCCCCTCCCCCACACAGCATCTTCAGATCTACCCACAGCAGCAAACGTCCTTGTATATTTCTTACCTCAGTGGAAGAGGATTCCATCCTCATACCCAAGGGCAATTTCTCTATATGCTCTCTTGATCCGACCAGCTCTGTTGGCAATACTTTCATGTCCCTAGTCAATATTCCTGGCCATTCCTTGCAGCATCTATTTAAACCTTCATCATCTTTTCCTCAAAACACTTCCTGTTCCCAACCTAGCAACCTTTCTCAATACAAGATTCTGCTCTTTGTCCTGGAAGCCCCATGAGGATGCAGAACATGCCTTTTTTAGTTCATCACTGTATTCTCAGAGCTTAGTATTGGGCCTAATACAAAGTAGGTGCTCGGTAAGTTTTATTGAATGGATTAATAAATCTTCCTCTTGAGTTTTGACCCACATATCTAATTGTCTATTAAACATCTCCACTGGACACTACACAGACATCTTAAAGTCAACATGACGAAACTAAATTTATTATCTGTCCCACAAAACTTGGTCCTTCTCCTATTTCCCTTATGTCAGTGACTGACATCCCTCTTAAAGACAACTATTTTGACTTCTCTGTTCTCATATCTCCAAAGCATCGTCTTCCTCCTCACTCTCAGTTTGCACCCTAATTCACTGAGAAAATACAAGCAATCAGAATATAACTGCCGGATTCCCAATATCCACCTACCTGTTTTCATTTGCACTTGTACACTCTGTTTCTCCATCTGTTATGATGAATGGGCCATCCATGCTCCTAATCTCAGGTCAGTCCTTCCATCTGTACACTAAAGCCAGTTTCTTTTTGCTCCAAACAATCTTCACTGTCTCCAGCATTATCAATTTTCCTCTCTACCTCAATTTTCTATTGAATCACCCTTATCAGTATCAAACATGCTGTATTTTCTCCCTTAAAAAGACTTTTATAGTGCACAGGGCCAAGATACCAGGGTAGACAGATGCTTTCCATAACCCCTCTAACAAAAAAGACCCAAAAGAACAAAGGAATCCATGTATATGACATCCTAGGACCCTTGAAGATCAAAAGGCAAATTTGAGAAATTGGAGTAAGCAAAGGGGATGGGAGAACACCACCAGAAGCCCTTAGGACTCCAAAGACCTGGTCTACCAGGAGGCAGTCACAGTCACAGCCTGGAAGCAGGTGAGCATTTCCCACAGTGCCGGAAATTCGAGAATCCACTCATGCCTCTGGATCCAGTGAAGGACAGCATCCAGTTGTCAAAAGCTAAGTCTTCGTGTGTGATCTGCCATGCATGGATCTAAATCTTTCCATCAATTTGGGCCTAGCTCCTTTCTCCTGGTGCTCCCCCCTCCCTTCTCTGAACTGTGCACCATGCTAGAGTCTTCAGACCTACCCACAGCAGCAAACCGAGCCAGAAGTAGGACTCTGTAACTCCACCTTGAGCTATTCTCTAAAACTTGGAGGTGGAACTAGTTTAGCATGCTCAGGGGAGGTGGGGGGAATCTACCAATTCCCTTAAGCTAGAAAATCAAGAGAGAAACTGTCTCTTCACCTAGATTCAGACATAAGGTGATATGACAACCTCACAGACCCTCAGGGACAGCTAGCTGTTAGTCCCCTGACTTTCCCAGTGGCTGCAGACAGATGCCTGTGCCTGTACTAATCACCCCTGCCCATCTAGGACAGTAGGCAAAAGCCCACACCACACACTAGGTGATGGACCACCCGCACACCTGAGACGAATTCAAAACTACAATTTACTGATGGCTCAGAAACAGAAGTCCATATCAAAGCATTTAAAGGGGCAGACCATGATCTTTTCAGAAAGTTACTAAAAAAAGAATCAAATTTTCCAAAGGAAGAGAACTTTCTGGAATTATTAGAGATAGAATACAAAAGATCAGCAGCTGAAACTCTTCAAGAGATGAGGAAGGAGATGAGGCAAAAGGCAACAGAGCATAATGACCAACTGAACAAATTGCAAGAAAGCATTGAGCAGTAAAAATTAGAAATGCAGAAAATTAATAATGAACTACAGAAGTAGACAACTTGATTGAAAGTCAAAGGAACAGAAATTGGGGTGATGGAAGACTGAATTAGTGAGACTGGAGATAAAGTATGTGATGTCAATACACGTGAGGAAAAATTAGTTTAAAAAATTTTATAAAAATCAAGAAACATGGCAACAAATGCTGAAGAGGCTGTGGAGAAATTGGAACTCCCCAAGACTGTTGGGGGGATTGCAAAATGGTACAACCTCTTTGGAAAGCAATCTGGCACTTCCTTAAACAGCTGGAAATAGATATACCATTTGACCCAGTAATCCCACTTCTTGGAATATATTCTACAGAAGTAAGGGCAGTCACACAAACAGATAAATGCACACAAATTTTTATTGTAGCACACTCCACAATAACAAAAAGACGGAGTCAACCCAGCTGCCCAACAACAGATGAATGGATAAACAAACTATGGTATCTATACTCAATGGAACACTATGCAATGATAAAGAACAATGATGATTTTAAGAAGTATCTCATAACGTGGTTTCAACTGGAAGACATTATGTTGAGTGAAATTAGCCAGCAACACAAGGACAAATATTGCATAAGACCCCTACTATAAGGAGTTAAAAACAGACTCACATACAGAAGAAAAGCTTCTTTGACAGCTGCAAGGGAGGGGAGGGAGAGGGCTGGTTACAGACAGATAGTTGGTAAAAATCTAGTTGGGTGAAATCAGTGACAACACAATTAGAAAGAAGATCAATTTAACTGGACTTCAACATAACCTGAAAACTCTTCCAATCTTAGTCCAATACTACCAGGACAGAGTAGCTGGGGCAGGGGTCCAGGGACTATGCTCTCAGGGGACATCTAGGCCAATTGCCATAACTAGGCTATTGCTAAGAGAGTCTTTCCCACTGTCATGGATTGAATTGTGTCCCCCCAAAAATATGTGTAGCCATGTGCCTGGATTGTGACTGTCTTCCATTTTGTGGTTTTCCTATGCTGTATGTTAAAGTACTAGGGTGGGACTGTAAATCCCTTCATAAGACTATCTCCTTGCTCAACTGTAAAGGGAGTTTCTCTGGAGTATGGCTTGTTGCCACCCTTAATCCTTTCATCCTGCAAGAGATGAAAGGAAAGGGAAGCAGGCAGAGAATTGGGAACCTTATACCATCAAGAAAGCAGCACCAGGAGAAGAGTGTGTCCTTCAGACCTGAGGTTCCTGTGCCAAAATGCTCCCTGGACAAAGACTGATGCAATACCAGACTTTCCTCTTGAGCCAACAAGGGGGAAAGCCTTCCCCTGGAGTGAACATCCTGAACATGGACTTGTAGCCTACCAGACTGTGTAAGAATAGACCTTCCTTTGTTAAAGCCATCCACTCTGTGGTATTTCTGTTAGAGCAGCCCTAGGTGACTAAAACACCCACCCCGTATTGGTCAGTGGCATCTGGGATCTTAAAAGCTAGCAAGCTGCCATCTGAGGGACACCAAATTGTCCCAACTCAGCTGGAGCAGATGATTACCAAGGACAACAATGACATGGGGCAAAGAGAACCTAGAATACAGAAAGACCATGAGAATGGATGACTACATCAACATGTGACCAGAAGAACCAGATGGTGTCCGGCCACCACCAGTGACAGCTGTGATGGGACTGAAAATGTTGAGTTCCAGTGACAACTCAAGAATAAAAAGGGATACACCCTGAGAACTCTGCTAAAAGACTGCAATTGATGATCTGAAGGCTTGAGTGTTCCCCTGGGAGCAGAGCCCCTAGATCTGATGCTGCCCCTGATCATAAATCATTACTGAGGTCAACTCCTTGGACAGGGATGGATTGGACTCGGTGACACAGTGACCATATCGTGTGTGCACTTTATGGTTCTATGCATCCATAGAATGTTGTCCTACTGGCCTCTTACTAGAGGGGAGTAGAGAGGGTGGAAAGGAGGAGACAAGAGATTGTTAAGAAGAAATGACATGTATAGAACAGAAAGGAGGAGTGTGCTGTCACCAAAGAGAGCAGAAGGAGCTGCAGGTAGGCAGGCATGCAAATTTAAACTGGATTGTACACTTTCACTCAATCACAAAAAAATTTAAAAAAATCAAGAAACGTGAACAATTATGTGAGACTCTGTGAAGGGAAATGATCTACAAGTGATTGGTGTCTCAGAATGACGGTGTGGAGTTAACCAAAAACATAGAGAGAATTGTCAAAGCTTTGCTGACATAAAAGTTTCCTGGTACACGAAACATGAGAAGACACCTATCCAAGATGGTCATTGAACTTCACACAAGGTGGAACCCAAAAGAAAGACACCAAGACATATTATAATCAAATTTGCCAAAACTAAAGATAAGGAGACAATTTTAAAACTGGGTAGGGATAAATGAAAAGCAACCCACAAAGGAGAATCAATAAAACTAAGTTTGAACTATTCACTAGAAACCATGCTGGCAGGAAGGCAGTGGTATGACACATACAAAGCCTTGAAGGAAAATAATTGCCAGCCAAGAATTATATATCTAACAAAACTGTCTCTCACATACTATAGTGAAATTAGGGGATTTCCAGAAACACAGAAATTTAGAGAATTTGTAAAAGCAAAATTACAAGAAATACTAAAGGGAATCCACTGGTTATAAAACCAATAACACCAGATAACAAACCAAGACTAGAACACAAAACACAGCACCTCAATATCAACCAAAAGAAAGGAATCATAAAAAAAAAAAACCCACAGGCAAAACACTGAAAATAGAGAAATAAAAATGTCATTATGTACACAGTGTAACAAAAAGGAGGGCCTTGAAAGAAAACATAGTCATAAATTTTCTATATGGAGAAGTCAAGGTAATATAAATAAAGACTGATTTAAATTTAGAAAAATAGGGATAAATATTAAGGTAACCACAAAGGAAACTATCAATCTTACACATCAAAATAAAAAAAAGCATAAAGTCTCAGCAATTACAAAACCAGCAACACTGAATAAGATGAAAAAAAACACAAAAGAAAAAACACTCAGCATAGAAAATTAAATGAAACAAAGGAATTGCTTATAATACACAAAAAAGACATTAAAATGATAGCACTAAGCTCATATCTATAGAAATAAGGGCTGTCACACTAACAAATACATGCACACCAACTTTTATTGTGGCACTGTCCACAACTGCAAAAAGATGGAATCAACCTAGATGTTCACCAACAGATGAATGGATAAACAAACTATGGTATGTTGACACAATGGAATACTACTCAATGGTAAAGAACACTGATGATTTTAGGAAACATCTCTTAACATGGAATCATCTGGAAGACATTATACTGAGTGAAATCAGTTACCTGCAAAAGGACAAATATTGAACACTGATGATTTTAGGAAACATCTCTTAACATGGAATCATCTTGAAGACACTATACTGAGTGAAATCAGTCACCTGCAAAAGGACAAATATTGTACGAGACCACTATTATAAGGACTTAAGAAAAGGTTTAAGCACAGAAGAAAATAACCTTTGATAGTTAGAAGAGGGGGAAGAGAGGGAGAATTTTATTCATACGCTAGATAGCAGATAGGAATTGGGTTAGGTAAAGGGAGTGACAACATGCAGCAGAAAGGAGGTTAGCACAACTGGACTACACCAAAGGCTAAAAAGCTTTTTAAATATAACAACATTTTGAAGGACAGAGTAGCAGAGACAAGGGTTTGGAGACCATAAATTCAGGAGATATCTAGGCTAATTGAAATAATATTTTTTGTGTGTGATTAAATGAAAGTATACAATCCAAATTAATTTTGTGTGCCTGCCTGTCTGCAGCTCCTTCTGCTCTCCTTGCCCCATGACAGCACACTACTCCTTTTCATTCTATACTTGTCATAGGCCCTTAACATGCTCCTGTTCCCACCTCTCCACCCTGTTCTCTCCCATGTAGAAAGAGACTAGTAGAACAGCATACTATAAACGCATAGATCCATAAAGTACACACACCATGTGGTCACATGGTGTCTCCAAGTCCAGTCCCCTTTTGTCCAGTGAGTTGACCTCAGTGGTGTTTTCTGATCATGGGCAGCAACAGGTCTAGGGGGCATGCTCCATGAATGGATAAACAAGCTATGGTACACGTACTCAATTTTTAATTTTGTTTTTATTGCAATTAAGTAGAAGTTTACAGTCCAAGTCAAGTTTCCATACAAAACCCCAAACTCACACCTATATGGCATAATAAGTTTTTAAAGAAAATATTCTGCATATCACTTTGATGTGTGGTGTCTGGGGTCTTAAAAGCTAGCAAGTAGGATGAATTGGTCCCAATCCACCTGGAGGAGAATGGAGGACATCAAAGATATGAGGAAAATATGAGCCCAGCAGACAGAAGGTGCCATAAGATCCAGAGACTACATCAGCAGGAGACCAAAAGAACTAGATGCTGTTGGTCACCATCACTGACTGCCCTGACAGGGAACACAATGTAAAAACCCTTATGTGACAGGAGATAAATGGGTGTGCAGTACTAGATCTCTATTAAAAGACCATACTTGGTGGTCCATCAGATGAGAAGATCCCTGAGGACATGGTCCTCAGACTGTCTGTTAGTGAAGAGATGAAACCAGTCTGAAGCCAACTCTTCAGGCAAAGACTGGACTGGACTGTAAGAAACAGAGTGATGCTGTCAAAGAATATGCTTCTTGGCTTAAATATATACATCAGGCTGTCTGAGCAGCTCTTCTTCAGGTGAAATGAGAGGGTTGAGCGGGACAAGAGTTTATTGAATGGATGTGGGAAGTATAGGGTTGAAAGGAGGAGTGTGCTGTCATGGGGGTGGAATAAGGGGGAGAGTAGTCAGAGCTGCATGTGGGTGTGGGTGTGGAGTTTTATATGGCAAAGTGATTTGGGTTGTAAACTTCACTTAAAGCACAATAATTTAAAAAACAATACTCTCTTGACTCTACTTCCTCAAGCAGCTGCTGCCCCATTTCTCTGTTAAACAGATTACGGGGAAGATAAAGATAACCATACCAGGGCACCTGATAACCATATATATGTAAACAAATAATGAAGAAAAACATGTAAAATAATCAGAGGAGGAAAAAAATATGTACATAGGAACAAAGATAAAAATGATCACAGATTTCTCATCTGAAATTATTCTAGCCAGAAGAGTAGAACATTATATTCTTACTGAGAAAAAAAAGTTAACTTTGAATTTTACACTTAATGAAAACTTTATTCAAAAGTGAAGAAAATTTGTGGAACTAGGTACAGGTGATTGCTGCACAACATTGGGAATGTACTAACTGCCACTGAATTATTCAAACTTAAAAATGGTTAAGTTTTTCTTATGTCAATGTCACCTCAACAAAAAAGTATAGGGAAAACTTCCAGATGTACAAAAATTGATAATTTGTGGTTAGTAGACTTGTATTACAGAAATAAAAGTCTAAAGCAGTTTTGCACTTGTAAAAATAATGATACAGGCTGGAAATATGGATTTACATGAAGCAATGATGGCTTGGCTTGGCTGAAGCAATGAAGAACCCTAGAAATGAAAAAATATGTAAGTAAAAGTATAATATTATTTTCTCATTTTTACCAGATGAGGAGGCAGAGGTGGACAGGAGCAGGTTGAATTAACATGGAAAATACAGGGTGCAGGGGAGGAGTGTGCTGTCACAGTGTGTAGAGAGAGCAACTAGGGTCACATAACAATGTCTGTGTAAGTTTTTGTATGGCAAACTGGCTTGAATTGTACACTTTCTCTTAAAGTACAATATTTTTTTTCTTATTTAAAAATTTCTTTTAAAAGTAGTTCATTGCTTAAAGCAAAAAATAATGACAATATGTTGTGGGGTTTACAACCTGTGTAGAAGTAAAATATGTGACACAATAGCACAAAGACATGAGACAATACTTGGAAGTGTACACTGTAATGTTATCACATTATATGAGAAATGGTTTAAAATCATTTGAACGTAATCTATAATAAGGTAAAATATACATTGCAAAGCTTAAATCAACCAGCTTTTTTAAAAAAAGGTACAGTGGGGAAAAATGGGATATAAAAAATAATCTTTAAAAAGTCAAGAAAAAATGGAAATGGTAAAAAAGCAATTGGTACAAAAGAAAACAGCAGGGTGTTAGATTTAAACTCAGTAACAAATTAATCTTAGAAGAAATACAAACAAAGAAGTGAAGATGATACTTTGGGTCACATTTTAAAAGTATCAAGTATCGCTAGGAAAGAGAAATCACTGGAAAGGGCCATCATGTTTGGTAATTTAAAGTGTTAATGAAAATGCGAGAAATTTTGAATGAAATGATTTGACATAATGGTTGCAACAATGGACTCAAACATACCAATGATCATGAAGCCAACAAAGGACCAGGCAATGTTTCATTCTGTTATACATAAGGTTGCCAAGAGTCAGAGCCAACTCAAAGGCAGCTAGCAACAACAACAATACCACTAACTACATGAAGTGTAAAGAATCTAAACACTCCAACTAAAAGTCAGAGATTAGCAGATTGGGAAAAAACAAAGTTACAAGCTATGCATAAAAAGCTACTTTAAATATAAAGACATAGGCAGGGTAAAAGTAAAAAGATGGATGAAAATACAAGAACTGCCAATTAAGTTCACGAATTCATCTTAGAAAAAGCATTACCTACCTCACTGCTGAATATCACCAGTCACCTTTGAAGTACTCCCCTTGGGAAGCTATGCACCAACGCCAGCATCTAGTTCACCCTTTAAGGCAATTTTGGAACTCCTTTTCTGGCATGGCCATCAGAGCTGTCATTGTATTACCCTTGATGTCCTGAATGCCATCAAAATGTCTTCCTTTCAATATTTCCTTTATCTTTGGGTAAATAAAAAGGTCATTGGGGGACAGATCAGGTGAAGGAGGAGGGTGTTCCAATGCAGTTATTTCTTTACTGGCTAAAAACTCCCTAACAGACAACCCATACAATTAAGTTCGTCAACTTGCCACCTTGCCACCTTGCCATTGTGCACAACGGCCATTCCAGAAAGAGTTCAAAAATTGCTTTGAAGGGTGGACTAGGTGCTGGCATAAGTGCATAGCTTCCTAAGGGGAATACTTAGAAGGTGACTGTAGTGATAGTCAGCAGTGAGGTATGTAGCACTTACAGCAATGAAGTTCGTGGACTTAATTGACAGACCTTGTACTTTCTTTTCCAAGGCACATGGAACATTCTCCAGAATAGACAACACATCAATCCATAAAGCAAACCTTAACAAGACCCAAAACACTGAAATATTGCAAAGTATCTTTTCAGATAATAAAGCCATAAAGTAGAAGTTAAACAACAGAAAAGTGAAGGAGAAAAAAAAAAAAACCAAACACATGGAAAATGAACAGCAACTTGCTCAAAAATTGCTGGGTTTTAGAAGAAATCAAGGATGGAATAAAAACACTTACCTAATCAAAGAAGAATGAAATCACACATCCCAGATTTTTTGGGACACAGCAAAAGTAGTTCTCAGAGGTCAATTTATTTCAATAAATGCATACATCCAAAATGAAGAAAGAGTCCAAATAAAAATAAGAGAAAAGTAAATGAAGCTCTTGGGTACAAGAAGGAAGAAAATAATAAAGTGGAACCAAATGAATTACAGAATAGAAAAACTATAGAATGAGTTTTAAAAGATCAGAAACTGGTTCTTTCAAAAGACCAACAAAATTGATAAACCATTGGCCAAGCTGACAAAAGAAAAACAAGCAAGAAGAAAATAACCTGAATAAGAAATGAGAAGGCTGACATCACAACAGAATCAACTGAAATTTAAAAAATCAAAATACAATACTATGAAAAACTGTACTTGAACAAATTTGAAAACCTAGAGGTAATGGACAAACTTCTAAATACTTAATATTGTTAAGTCCTGCTTGTGTATTGAATCTTTCAGTAGTAAATAGTGTCCATCCTTGTCCAAGATGGTGGATTTTACATTAAAATCGATTTTATCTGAGATTAGAATTGCTACACCTGCTCTTCTTTGTTCATTGTTAGCTTGATATATGTTCTTCCATCCTCTGATTTTTAGTTTGTTCTTATCTTTAGGTCTAAGGTGAGTTCCTTGTAGACGACATATAGATGTCTTTTGATCCAAGATGTCACTCAATGTCTCTTTACTGGAGGATTCAGTCCATTCACATTCAATGTAATTATTGATAGGTATGTGTTGAGTGCTGCCATCATGATACGTTTATTTTTGTGTTGATGTTTTCTCTGTTGTTCTTATTAATCTGTTCTGCGACCTTCTTTGCAAGTTGATTTTTCACCTTTTTTAGGGTTGGTTTTGTGGTTGTTGAGACTCCTGTACTACATTTCTTGATATGGTATGTTGCTTCTTTATTATGCTTTACGGCTGCTCCTATGATCCTGCTTAATAAACTATATATAACCTCAATTTTGATTGCTACCAGTCTTGTCAACTCCCTCTCCATCTGGAAGGACTATAACGACTGTAGTACACCCCTCTTTTTAATATGAAGATATCATAGTTTACATGATATGATCACTAGATTGTTTCTTTCACTATTATAGCTTTGATTGTGTTTGGAGCCTTCCCTAACTGAGTAGGATTCTGGATAATGTGTCCTTCTAAAATACAAAGTTAGTGGTTTTGTTCTTCCAAGCCAAGAGATTCTTGCAGTATTTCTTGTAGTTTGGTTTGGTTTTTACAAAATCTCTGAGTTTCTGTTTATCTGCAAATGTCTTAATTTCATTTTCATATTTGAAAGATAGTTTGGCAGGATATATAATCCTTGGTTGGAAGTTCTTCTTCAAGGTTTTGAATGTGTCATGCCACTGTCTCCGTGTCAGCATCGTTTCTGCAGAGAAATCCGACTAAAGCCTTCAGGGTTTCCCTCTAAATGTTAGCTTTGCTTCAAGTCTTGCTGCCTTTAAGAGTTTCTATCTATGTTTCATTTTGTTAAGCTTGATTAGAATATGTCTTGGAGTCTTTCTATTGAGATCTATATCGAGTTGTGTTCAATACGTATCCTGAATATCTATATTCTCTTCTTTCATAATTTCTGGGACGTTTTCTGTCAGCAACACAGCAACAATACTCCTTGTGTTCTCAGGTGTCTCGCCCTGTTCAGGAATTCCAATTAATCATAGATTGTTCTTCTTAATAGAGTCCCACAAGCTTCTTAATGCTTCCTCATTTTTCTTGTTTCTTTTTTCTCATTTCTCCTCATAGATGCTGGAGCCAGTGGCTCTGTCTTCCAAATCAGAAATTCTCTTTTCCATTTGTTCCATTCTGTTTCCTTGGCTTTGAATGGAAGTTTCTATGTCTTTGATTTTGTTCTTGATCTGTTGGATTTCAGAGTACTGATGTTCTATCAGATTGAACAGCTTGCTTTATTTTTAGTTTTGCTCTGCTTCATTTTGTATAAAGTCTAGTAGGGCTCTATATATAACCCTTTTGTATTCACCTTCTGATAGTTTCAGAAAAGCTTCTTCATCTGGGAAGTTCTGAGGTGGTTTCTTTTGGGGGCCTTCTGATGCCATTGGTGACTTCCGGGTTACTGTCCTCTCCAATGTCTGCTGCTTTTGGGGCATCATGTGGGTCAATAGAGGCTGGGAGAGATGCTGTGAAGATGGACCACAGTTGTTTCTCTAGGCCGTCTTAAGATGAGAAGTAAAAAGTATTTGGCACCTTCCAAAGTCAGTCAGGTTTTCAGGTGTATATGTCCCTCATCCCAGCTGGTAAAGTAAGCACCTCTATATTGACCACCTGATGTTATAAACTAGCTCAAAATACAGAAAGGCTACTGGCCTGCTGGCCTCTGCTGTCGGGCCCCAGCTGTAGGTGATATTGTGTAGAACTCTACTTTTCTGTTATAAAAGCAGTCTCTTCTGGGTAGGAACTACCTCCCAGCCCAGGAATTAGGTCCAACTGAGGCTTCCATATGGATGACCCTACCTCCCAGCAAAACAAGATGGCGTCCCGTGTAAGCTCGCCAGCTGGCCAGGACCAGGCTCCTGGCTGAAAGAGAGGTGAAGAGTGCTGAAATGCTCAGAGTCCACAGCCTCCACCGCTGGGCCCCGGCCCCAGGTGACGCTGTGCAAAACACCGCCTCCCTGCTAGAAAAGTGCTCTCCACCCAGCAGGAGCCACCTCCCAGCCTAAGAACCAAGTCCAGTCGGGGCCTGTACCTGGGCTTTTCCATTTACCGATAGGCCAGAGGAGCCAAGGTGTGTAGAGTCTAAAGCCAGGCTCTCAGAACCTGTCAATTACGCTTGCCGGTCCCACCAGCAGTGCGTCCGAGACCAGCAGCTAGTCAAGTCCCAGTTCTGCCTGCCTGCCAAGACAGAGGAAAAAAATCGAAATGGTGAGTTACCTTTGGTCTGTGCAAGCCTGTGCTTGCTGAGAGTGGGGTCAGTGAAAAAGAGGAGGTTTTGCATTCAGTGGTATGAAGTCCAAATTAACAGCCCTATGCCGCATCCCTGGGCTCACTAGGTGTCCAGAAGGCTCTGTTTAACTATCATATCAGGTCTTGGTTTCCAGAGGGATTTAGGGAGACGTGCGTTTAGTCTGCCCTCTTGACTCTGCCCCCCCATGGACAAACTTCTAGAAATACACTACCTGCCTAAACTAACACAAACAGAAGTAGAACAGCTACATAAACGCATAACAAAAGATTGAAAGGTAATTTGAAAACACTCAAAAAAAAAAACCCAATCTGAATGGCTTCACTGTAGAATTCTACCCAACTCTTAAGAGTTAACTCCACTATTGCTAAATATTTCAGAACATAGAAAAGGAGGGAATACTTCCAAATTCATTCTATGAAGCCAGCATAACCCTGATACCAAAAGCAGGCAAAGACACCACAAAAAAAGGAAAATTACACACCAGTATCTCTCTTGAACTTGGATTCAAAAATCATCAACAAAATTCTAGCCTATAGAATTCAGCAACATATCAAAAAATAATTCACCATGACTAAACGGGATTCATATCTGGGATTCAGGGATGGCTCAGCATTAGGAAAACAATCAATGTAATCAAATACATAAGTAAAACAAAAAACAAGAACCACTTGATTTTATCAATTGATGCAGAAAAGTCATTTGACAGAGTCCAACATCCATTCATGTTAGAAAGTCTTAGAAAAATAGGAATAGAAGAGAAATTTCTCAGCAAACCCTAGTGGTATAGTAGTTAAGTGCTATTGCTGCTAACTAGAAGGTCGCAGTTCAAATCTGCCATGTCTCCTTGGAAACCCTACGAGTCTGTCTACAGGGTGACTATGAATCAGAATCAACTAGATGGCAGTGGGTTTTATACAAAGGCAACAGCCAGCATCATTCTAAAGGGAGTGAGTCTGAAAGCATTCCCCTTGAGAACAAGAACCAGACAAGGATGCCCTTTGCTACCACTTTGATTCAACCTTGTGCTAGTGATTCTAACCAGAGTAATCAGTCTAGAAAAAGAAATAAAGGGCATCCAAATTTGTTAGTAAGAAGTAAAAAAAATCTCTATTTGCAGATGATATGATGTTATACACAGAAAAACTTAAAGAATACACACACACACACACAAAACCCTACTGGAACTAATAGAAGAGTTCAGCAAAGTATCAGGATACTAAATAAATACATGAAAATCAGCTGAATTACTGCACAACAACAAGAATGTCAAAGAGAAAAATCACTAAAATAATACCATTCACAACAGCCTCCAAGAAGATAAAGTTCTTAGGAATCAATCTAACCAGAGAAATAAATGACCCATGCAAAGAAAACTACAAGACATTACTGCCAGAAACTAAAAGAGACATACCTAAATGGAGAAACCTACCTTGCTCATGGATAGCACTGCGAAAATGTCTATTCTACCCAAAATGACATATACATACAATGCAATCCCAATACAAATTCTAATGGCACTTTTTAATGAGATGGAAAAACAAATCACCACATGGAAAGGGGAAAAGCCCTGATAATTAAAACACCTGGAGCAAAGGAGAAAAAAGAGTATTAAAGATATAAGGAAAATGTGATCCTAAGAGACAGAAAGGACCACATAAACCAGAGACTACATCAGCATGAGACCAGAAAAACTAGATGGTGCACCACCAATGATTTCTCTTACAGGGGATTCAACAAAGAACCTCTGATGGAACAGAAGAAATGTAGGGTGCACATCTTGAGCTGTAGTAAAAAGACCAAACTTGATGATCTGACTGACTGGAGGGTCCCCAAAAGTCATGGATCCCAGAGTCTCTGTTAGCTCAGAACTGAAGTCATTCTGGAAGCCAACTCCTCAGACAAAGATCAAACTGGTATATAAGACATAAAACGATAATAGTAAAGAATGTGCTTCTTGGCTTAAGTAGATAAGGGAGACTAACTGGGAAGCTCCTGTCCAGAGGCAAGATGAGAAGACAGAAGAAAATAGGACCTGGTTGAATGGACACAGGAAATATGGGGTAGGGGGGAGGAACCTGCTGTCTCAGTGTGGGGAGTGCAGCTACAGCTACATAACAAAGTGTGTGTCACTTTTTGTATGAGAAATTGACTTGAATTGTAAACTTTCACTTAAAACACATTGAAAAGATAGAACTTAAAAAGAGAAATTGACAAGTTAATTCCCAAATGTATATGGAATAAGCAAAGGAAATTTGAAAAAGAACAAAGTTGGAAGACATAAAAATGGCTAAAAGAGAATATGGAGATACTGGAAAACTCATACACTGCTGGTAAGAATGTAAATTGGTACAACTGTATTGAAAAACTGCTTGTTAATTTTTTGTAATGTTACACTTACCACATGACCCAGCAATTGCACTTCAGGATATTTACCCAAGAGAAGTGAAAACATCCAAAGATTTATATACAAATTTTTATATTACCATATTAATAATAAATCCAATCTTGAGGCAACCCAAATGTCCATCAATGGTTGAATGGTTCAACAAATTGCAGTCCATCCATACAACAGAAAACCACTAAGCAATCAAAAGGAAGAAACTATGCATCCAGCACCTTGAATGAATCTCAGAATCATTATGCTGAGTCAAAGAAGGTGGACTCAGAAAAGTACATGCTGTGTTGTTCCATTCATATGAAATTATAGAAAGGGCAAATCTAATCTACATGGCAAAATTCAGAAAAAGTTGTCTAGGGCAGAATACTGGGGAGAAGATTGATGGTAAAATGGCACAAGGGGAATTTTGAGAATTATGGGAATGATCTGTATATTGATTTTGGTTGTGAATACCTTTGCCAAGAATCATAAAACTGTACACTTAAAATGTGTGCAATTTTTTGTTTCTGAAATTTTCCTTAATTAAACTGAGTAACAATAGAAAACAGAAAAGATAAACAAAAATTAACATGGTACAATTAAATGCAGTCACATAACTAAATATATTAAATATGAATCTGCCAAACAATCCAATTAAATAGAAGACATTGTAAGGATTTTTAAAAAACCAAAAATATCAGCAAAGCTTAAGAAACCTGGAGTAGTTATTTTAATAATAGACAAATCAGACTTCAACAAAAACTGAACTAACAGAGAAAAAAGGTACATCTTTAGTGATAAACACAGGAAATAATTCACCAGGAAAACACAGAATTTACATAGCTTCAAAATACATGAAGCAAAAATGGATAAGATTAAAAGATGAACAAGTCCAAAGTCACAGTTGCAGAAGGGCGGAGCCAACATGGCTGACTGAGCAGAGCCATCCTCCAATCCCTCTGATAACAAAAGCACAGAAAAACAACTTTTAACAGAATTTAAAAGGATATCCTCAGAGCCCTGAACCAGAAAGAAGCTGAGGGCATGAGCCAGCCAACAGAGAGGGGAGTGAGGGGGCAGTTGGGCCAAATCAGGACTCCTCAGGGGGACCCCTGCACTTGCACCAGCAAACAAGGCCAGCACCTGGGAATGCAGCCGGCAGAGATTCTAGCTGCATTAGGAAAGTGTTTATTTCCCAGTGGAGAAACGGAGCCTCAGACAGACACAGGGCAACAGAATTGCAGCTTTCTCCTATCTGAACATCGAAAGATAAATTCAGGCAGTCATGTGGGGAGCAAAACTTCTTCTCTGGGTGTACAAAATCTCTCTCTATATAAGGCCCCCTCCTCCTTTTCTCTCTGTGCTGCACTGGTGCCTGAATCAGAAGCACAGCTGTTGAAGTGGCAGTTAACCAGTAACAAAGGAACCTGAAGACAAAAGTGGGCAGCTTCCCTAGGCTCAGATCTGCAAAACACTAAACTTCCTGGATGTGGGTGAGCACCTTGCCTGCAACTGGAGCCTACAGTTACCATCCCCATCCCCCATAGACACTGCACAGTTGAGGGCCATGTGATTGGGTGCCCAGGATGAACACACACAGGAAAACTAACACAGTGGCCCCATGCCTAGCTATAGGAATAGCCACCTGGTGATAAGGTTTCAAAACTTCTGTGGCCCCAACTAAAAAAAAAAAACAAAAAAAAAGCACACACAACTACTGTACTTCAACACTTAAAAAACAAATATATATGTAGCCATACACACTTAGCTTGGAACACAATAATTGAAATTAAAACAATCTTTTGATGGCTCAGAGGCAAGCATTTAAAGAAGCAGACCACCATGGCTTCAGAAAAACTCTCAAAACAAAGAATTAAAAACTTTCCAGATGAAGAACTTCTGCAACTAACAGCGGTAGAATACAGAAGAGTTATAGTCCAAGCTCTCATAGAAGTCAGGAAGGAAATTAGACAAGCTGAAACAGAACACACTGAAAAATTAAAGAGTCTGCGAGATATGATTGAGCAACAAAGGTATGAAATTCATCAGACTAACAATAAAACTACTAATTTTGACAACTCAGTAGAAAGCCAAATGAGTAGAATCAAGGCAACAGGATGTAGAATCAGTGAGACTGAAGACGAAACAACTGACACCAGCATATTGGAGGAAAAATCAGATAAAAGATTTTCTAAAAATGAAGATTCACTGAGACCCATGTAAGATTCCATCAAAAGGAATAATTTACAACCAAATTGGAGTTCTGGAACAGAGTGAGAAGCCAGAAAATACAGAATGAATTGTCAAAGATGAATTGAAAGAAAATTTCCCTGATGTTATGAAAGATGAGAAAATCTCTATCCAAGATGCTCATCAAACTCCACACAAATTTGACCCCAAAAGAAAGACACTTGTTTTAGTCAGTGTCATGGTTGGAATTGTGTCCCCCAAAAATGTGTGCAGCCATGTGGCTGGGATATGGTTCCCAGTATCTTGGGACTGTCCTCCATTGTGTGGTTTTGCTAACCTGTATGTTAAAGGATTAGGGTGGGGCTGTGAATTCCTGCTGTAGGGGGAGTTTCCCTGGAGTATGGCTTGCTTCACCCTTAATGCTTTTAGCTTGCAAGAAATAAAAGGAAAAAGAAACAAAGGACAATTTGAGAACCTCGCTACCATCAAGGAAGCAGCACCGGGAGAAGAGCACGTCCTTGAGACCTGAGGTTCCTGTGTCAGGACGCTCCCTGGACAAAGACTGATGCAATACCGGACTTTCCTCCAGAGCCGACAAGGGAAAGTCTTTCCTTGGAGCGGACACCCTGAATATGGACTTGCAACCTACCGGACTGTGTAAGAATAAATCTTTCTTTGTCGGCTCTGGAGGAAAGTCCGGTATTGCATCAGTCTTTGTCCAGGGAGCGTCCTGACACAGGAATCTCAGGTCTCAAGGACGTGCTCTTCTCCCGGTGCTGCTTCCTTGATGGTAACGAGGCTCCCGACCCTCTTTGTTTCTGTTTCCTTTTATCTCTTGCAGGCTGAAAATCTTATGGGTGGGGCAAGCCACACTCCAGGGAAACTCCCCCGACAGCAGAGCAAGGAAGTAATCCTATGCAGGAATTTACAGCTCCTTTAGCACACAGTTTAGTGAAACCACAGAATGGAAGACAGTCCCAAGATACTGGGAATCATGCCCCAGCCACACGGCTGCACATATTTTTGGGGGGACACAATTCAACCCATGACATCCCACCCTTTGACAACCCAAAAATCACATCACAGAAACATTTAACACATTCATCTCACCATAGCAAAATCATGTCCATCTCATACAACAGAAGTCTTAAATCAGTTTCAAGTCCAAAATACAAAAATTCTTCTACATCTGTGAAACTTAGAAGTTAAGCTATCTGCTTCTAAAGGCACAATGGCAGAACAGGCACAAGTTAGACATTCCATTACAAATGGGAGAAATTTCAGGGAAAGAAGGCATTAACAGGCAACAGGCAAGTCAACAGAACACATTACATTAGCCCTCAAAGCTTTGGAAATACTCTTACATTTTCCAAGACATTCTACACAACGGCACTGCTCTCTAGACTCTGGGTATTGGCCACACTCTGGTTTTTGAGTGGAGACCTCCAGCCCCGTGCTACAACTCTGCCTTCAAGGCCCACTTGGACAGAAACTCTGCCCCATTGGCAGAGGAGCACCCTAAACCCAAATGAGTGGCAATTCCACCCTTACACACACAGGACGCCATGGTTGCATCCTTTCAAACCCCTAAGGTCATGGCCATACCTTTTGAGACTGAGGCAGCTCAGCTTCTCATGCTATCTGCCTCTTCAGCTTCAGCTTCCTATGGCCGCATGGCCGGGGCCTCAGGCCCACATCTGCCCTGCCAGGCAACTGTTCCAAAGCTCTGTAGTTCCACTGATTTAAGTGCCCGGAGGCACGCCACTCTTGCTGGAAAGAGTCCTGCCCAAAGGCACTCAGCTTTCTCACTCTGTGGGTCAGCAAGGTCAGCTCCACCGATTTAAGTGCCCAGAGGCACCCCGTTCCACGAGGAAAACTCTGCGCAGGCACTGACCTCTCTCGCTCCATGGGTCGGCTCCAACGCTGCCTCTGGTTCTGCTGCTACCGCTGCTGCCGGTCCTCTGTTGTTTCTCACCATCTGTGCCTTCTTTGTTCCTTCTGAGTCCTCGATATGGCCCTGTTCCTCGAGGTGATCAGCCGGCAACCTGGTGGCAAGTTGATTACACTGGACCACTTCCATCATGGAAAGGAAAGCATTTTGTCCTTACTGGGATAGATACTTACTCTGGATATGGGTTTGCCTACCCGGCACGACATGCTTCTGCCAAAACTACCATCCGTGGACTTACAGAATGCCTCATCCACCGTCATGGAGTCCCACACAGCATTGCCTCTGATCAAGGGACTCACTTCACAGCAAATGAAGTGCGGCAGTGGGCCCATGCTCATGGAATTCACTGGTCTTACCATGTTCCCCATCATCCTGAAGCAGCTGGCTTGATAGAATGATGGAATGATCTCCTGAAGACACAATTACGCTGCCAGCTAGGTGGCACTACCTTGCAGGGTTGGGGAAGTGTTTTCCGGGAGGCTGCGTATGCTCTAAACCAGCATCCAATATATGGTGCTGTTTCTCCTATCACCAGCATTCATGGGTCCAGGAATCAAGGGATGGAAATGGGAGTGGCACCCCTCACTGTTACCCCTAGTGACCCACTTGCAAGATTTTTGCTTCCTGTCCCCATGACCTTATGTTCTGCAGGATTAAATGTCTTCGTTCTGAAGGGCGGAATGCTGCCACCTGGAGACATATCAACGATTCCACTGAACTGGAAGCTAAAATTGCCACCAGGCCATTTTGGGCTCCTTGTACCTCTGGATCAACAGACAAAGAAGGGAGTTACAATACTGGCCGGTGTGATTGATCCTGACTATGAAGATGAAATTGGATTGACATTACATAACGGAAGTAAAGAAGAGTATGTTTGGAATGCAAGAGATCCCTTAGGACGCCTCCTAGTACTACCATGTCCTGTGATTAAGGTCAATGGAAAACTACAGCAACCCACCTCCAAAATGAGTGATAATAGCCCAGACCCTTCAGGAATGAAGGTTTGGGTCACCTCACCAGGCAAGGAACCACAACCAGCTGAGGTACTTGCTGAGGGCAAAGGGAATACAGAATGGGTTGTAGAAGAAGGTAGTTCTAAATATCAGTTACGGCCACGCGACCAGTTGCAGAAACGAGGACTGTAATTGCTATGAGTATTCCTGCTTTGTATGTGTGTACTGGATATTTTGTTTACTTATGAAACATAAGACGTAAATGGGTTAATGCATTTTCAGTTGTACATGTGTTAGTTATATCATGTTGACATAAGTATGCCTTTGTAACTGTACCCCTTCAGAGACTGTGCATGGTAAGGTGAGATGTGTGCAGATGCCAAGTTGACAAGGGGTGGACTGTGGTGGTCAGGATTATGTCAACTTGGCTACTACCTATTTGGCTGCTGTATTAAGTGGCAGGGCGGGGTTTGTGGTGGCTCCCTGCTCCTCGACTGTCATCTCGCGACTTTTCACTACAGCGGCTGGTCGCTCATATGGCCAGAAGCTCCTGCTCTCTGCTTCCAGCGTCTGGTTCCGGGACTTGAGCTAGCAGCTGTTGGACTCATCAGTCCTTACAGTCGGCACTTGAGAGTCCTGCTCCCTGACCTTCCAATCCTGGTTTTGCCAGCCTCTGTCACTTCATCTCACCACCAGCTTGGGATCCGCTGATCTAGAACTCTGGTCTCTGACTTGCTGACTTTGGGTTCCTCAGCTTCCATGGCCACATGAGGCTTGTGCCAGAGCTTGGGGCATTCAGCTTCTGTGATTAAGTGAGCTGTTTTCTATATTTGTATCTGTCTATCTATCTATCTATATATTATAAATCTTTCCAAATCTTTCCTTGTACCTGCACGTGTTACTAGTTTTGCTTCCCCAGAAAACCTAGCCGAAGAAAACCCAGCCTAACCCACTAAAACATATTATCACTAAATGTAATAGAATGAAGGACAAAGAAAAAGTTTTAAATGTTTCAAGATGTACACAAAATATAATATACAGAGGTCAGCCTCTGAGAAGCAACTATGATTACTGAGCTGAAATGATGTTGGCAAGAAGGCAGTGAGATGACATACACAAAGCCTTGAAGGAAAAAACTGCCAAACAGAAATTATATACCCAGCAAAACAGTCTTTCAGATATGACAGTGAAATTAGGTCATTATCAGATAAACAGAAGTATAGAGAATTTGCTGAAAACCAAACCAAAATTACAAGAAATGCTGAAGGAAGTTCTTTGACTAGAGAATCAATCAATAAAATCCAACATATAAATACATGGCAGAATAGAACATCCACATATCAATACAGAGTATCCACAAAAATAAACCAAAGATTAAATACTAAAAAGAGAAAACAGACACCTCAGTAAGTAAATGAGGACAATAATAAGCTATAAGAATGATAAATTAATGTATTCACTTCTCTTTCAGATGGAGAGGAAGTTAAAGAGATGAAATGATAGCAAAGACTGGTAGAAAATTAGAATTCTAGGTGTAAACATAATGGCAAACACAAAGGGAGCTATCAAACTTAAACATCAAAATCAATACGTCTCAGCAGTTTCAAAAATAACACCAATGAAAACAATGAAAAGGAAATCCACAAAGAGTAACAACTCAGCACATAAACTTAAGTGGAACAAAGAGAGTTTCAACAACACACCAAAAAAGACATCAAAATGACAGCATTAAATTCATAAATATCAATAATTACATTGAATGTAAATGGATTAAATGCATCAATAAAGAGACAAAGACTAACAGAATGGCTGCAAAAACAGGACCCATCCACATGCTGCTTACAGGAGACTCACCTTAGACTTAAAGATACAAACAGACTGAAAATTAAAGGATGGAAAAGTATATACTAAGCTAACAACATTCTAAAAACAGCAAGTGTCACAATATCAGTTTCAGATAAAATAGACTTTAAAGTAAAATTTACCACAATGGACAAGGAAAGTCACTGTTTATTCCTTTAAGGGTCAACACATCAGGACATAAACGTATAACATATTTATGCAACCAATGACAGAGCTGCTGTGTCAAACGAACTCTAACATCATTGAAAAGTGAAATAAATAGTTCCATAATAACAGTAAGAGACTTAAATAAACCAGTTTTGGTGAATGACAAAGCAACGAGAAAGACGCTCAATAAAGAAACAAAAGACCTGAATGATACAGTCAACAAACTTGACCTCATAGACGTATTCAGAACACTTGACCCAAGAGAGAAGCATACCTTCTTTTCCAATACACACGGAACATTTTCCAGAGTAGACCACATATTGGGCCATAAAGTAAGTCTCATATTCAAAACATTGAAATATTGCAAAGCTTTTCAGACCATAAAGCCATAAAAGTCAAAATCAACAGTAGAAAAAGACCCCAAAATCAGACTTGAAAACTGGACAACAGCATGCTCAGATACTTATGGGTTGTAGAAAAGGACAAAGATGAAATAAAGAAATTCATAGAATCAAATGAGAGTGAAAACACATCTTACCAGAATGTATGGGACACAGTAAAAGCAGTGTTCAGAGGTCAATTTTTCTCAATGTACACAACCAAAAACAAAAAATGCCCAATTCCAAGGATTAACCCTACAACTTGAACAACTGGAAAGAGAGCAACAAAAGAACCCCTCAAACCCCAGAAGAAAAGAGATAATAAGAATTATAGCAGAAGTAAATGAATTAGAGAATAGAGAAACAAACTGAAAGGTTTAACAAGACCAAAAACTAGCATTTTGAGATCAACCAAACTGACAAACCACTGGCCAAATGGACAAATAAAAACAGGACAGCAAACAAATAATTTGAATAAGAAATGAGATGGGTGATATCATGACTGACCCAACTGAAATTTAAAAAATCATGCCAGAATACTATGAAAAAGTATACTCTAATAAATTAGAAAACACAGAGGATATGGACAAATTTCTAGAAACAAACAACGTACCAAAACCAACACAATCTGAAGTGGAATAACTTAATAACTATCTCACAATGTGAGATTGAAAATGTCATTAAAAAAAAAAACCTCTCAACCAAAAAAAGTCCTCTCCCAGAGAGTTTCATTGCAGCATTCTACCAAACTTTTAGAGAGGAATTATCACCACTATTACTTAAGGTATTTCACAGCATAGGAAAGGAGAGAACACTTCCAAATTCATTCTATGAAGCTAGCAAAACGCTGATACCGAAGTCGGGTCAAGATAACACAGAAAAAGTAAACTTACAAGCCAGTATCTCTCGTGAACCCAAATGCAAAAGTCGTCAATAAAATTCTGTCCAACAGAATTCAATAACATATCAAAAATAATAATAATTGGGGGGCAGAGTCAAGATGGCAAACTAAGCACATGTCTCCTTATATCCCTCTGGAAACTAAGACCTGAATTGATAATCAGAGTCTTCTGGTCACCTAGTGATTATCAAGACACGGCACAGGGCTGTTAATTTGGACTTCATAGCACTCAACAAAAATGCCTTTCACTGACTCCCACTCCTGGCTAGCCCTGGCTCTCATGGACTGAAGGTAATGCGCCATTGTGACTTTTTTTCCTGTCTTGGCTGGCGAACGGAGCTGGGTCTTGCCTAGTGGCTAGTCTCAGACACACTGCTGGTGGGATAGGGAGACAAAATATGCCATATTTTGAGAGCCTGGCTTAAAACTTTGTACACCTAGCCAACTTGGGCCTCTCTTTTTATCTCTGCCACAGCATGGTTTGTATGCAACTGTGGGGCCCATGTGCGGGATGCCATGTTGGATACAAAGATTTTAGTGGGACCTAATTCTTAGCCAGGGAGCCAGTGCCTGCAAACAGGACAGCACTTCTCCAACAGAAAAGCCATAGTTTACACAGTGTCACCTCTGGTGGGGGCCCAGCAAGAGAGGCTGAGAACTCACTATGTCTCGGCACCTTTAGCCCCTCTGTTCACCGACCATGTGGAGGGTGCATTCTTAGATACGGTGGCCTCAGCTGAAGCTAATTCTTAGCTTGGAAGCCAGAGCCTGCCCACAGGAGAGTGCTTTTCTGCCAGAAAAGCAGTACTTTACACAGTGTCACCTAAGGCTGGGCCCTGTCAGCAGAGGCCAACAGGACAGTAGCATTGCTGTATTTTGAATTAGTTTGTATCATCTGGGGTTGGATGTAGAGGTGCTTACTTTGCCAGTTGGGAAGAGGGACCTCTACACCTGAAAACCTGACTGACTTGGGAAGTGGTCAGATACCTTTTGTTTTACTTTTTAAGACAGCCTAGAGATACATCTGCAGTCCATCCTTACAGTTTCTCTCTCATCCTCTACTTACTCATGTGAAACCCAAAAAGCAACAGACACTTGTGGCAAACAAGAAATCACCTATGGCTTCAGAAGGCTCCCAAACAAAACAACCAAGGAGTTGTCTGGATAAAGAAACTTTTCTGAAATTATCAGGAGATGAATACAAAAAGATTACATACAGAGGCCTTCTAGACCCTATACAAAATGCAGCAGAACAAAAGGAAAAATTAAGCAAGCTGTTTGATCTGATGGAACACCAGTACTCTGAAATCCAACAGATCAAGAACAAAATCAAAGATATAGAAACTTCCATTCAAAGCCAAGAAAACAGAATACAACAAACAGAAAAAAGAATTTCTGACTTGGAAGACAGAGTTACTGATGCTACCGTCTATGAGGACAAATCAGAAAAAAGAAACAAGAAAAATGAAGAAGCATTAAGAAGCATGTGGGACTCTATTAAGAGGAACAACTTTCAATTAATTGGAGTCCCTGAACAAGATGAAACACCTGAGAACACTGAGTATCATTGCCAAACTGCTGACAGAAAACTTTCCAGAAATCGTGAAGGAAGAGAATATAGATATCCCAGATGCATATTGTATGCCACCCAATATAGATCTCAAAAGAAAGACTCCAAGACAGATTATAATCAAGCTTAACAAAACAAAACATAAGCAGCAACTCTTAAAGGCAGCAAGACTCAAAGCAAAGCTAACATTCAAAGGGAAACCCTGTAGGCTTTTGTCAGATTTTCCAGCAGAAACTATGTTGACATGGAGAGATAGTGGCGTGACACATTCAAAGCCTTGAAGAAGAAGAACTTCGAACCAAGAACTGTATATCCTGCAAAACTATCTTTCAAATATGAAAATGAAATTAAGAAATTCCCAGATAAACAGAAACTCAGAGACTTTGTAAAAACCAAACCCAACTACAAGAAATACTGAAAGAAGTTCTTGGCTTTGGCTTAGAAGAACAAAACCACTAACTTTATATTTTAGAATGACACATCATCCAGAATTCTACTCAGTTGGGGAAGGCTCTAAACTCAATCACAGCATTAATACTGAAAGAAACAATCCAGTGATTATCATGAAAACTATGGTGCCATCATATTAAAAAGAGGGATGTGTTACAGTCCTTCCAGATGGAGAGGAAGTCAACAAGACTGGTACTAATTAAAATTGGGTTTATATATAGTTTATTAAGTGGGATCATAGGGGCAGCCGTAAAGCACACTGAAGATGCAACATACCATATCAAGAAATGTGACACAGGAGTCTCAACAACTACAAAACCAGCTCTGAAAAAGGTGAAAAATCAACTCACAAAAAAGAATGTCCCAGAACAGACTAATAAGAACAACAGAGAAAACATCAACCCCAAAATAAACACATCACAATGGCAGCAGTGAACACATACCTAGCAATAATTACATTGAATGTGAATGGACTGAATGCTCCAGTAAAGAGACATCGAGTGACATCTTGGATCAAAAGACATGACCCATCCATATGTTGTCTACAAGAAACTCACTTGAGACCTAAAGATAGGAACAAACTGAAAATTAAAGGATGGAAGAATATATATCAAGCTAACAATGAACAAAGAAGAGCAGGGGTGGCAATTCTAATCTCAGAGAAAATCAATTTTAATGTAAAATTCACCATCATGGACAAAGATGGACACTATTGCTGAAAGGTTCAGTACACAAGCAAGACTTAACTATGATAAATATTTATACACCTAATATCAGAGCACCTAAGTACGTCGAAGAAACACTAACTACACTCAAAAAAGAGTTAGATCACTCCACAATAATAGTGGGAGACTTCAACACTACAATGAGATAACATCTCACCCCAACAAGGTTGGCCATGATCCAAAAAACACACAACAACAAATGCTGGAGAGGCTGTGGAGAAAGTGGAACCCTCCTACACTGTTGGTGGGATTGCAAAATGGTCCAGCCTCTTTGAAAAGCAATCTGGTGCTTCCTTAAAAAAATGGGTATAGATATACCATTTGACCCAGTAATTCCACTACTTGGAATATATCCTACAGAATCAAGGCCTTTCACACCAACGGATACATGCACAACAATATTTATTGCAGCACAGTCCTCGATAGCAAAAAGATGGAATCAATCCAGATGCCCAACAACAGAGGAATGAATAGGTAAACTATGATATATATACTCAATGGAGCACTGTGCAATGATAAAGAACAATGATGATTCCAGGAAACATCTCCTAACCTGGTTTCAACTGGAAGACATTATGTTGAGTGAAAGTAGTCAGAGACAAAAGGACAAATATTGTATGAGACCCCTACAATGAGAAGTCAAAAACAGACTTATGCATAGAAGACTCTTTGATGGCTGCAAGAGAGGGGAAGGAGGGAAGGTCGGGGGGAGGGTTTAGATTAGATAGTTGGTAGAAATTTGGTTGGGTGAAATCGGTGACAGCACACATTAGAAACAAGAACAATATTAAGTGGACTTCAACACAACTTGAGTACTCCTCCCATCTTAACCCAACAATGCAAGGACAGAATAGCTGGGGCGGGGGCAGGGGACCATGCTCTTAGGTGAAATTGAGGCCAATTGGCACAACTAGCATTTTGCTAAGAGGGCTGTCTGCACCCCACATTGGTGAATGGCGTCTGGGGTCTTAAAAGCTACCAAGCTGCCATCTGAGGGCACAGCAAATGGTCCCAGCTCAGCAGAAACAGAAGCTCACCGAGAACCAAAATGACAACCCAGAAGACAGACCCACATGAGTGGGTGCCTACATCTACTTGGGACTGGAAGAACCGGATGGTGCCCGGCCACCACCAGTGATAGCCACGATGGAGTTCGCAAAGTTGAGTCTCACTGGCAGCACAAGACTAAAAAGGGGTGCACCCTGAGATCTCCGCTAAAAGACGGCAATTGATGGTCCATCGGCTTCTGGGTTCCTCTGGGAGCATGGCCCCTGGCCCTGATGCTGCCCTTGCCCATGGATCATAATGAAGGTCCACTCTTTGGACAGCAATGGATTGGACTTGGTGATACAGAGTGATTATATATTGGGTGCACTTTATGGTTCTATGCATCTATAGGATATCATCCTGCTGACCTCTGACTGGTGGAAGGGGAATGAGTGGAGAGAAGGGGAAAGGAGACTGTTTGGAGGATGACACATGTATGGAGCAGACAGGAATAGTGTGCTGTCACTGGGCAGGGAGAGCCGTGGAAGCTGCATGTAGGTGGGCATAAAAATTTACATGGGAATGCATATTTTCAGTCATAATAAATAATAATAATAATAATTCACCATGATCAAGTAAGATTCATACCAGGGATGCAGGGATGGTTCAATGTTAGAAAACTAATCAATGTAATAAACCACATAAATATCACAAAGGTTAAGAATCACATGGTTGTGTCATGTGATGTAAAATAGGCATTTGACAAAGTGCAACACCCATTCATGTTAAAAACTCTCAAGAAAATAGGAATAGACCGTCAATTCTCAACATAATAAGAGGCATCTCTGCAAAGCCAACAGCCAACATTGTTGTCAATGGAGAGAGACTGAAAGCACCTCCCTTGAGAATGGGAATCAGACAAGCACGCCCACTATCACCACCTTTATTCAACATTAAGCTGGAAGTTCTAACCAGAGCAATTAGACAAGATAAAGAAATGAAAGGCATCCACATTGGTAAAGAAGTTTTGAAAATATCCCTATATGTAGATGATATTGTCCTGTACACAGAAAACCCTAAAGAATCTGCAAACAACTGCTGGAACTTATAGATGATTTCAGCAAAGTATCAGGATATAAGATAAATGTAGACAAATCAGTTGCATTCCTTTACACTAACAAAGAGATCATCAAAAAAGAAATCACTAAATCAATACCATTCACAATTGCTAAGAAGATAAAGTACTTGGCAAAAAAATATAACCAGAAATGTAAAATACAAAGAAAATTCTAAGAGTATACTCCAAGAGACCAAAAGAGACTTATGTAAGTGGAGAAACCTATCGTGCACATGGATAGGAAGACTTAACATCGTGAAAATATCTGTTCTTCCTAAAGCTATCTGTAGATACAATGCAATCCGAATGTCATTTTTCAATGAGATGGAGAAGTAAGTCACTGATTTCATATGGAAAGGAAAGAAGCCTCGAATAAGTAAAACACTACTGAAGAAGAAAAACAAAGTGGGAGGGCTCACACTACCTGACTTGAGAACCTATTACACTGCCACGGTAGTCAAACAGCCTGGTACTGGCTCAAAAATATACATAAATCAGTGGAACAGGATAAAGACACTAAATATAACTCCAACCACCTATGAGCAGCTGATATTCAACAAAACCCTAAGATCCATGAACTGTGGAAAAAAATAATCTCTTCAACAAATGGTTTTGGGAAAACTGGATATCCATTTGCAAAAAAACCCAAAAGAAACAGGACGCTTATCTTACACCATGCACAAAAACTAAATCAAGATTGATCATAGACTTAAATGTCCAACTGCAAACAATCAGGACCTTGGAAGAAAAAATAGGGACAAAATTGGGAGCCCTAATAAATGGCGTAAACAAATTGCAAAATCTGACAATGCACAAGCAACAGAAAAGAAAATAGATAACTCCTAAGAATCAAACATTTATGCTCATCCAAAGACTTCACCAAAAGAGTAAGAAGACTACCTGCAAAGTGGGAAAGAATTTTTGAAGACCACAATCCCAGTCAGTATCTGATCTCCTAATCTACAAAGCACTGCAAAACCTCAACAAAGGAAAGACAAATAACCCAATTAAAAAATGGGCAAAGAAAACATCCAGGACACTAAGATATACATGAGGCAACGCTCAGAATCATTAGCCAGTAGAGAAATCCAGATCAGAACTACAATGAAATACCATCTCACTGCAACAAGGCTGGCATTAATCCAAAAACCACAAAACTATAAATGTTGCAGAGGCTGTAGACAGACTGGAACCCTTCTACACTGCTGGTGGGAATGCAACATGGTATAACTGCTGTGGAAGATGATTAGGCAATTTCTTGAAAATCTAGAGATAGAAATACCGTATGATCCAGCAATGCCACTGCTTGGAATATATCCCAGAGAAATAAGGGCTGTCACATGAACAGATAGATACATACACTCCAGTGTACATTGCAGCACTGTGCACAACAGCAAAAAGATGGAATCAGCCTACATGCCCTTCAACAGAAGAATTGATCAACTATTCATACAATGGAACACTAGGCAATGATAAAGAACAGTGGTAATCTTTGGAAACATCTCACAATGTGAAGTCATCTGGAAGACATTATGCTGAGTGAAATTGGTCAGTCACAAAAGGACAGTACTGTATGAGACCATTTTTATGAAGCTTCAGAAAATGGACTAAGCACAGAAGAAAATAATCTTTGTTGGTTATGGGTAGTGGAGATGGACATTCAGACATTAGATATTAAATAGGAACTGGGTTATGTGAAAGAAGTGATAGCACACGCTAGAAGGGGTCAACATTGCTTGACTATACCAAGAGTTACAAGATTTCCTATATACATCCTAACACTTCATAGGTTACAGTTAGCAGGAATGGGGTTTAGGAGACTGTATGGGGAACATCTAGGTCAGTTGGCATAATTGAGCTTTTTCTTTTTAAGAAAATGGTCAGCACCTCAACTTGGTGAGTGGCATCTGGTGTCTTAAAGGCTTGCAAACTGCCATCTAAGGAGCACCAACTGGCCCCAACCCAACTGGAACAGAAGACAACAGAGAACATCAAAGACAGGAGGAAAACATGCTCCCAGGAGACAGAAGGGGCCAAATGATCCAGAGTCTACACCAGTATGAAACCGGAAGATCTAGATGGTGCCCAGCTACCTCCAATGTCTGCCTTGAGAGACAATGCAATGTCAGACACCCTGACACAGAGGTGGAAAAATACAGGTACAGATCTAGAATTCTGTTAGAAGACCAGACTCGATAGTCCAACATCCTGGAGGGTCATGGGAGAGCACCACCCCTGGTCTTGCTCCCACCCCATGGATGAAACTAGCACCGAAGACAACTCTTTTAGAAAAAATTGGGCTGGACTATAAGACACGAGGCTGTAGGAGCAGCTCCCCATTAGTAATGAGACGGGAGGGTGGAGAGGAGTGGTCAAAAGTAGGTTGAAAGAACGTGGGAACTATAGAGTGACGGGGATGAGTGTGCTGTCACAGGGTTGGGACAGCAGACGGAGTCACATAAAGGTCTATGTATGAGGTTTGATACAACAAATTGACTTTGTAAATTTTCACTTAACCATAATAAAATTTCGTTAAAAAATAAGTCACAGTTGCAGATGTTAACATCTTCTCTTAGCAAGTGATAGAACAAATAGACAACAAAATCTGTGAAGACATAGAAAAGTAGCCTGCAGGCCAAATCCAGCCTGTGGCTGTTTCCATACAGCCCATGAACTAAGAATGGCTTTTTACTTTAATGGACTGTGAAGGAAAAAGGGCAGACAGAAAGGAGAGACAGGGAGGAGGAGGAAGAGGAAGAGAAAGAGGGGAAGGAACAAAAAGAAGAAGGTAAAGGAGAAGAAAAAGAAACAACAGGGACCCTATGTCCAAAACCTTGGGTCTCTTACAGTAGAGCTTTACCAAAACCTGACATTAAAATTCTTAACAATCTAAACAACCCTGTCAATCACCTTGACGGAACTGACATTATAGAACATTGCATCCCAAACTTATACAATGAACATTCTTCTCAAGTACAGAATGATATGTTTACCACAATAGACCACTTGCTAGGCCAAAAACCAAATCTCAGTAACTTCAAAATGTTAAAGATCACAATATTACAAAATATGCATTCTAATCAGAATGGAATTAAATTAGAAATCAGTAACTTTAAAATCCTTGTAAACATTTAAAAATTAAACAACACACTTCCAACTAGTTGATGAGTCAAAAAATCATAGAAAGACAAATTCAAGAATGTTACAAATCAAATGATGATGAAAATACCACTTAGCATAATTTCTGGAACGCAGCTAAGAAAAAGCCTAGCAAGAACTAATGTTTTGATGCCAACATCAGGAAAGAGAACAGGAGAAAACCTAAGCCTAAGCTAAGCCTAAGAAACTAAAAAAAGAAGAGCAAATTAAACCCACAGTAGGTAAGAAAGAAATAGTAAAGCTAAAAAGTTTAACAGAGATTTTTCTTGTCCCTAAAATATTGACTCCCTGTATTAGCAGTTTCCTAGAGCTGTTGTAACAAATCACCACACATTAGGTGGCTTATGACAACAGAAATGTATTCTGTTATAAATTTAGTTATGGAGTTCAAAATTAAGATGCTAAAGCCAGGCTTTCTCTGAAGGCACTAGAAAAGAATTCTTCCTTGTCTTTTCCTAGCTTTTGGTGGTTTCCAGGGCATTCCTTGTCTTGTACTGCGTCACTCCAGTCTCCTTCTCCATCTTCACACGGCTGTCTCTCCTCCGCATGTGTCTGGGTCTCTAATCTCTCCTTTTAAAGCCGCAAGTCATGGCTTTAGGGTGGCTACAGAGTGGTGATGCAGAAGTTAAGAGCTACAGCTGCTAACCAGAAAAGTCGGCAGTTTGAATCCACCAGCTGTTCCTTGGAAACCCTATGGGGCAATTCTATTCTGGCCTATACAGTTGCTAGGAATCAGAACTGACTCCAGGACAAGGAGTTTGTTTTTTAAAGGGTTTTCTAGTTCAAAGTGACCTCTCTTAACTTGATGACATCTGCAAGGAAACCCTGGTGGCATGGTGGTTAAGTGTTGTAGCTGCTAACCAAAAGATTGACAGTTTGAATCCACCAGGTGCTCCTTGGAAACCCTATGGGGCAGTTCCACTCTCTCCTATAGGGTCACTGTGAGTCACAGTCAACGGTGACAGCAGTGGGTTTGGCTTAGGCCTGGGCTGCACCTGCAAAAGCCTCGTTTCCCAGTAGGGTGCCATTCACAGGTACTGAAGTTAGGATTTCAACATATCTTCTAGGGAAACACAATTCAATACACAGCACTCACCATTATGAATCTCACAACTTTTAAAGGAAACACATGACCTTATGTGGGGAGCGGAGCCTCCGGCCCAAGATGGCGCCCAAGGCCGGAGCCCCTCCTTATTCCACACCCTTGTTTACCAGACTTAGGGCTTTCATAGCGCATGCTTGTGAGCAGTGGCTGCTGGTCAGCCTATTGAGAGCCTTTGGGAGGACGTGGCCTTGGATGATTGGAGGAACCTTGGGGATAAAAGTGTGTGGGGACCAGGTGTGGGGAGAAGAAGAACAAAAGGAAGCAGACACAGCCTCGGGAGCTGCAGCTGCCACCGCGTCCCTGAACGCCGTGGCGTTCAGGGATGCGGCGCAGCAGGAGAGTGAGGAAGAAGAAGAATAAAGCAAGTAACTTGCAAGGTGGCTCGTATCCATGTGTCCTGTCTTCTTTCCACGGGCGGACAGTTAGGCAGCGACAAGTGGCGCCCGAACGTGGGGCCCCCTGCGAGCCCAAGAGGAGGAGATAGCAGCGTTGGTAAGTCCCTGGGAAAAAAGGGGCGATCTCAAGTCCCCGGGAAAAAAGGGGCGATTTCAAGTCCCCGGGAAAAAAGGGGCGATCTCAAGTCCCCGGGAAAAAAGGGGCGATCTCAAGTCCCCGGGAAAAGGAGGGGCAATCTCAAGTTCTCCGGGTAAGAGGAGACCATCGGGAGGGGAAGTTTTCCGGGGAATCGGAGACCATAGCCAAGTGCACTAAGCACCGGCAGAGTCCGGGGCGGGGAGCGCCGGGCGGGAGCAGGGTAGTTGTCGTGGGAGGTTAGCTTCACTTTCGCCATGGGGAATCAGCCGTCCGCCAGACACTTTCAGAATGCCTGTAAGAGTTTGTTTAAGCAGCATGGCATTGGTATAAAGCAGGCTTCTTAAAACTGGCTGTGCTTTTCAAGCTCAAACCAACTTTACAGCTTCAGCCAGCAGAAAATTTAAAAGGACAGGTTACTCATTTTTTTTTCTTCCCTGCTCGCACCTGCCTCAGCCGCTTTGTAGCTTTAGTCAGCAAAGAATTTATAAATCAACTAACTGCAGCCCTTAAAACTAAAATTAACTCCTACCAGTGCAGCGTGGGGCTTACAACTAATTAATCACAACCAGTTACAGATTCCTTTGTTCCTTCTCCTTTAATCTCCAAGGACATGGCCTTCGGACCAGAAAACGAAAACTACATTTAATATATTCACAACATGCTTTCTTGCTTCTTATCTCTGTAAAAATGTGAGTTTAACAGACTAATTTCATTAACTGAAAAAATTTTCTCTTAGGTTTTAAACTTTGCCTGATGTAAACAACCTGGCTTATACTTCTAAGAGCTTTCAAAAATTTTACAACACCCTTAAAATTATAAACACAGCTTACCATATCATTTAATAAAATATACCCTTTTGTTATCAATCACTTGCTGTCACTAACCAAGCCGCAAGGCAGAAATTATATTTTCACAGGAATTCAACTCGCAAACACAACCTGACACCATCCCCTCTGAGAGATCTCCCCAGCAACGGTGAAGTCACCGCCGAAACGTCGTGTGATTGGTGCCCACCAGCTACTTCATTGTTAACCCTTTTCAAATACTGCAACATCACCAAATTAAATAACACAAGGAACTATGCTGCCAATGGCCAAAATGTAAAGAACTCTGGACTTGGACATAAACTAACCCAATCTCTCCTGAATAAAACAGTCACCACTTGTGTAACAGGAACCAACATAATCCTTAAAAGGAATTTCAATGAGAAAAATGTAAACATCACTTAAAAAAAGGGAATGACTGTCACATAGGGCAATGAAACCTGCCACAATGTAACCTGTTTTAACATAATGTGTTTTAACTGTAATTTTGCTAATTGTGTGGGCCCCCTTGGGGAAGGGAAACTTATGATTATTCTACATCAGCCTCCCTTTGTGTTACTGCCTGTAAACTTGTCGGGACAAAGGGCTACAAGTGATAGAAAAATTTGCAAGAGTTGATTAGGCCTAAGCAGGCTGTGGAGATTAGTTATTATGGAAATAACTGCACTTGTATCTGCTATAATCGCCGCAGCCACTCCAAGTGAACAGCCCTTGGCAAATGTCTGGCTCAGCATGATAGAAGTGTAGTCAGAGACGGGCAACCTCTTCTGGGGGTGCTACCAACCTAAGACAGGGACCTCACCAAGCTGTGGGGTATCCCAAAGACGGGTAAGGAGCATCCTAGCCGAAGATGACCTAAGGCAGGCACCTTCTCGGCTGTTTATGTAAACAAAAAGGGGGAGATGTAGGGAGCGGAGCCTCTGGCCCAAGATGGCGCCCAAGGCCGGAGCCCCTCCTTATTCCACACCCTTGTTTACCAGACTTAGGGCTTTCATAGCGCATGCTTGTGAGCAGTGGCTGCTGGTCAGCCTATTGAGAGCCTTTGGGAGGACGTGGCCTTGGATGATTGGAGGAACCTTGGGGATAAAAGTGTGTGGGGACCGGGTGTGGGGAGAAGAAGAACAAAGGAAGCAGACACAGCTTCGGGAGCTGCAGCTGCCGCCGTGTCCCTGAACGCCACGGCATTCAAGGACGCGGCGCAGCAGGAGAGCGAGGAAGAAGAAGAATAAAGCAAGTAACTTGCAAGGTGGCTCGTATCCGTGTGTCCTGTCTTCTTTCCGCGGGTGGACAGTTAGGCAGCGACAACCTTAGAAGATCTGTGTTTAAGTTTTATAATCTTCTTGTGCACTGATACCTTACCACTGATAACCTTTCATGCTGTTTTCAGCCGACACATAGCTTACCTGGTGTTACTTGCAGGCTGCACACTGGTCTGAAAGGCACAAGGGATTCTTGTCGGTCTCTGAAGATGGTGGATTGTTCTGGCGCAGATGCACTAGATGCAGCCTCCATGAAGCGATAGCTGTGTTGTGTTAACTAAATGTCACCCTGTATTTACAAAATCTCGTGATGGTTTTGTTGATATTTATAAATACTTTCAGCAAGTAATACTTATAAAAAGAAGTGTAGTTCTGGCCAATGCAGAAGGAACGTACTAAAAGACTATCTATGATAAAAAATTTCCTAATCTTCGACTCAACGGCACTCAGCTTGGCTTGGCAATCTTTGGTTGGGGGAGGCCTTTCCAAACCTCAGGTGTGAGTGAAGAAGGAGCCTGAAGTTGTAATTGCAAAAGCTGGCAGACTTAACTGTGTAACAAAGATTGTTGCAGACAAACTTTTCAATAAACAAAGTCAACCTACAAGAAACACGAAGTGAAAAATGTATTTGTAATACATTTGATATTAAAAGGACGAACATCTCCGGTATACAAGGATGCTTACAAATCACCAAGATAAAGGCCAACAACAAAGTTAGAAGACAGGGAAAGGTATGAACAGGAAATTCACAAGAGCAATATAGGAAAAAAATACTAAATAAAAAAGAAAAATATATTTGATCCCACAAATATAAAAACTGAACAATAAATGTTAAGAATTCATTTTCCCTCATCATATTAGTAAACACTGTGAAAGTTAACAATACTCACACTGTTAGTGAGAAAGTAGTTGGTGCCGTGGTTTTGGTGAACAATTTTGCAATGTGTCCATTAAAATTTTGAAAGTGTGTATCTTTTCATTCGGCAAGCTCACATTTTAGGATTGGTTGTGAATATTTCCCCAGATACACAAAGATGAGCGTACAAGAACACTGTTTGGAAATAAAGAAATCTCAGAAACAATACAAGGAAATGCTGTGGCCAACTATTGTCATTAACTTGATGGAATTTTGAAAAAATGAGGTAGATATGTATATATCGCTGATCCTGATAGATGCTCACCATAAATTATAATAGAGGTCAACTCTTTGGACAGGAATGGATTGGACTTGGCCACACAGAGTGACCATATCATGTGTGCACTTTATGGTTCTATGCGTCTATAGGATGTTGTCCTGCTCGCCTCTTACTGGAGGCGGGAGAATGGGTGGAGAGGAGGGATAGGAGACTGTTGGGAGGATAAGACACGTCTGGAGTGGAGAGGAAGAGTGTGCTGTGGCCGGGTGGGAAGAGCAGTGGGAGCTGCATATAGGTAGGCATGCAAATTTGTATGGGAATGTACATTTTCATTCAATCATAATAAAAAAATGTTAAGTGAAGAAAACAAGTTGTAGAGCAATGCATACAGTACTGTCTCCTCTGCAACATAAACTCTGCCTATGAAGCATATACTCAAGCTGTTAACAGTGGCTGTGGGAGGAGGTATGCTTAAACTTTGTATCTTGTTCATTTCTACAGCCTTTGGATTTGATTTTTACACTGGTTAATAGTTTTTGGTAATCAGGGAAAAAAGGGAATCAAATTGAATACAAGTCAGAGGACACTGGCCTACTCTGGTTCCTCAGTTCACTCCCATGTGAAGGACTCCCTGCAGTGTTCTGTTTTCTGGCTGTAGGTCTATCCTGCACGTGCCTAAGACATCAGAACTGCCTCACATGGTAGAAAGTGTGGACCAACGTGTCACAGACTGCCTCATAATCAGGGTCAGGCTGTCTTTGGTGACTTGGCTCAGTGTGATGCTACCTTATGCAACCCATTCTAGACGCCTGTCACTCTCTTACTTCAACACCTTCCTCCCTGACAAGACAGGTTTGCCTTCATCTTCCTGGCATCTGGAGGCAGACCTATTATAGACATGCAAGTAGTTACAAAGTTAACAAGATCCCCCACAGTTTTCCTCTTCTCTTACTTGTCAGTCTTCTATGACTTTGACTGAAACCCAGCTGCCTTCCAAAGACACGACTGACCACACAGAGAAGAAAGCAGTTCTTGACCTTTAGAGTGAGGAGGTGGGACTCACATTCTCCTTACTTCCCATTGGCATTTCCTGACAAGACTCTCACATTTCCTGTGAACATTCCTGCTCCTTTGAGGTGGGACTTGTTTGAGGGCAACCTAGGGATGCCATTATCTGTTCTCATTGTAGGTCTTTAAGCTTTAATAAATGGAAACCTATGCAAACAGCTCAATTAAGGGGATATTGCATCAGGAAAACAGGGTAACAGCATCAGGCAAGGAGGGTAACAGCATCAGGTAAGACAGATAACTGCATCAGCTGAAGAGGATAACAGCATCAGGTAAACAGGGCAACAGCATCACATAAGGAGGGTAAAGCTAGAGTGAGTAGTCCCTACTTGTCTGTCAACGGAGGCTTGCTTGTTGCTGTGATGCGGGAAGCTATGCCACTGGTATTTAGGTACCCGCAGGGTCAACCATGGTAGACAAGTTTCACCTGAGCTTCCAGACTAAAACAGACTGAGAAGAAAGACCCGGCAGCCTACTTCTGAAGGGAATTAGCCAGGGAAAACCTTATGAAAGCAGTAAAACGTTGTCAGATATGGTGCCAGGTTGGAAGGCACTCACAAGACAACTGGGGAGGAGCTACTTCTTCAAAGTAGAGTCAACCTTAACGACATGGATGGAGTAAGTCCTCCGGGATCTTCGTTCTCTGATGTGGCACGACTCAAAATGAGAAGAAACAGCTGCAAACATCCATTAATAATTGGGACTTGGAATGTACGAACTATGAATCTAGGAAATGTGGAAATTGTCAAAACTGAAATGGAACACATAAACACTGACATTCTAGGCCTTAGTGAGCTGAAATGGGCCAGTTTGGGCCACTTGGAACCCGACAGTCATATAGTCTGCTATGCTGGGAATGAAAATTTGAAGAGGAATGGTGTTGCATTCATCATCAAAAAGAGCATTTCAAGATTTGTCTTGAAGTACAATGCTGTCAGTGATAGGATAATGTCTGTGTGCCTGCAAGGAAGGCCAGTTAATATGACTATTATTCAAATTTATGCGACAACCACTAAGGCCAAAGATGAAGAGATTGAAGATTTCTACCAGCTTCTACAGTCAGAAACTGATCGAACATGCAATCAGGAAGCATTGATAATTACTGGTGACTGAAAAGCAAAAGTTGGAAACAAGGAAGAAGGATCAGGAGTTGGAAAATATGGCCTTGGTGATAGAAATAATGCCAGAGAAAGCATGATAGAATTTTGCAAGACTAACAATTTTTTTCATTGCAAATACCTTTTTTAACCAACACAAATGGCGACTGTACACATGGACCTCACCAGACGGAATACACAGGAACCAAATTTATTACAACTCTGGAAAAAGACGATGGAAAAGCTCCATATCAACAGTCTGAACAAGACCAGGTGCTGACTGTGGCACAGATCTTCAATTGCTCATATGCAAATTCAAATTGAAACTGAAGAAAATTAGAACAAGTCCATGAGAGCCAAAGTATGACTTTGAGTGTATCCCTCCTGAGTTTAAAGACCATCTCAGGAACAGATTTGATGTGTTGATCTCTAATGACCAAAGACCATGTAACCCTGATGCCTTGCAACATGTTTTCTCCTTTTCAAGATGTATAATTGACAGCTTCACATTACTAATGCCATAATGATACTCTAAATAGTCTGGAAGTGTTTTCCACAGTACCAGCTACTCTGGCCTCTTTCCAAAGGGGTGCAGAGCCCCATCAGCTCCTGTGACCTTGGTCTTCCTCCTCTTCTTTGATCTCCAGAGAAATGGCCTTCAGCCTGGAAAACAGCAGCTGGGAGGGCTGCCTTTTGTGTATCCACAATTTTCTTTCTTGCTTCTTATCTCCGGGTGAGACTGGCAGGCTAGTTTCACTAGCTGAGGAATTTTTTCTTAAGTTTTATCTTTGCCTGCTCTAAACAAACTGACTAGAGTTCAGTAGAGGATTTCTTGTGACTATTTTGTGATGTGTACAGTTATCTGTGAGCTACATGCTTAGAAACATGAAGTATTTCTTGTTGAAATGATACAGAAACTCTGATGTAAAAACTGTCTCTTGAGACTCCATGGAGAAGAGCCTGCATTGCTGTTGAGTCTCCAGTGGTATCATGCCTCCTAATAAACATTGTTCTGCTTTCTAACTTGGAGTGTGTTTTATTGGCTTGGCTGCTCCAGGACACAGACCCAAATCAGGCAACAAACACACAAATTGTGGAATGACATCAAACATGTCATCCATGAAGACAACAAGAGGCCATGTGGTGGTCAGGATTATGTCAACTTGGCTACTACCTATTTGGCTGCTGTATTAAGTGGCAGGGCTGGGTTTGTGGTGACTCCCTGCCCCTCGGCTCTCATCTCGTGACACTGGACTACGGCTGCTGATCGCTCACATGGCCAGGAGCTCCTGCTCTCTGGTTCCAGCATCTGGTTCCGGGACTTGAGCTAGCAGCTGTTGGGCTCATCAGTCTTTACAGTCGGCACATGAGAGCCCTGCTCCCTGACCTGCCAATCCTGCGCTCGCCAGCCTCTGCCCAGTCCTGCTCCCTGACCTGCTGATCCTGGGTTCTCCAGCCTCTATCACTTCGTCTCGCCACCAGCTTGGAATCCACCGACCTCCAGCCTCTGTCACATCGTCTCGCCACCAGCTTGGGATCCACTGACCTACACAACCGGTGATCTGCAACTCTGGTTTCTGACTTGCTGACCTTGGGTTCCTCAGCTTCCGTGGACACATGAGACTTGTGCCAGAGCTCAGGACATTCAGCTTCTGTGATTACGTGAGCTGTTTCCTATATTTGTATCTATCTGTCTATATATATATATTATAAATCTTTCCTTGTACCTACACGTGTTACTGGTTTTGCTTCCCTAGAAAACCCAGCCTAAGACAGGCCATTAAAAAGACAGGAAAGAAAGAAAAGACCAAATTGTTTGTCAGAAGAGGCTCTGTAACTTGCTCTTGAATGTCAAGCAGCTAAAGCAAAAGGAAGGAATGGCAAAGTAAAAGACCTAAACAGATTTAAAAAGACAGCTCACAAAGACAAAAGAATGTATTCTAATGACATGTGCAAAGAGCTGGAAATTGAAAACCAGAAGGGAGGAACATGTTCTGCATTTCTCAAGCTGAAAGAACTGAAGAAAAAATTCAAGCCTCAAGTTACAATAGTGAAGAATTCTACAGGGAAACTATTAAACCACTCGTGGAGCATCGAAAGGAGATGGAAGGAATACACAGAGTCGTTACAGAAGAAAGAACTGGTCGATGTTCAGCCATTTGAAGAGGTAGCATATGATCAGGAACCTGATGATACTGAAGGAAGAAGTTGAAGCTGCCTTGAAGGCACTGGCAAAAACAAGTCTCCAGAAATTGATGGAATATCAACTGAGATATTTCAACAAACAGATGCAGTGCTGAAGGTGCTCACTTGCCTATGCCAAGAAATTGGTAGGCCAGCTACCTGGCCAACTGACCAGAAGAGATCCATATTTATGCCCATTCCAAAGAAAGGTGATCCAACCAAATCCAGAAATTACCGAACAATATCACTGATATCACATGCAAGCAAAATTTTTCTCAAGATCATACAAAAGCTACCACAACAGTATACTGACAAGGAACTACCAGAAATTCAAGCTGGATTCAGAAGAGGATGTGGAACCAGGGATATTATTGCTGATGTCACATGGATCTTGGCTGAAAGCAAAGAATACCAGAAAGATGCTTACTTGAGCTTCATTGATTATTCAAAAGTATTTGATTGTGTGGCTTATACTAAATTATGGCTAGCATTGTAGAGAACAGGAATTCCAGAACACCTAATTGTGCTCTTAAAGACTCTCTATAAGGATCAAGAGGCAGTCATGCGACTAGAACAAGGGGACACTGCCTAGTTTAAAGTCAGGAAAAGAGTGCGTCGGGGTTGTATCCTTTCACCATACCTTTTTAATCTGCATGCCAAGCAAATACTCTGAGAAGCTGGATTATACAAAGAAGATGAGCCACCAGGACTGGAGGATGACTCATTAACAACCTGTGTTACACAAACGACACCACCTTACTTGCTAGAAATGAAGAAGATTTGAGACACTTACTGATGAAGACCAAGGACCACAGCCCTCAGTATGGATTGCACCTCAGCATCAGGAAAACCCAAATCCTCACAACTGGACCAGTAAACACCATTGTCATAAAGGGAGAAAAGATTGAGGTTGTCAAGGATTTCCTTTTACTTGGGTCCACAATCAATGCCCATGGAAGTAGCAATCAAGAAATCAAAAGACACATTGCATTGGGAAAATCTGCTGCAAAGGACCTCTTTAAAGTATTCAAAGGTAAGAATGTCACCTTGAAGACTAAAATGTGTCTGCCCCAAGCCATGGTGTTTTCATTCATATCACATGCATGTGAAAGCTGGACAACGAACAAACAGACAGAAGACGAATTGTCAAGAAAAAAAAAAAGCCAAGTTTCATGAGTTTTGGTCCAGAGAACAGAAAGTCAAGAACTAAGTTCACTGTAGCAAACACTAAAGTGTGATTCAATGCCCATTCCTCTCTCTTTTGTCCCTTGCTCACTTCCAGGCAAGAGTCTGTAAAAGCGAATACATTCCAAGACTCCTATGCATATGAGAGTGGACAAGTGACACGGTTCTGCTTAATTTCTGATCACTTCTCCCCACAGCTATGATGCTATTTCACTCCTTCTGTCCACAGGAGTTGTCTGTACATGTTGTCTCTGCTGACTCTTTCTTGTTATAATTTCATTGAACCTGCTCCATTCATAAACATTTGATCCCTTTTCTGTCTACCTGATTTTGGCAATTGCCTCTCGCCCCTGTGCACTGTCATTGTCTCACTCCTCCTCCAAGGAACTGGCCGTTCTTTGGGATTCAGCTGATCTGGTTGTCTCATCTCTTTGACGGGCTCAAGAAATGTTACTATTATTGTTTTTGTGTGTGTGTTTCCCTTATTAATTGGTAAGAAAATTTCTCCTCCTTCTTTCTACATCTTAATGACAACCGTATTTCCTTTCTATTGGCTTTTGTGCTACACATTTTCATACAGTTTTAGTGGCTGCTCCAGGGATTACAATATGGATCCTTAACTTACTATTGTCTACCTTGAGTTGATATTATGCCACTTCATTTGTAATCTACGAGCCTTGTGGTAGAGTCATTTCATGCACTTCTACAGTCTTTCGTGCTATTGTTAACAAGCATTTACTTCTACGTGCTATTATGAACTTAATAATACCTTGTTACGATTTCTGCTTTAAATGACAAAAGTCCTTTAAATAATTTACTGCTCTAACAAATACAACATGGAAGTGGTTTTGGAATTAGGTAATAGGTAGAGGCTCGAAGAGTTTTAAAATGTCTAATAGTAGCAGCTAAGATTGGCTTGAAGAGACTGTTGGTAGAATGATGGACATCAGAAGTAATTCTGGTGAGGGCTTAGAGGGAAGCGAAGAGAGTCATAGAAAAAGTTTATTGCCTTAGAGACTACATGTGGTGCCAGCAACAGAAAGTTGTTAGAAATCTGAGTGTTAAACGTGCTTCAGATGACATTTTCAAAGGAAATGATGAGCATGTGGTTGGACCTTGGAGGAAAAGTGATGATGTTTATGTAGTGGCAAAAACCTTGTGTGAATTGTGTTCAAAAGTTTGGCAGGAGGTTAAGCTTGCAAATGATGAACTTGGGTACATTAGCTGAGGAGGTTTCTAAGAAAGATCTTAAATGGGCAACATGGATTCTCCTTGCTTACTCCTAAGAAAGGTGATCCAATCTAATGCAGAAATTATGGAACACTATAATTAATGTCACATGCAAGTAAAATTTTGCTTAATTGTGCTCTTATGGAATCTGTTCATGGATCAAAAGGCAGTTTGAACAGAACAATGTAGACACCGCATTGTTTAAAGTTAGGGAGGATGTGTGTCAGGGTTGTATCTTTTCGCCAAAACTTTTCAATCTGTATGCTGAGCAAATAATCTCAGAAGCTGGGCTATCTGAAGAAGAATGAGCATCAAGATTGGAGGGGGACTCATTAAAAACCTATGTTTACGCAGATGACATCACTTTGCTTCCTGAAAGAGGACTTGAAGCACGTACTGATGAAGAACAAAGACCACAGCCTTCAGTATGGATCTCATCTCAACATCAAGAAAACAGAAATCCTCACAACTGGACCAATAAACAACATCATGATAAATAGAGAAAGGATTGTGGCTGTCAAGGATTTCATTTTACTTGAATCCACAAGCAACACCCATGGAAGCAGCATTCAAGAAATCAAAAGACACATTGTACTGAGAAAACCTGTAAAAGGCCTCTTCAAAGTGTTCAAAAGCAAAGACGTCACCTTGAAAGCTAAGGTGTGCCAGATTCAAGCCATGGTATTTTCAGTCACATCATATGCATGCAAAAGCTGGACAATGAATAAGGAAAACAAAAGAAAAAATGATGCCTTTGAATACTAGTTTTGGAGAAGAATATTGACTATACCATGGACTGTCAAAAGAATGAACAAACCTACCCGGGAAGAAGTACAACAAGAGTGCTCCTTAGAAGCGAGGATTACAAGATAGGGTCTTACCATACTTTGGACATGTTGTCAGGAAGTATCAATCCCTAAGGTAGGACATCATGCTTGGTAAGGTAGAAGGTTAGCAGAAAATGAGGAATACCCTCTACAAGATGGATTGACACAGTGGCTGCAACAATAGGATCCAACATAACAATAATTGTGGTCATGGAGTTGGACAGGCAGTGTTTCATTCTGTTGCACGTGGGGTCACTTTGAGTGGGAACCTACTTGATGACACCTGACAACAATAACGGCCACCTGGTCTTTGTTAAGGGCCCAAAGTCCACAAACAGGGGAAAGCCAGCCTTTTTAAGAAATGGTGCTGGCCAAAATGAAATGTCATTTCATAACACAGAAGAAACTCAAAGGTATTATGCTAATTGAAATAAGTCAATCACAAAAGGTCAAATGTTGTATGAAACCATTCCTATAAAAACTCATGAAAAGCTTCACACATAAAAAGAAACAACTTTGATGATTACCAAGGAGGTGAGAGGTGGGGATGGAGAAACATTAACAAACTACAGATAAGTGGTGACTTGGATGAAGAATAAGACAGTACACATTACTGGGGAAGCCAGTACAACTTGTACAAGGCAAGGTCACAGAAGCCCAATAGACCCATCTAAACTCCAGTAGGGACTGAATTTCTGGGACTAGGGCTGCAAGGACCATGGTCTCTGGGAACATCTAGCTTAAGCGGCATAATATAGTTTATAAAGAAAGTTTTCTACATTCTACTTTGGTGAGTAGCATCTGAGGTCTTAAGGTCTCTGAGCAGCCATTTAAGGATACTTCACTGGCCTTACCTCTTTGAAAACTAAAGAAACAAGGGCAAGAACTAATAGACCACATCTCCAATGGCCTCTAGCAGACTGAATCCAATACAACTAGATGGTGCCTGGCTATCGTCTTGGACTTCTCTGGCTGGGATCGCAACAGAGGATTCCTAGACAGAGCTAGAGAAAAATACAGAATAAAATTCTAACTCAGAAAGACCAGACTTGCCTTTGTGACAGAGACTGCAGAAACCCTGAGAGTATGGCCCCTGATTACTCTTTCAGCTCAATAACAAAGTCATTCTTGAAGTTCACCCTTCAGCCAAAGATTGAGCAGGCCCATAAAACAAAACAAGAGAAAAGGTGCCCACCAGCTCAGGGGCAAGGAATAGAAGGCAGGAGAGGACAAGGAGGCTGGTAATATGGAACCCAAGTTAGAGAAGGGAGAGGGTTGACCTGTTGTGGGGCTATTAGACAATATCATAAAACAATATGTATGCTAACTGTTTAATGAGAAGTCAGAAAATTCTGTTGTACAAACTAAGGACACGTATTCTAGGATGTTCACCAAGGACATGGCTACACAATCTTTTGTTAAACAGATTAAGCCTGTGGCTGATGAGTCTAACAAACTACCACAACAGAAAACCCATCCACATAGACAGAAGTGAACAGAGAAAGAATGAAAGGAAAGAAACTTGCTTGCGTCTTGGAATTCTACAGACAGGAAGCAGGGGCTAAATTACTGGAAGGTGGGTGTGTCTGGACTTTGCCAAGAGTCAAGGGGAGGACTGAGGGGGCCTGAGGTCTGAAAACAGAGGAGCCCCAGAAGACCTGTCCCTGTTCCAGACCTGGGATACTCCAGCTACCCCTCAAATCAGTCCTGGGATATGAAGGGCAGGGAATCATCCAACAGTGAGGTTTCAAGGCATCAGAGGAGAAGAGATCCAGTCCCCGCCAGGAGTCAAAAGGAGATCCCTGAAGCAGGAATAAAGGAACCCGCTGCCTCAGAACTCACCAGAACCCCACTAAATCCAGCTCTGTCACTGCTGTGAGGCCTGGGAGACCCTGGACAAGAGTGACTGGATGTGATAGGCTCTTGCTTTCACCTCAGGGTCTCAGGGACACAGGTCCTTGGTCTGAGGGGACATGCTGCAGGCCATCCTGTGGAGGGAGCTCAGGCCTTGTAAGGCTGCTGGGACCATCTGCCTTCATCTCCCTCCCCCCAGAGGTAGTGAAAGCTTTAGAACAGAGTTCCTCCACCTCACTGTTGCTGACACAAAACGACAATTCAGCGTTGTGGGGAGTGTGCTGTGTATTGCAGGATGTTTAACAGAATCCCTGGTCTTCATCCACTAGATGCCTGTGTTGTTAGGTGCTGTCCAATCAGTTCAGAGTCATAGAGACCACATGTGCAATAGAATGAAACACTGCCCAGTCCTGCGCCATGCCCACAGTCCTTGCTATGCTTGAGCCAATTGTAGCAGCCACCGTGTCATTCCATCTTGTTGAGGGTTTTTCACTTTTTTGCTGACTGTCTACTTTACCAAGGATGGTGTCCTTCTCCAGGGACTGAGTGAGCCCTCTTGGCAGCATTTCCAAAGTATGTAAGACATAGTCTTACGGTCTTCGCTTCTAAGGAGCACCATGGTTGTACTTCATCCAAGACAGATCTGTTCTTTCCTTTGGCCATCCATGCCTTATTCAGTATTCTTCTCCAACACCACAACTCAAAGACACCAATTCTTCTGTCTTCTTTACTGTCAAGCTTTCACATTCATATGATGTGACTGAAAATGTCATGACTTGAGTCTTTAAGGAGACATGTTTTCATTTCAATACTTTAAGAGGTCTTTGCAGCAGATTTTCCCAATGCAACGTGTCTTGATTTCCTGACTGCTACTTCCATAGGAGTTGGCTATGGATCCAAGTAAAATGAAATCCTTGAAAACCTCAATCCTTTCTCCATTTATAACAACGTTACTTACTGATCCACTTGTGAGGATTTTTGTTTTCTTGATGTTGAGGTGCAATCTATCATGAAGGCTGTGGTCTTTGATCTTCATCAGTAAGTGTTTCAAATCCTCTTCGCTTTCAGCAAGCAAGGCTGTGTCAGCTGCATAATACAGGTTGTTAGTGAATCTTCCTCCAATCTTGATGCTTGGTTCTTCTTCATATAGTCCAGCTTCTCGGATGATTTGCTCTGCATTCAGATTGAAAAGGTGTGGTGAAAGGACACAACTGTTATACACATTTTTCCTGACTTTAAACCTTGCGGTGTACCCTTGTTCTGTTCACATGACTGCCTCTTGATCCATATACAGATTCCTCATGAGCACAATTAAGTGTTCTGAAATTCCCATTCTCTACAATGTTATCCGTAATTTGTTATGATTCACATAGTCGAATGAACGCCTTTGCATGGTCAATAAAACACAGGTAAACGTATTTCTGGTGTGCTCTGCTTTCAGTCCAGATCTATCTGACCTCTGCAATGATTTCCTCCCTTCCACGCCCTCTTCTCAGTCCAACTTCAATGTCTGGCAGTTCTCTGTTGATATTCTGTTACAATCACTTTTGAATTTTCTTCAGCAAAATTTTACGTGTGTCTAATACTAAAGATATTGTTCAATAATTTCCAAAATCAGTAGGATCTTCTTTCTTTGGAATGTGTACAGATATGGATCCCTTCTATCTAGTTGTCCAGTTAGCTGTCTTCCAAATTTCTTGACATAGGCAGCTGAGTACTTCTAGCACTGCCTCCAGTTGTTGAAATACTTTAATTGATATTCTGTCCGTTCCTGGAGCCTTGTTCTTTGTCAATGCCTTTATTGTACCTTGGACTTCTTCTGTCAGTACCACTGTTTCTTGATCATATGCTACCTCCTGTAGTCAAAGCAAACATATGAAAGCTAAAAGAGCTTGTAACAGAGCTGAAGAGAAGATTTCATGATAGGAGAAAGGAAAGTTTTATAACAAAACATACAAAGAGCTAAGCTTAGAAGACCAAAAGAGAGGAAAATGCTCTACATTTCTGAAGCTGAAAGAACTGAAGAAAAACACCAAGCCTAAAATTGCAATACTGAAGGATTGTACAGTGAAAATATTAAACAATGCAGTAAGTGTCAAACATGATAGAAGGAATACACAGTGTCACTGTAAAAGAGAGAATTGGTTGACGTTTGACCATTTCAAGAATTCTGAAAGTTTAGGTAGAACATTTGCTGATAGTGTGGATGTGGGCCAGGAGAAGAGGGGAAGAGTCAAGCATGACTGCATGGCTTTTCACTTAAGCAACTAGCAGGATAGGAAACCACAAACAGAAGTTGGAAAGACTGTAAGTTGAACAGTCTTAATAAGTTTGGGGGCGGGGATCAGGCTTTCTTCAGAACCCGAGAGGCTTTCTCTGGGAAGTGATTAAAGTAATAGGAGAAGGTGAGAGCCCTCTCATAATGGGTGGTAAGAATGGTACAAAAGCGCAGAGGTACGGGCTTGGGAAGACTGAGGCCAAGGACAATGACACAAAGAAGTCAAAATGGCAATTTGGCAACTGGATGTAAGAGTTTGGAGTTTAGCGTAAACTTCTGGGTTGGAGGTCCACATGTGGAGAAACCCGTGGAGGTAACTGTCTGTGATGCCGAGCCATCAGAATGTTTCTAAAGCCCAGTGCCTGGAACAGCTCCTGCTGGGTGTCAGAGAGTGGAGGTAGAAGGAGAAGTGGACCAAGTACCAAACCCTGGAGTCCTTGGAGGATGAGAAGGCAGAGAGCAGAGAAACAGGGTGGAATGAAAAAATCTAAGATTGTAAGATGGTATCCTGGAGCTAGAAAGAGACCCCCTGGGAGGGGGTGATTTGTTTTCAGACTATGCTGAAGGGTCAGGTACAAAGATACCTGGATTCCCAGACCAGGTTTAGCAAAGAGATGGCCCTGGTCTGGACACCAGCACATCAGGAGAGATGGGGGTGTTAAGAGGGACTGGGAAGTAAGGGGTTAGGGACAGATTGTCTAGGCAACCCTGGAGAGTTGTGGCCCTCTGGCCATGAAGGAGAGGAGGAGAACGAGCTCTAGTTGGAGGGAGACATGGGATCCAAGAGATGCTGGATACTTTTGAAGAAATGAGAGCTTCGAGCTATCCTGGTGTTCCAGTATTTGGTATTATTTACCCTTTACCGTCTTTTGTCTTTTTCCCTCCCCATCGCTCCCCTCCCATCCTCAACAGCCATCAAATGTTGACTCTTTCTGTGTGTAAAACATCTCACGAATTTATGTAATAGTGGTCTCATACAGGATTTGTCATTTCTAACTGACCTATTTCACTCAGCATAATGAACACCAGATTCATTCACATTGGAGATGCTTCACAGATTCATCCTTGTTCTTTATCATTGCATGGCAGCCCATTGTGTGTGTTGACCATAGTTTGTTCATCCATTCCTCTGTTTATGGGCACTTAGGTTGTTTCCATCTTTTAGCTATGTGAAGAATGCTGCAATGAACACTGATGTGCATATTCCTGTGACAGCTCTTATTTCTCCAGGATATATCCCTAGGAATGAGATTACTGGATCATAGGGTACTTCGACTTCCACCTTTTAAGGAAGCACTGTATCATCTTCCAAAATGACCATATCATTTTCCATCCCCACTAGCAGTGAATAAGAGTTTCAATTTCCCAGCAAACTCTCCAAGATATTGTTATTCTCTGTTGTTTTGATTTCTACCAGCAACGTGGTGTGAGACGGTATCTCATTGTGGTTTTGATTTGCATTTCTCTAATAGCTAGTGATTGAGGTCATTTCCTTATGTGTCTGTTAGCTGCTTGAATGTCTTCCTTGGTGAAGTGTCTGTTCATATACTTTGCCCATTTTTTAGATTGGATTATTTGCCTTTTTATTGTATAGGTGTTGTATTTTTCCATAGATTTTAAAGATTAGACCTTTGTCGGATGTGTCATCACCAAAAACATTTTCCAAGTCTGTGGGTTCTCTTTTTCCTCTTGTGGTGCAGTCTTTTGATGCATGAGTTTGATTTTTTAAGAGATTCCACTTATCTAGCTTATCTTCTGATGTTTCTGCATTGTTAATTATAGTTTTATGGTTTTTATGCTGTGTATTAGACCCTGGAGGTGTAGTGGTTAATTGCTACTACTACTAACCAAAAGATCGGCAGTTGAAATCTGCCAGACACTCCTTGGAAACTCTGTGGGGAGGTTCTAGTCTGTCTATAGGGTCACTGTGAGTTGGAATTGACTCGAAGGCAGTGGAGTGTTGGTTTCATTTAGTGTTGACCAGATTTTGTCTTCCATGAGCTTTAAAGTTTGGGGTTTTATATTTAGGTCTTTAAACCATTTTGAACTAGTTTCTGTTTGGTGCAAGGTATGGGTGCTGGTTTACCTTTTTCCAGGTGGACATACAGTTCTGTCAGCACCATTTTACCTGTTCCCCATTTTATACACTAGGAGTGTTTTTCAAAGACCAGGTCCATACACAGACGGATTATTACTGACGTTCTTGATTCTGTTCCTTTGGTCAATGTGTCCTTACTTGTACAAATACCAGGCTGTTTTGACTACTGCAGATCCATAGCAGGTAATGTGAGACCTCCTACTTTGTTCTTCTTCTTCGGTAATGCTTTACTTATCCAGCAGCTCTTTTCTTTTCAGACAGTTGTTAATGTTTCCATCTCTTTCGAGAAAGCTGTTAGTATTTACATTTAGATTGCATTGTGTTTCTAGATTGTTTCGAGAAGAATTGACATTTTCACAACGTTGAGTATACCTATTCTAGAGCATGGTATATTTTTCCCTTCACATAGGTCTCTGGGTTTCTTGCAATAGCATCTGGTAGTTCTCTGTGTGTAGCAATTTTACACCCCCAGTTAGGTTTATTTCTAGGCTTTTTTTTTTTAGAGGCTATTGTAATGGTATTGCTTTCTTGATTTCCTGATTTATGTAAAGTGCATGTGGCATGGAGCTCTTACTGAGGCCATCTTTGGAAAATATCCTCTACCAGAGGGCATCTAGACCAATTGTCATACCATTTTTTTGTCTTATTTTTCTAAAGCAAATGTTCTGCACACCACTTGTATGAATGACGTCTGGAATCTTAAAAACTAACAAGCTGCCATCTAAGTAGCATCAATTGATCTCAGTCCAGCTGGAGCAGACGAGAAAGGAGGACATCAAGGACAGGAGGAAAATATGAGCCCAGCAGAAGGAAGGTGCCATAGGATTCAGAGACTACTTCAGCACAAGACCAGAAGAACTAGGTGGTGTCCAGCCACCATTGATGTCTGCCCTGATGGGGTACACAACATGGACCCCCCAATATAGCAGGAGAAGCATAAGTGTGCAGAAATAGAACTCCACAAAATGACCACACCTGATGATCCATCAGTCTAGAGGGCCCCCTGAGGACATGGCCCCTGAACTCTCAGCCCAAAACTGCATCCCCCACTGAAGCCAGCTCTCCTGGACTATATAAGACATAGAATGACACTCATGAAGAACAACCTTCTAGGCTTAAATATATACGAGGTGCTGTCCAAGAGGCTCACCGCTGGTGGTCAGATGACAGGGGTGGGGGGACAGGATTTGGTTGAATGGACACAGCAAGTTCATGATGGAAAGGGGGAGTGTGCTGTCACTGGGAAGTGGAAGGGACAGAAGAGCAGTTACAGTAGAATAGTGGTGTGAGGCCCAGGTGTTTTGTAGCAAAATGACTTTGATTGTAAACTTTTACTTAAAACACGATAAGATATATTCAAAAGAAAGAGAAAAATAGCCTCTGTTGCACTTTGGTTATTATGACCATTTGTGCACATCCGGAAATGGCGGTGAATCCAGTGTCTCCACTCTCTTCAGGAACTTTCCTTTACATATATATTTAATATAACTGAGTGAAAATGTACATTCCCGTATAAATTTACATACCCACCTATATGCAGCTTCCACTGCTCTCCCTGCCCGGTGACAGCACACTATTCCTCTCTGCTCCATACATGTCTCGTTCTCCCAACAGTCTCTTTTTTCCCTCCTCTCCACCTGCTCTCCTTCCTCCAGCCAGAGGTCAGCAGGATGACATCCTATAGATGTATAGAACCATAAAGTGCATCCAATATATGGTCACTGCATCGCCAAGTCCAATCCGAAGTCCTGTCCGAAGTGTGGACCTTCGTTATGATTTATGGTCAAGGGCAGCATCGGGGCGAGGGGCCATGCTTCCAGGAGAACCCCGAAACCACTGGACCATCAATTGAGGTCTTTTAGTGGGGATCTCAGGGTGCACCCCTTTTGATTCTTGTGTTGCCTACGCTGAAACACCATCATCCACACATCAGGTTTGAAAGGGCACCTTTCTTTTCCCACATACTTTCTTTTCCCACGTACTTTCTTTTCCCACGTAGTTTCCACTGGCAGCGATCAGGGCCAGGAAATCATGAGCTGGGCATGTACTGCCACCTACCGGCAGTGGATCCAACAAACTATTTCTCACAAATGCCGCATTTTGTCCTCATTTGGAAAATGGGGACGATAACAGCAGCTGTCACACCAGGGGTGTTGTAGATTGAATGAGTCAACATCTATTTCATGCTGAATGCGGGCCAGCAGATAGCACTACGCTTGACGAGTTTCTGTGATTCGTGCCAGGAGTGGGGGCCTACGATAAAAAGTCACGGGGCACGACAGGTTTGAGAGGGAGTACAGAGCGTCTACGGAGTAAATGGAGAATTCAAACTCAGCGAAAGTGCTGCCCTCCAGGGCCCGGAAGACGGGTGTCACTAGAGGGTGTTGGTTGAATCAGTGGGTAAACAATGACAGCAGGAACTCAGAAAGCCTGTCACATCCCGCTAACAGACAGTCCCCCCCCCCAGACCCACACATGGGAGGATACATCTTTGATCAGATTCGGGAGCCACCATTGCCACTCGGAGACCTTCTTTCAGCTCGGGAGCCCCCCAGGACCCCTTAGTGGCTTTATCCCTTAAGCTGTAAATGAGGGGCTGAGCACTGGGTGCCGCCGCAGCGTCGGAGCAATGAGGAAGAGCCAGCAGAGGAGGCTGAGAACAGGCATCTAGTGGGAAAGGAAGGAATCTGCGCGTGAGACGTCATCCTGGAATAAGAGTGAGGCTTCCTGATTTCAAGGAGGAGGCAGTGATCGGTTATTCGATGCTGCTGCGGGGTCAAGTACACGGAGGTCTTGTAACTCACACTGGTTTAGCAGAAAGATGGCTGTCACAGGTAGAATTGTGTTCCCCCAAATATCTGCAGCAGGTTGGCTCTGCCGTAATTCCTGGTATTGTGTGATGTTCCTCCACATGGAATTCCTGCCTCTGTGATGTTAGCGAGGGTGGATGGGCGGCAGTTGTGTTGGCAGAGCAAAATGCAACGTGTAAGTTTGTTCGGTGCCTTGATGCGATCTCCTGAGCTATGAAGGAGAGCAGCTAGCAGAGACTGGGGACCTCCTACCACCAAGAAAGAAAACAGTGCTGGGAGCTGAGCGCATCCTTTGGAAAGGACCCGGGTCCCTGTGCCTCAGAGGTTTCCAGTCCGTGGGAAGATTGACTACAAGGCCCTTCCTCCAGTGACAGCAGAGAAAGCCTTCCCCTGGAGCTGACACCCTGAGTTTGGACTTTAAGCCTACTGGACTGTGAAAAATAAAGCTTCTCCTTCTAAAGCCGGCCACTTGTGGCATTTCTGTTAAAGCAGCACTAGTGGACTAAACCAATGGCCTTAACCCAGACCAGAGCACTTTGGCAGGGGTGAGGGTTGCTAGGAGGCCCCGGGAAGTAAGGAATTGGGCACTGAGTTACAGAACCCTTGGATGGGCCGACACTACGGCTGTGAAGAAAAGGAGGAGAAAGTGCTCCGGTTAGAGGGGATCCGAGGTCTGGGAGACACTGGAGGGTTGGGAAGATGGAAGTCGGAGCCATCGTGGCACTCATAGGGGCTGTTTGGCGGGAGGGGACATTGAGGTGTGTGGGAGAGAAGAGTGTACCCTCGGACGGGGACTGCCTCTCCTCAAGTCTGTACTACAGAAAACTTTTCAGGCCCCCACCCCAGATTCTCAGTACCCTAGATGGAGACACCTAATTTCACAGGAAGCACAAGTTTCACAGAAAGCTGAAAAAGATCATCAGCCTTGGGGCCAAAAACAGCTGAGTGGAGAAGCTGAGGGAGAAGGGTCTTCTCAGTCCAGAGCCATCAACTGACAAGAGGGGGGACTCTCATCTTGTCCCCAGGCTGAGGAGTAGTGAGGGCTGGGAGGCAGTGGGCCGGCATGACTCCAGCACACTTGGGCCTGTTTTGAGCCCTGGTCAGGGAGCGGGGGAGACAGGACCGAGCCCCCCACCCCGCCAGCAGCAATACCCCAGCCCCCTTGCCCGGATATCCAGGTGTGGCGAGAGCCCCTGCCCTCCTTCCTCTTTATATCCCAACCACCCATTTGTGTAAATTAACCCCACCTACCGCAGATGGAAAATCTGTAAACACATGTCCCTCCTGGGAGGCTGCAGGCCCCACCCGCCTTCCCCTCATCTGTCCTGGGTCCTTTGTGGTACTGACAGCTGTGGTCCATCCACTAGCATTTCCTTTTGTGATGGCTGGCCCCACCCCTCCCTGGAAAGGGGACTTGACACTATCAGACTTGGGGTGAGTGGTGCATCTGAAGCTGCTCTCACACTTTGACGGTGCCGAGGGGACTCATGCCCACCAGCCACAGCTCCGCTCCACTGTGGCATGAGGCAGACTCTCTTCTTAGTGGGCCTGTTCTCTCCGAGCACCAGGGGAGCACTAACCGGGGGAGTGCTCAGTGCCAGGGCTGACCTGCGCCTGAGGGCACTGGACTTGTCTTCCTCCCTGCCCTGCTGCCAAGCGTCCTCAGAGTTCTGTGTGCTTACCTTGGACAGTTCCCTCTCCTCTGCCCTGTCCTGCACCTGCCCTGAGGGGCCGAGGTGGCAGTGCCTTACTCCTCTGCATCTTCTGCCTCTCAGAGCAACCTGGCCCATCTGTGTCCCAGACTCTGGTCCTCTCTTTTTGGGTTACAAGGTATTTAAAAAAAAAAAAGAAAAAGAAAAAGAAAATCCAAAATCCACTGCTGTTGTTAAATAGTACGTCTTCTAACCAAAACGTCATCAGTTCAAGTCCTCCAGGCACTCCTTGGAAACTCTATGAAGCAATTCTGATCTGTCCTACAGAGTCACTACGAGTTGGAATTGATTTGACGGCAGTGGGTAATGGCTACTGTTTGTGAGCATTTCCTCATGTGTCTGCCACCCGCCTGAATGAAGTCTATGTTGGTAAAGTGTCTGTTCACTTCCTTTCTCCACTGTTTAGTTGGATTATTTGTCCTTTTTGTTGTAGTGGTATTGGATTTTCCTCTACATTTCAGAAGTTGGACCTTCATCAGATTTCTAACAGTTTTCCCAGTCTGTAGGTTCTCTTTTAACTCATTTGGTGAAACTTTTTGATGAGCATAACTGTTTAATTTTTAGAAGATCCTAGCTATCTAGCTTGTCTTCTGGAGTTTGTGTGTCATTAGTCGTGGTTTGTATCCTGTTAGTACCATTTATTAGGTAGCTAGTGTTGATACTATTTTTTTCTTTGCTGATCTTCATAGTGTTTGGTTTTATATTTAGATCTTTGATCCATTTCATATTAGATTTTTGTGTATGGTGTGAGTATGGGTCCCATTTCATTTTTTTCACATAGACATCTAGTTTTGCCAGCATCATTTGTTTGAAAGACCGTCTTTTCCCCCTTCTGATAGACTTTGGGCCCCTGTCGAAGACCAGGTGACTGACCATAAGTGGATGGATTTACATCTAGGTTCTCAATTCTGTTCCACTGGCCATTGTATCTGTTGTTGTACCAGTAACAGGCCATTCTGACTGCCATAGCTGTGTATAATAAGTTATGAGGTCAGGTAGCATGAGTCCTCCTACTTTATTCTTCCTCTTAGTAGTGCTTTATTTATCCAGGACTTCTCTTTTCCATATAAAGTTAATAATTAGTTTTTCAATCTATTTAAAGAATAATGTTGGTATTTGGATCAGAACAGCATTATATTTGTAAATTGCTTTGGGGAGACTTGACATTTTCACAATGTCATGTCTACCCATCTATGACCATGGTATGTTTTTCTTGTAGTAGTGTTTTGTATTTTTCCTTGTGTAGGTCTTTTATATCCCTGGTTGGATTTACTACAAAGTATTTTTTAAGGGATTGTTCTAAATGTTGATGTTTTCCTTACTTCCTTTTTTCTTGTTCTCTATATGGATGTATAGGAATCCAATCGATTTTTGTGGGCTTATCTTGTATACTGCTAATCTGCCCAATCTTTCTGTTAGTTCCAGTAGTTTTCTGATGGAATCTTTCACATTTTCTATGTATAGTATCACATCATTCACAAATAGGGACAGTTTTACTTCTTCATTACCAATTTGGATCCCCTTTATCTCTTTTTCTTGCCTTTTTGCTCTAGTTAGTTCTACTCTGGCCCTTAGGGTCGCCATGAGTCAGATCCGACTCAACGGCACTTGGCTGGCAGGACGTCCAGCACGATGTTAAATAAGAATGGGGATTAAGAGCCTCCTTGTCTTGTTCCTCTTCTCATGGGATTGTTTTCAGCCTTCTCCGTCAAGAATAATGTTGACTTTGGGTTTTGTATAGACATTATCTTAGTCATCTAGTGCTGCTATAACAGAAATACCACAAGTGGATGTCACAATCCAGTAGGCTACAAGTTCAAATTCAGGACGTCAGTTCCAGGGGAAGGCTTTCTCTGTTAGCTCTGGAGAAAAGTCCTTGATTAGTCTTACTCTGGACTGGGAACTTCCGAGGCGCAGGTACCCCAGGTCCTTTCCAAAGGATACAATCTGCTCCCACCACTGCTTCTCGGTGGTATAAGGTTGCCAACTCTCTGCTTGCTTCCCTTTCCTTTATAGCCCAAGAAATTGCCTCAAGGCACATTACATTCTTACACATTGAGACCTGCGTGTACATTACATACTTACACATTGAGACCTGCGCCACCAACACAACTGTCACCTGTACTCCCTCTTTAACATCACAGAGGCAGGGTTTACAGCATATAGAAACATCACACAATACCAGGAATCATGGCTTAGCCAAACTGTTACCCACATTTTGGGGTGAACACAATTCAAACTATGACAGATACCCTTCATTATCTTGAGAGATTTCCCTTATATACCTATTTTATTGGGCCTTTTTATCAGTAATGAATGTTGACTTTACCAAAGCATTTTCTATGTCAATTGAGATGTCCATGTGATTCTTTTGTTTTATTTATGTGTATAGAAGTGCAACCAATTTTTGTATGTCTATCTTGTATCCTGCCATTCTAATGAGTCCTTATATTAGTTTACTAGTTTCCTCATGGAGTCCTTTGGGTTATCTGTATAGTACCCTGTCTTTCACAAATAGGGATATTGTTTCTTCTTCCTTTACAATTTGGATGCCCTTTATTTCTTTTTCTTGCCTTATATCATGAATTGCATTGTGTTCCCCCAAAAGTGTATGTATTGATTTGACTTGGCTATGAGTCCCAATATGGTGGCATTCCTCCCATGTGTTGTGAATCCTGCCTCTGTGACATTGATGACAGAGAAGGGGCAGCAGTTGTGCTGGTGAGGCAGGACTCAGATTACCAGCTGTAGGATATATGGGAGAGAAGTGAGCAGAGTAAGTTGGGAACCTCATACCGCTAAGAAGGCAACACTGAGAGCAGGGCACGTCCTTTGGACCTGAGGTTCCTGTGCCAAGATGGTCTCCTTGAATTTGGACTCAACCTACCAGACTAAGGTAACTTTTCTTATTGAATGAACTTACAGCTTGTGAATGGATTTGCGGCTTACCGGACTGTGACAATATAGTTTCTCTTCATGAAAGCATCCACTTGTGCTATTTTCTGGTAGAGCAGTACCAGGTGACTAAAACACCTTATTACTCTAGCTAGGACTTCCAAAGCTATGTTAAATAGGAGTGGCGATAAAATGCACCCTTGTCTTGTTCCTGTTCTCAGGAGAATATTTTCAGCCTCTCTGCACTGAGACTGTTTACTGTTGTCGAGGAATTTTCCAATGTTGAACCACCCTTGTATACTTGGTACGAATCTCACTTGCTTGTGATGTATTATTATTATTATTATTTGGATACAATGCTGAATTCTGTTGGGTAGAACTTGGTTGAAAATTTTTGTATCTGTATTCGGGAGGGATAATGTTCTGGAATACTCTTGTTATGTAGTGGCTTTGCCTGGTTTGAGTGTCAGGGTTATGCTGCCTTCATAGAATAAATTTGAAAGTATTCCTTCGTTTCCTATGTTTTGAAATACTTTCAGTAATACTGGTGCAAGGTCTTTGAATGTTTGGTAGAATTCTCCAGTGAAGCAATCTGGGCCAGGGTTTTCTTGTTTGGGGGAGTTTGTTTGTTTGTTTTTAATTACCTTTTCAAATGCTTCCTTTCTATAGATCTGCTCAAATTTTCACATCATTTTCTATTAGTTTGGATAGGTTGTGTGTTTTTATAAATTTGTCCATTTCCTCTAGGTTTTTGGATTTGTTGGAGTAGAATTTCTCATAATACTATGTTATGATCCTTTTTCTTTCAGTTGTAGTGTTGTAATGTCATCATTTCATTTCTTATTTATGTGATTTGCATCCTCACCTGTTTTACCTTTGTCATTTTGGCCAGTGGTTTGTCAGTTTGGGGGATTATTTCAAAGAATGAGCTTTGGGTTTTGCTGAGTCTTTCTATTCTCTTTTTCATTTATTTCTGCTCTGATTTTGTTATTTTCTCCCAGTGGCTATGGGCTTTTTTTGTGGTTCTCTTTCTATGTGTTTGAGTTGTTTGGTTAATGCTTGTATTTTGTCCATTTCTTGTTTTTTGGTATGTGCATCTATTGCAATAAATTGACCTCTGAGCACTGTTTTTGCTGTGTCCCAAAGGTTTTGGTATGGTGTGCTTTCATTCTCATTTGATTATAGAAATGTTTCAGTTTCATCTTTGATTTTTTCTATTACTCATTGGTTTTTAAACAGGTTGTTATTCAGTTTCCGTGTGATTTCTTTTTTTTGGTTGCTCTTCTTTTGTTAATTTTTGCTTTGATGGTGTTGTAGTCGTAGAAGATACTTTGGATTATCAGTGTTTTTGATTTTGTTGATAATCACTTTGTGGCCTAAGATGTGGCCTATTCTGAAGACTATTCTATGTTTGTTGGAAAAGAACATTTGTTTTGCAGATGTCAGGTGGGCGATTCTGTACATGTCTATGAGTTGAAATCGGCTGATTATCACCTTTAGATCTTGAGTGTTTTTATTGAGTTTCTCTCTAGATATTCTATTGTTCACAGAGAATGGTGTGTTGAAGTCTTCTGCTAGTGTTGTGAAACTGTCAGTTTCTCTTTGCAGTGACTTTAGTTTGCTTTATGTATTTTGGAGCCCTGTCATTTGGTGCATAGATGATTATTATGGTTATGTCTTCATGACAGACTATCCTTCTAATCATTATATAGTGACCTTCTCTGTCTTTTATGGTAGAATTTGTATTAAAGCTATTTTATTTGAGATGAGTATTGCCACTTATATTCTTTGCTAGTAGTTGTTTACTTGACATATTTCTCTATCCTTTGATTTTTAATAAATTCACACTTTTGTTTCTAAGATGTATTTCTTGTAGACAGCATATTGATGGATCTTTTCTAAAGACAGAAAGAAAAATCTGTTCTGTCTCTTTAGGGGAGCATTTAGGCCATTTACTTCCAGTGTAGTTATTGGTAGGTATGAGTTTATTGCCATCATTTTGTGATGCTTTTTTGGGGGTGCTCATGTTTTCTTTGAATACTCTGGGGGTCAGTTCTGCCATGAGTCAGATCCAACTTGACAGCACTTGGCTTGGCTGGCATGTTTACTTTGTTCCTCCTACTCTCCTGTAGTGAATTCCTTTGGTTTGTGGATTTTTTTTTTTCATTTCCTTTGTTTTTGTAGATTTTGTTTTCACTTAGACTTTGTTTTTCTTTATTTTGATGAATAGATCTATTAACTCTCTCTATGGTTACCTTGAAACTTGGCCTTATGTTCCTAAATTTGAATCAGTTTTCATTACATGGGATCACGTTGCCCTCCTCTCTATTAAAAAGTTCCATGCCTACACCATTTATTGCCTCTTTTATTGTTCTAACATTGTTGTCACTTACAGATTAACCTCTTTGGTTTTCTGTTGTAAGTCCTGTCATTTTGAACAGTCTTAGGAGTTCGTTTTCTAGGTTTCTATCTAGCAAATGCAATGTTCTGTCCTAGATTCAGGCTGTCATCTAATGTTGTTTGTTCTCAAATCAAAGCACTCCCTTTAATAATTCTTCTAACTTTGGTTTGGTTGTTATATATTCTTTTAATTTCTCCTTATCCATAAATGTCCTAATTTTACCACCATAGCTGAACAAGAGTTTTGCAGGATATATTAGTCTTGGTTGCCAGTTTTTTCTTTCTTTCAAAGTTTTATATATATCATCCTGTTGCCTTCTCAGGGGCATGGTTTCTGCCAAGTAACCAGAGCTTAGTATTATTGTTTCCCCTCTGTGTGTGACTTTTCATTTTTCTCAATCTGCTGTCATGATTTTTTCTTTGTCTTTGGTTTCAGCTAGTGTGGTTATGATATGCCTTGATTTTCATTTAGATTCTGTCCTATTTGGAGTTCACTGAGCTTCTTGGATGGTCAGTTTTTCATCTTTCATGATATTAGAGAAGGTTTTCTTTCAGCCATTATTCAACAATCCTCTCTGTGTTTTCCATTTTCTCCCCCTGCTCTGGAACTTGGATCATTCACAAAAGTTTTGCTTTTGATTGTATACTATATTGTTCTCAGGTTTTCTTCATTTTTCTTCATGCTTTTTTCCCTGATTTTTCTTGAAGCAAAGTGGTATCCATTGATTTGTCTTCAGTGTTGCTGATCCTAAATTCCCTTGTTTCAAAATTGCTTCTCAGCACTTCTATGGCACTATCCAGTTCTGAAACCTTGTTGTTTGTCTTTTGGATTCTTTTTTTTTCCTTTTTTTTTGTTTATTTAACATGACTGACTGAAAATGTACATTCCCGTATAAATTTACATACCCACCATGCAGCTTCCACTGCTCTCCCTGTCTGGTGACAGCACACTATTCCTCTCTGCTCCATACGTGTCTCATCCTCCCAACAGCCTCCTTTCCCCTCCTCTACACCCACTCTCCTTTCTCCAGCCAGAGGTCATAAGGATGATATCCTATAGATGTATAGAACCATAAAGTGCAACCAATATATGTTCACTCTGCATTGCCAAGTCCAATCCATTCCTGTCCAAAGAGTGGACCTTTGTTGTAATTTATGGGTAAGGGCAGCATCAGGGCCAGGGGCCATGCTCTCAGGAACCCCGAAACTGCTGGACCATCAGTTGAGGTCTTTTAGTGGACATCTCAGGATGCACCCATTTTTATTCTTCTCTTGCCAGTGAGAATCAACCTAGTGAGTTCCATCATGGCTATCACTGGTGGTAGCCAGGCACCATCCGGTTCTTCCGGTCCCAAGTCGATGAAGGCACCCACTCTTGCGGGTCTGTCTTCTAGGTTGTCTTTACCACATGTCATTTTGGTACTCAGTGAGCATCCATTCCTGCTGAGCTGGGACAATTTGCTGTGTCCTCGGATGGCAGCTTGGCAGCTTTTAAGACCCCAGACGCCAATCACAAATGTGGGGTGCAGAGAACTCTCTTAGCAAAGCGCTAGTTGTGCTAATTGGCCTCGATTTCGCCTGAGAGCATGGTCTCCTGCCCCCTGCCCCAGCTGCTCTATCCTTGCAATATTGGGTTAAGATGGAAGGAGTACTCAAGTTATGCTGAAGTCCACTTAATGTTGTTCTTGTTTCTAATGTGTGCTATCACTGCTTTCTCCCAACCAGATTTCTAGCAACTACCTAAACTAAACCCTTCCCCCCACCCTCCCTCCCTCCCCTCCCTTGCAGCTGTCAAAGAGTCTTTTCTTCTATACACAAGTCTGTTTTTGAGACCTTATCATAGAGATCTCATACAGTATTTGTCCCTTTGTCGCTGACTACTTTCACTCAACATAATGTCTTCCAGTTGAAACCAGGTCATGAGATGTTGTTTCCTGGAATCATCGTTATTCTTTATCATTGCGTAGTGCTCCACTGAGTATATGTACCATAGTTTACCTATCCATTCTTCTGTTGTTGGGCATCTGGGTTGATTCCATCTTTTTGCTATCATGGACCGTGCTGCGATAAACATTCTTGTGCACGTGTCCGTTGGTGTGAAAGGCCTTGATTCTGTAGGATATATTCCAAGTAGTGGAATTACTGGGTCAACTGGTATATCAATATCCATTTTTTTAAGGAAGCGCCAGATTGCTTTCCAAAGAGGCTGGACCATTTTGCAACCCCACCAACAGTGTAGGAGGGTTCAAGTTTCTCCACAGCCTCTCCAGCATTTGTTGTTTTGTATTTTCTGGATCATGACTAATCTTGTTGGGGTGAGATGGTATCTCATTGTTGTCTTGATTTGAATTTCTTTAATAACTAAAGATCGTGAACATGTCCGCATGTGTTTTTTGGCTGCCTAGATCTCCTCTTTAGTGAAGTGTCTGTCCATCTCCTTTGCCCATCGCTTAATTGAATGGTTTATCTTCTTCTTATTGATATTTTGTAGTATCTTATAGATTATGGAGATCAGGCGTCAGTCTGACATAGAGTTGCCAAATATTTTTCCCCATTCTGTGGGTGTTCTTTTAATTCTATTAATAAAGTCTTTGGATGAGCAAAAGTGTTTGATTCTTAATAGTTCCCATTTATCTATTTTCTCTTCTGTTGATTGTGGTTTGTTTGACAGATTTAGGAATCGGTCCATATTGTGTATTAAAACTTCCATTGTTGTTCCTACCTTTTCTTGGATTAGCTTTATCATTTTAGGTTTGATATTTAGGTCTTTTATCCAGTTGGAGTTAGTTTTTGTGTAAGGTGTAAGATATGGATCTTGATTCAGTTTATTGCAGATGGATAACCAATTTTGCCAGCACCATTTGTTGAAGAGACTGTTTTTACCCCAGTTTAATGTCTTAGGGACTTTGTCAAATATCCACTGTTCATAGGCAGATGGTGTCATCTCTGGGGTCTCAATTCTGTTCCACTGATCCATTTGTCTGTTCTTTTCCAGTACCACGCTGTTTTGACCACTGTGGCAGTGTAGTATGTTCTGAGGTCAGGTAATGAGAGGCCTCCCAGTGTGTTCTTCTTCTTTAGTAGTACCTTACTTATCTGGGGCTTCTTCCCTTTCCAAACAAAATGGGTGATTTGTTTCTCCATCTCATTAAAAAATGATGCTGGAACTTGTATTGGGATTGCATTATATAAATAAATTTCTTTGCGTAAAATAGACATTTTCACAATGTTAAGTCTTCCTATCCATGAGCAGGGTAGGTTTTTCCATTTATCTAAGTCTCTCTTAGTTTCTTGTAGTAAGGGCTTGTAGTTCTCTTTGTGAAGGTCTGTTGTTTCTCTTGTGAGATTAATTCCTAGGTACCTTATCTTCTTAGGGGCTATTGTAAATGGTATTGATTTGATAATTTCTTCCCTAACAGTCTCATTGTTGGTATAAAGGAATCCTACTGATTTACTTATGTTTATCTTGTATCCTGAGACTTTGCTGAACTCTTCTATCAGTTTGAGTAGCTTACTTATAGATTCCTTGGGGTTCTCTGCATATACAATCATATCATCTGCAAACAGGGAGATTTTAACTTCCTCTTTGCCAATGCAGATGCCCTTTATTTCTTCGTCTTGTCTAATTGCTCTGGCTAAAACTTCTAGCACAATGTTGAAAAGGAGAGGTGAGAGTGGGCATCCTTGTCTAGTTCCTGATCTCAAGGGAAAGTCTTTCAGTCTCTCTCCATTCAGGATGATGTGGGCAATTGGCTTTGTATAAATGGCCCTTATTGTGTTGAGGAATTTGCCGTCTATGCCCATTTTGCTAAGAATTTTAGCATGAATGGGTGTTGGACTTTATCAAATGCCTTTTCGGCATCAATGGACAAAATCAGGTGATCCTTGTCCTTTGTACTATTTATGTAGTTAATCACATTAATTGTTTTTCTGATGTTGAACCAGCCTTGCATCCCTGGTATGAATCCCACTTGGTCATGATGGATTATTTTCTTGATATGTTGTTGTATTCTATTGGCAAGAATTTTGTTGAGGATTTTTGCATCTAGATTCATGAGTGATATCGGTCTGTAGTTCTCTTTCTTTGTTGGGTCTTCCCCTGGCTTAGATATCAGGGCTATACTGGCTTCATAGAACGAGTTTGGCAGTACTCCATCCCTTTCTATACTGTGAAATAGTCTCAGTAGTATTGGAGATAACTCGTCTCTAAATGCTTGGTAGAATGCTGCAGTGAAGCCATCTGGGCCCGGACTTTTTTTGGTTGGCAGTGTTTTCATGACATTTCAATCTCTTCCTTTGTGATGGGTTTATTAAGTTGTTGTGCTTCACGTTGTTATAATTTGGGTAGGTGGTATGAGTCAAGGAATTGGTCCATTTCCCCTAGGTTTTCAAATTTGTTACAGTACAGTTTTTCATAGTATTCTGTTGTGATATGTTTTATTTCTGTTGCATCTGTGGTGACAACTCCCCTCTCATTTCTAATTTGGGTTATTTGTTTCCTTTCCTGCTTTTCTTTAGTAAGTTTAGCCAGTGGTTTGTCAATTTTGTTGATCTTCTCAAAAAACCAGCTTTTGGTCTTTTCAATTTTTTCAACTGTTTTTCTAGTCTCTAATTCATTTAGCTCTGCTCTAATCTTTATGATTTCATTTCTTCTGGTGCCCGAGGGGTTCCTCTGTTCTTCTCTTTCTACTTGTTCAAGCTGTAGAGTTAGTTTCTTGATTTGGTTTCTTTCTTCCTTCCAGATGTGTGCATTTATGGAGATAAACAGACTTCTGAGCACTGCTTTGGCTGTATCCCATAGGTTCTGGTAGGAAATGTTTTCGTTCTCATTGGAAGCCATGAATTTCTTTATTTCATCCTTGATTTACTCTATAACCCATGTTTTTTTGAGGAAGATTTTGTTCAGTTTCCAAGAGTTCCACTTCCTATCTATGTTTTTTTGTGCTATTGATTTCAACTTTGATGGCTTTATGATCTGAGAAGATGCTTTGCAGTAATTCAATGGTATAGATTTTGTTAAGCATTGCATTATGGCCTATCACATGGTCAATTCTGGAGAATGTTCCATGTGCACTGGAGAAGAAGGTGTAGTTGTCTGCTGATGGGTGGAAAGTTCTGTATATATCAATGAGGTTTTGTTTGTTAATTGTGGCAATGAGGTCTTCTGTATCTTTACTGAGCTTTTTTCTAGATGATCTGTCTAGTAATGAGAGTGAAGTGTTAAAGTCTCCCACTATTGTTGTGGAGTTATCTAACTCTCTTTTGAGCACAGTCAGTGTTTCTTTGATGTATTTAGGTGCTCTGATATTAGGTGCATAAATATTTAATATAGTTAAGTCTTGCTTGTGTACTGAATCTTTGAGCAATAAATAGTGTCCATCTTTGTCCATAATGGTGGATTTGACATTAAAATTGATTTTGTCTGAGATTAGAATTGCCACCCCTGCTCTTCTTTGTTCATTGTTAGCTTGAAATATATTCTTCCATCCTTTAATTTTCAGTTTGTTCCTATCTTTAGGTCTCAAGTGAGTTTCTTGTAGACAACATATGGATGGGTCATGTCTTTTGATCCAAGATGTCACTCGATGTCTCTTTACTGGAGCATTCAGTCGATTCACATTCAATGTAATTATTGATAGGTGTGTGTGCACTGCTGCCATTGTGATATGTTTATTTTTATGTTGTTATTTTCTCCGTTGTTCTTATTAGTCTGTTCTGGGACATTCTTTTTTGTGAGTTGACTTTTCACCTTTTTCAGAGCTGGTTTTGTAGTTGTTGAGACTCCTGTGTTACATTTCTTGAAATAGTATGATACATCTTTGTTGTGCCTTACAGCTGCCCCAATGATCCCCCTTAATAAACTATATATAAACCCAATTTTAATTACTGCCAGTCTTGCCATCTTCCTCTCCATCTGGAAGGACTGTAACAACTGTAGTACATCCCTCTTTTTATTATGATGATATCATAGTTTTCATGATGATCACTGGATTGCTTCTTTCCATATCAAAGCTGTGATTGACTTTGGAGCCTTCCCTAAAAGAGTAGAGAATTGAGTACTGTGTCGTTCTAAAATATAAAGTTAGTGGTTTCGTTCTTCTAAGCCAGAGCCAAGAACTTCTTTCAGTATTTTTTGTAGTTTGGGTTTGGTTTTTACAAAGCCTCTGAGTTTCTGTTTATCTGGGAATGTCTTAATTTCATTTTTGTATTTGAAAGATAGTTTTGCAGGATATATAATTCTTAGTTAGAAGTTCTTCTCCTTCAAGGCTTTGAATGTGTCATGCCACCGTCTCCGTGCCAGCATGGTTTCTGCTGAGAAATCTGACGAGAGCCTACAGGATTTCCCTCTGAATGTTAGCTTTGCTTTGAGTCTTGCTGCCTTTAAGAGTTGTTGCTTATGTTTCCTTTTGTTAAGCTTGATTATAATATGTCTTGGAGTGTTTCTTTTTGAGATCTATATTAGGTGGCGTATAATATGCATCTGAGATGTCTATATTTTCTTCCTTCATGATTTCTGGGAAGTTTTCTTTCAGCAGCTCAGCAACGATACTCTCCGTGTTCTCAGATGTCTCACCCTGTTCAGGGACTCCAATTAATCAAAGATTGTTCCTCTTAATAGAGTCCCACATGCTTCTTAATGCTTCTTCACTTTTCTTGTTTCTTTTTTCTGATTTCTGCTCATAGACGCTGGCATCAGTAGCTCTGTCTTCCATGTCAGAAATTCTTTTTTCTATTTGTTCCATTCTATTTTCTTGGCTTTGCATGGAAGTTTCTATGTCTTTGATTTTGTTCTTGATCTGTTGGATTTCCGAGTACTGGTGTTCCATTAGATCGAACAGCTTGCTTAATTTTTCATTTGGTATAAGCCTAGAAGGGCTCTGTATATAATCATTTTGTGTTTACTTCCTGATGCTTTCATAAAAGTTTCTTCATCTGGGAAACTCCTTGGTTGCTTTGTTTGGGCACCTTCTGAAGCCATGGGTGATTTCTTGTATGCCACAATTGTCTGTTGCTTTTTGGGTCCCATGTGAGTAAGTAGAGGCTGAAAGAGGTACTGTGAGGATGGATTGCAAATGTTTCTCTACGCTGTCTTAAAATGTAAAGCAAAAGATATCTGACCACTTCACAAGTCAGTTAGGTTTTCAGGTGTAGAGGTCTTTCTTCTCAACTGACAAAGTAAGCCCCACTATATCCAACCCCAGATGATAACAAACTAGTTCAGAATACAGCAATGCTACTGCCCTGTTGGCCTCTGCTGACAGGGCCTAGCCTTACCTGACACTAAGTCGAGTACGGCTTTTGTGATAGAAAAACGCTCTCTTGTGGGCAGGCTCTGACTCCCAAGCTAAGAATTAGGTCCAGCTGCGGCCACTGTATCCAAGATGGCATCCTCCACACAAGCAGCAGACAGCGGGGCTAAAGGTGCCGAGAGGTAGTGATTCCTCTGCTTCTGTTGCAGGGCCTACAACGTAGGTGGCACTGGGAAAATTACTGCTTTTCTGTCAGAGAAGCGCTGTCCTGTTTGCAGGTGCTGGCTCCCAGGCTAAGAATTAGGTCCCGCTAAAATCTCGGTACCAACATGGCGTCCCACACACTGACTGTGGAATTCCATACAAACCCTGCTGAGGCAGATATAAAACGACAGGCTCAAAGTGGCTAGATTAACAGAGTCCCACGTCTGGCTCTCAGAATACGGGAATTTCGTCTGCCTGTCCCCCCAGCAGCGTGTCTGAGTCTAGCCACTAGGCAAGACCCTGCTCCGCCCACCGGCCAAGACAGAGGAAAAAAAAAAGTCAACATGGTGCATTTCCCTTCCATCCGTGAGAGCTGGGGCTAGCCAGGCGTGGGAGTCAGCGTAAGAGAGGAGGTTTTTTGCTCAGTGGTATGAAGTCCCAATTAACAGCCCTGTGCCGTGTCCTGGAGCTGATTAGGTGACCAGAAGGCTCCGTTTGATTAGCAGTTCAGGTCTTGGCTTCCAGAGGGCTATAAGGAGATGTGGGCTTAGTCTGCCAGCTTGACTCTGCCCCCCCTGTCTTTTGGATTCTTGAATTTTTTTTTTTGCATGATTTCTAGTTGTGAGTTTGACATTTTGTTCCTGTGTTATTTTCCCAGGTTCTTCCATTGTTTTGTCTGCATTTTCCACAAATTTGCCTACTTTTTCCTCATTTTTCTCTGCTTTTTGGTTCAACTTTTCAACAGCTCTGAATGTTAGAAATATGAATTTCCTATCAGGTAGTTCCAAAGCCTTTTCTTTTACTGGAAAGTCATCTGGTGTTTTATTTTGGATGCCTACTGTAACCATCCTGGGCTCTTCTTTTACATGTTTTGATATTGTCTGCTGTCTTTGGAACATTCAGTAGTTGTTTCCTTCATTTATGGATTGTAGGTTTGTTTTAACCTACTTTTTGTTTTACTTGGTTATGTCCGAGCAGCCAGACTATACATTCTTTATTGTTTGCTTTCCTTTGGGCAGCATATATTTCACCTCCTTGTCCAATTGGCAGGAACAGTTGCTCAGCTACGATGCCACAGGGCAGGTCCAGTGGGTGCTTCGTGCCCTGATGGGTGTTCTGTGAAGCTGTATTCCTATCCTCTGTGTCTGCCTGTCCCTGACAAGAGTCCACGATGTCAAATTCATGCTGTGTTAGCTGTCAAGGCACCCCTACTGGTATCTCTCCTCATTCTCTGTTTTCTGTCAGGTTCTTATTCCATTCAGTGATTGGCTGAGTTCTTTCTCTCTTCATTTGGCACTTAGAGTTCCAGCATTGATGTTCGTCTCTGTTTTACTCTGTTTCCGTGTCTTTTCTCTGGTTGGTCATTGTGGTGCTTCTGTATGTAGCACCATGTTGGCTCTGCTTCTTGGTAAAGTCTTTTGCTAATCATAGGTATTTAATTTTTAGGAGATCCTAGTTAGCTAATTTACCTTCTATCTCTTGCACATTTTCAGCTTTGTTTGGTAGACTATACTGAAAGCTAGATACTCTAGTTTTGGCCTTATACCATCTTTCAGGAACTTTATAGTTTTAACTTTCACATTTGGGTGTTTGATCTATTTTGAGTTGGTTTTTGTGTATGGTGTGAAGTACAGATCCTGATTCATTTATCTGTATATAGATAGCCAATTTTGCCAGCACCACTGGTTAAAAAGATTGTTTCTTTACCCAGTGAGTGGGCTTTGACCCTTTGTTGAAGATCAGCTGCCCATAGATGGGTGGATTTACTTCTGTGTTCTCTATTCTATTCCATTGGTCTAGATGACTGTCATTGAAGAAGTACAAGGCTGTTTTGATTATTGTGGTCGTATTGTAAGTTTTCAGATTGGGATGTCAGAGACCTCCTACTTCATTCTTGTTCAATATATTGCTTTAGCTATTTGGGGCCTCTTTGTTTTCTATATAAAGTTGGAGATTATGTTTTCCATTTCATTAAAACGTTGTTGGGATTGAGATTGCTATTGCATCATGTCTATAGATTGCTTTTGGTAGTTGTCTTAGTTATCTAGTGCTGCTACAACCACAAACAGATGATTTTAACAAATGGAAGTTTATTCTCTCACAGTCTAGTGAGCTAAAAGTCCAAATTCGGGTGTTAGCTTCAGCAGAAGGCTTTCTCTCTCTGTTGGTTTTGGAGGAAGGCTCTTGTCATCCATCTTCCCCTGGTTGAAGAGCTTTTCAGGTGCAGGGACCCCAAGTTCAAAGCACATACTCTGCTCCTAGTGCTGTTTTCTTGGTGCTATGAGGTCCCCAAATCTCTGCTTGCTTCCTTTCCTTTTTCTTTCTTGTAAGATAAAAGGTGGAGCAGGCTACAACCCAGGGAAACTCCCTTTATATTGGATCAGGGATGTAACCATCCCACCCTAATCCTCTTTCACATCATCTCATTACACCTCATTAATCGCAGGGAGAGATCAGGATTTACAACACATAGGAAAATTATGTCAATCCCAAAACGGAGGACAACCTCACAATACAGGGAATCATGGCCCAAACAAGCTGACACATATTTTGGGGGGACACATTGCAATCCACGACAGTAGTATTGACATAGTCACAAAGTGGAAGTCTTGTAATCCCTGAGCATGGAATGTTTTTCCCTTCATATGGTTCTACTTTAGTTAATTGCGGTAATGCTTTACAGTTTTCCTTGCTAAGTCTTTTATATCCCTGGTAAGGTGAATTCCTAGGTATTTTATCCCTTTTGGAACAAATGGTATCAATTTCTTAATTTCCTTTTCAGAATTCCTCTTGTTAGTTTAGAGGAACTCAACTGACTTTTGTGTCCTAGTCTTGTGCTCTGTGTCCTTCTACTAGTTCTAGTAACTTTCCTGTGGAGTCTCTGAGATTTTTCATGTGTATGATCATATTGTTCAATATTCGTTTTTTATAAAAGGTGTCATAGAGTAAAAAAATCAGTATCCCACATCCCACTAAAACTTTTATGATCCAGTTCACCTGACTCTGCTAAAAAGGCATAAACCATTTGTTTTAATCATCTAGTACTGCTGTAACAGAAATACCACAAGCGGATGAGTTTAACAAAGAAAAGTTTATTCTAGATGAAGAATAATGGTGATTTAAGGAAGCATCTCATAACCTGGTATCAACTAGAAGATATAATTCTGACTGAAATCAGTCAGCTGCAGAAAGACTAGTATTGTATGAGAACACTATCATAAAGACTTATGCACAGAAGAAAAGACTCATGGCTACAAGGGTGGGGAGGGAGGGAGAAGGTTGGTCACAGATTAGATAGTCGACAGGAATTTGGTTAGGTGAAGGGAACAACTGCACACAATAGATGGCAGGTCAGCATAACTGGACTACACCATAAACCGAAAGGTTTTCTAAATTCAGCCCAACATTTCAAAGGACAGAGTAATAGGGACAGGGGTTAGGGCACCATGTTTACAGGGGACACGGAAGTCAATTGGCATAACTAGTCTTTTGCTAAGAGAGTCTTCTGCTCCCCATATTAGTGAGCAGCATCTGGAGTGTTATAAACCAGCAATCTGTCATCAGAGAAACGGCAATTGGTCCCAGTCCACCTGGAACATATGATGACCAAAATCATCAAAAACATGAGCAAAACTGAGCCCAGGAGATTGAACGACCCATGTGAATGGGAGATTGTATCAACATGAGACCATAAGAACCGGATGGTGCCTGGCCACCACCAAAGACAGCCTTGATAGGGGGCACAACATAGAGTTCCTGATGTTGCACCAGAAAAAGAGGTGTACAGACCAAGAACTCCACTAAAACACCAGAACTGATGGTCTGACAATATTTTTTTTTTTAATTTTATTTAACATGACTGAGTGAAAATGTACATTCCCATATAAATTTCCATGCCCACCTATATGCAGCTTCCACTGCTCTCCCTGTCCGGTGACAGCACACTATTCCTCTCTGCTCCATATATGTCTCATCCTCCCAACAGCCTCCTTTCCCCTCCTCTCCACCCACTCTCCTTCCTCCAGCCAGAAGTCAGCAGGATGATATCCTATAGATGTCTAGAACCATAAAGCGCATCCAATATATGGTCACTCTGCATTGCCAAGTCCAGTCTATTCCTGTCCAAAGAGTGGACCTTCGTTATAATTTATGGGTAAGGGCAGCATCAGGGCCGGGGCCATGCTCTCAGGGGAACCCTGAAACTGCTGGACCATCAATTGAGGTCTTTTAGTGGAGATATCAGGATGCACCCATTTTTGTATTGCCAGTGAGATTCCTCTCTGTGAGCTCCATCGTGGCTATCACTGGTGGTGGCCGGGCACCATCCAGTTCTTCTGGTCCCAAGTCGATGTAGGTACCCACTGATGTGGGTCTCTCTGTCTTCTAGGTTGTCTTTACCACATGTCATTTTGGTCCTCGGTGAGCATCCATTCCTGCTGAGTTGGGACCATTTGCTGTGTCCTCGGATGGCAACTTGGCAGCTTTTAAGACCCCAGACGCCACTCACCAATGTGGGGTGCAGAGAACTCTCTTAGCAAAATGCTAGTTGTGCCAATTGGCCTCGATTTCGCCTAAGAGCATGGTCTCCTGCCCCCTGCGCCAGCTACTCTATCCTTGCAATATTGGGTTAAGATGGAAGGAGTACTCAAGTTATGCTGAAGTCCACTTAACGTTGTTCTTGTTTCTAATGTGTGCTGTCACCACTTTCTCCCAGCCAGATTTCTAGCAACTACCTAAACTAAACCCTTCCCCCCACCCTCCCTCCCTCCCCTCCCTTGCAGCTGTCAAAGAGTCTTTTCTTCTATACACAAGTCTGTTTTTGAGATCTTATCGTAGAGGTCTCACACAATATTTGTCCTTTTGTCGCTGACTACTTTCACTCAACACAATGTCTTCCAGTTGAAACCAGGTCATGAGATGTTGTTTCCTGGAATCATCGTTATTCTTTATCATTGCGTAGTGCTCCATTGAGTATATGTACCATAGTTTACCTATCCATTCTTCTGTTGTTGGGCATCTGGGTTGATTCCATCCTTTTGCTATCGTGGACTGTGCTGCAATAAACATTCTCGTGCATGTGTCCGTTGGTGTGAAAGGCCTTGATTCTGTAGGATATATTCCAAGTAGTGGAATTACTGGGTCAAATGGTATATCAATATCCATTTTTTTAAAGAAGCACCAGATTGCTTTCCAAAGAGGCTGGACTACTTTGCAACCCCACCAACAGTGTAGGAGAGTTCCACTTTCTCCACAGCCTCCCCAGCATTTGTTGTTTTGTGTTTTCTGGATCATGGCCAACCTTGTTGGGGTGAGATGGTATCTCATTGTCGTCTTGATTTGAATTTCTTTAATAACTAAAGATCGTGAACATGTCCGCATGTGTTTTTTGGCTGCCTGGATCTACTCTTTAGTGAAATGTCTGTCCATCTCCTTTGCCCGTCGCTTAATTGGATGGTTTAACTTCTTCTTATTGATATTTTGTAGTATCTTATAGATAATGGAGATCAGGCATCGGTCTGACATAGAGTTGCCAAATATTTTTTCCCATTCTGTGGGTGTTCTTTTAATTCTATTAATAAAGTCTTTGGATTAGCAAAAGTGTTTGATTCTTAATAGTTCACATTTATCTATTTTCTCTTCTGTTGATTGTGGTTTCTTTGACAGATTTTGGAGTCTGTAATCATTGTGTATTAAAACTTCCATTGTTGTTCCTACCTTTTCTTGGATGAGCTTTATCGCTTTAGGTTTGATATTTAGGTCTTTTATCCAGTTGAGTTGGTTTTTGTGTAAGGTGTAAGATACGGATCTTGATTCAGTTTATTGCAGATGGATGACCAATTTTGCCAGCACCATTTGTTGAAGATACTGTTTTTACCCCAGTTTAATGTCTTAGGCCTTTGTCAAATAGCAACTGTTCATAGGCAGATGGTGTCATCTCTGGGTGATCTCACAATCTTGAGGGTCAATGTGGTCCCTAGACTTGCTGCTGCTCCAGACCTGAAACCAGTACTGAGGTCAACACTTTAGGCTAAGAATGGACTGGACTCAGGGGCACAGAGTGAACATGTGGTATGTGTACTTCATGGTTTCATACATTTATAGGAGGCTGCCCTACTGGTTTCTCTCTAGAGGGTGGAGAGGAGGGGACAGGTGTTTGTTGGGAGGATACTAAAGTGTGAAAAGGAAGAGTGTGCTATCACAGGGTGAGGAGAGCAGATAGAGTTATAGAGAGGCAAGCATGCAAAATTGACTTTGATTATATGCTTACACTTAATCATAATAAAAATAAATTAAATAAAATAAGGAAAATTTATTCATACACAGTCCAGTAAGCTAGGAGTTCAAATTCAGGGTGTCAGCTCCAAGGAGCACACTCCTTCTCTGTTGGCTCTGAAGGAAGGTCTTTGTGTTGCATTGGTCTCTCTTTGGTCTGAGATCATCTTGGTGCAGGAACCTCAGGTCCAAAGGATACACTCTACTCTCGATCCTACCTTCTTGGTGCAACATTGTCAGCTCCAAGGGCACAGGAAGGGCATATAGCCTGAAGGGGAGAGGGCGATGTGCGAGGTCTGAGTGCTGCCGTAAATTGTGGCTAACTCTCACTGTCATTGGTTTACACTCTGCCAGGTGTTGCTTTCCACAGGATGTCGCAGGTAGTGCTCACCGTAGTCCCAGGGAGTGTGGAATAGGACCGTCCCATCTTTGGGCATAGAACTGGGCTGTCACAAGGAATTCATTTGTCTGTCCCCCACCCCCTCAAGTGGTCAGTGAGATCCCAGAGAGACCCTGTAATGACTTTTTCTCTGTAGTCTCTATTTTCACTCAGAAACTTGCCGTGGCCTTGGCGTTGACCCAAGAGCAGACAGGGCCAGGCACCAGGTGGACATGATAGACATGGTTCTGTCCTCTAGGATCTGACAGTCCAATCAAGGAGTTCCCCTCTGGTGGCCTTTTTAGACAGAAGGTGGCGTGATGGGGGAGGTGGTAAGGGTCGCAAAGTGAGAAGAGCAGGCAAAGCTGAGAACAACTGCTCAGCATTTCTCTTCCAGCCTCAGGAAAAGTTTCAGCTTAAATAATAGGAAAATGTATTGTTGACTGGACACACGGCCAGGGGGAGGTGGTCATGGGGTTCGTTTAATTGTTGAAGAGTCCGTCAAGGCCCGAGACCTCCTCCTTTGTGACCCTTTCAGCACTCACATACCTAGAAATAGGTTGGGTGGCAGGGGTGGGTGAGCCATTTCTCTGCTTTATCCCCCAGGCTAACGAGTGGGCCTCTTGCGGGCGGGGACCATGGTTCACGCTTTTCTGCACCCCCAGTGCGAGACCCACTCATTCAAAAGCTACTTAGTGCTAAACGCTGCAGTGGAGAGGCCCCTAACCATTGCACCACCAGGGCTGCCCTAGAACATATTGTTGCTGTTGAGTCAGTTTGTGCTCATGGCAACCCTGTGGGTCAGAGGAGAATTGTCCTATAGAGTTTCCAAGGAGCACCTGGTAGACTGGAACTGCTGACCTCTTGGTTAGTGCCCTTAGCACTTCACCCGTACTCCACCAAGGCTTCCTAGAACACATTAGGAGACACATACTAAGAGTATCAACAAATACTTATTGAATCAATGCCTGTGGGTCATTTCTGTACCCTCCCCATTTGTTACAAGGTTTGGCATAGAGTTGGTGACTAGCAAATATGCTTGAATAAATGATGGAGTGAGGTTAGGGAATCCTCAGCATACTGGTGGCAGTTGCAGGCATGACGGGCCCCGGAGGGTGTTGAGTGAGGGGAGCCGAGAAGGCAGGGGCAGGGTGTTGACGTGGGACTGAGAACTCTCTGGACAATGGGGGATTTGGCGCCTGGGGGGGGGGCAATAGCTTTAGGTGATCAGTGCCCAGATTGCGGAGCTAGGAGAATAACACCAGGCACCTTCACAGGCTTCGGAGGAGATATTCCCTTACTCGTTCCCTTAGCAGCACTGGAAGGTAAGGGAGAGAAAGGCCCAGGTGACAGGACCTAAGGTTGAAGTAGGAAGCCTTGTATTTAGCCTCTGATTTCTTCCTGCACTTCCCCCATTGCCACAACGGAGAGGAGGAGACGGTTTTTAAGGATTCTAGAGATTTGACAAATTGAGAACAAGCAAGATACAGGAGCACTAGGGAAGTGCGATTGCCGCCTAGCAGATGGGAGGTCATTCGTTTTGGACATAACCATTTCCGCTGGGGCCACTGAGGCTCAAAGTGGGTTTACTAAAGCCTATTACTTTGGTAATAGCTTCGCGTGGCCTAGAAGGTGGCTGTAATTCCATTTTGCCCAATCCTTAGTGTGTGACACTGAGTTTTCTTTTGGCTTTTATTTGCCCAACATACCTGGAATCTTTGAGCTGGGCAGGTCCCAAGAGGGCAACATGCCCACTCCTCCCCTCATCTACAGATGACCCACCCTTGTTCTTGCTGCCACCAGCAGCCCTGCTCCAGAAATCAGTCAGCCCCGTGCCTGAAGTCTTCCGACTTGGAAGAGCACACACCCGAGGCTGGGTTCCCTCTGCTGTGTCCCCCAGCCCTGCGGTTACAGGTGACCAGGATGGCGGGCGGACCAGCCTCACTTCTGACAAGGACCCGCTGCAGCTTGGACTCAACTCCTTCCTGACAGTCAGCCCACCATCATCCCACCTTCTTGGCTGTCAATCCTCCCGGGAACACATCTGTCCCTTGATGACTCTGGGCACGAGAATGTGCTTCCAGTTGTCTTGTCTGGGCTTGAACCTGAGGCCGTAACCACACCAGCTCACTCCCCGTTATTTCCTATAACAGATGTGTAGGGATGGCCTTGCTTTTTTTGGGTCCTGAACCTTGAAAATACTGACCAATACACGTATTAAAGTCACATATGATCCAAACCTTTCAGAAGTAACATGTGAAAGCCTTGTTTCTGCTCCTTCAGTCTCCCTCTGCTCTACCCAGAGAGCCATCCTTAGCAGTGTGGTTCCTTTCCTTCCCTGATCCATCCTGTGCACGTCAACAGCCCCACACAAAGTGCACACACCTACTTAGCATGTTTATACGCTCATATTCACAAACACACACACTGTCATGCATGTACACACGTACTTACACAGTCTCACACATACACATGCATGCACGTAAACCTGCAGCCCACGCAATGCATAGAATATACTCACAATTCACCTGCATGCCTCTGGACATACACACACATAAAAGCATATGCCGTACTCACACACACACATACACATTCACACACACGTGTACACGTGCATGCAGATACACATATACTGACACCTACACACGCCCACACTGGTATATGCACGCTCACTCACCACACTCACACACAGACGCACAGACTGCTGCATCATGAACATTTCAGTGGGACCGTGATACTCAGACTGACTGCGCCGACTGTTTTCACTTCGTACTATGCCGGAGAGAGCTTTTCGGTGGACACGTGCTGGCTTACTTCATTTTTTTTAACTACCGTCTTCTATAGCAAGGATGCACTGTAACTATAATTAAATAAAAACAAATGCATAGTAGTAAATAACATGCATTACAAACTATAATTTAGTTCATCTGTTACCACTTAGCCACTGAAGCGGCTTCTCATTTTTTCTTACAATCCATGGTGCAAACAATGCCCTTGTGTAGAACATGGAGCAGCCGTCCAGCTGTGACTGCTCTTCACGTGTCCTCACCTGGTCTTTCTCAAGCCTCATGCAGATGCCTGGGGAGAGATCCGGGGCTCCCTGGATACAGTGGGTGGCCAGGGCAAAGACCCCGTCGGCACTTCTTATTACCTGGTCTGCTGTTAGTGAGAAGCATGAGGAGACTGAGCGCCGTCTTCAGGGAGCAGTTGTGGGCTCAGTAGCCTGCGCATGGCAGCACAGTCTCCCAGAATCCAGATGGTAGCTTTCCAGCTTCTCTGGACCACAGGGAGCAGCCCTCGGAAGTACTGTCTGATGGCTGTTTGGAAAGGAGTGTCCTCAGAGGAGCGGCCACACTCTGCAACTTGCATTAAATAGTGGTAAAGGCAGGACTCCAAACTTCCCAAGGAAGGAGGCCATACCTTCACCAAAGGGAGTACCCTGCCAAGGTCACAAGAGCCGGTGAATAGCTGAACCCAAACAAAAACCCAATTACTCACGAGTCATTTGCAGAACCCGGATAATGATACAGGTCCTGACAATGCTCATTAAGTGAGATGGGCTCAAACTGCGGGTCCACGTTGTGTAATCACCGGAGTGGTAATAGGCCTCACCCGGGTGGATTCTAGAGGCAGGAAAATGCACAGGTTTGGCTGGGTGCTGTCAACTGACCAGGTTTGTAACAGAGGTATGTAAAGTGGGCAATGGAGCCTGACACTGACTGGCGGCCTTTCAAGGCCCTGCTCACTGGCGAGGTTCTGTGATTCTTTGCAGTGACAAGAGGGTACACACTCTGGATTCTCCGGCCCTCCACTTCTGATCTGCAAAACCAGAGTTATAAAAGTGAAAACTTGAGAGTGCTACTCAGCTAACCTGACCTTCCATCTAACAGTCATGTCTCCCAGGAAAATGTATCCACATCCTGCACTTCACCTTCAGGTTGGTGACTCCTGATCTGTGGGTAGCCCAACTGTCTAACCTGCCCTACAGTCTGCGTCTATGTAAAGCAGGTCGGCAGTCTCCCTCTGGCCCTCGTGCCCCCGTTACTTGTAGGGCACCCTGAAGATGTTTCCCTACTCTCATGAAGCAGTCTTCCAGCTGCAGCCACTGTGCTGCTGACCCTGGCTCTTCCTATTGCTCACTTCCACCGCTGTCCTTTTTAGGAATGCCAGTACTCAGGCCAAAGCCATCCCCATGGCTGGGAATCGTCTAGTCCAATAGCACCCTAGCACAGTGCTGGTTCTAGGCATTCCCAACATCTCACCACACCCTCAAACAAGACCCCTCAATAACTGAGTTTAGAAATGCACAAAATCCCCTTTGAATTGTTCCAGTAGCTTCTGCCTCTGACCGCTTTTCAAGAGTATTTCTAGGGAGTCCAAGGTGGGTACATGGCACTGCGGCAGACCTTCACCTCCTCCTTCCTCTTCTGTAGCCCTCCTCGCCTCTTGGCTACATTTTAGAAAATCAATATTCCTCTGCATTTCAATGGCGGTAAAAGATATGGTAACCTTATTGTTCTAGGCACCCATGAAAACCAGCACGGGGTGATCCTGCCCTGCAAGCATTGTAAAGTGAAACAGACCAGCCTAGGAAATAAGTGGGAATGTAACAAAGTTCTTGGGAGCAGCCAGGGACCCAGAGGGGGAGACCAGGCCTGGAATAGAGGTCAACCATTGTCATCGAGTGGGTTTCAACTCATAGCAACCCTATAGGACAGAGTAGAACTGCCTCATAGGGTTTCCAAGGAGCACCTGGTGAATTCAAACTGCTAACATTTTTGTTAGCAGCCATAGCTCTTAACCACTGCACCACCAAAGTTTCTGGAGGTAGAGGTCCAAGCCTCACCAGTTGTTTGGCAAAGGCAGTGGACATGCCACTGGTAGCCCAGGGCTGTCCATGGAGACTATGGTGAAGACTGCACACTCTTACCTTGGTCTCAAGGCTATCCAGACATGGGCCCAAAGGGAGGCCTGGGTATTGAGGTATGTAAACAAAAATTTGACACTTTGAAATAAAGGCACTTAAGTAACTGAACTGACATAATTTTAAATTCCTAAAGCAATGATTCCTAATGTGATCCCCCACTTGTCTGTCAGTCTGTCATACTGTGAAGGCTTGTGTGTTGTTGTGATGCTGGAAACTATGCCAACATATTTAGGTGCCAGCAGGGTCACCCATGGTAGACAGGTTTCAGCTGAGCTTCCAGGCTAAAGCAGACCAGGAAGAAGGACCCGGCAGCCTACTTCTGAAAAGAATTAGCCAGTGAAAAACTTATGAATAGCAGTGGAACATTGTCAGATATGTTGTTCTTGTTGTTAGGTGCCATCAAGTTGGTTCTAACTCATAGTGACCCTATGCACAAGAGAACGAAACACTGACCAGTCTTGTGCCGTGTCCACATCGTTTTTATGCTTAAGCCCATTATTTTGGCCACTGTATCAATCCATCTCATTGAGGGTCTTCTTGTTTCTTGCTGACCCTCCACTTATCACTGCTAACCACAAGGTCGGCAGTTCAAATCCACCAGGCGCTCCTTGAATACTCTGGGGGTCAGTTCTACCCTGGCCCCTACAGTCGCCATGAGTTGGATCCGACTTGATGGCACTTGGCTTGGCTGGCCACTCTACCAAAGATGACATCCTTCTCCAGGGACTGATCTTTCCTGACATGTCCAAAATTTGACAGAGTGCCAGAAAATGAGCCCCCAAGGTTGGAAGGCACTCAAAAGACAACTGGGCAAGAGCTGCCTCCTCAAAGTAGAGTTGACCTTAAAGACATAAATGAAGTAAAGCCTTTGGGACCCTAATTTGCTAACGTGGCATGACTTAAAATGGGAAGAAACAGCTGCAAATACATTTATAATCAGAACACGGAATGTACAAAGCATAAATCTAGGAAAATTGAAAATCATCAAAAAATGAAATGCAGCACATAAGGATCCGACTCAACCGCACTTGGTTTGGCTTAGCAAACATCAATATCCAAGGTGCTGGTGAGCTGAAAAGGACTGGTATTAGCCATTTTGGATCAGACAGTCATATGGTCTACTATTCCTAGAATGGCAAGTTAAAAAGGAAAATGGTGTTGCATTCATCATCAAGAAGAACATTTCCAGATCTGTCCTGAAGTACAATGTTGTCAGTGGTAGGATGACTTGTATATGCCTACAAGAAAGGCCAATTAATAAGACTATTATTCAAATTTATGCACCAACCAATAAAGCCAAAGATGAAGAAATTGAAGACTTTTACCAGTTTCTACAGTCTGAAACTGAACATGCAAACAGGATGCGTTAATTATTACTGGTGACTGGAATGCAAAAGCTGGAAACAAAAAGAAGGATCCACAGTTGCAAAATATGCCCTTAGTGACAGAAAAAATGCCAGAGATCACATGATAGAATTTTGCAAGACTAATGACTTCTTCATTGCAGATACCTTTTTTAACCAACACAGACAGCAACTGTACACATGGATCTTACCAGATGGAATACGCAGGAACCAAATCAACTACATGTGTGGAAAAAGATGATGGCAAATCTCCATATCAGCAGTCAGAACAAGACCAGGTGCTGACTGCAGCACGGATCATCAATTGCTGGTATGCAAATTCAAACTGAAACGGAATAAAATCAGAACAAATCCACAAGAGTCAAAGCATGACCTTGAGCACATCCCACCTGAGTTTAAAGACCATCTCAAGAACAGAGTTGATGTGTTGACCACTAGAGACTGAAGACCAGAAGAACTGTCGAATGACATCAAAGACATCATACATGAAGAAAGCAAGAGGTCATTAAAAAGACAGGAAAGAAAGAAGTGACCAAATTGGATGTCAGAAGAGACTGAAACTTGCTCTTGAATGTCGAGCAGCTAAAACAAAAGGAAGGAACGGCAAAGTAAAAGACCTAAGCAGAAGATTTCAAAGGACAGCTTGAGAAGACATAATCAAGTATTCTAATGACATGTACAAAGAGCGGGAAATGGAAAACTAGAAGGGAAGAACATGTTCTGCATTTCTCAAGCTGAAAGAACTGAAGAAAAAAATTCAAGCCTCAAGTTGCAATAGTGAAGGATTCTACAGAGAAAATATTTAAATGACTTAGGGAGCATCAAAAGAAGATAGAAAGAATACAGACGATCATTATATTAGAAAGAACCGGTCTATATCCAGCCATTTGAAGAGGTGGTGTGTTACCAGGAACCGATGGTACTGAAGGTGGAAGTTGAAGCTGTATTGAAGGCATTGGCAAAAAATAAGGCTCCAGGAATTGATGGAATATCCATTGAGATATTTCAACAAACAGATGTAGCACTGGAAGTGCTCACTCGCCTATGCCAAGAAGTTTGGTGGACAGCTACCTGGTCAACTAACTGGAAGAGGTCCATATTTATGCCCATTCCAAAAATGGTAATCCAACCAAATGCAGAAATTACCGAAGAATATTGTTAATATCACACTCAAGCAAAATTTTGCTCAAGATCCTTCAAAAGTAACTGCAACAGTATACTGACAAGGAACTGCCAGAAGTTCAGGATGGATTCAGAAGAGGACGTGGAACCAGGGATATCATTGCTGATGTCAGATGGCTCTTGGCTGAAAGCAGAGAATACAAGAAAAATGTTTACCTGTGTTTCATTGACTATGCAAAGATATTCGACTGTGTGGATCGTAATAAATTATGGCTAGCATTGCATAAAATGGGAATTCCAGAACACTTTATTGTGCTCTTAAGGAATCTGTATATGGATCAAGAAACAGTCGTGGAAACAGAACAAAGGGACACTGCATGGTTTAAAGTCAGGAAAGGTGTGCGTCAGAGTTGTATCCTTTCATCATACCTTTTCAATCAGTATGTCATGCAAATAACCTGAAAAGCATCAAGGTTGGAGAAAGGCTGATTAACAACCTGTGTTATGCAGATGATACAACCTTGCTTACTGAAAGTGAAAAAGATTTGAAACATTGATGAAGATCAAAGACCACAGCCTTCAGTATGGATTGCATCTCAACATCAAGAAAACAAAAATCCCCTATGGAGGCATACTACTCTGTAATGCATGGGATCACTAACCTGGGAAGGGCAGCCAAAGTGCTGGACACCCCAAAAAGGGGCAAATACCACCTATCACCTCTGCTTTAAATTTTGAAATTTTTCACCATATTAGCATCATCGATGGACTCTGTAATAAACAAAAGTTCAAAGAACACTGACCCAGTGCTCTGCTGCCCCTTATACTTCTTCAATCAGAGGTACAGGTAACTATCTCTGAGAGTTCTCAGGAAGATTAAATCCTTACTGATTTGGGTAGGAGCTTTTCATGGAAACTGTGACCTTGAACCTTAAAGGATGCTGCACCCCTAATCTAAAAACAAACAAAAAGACTTGAAATGTCACCGTGATTCATAAAACACAAATTCCATTAAAAGATACAAGAGTTACATTAAAAAAAAAAAAAAAAAGAAAGAAAGAAAACAAAAATCCTCACAACTGGACCAGTAAGCAGCAACATCATAAACAGAAAAAGGATTGAGGTTGTCAAGGATTTCATTTTACTTAGATCCACAGCCAATGCCCATGGAAGTAGCAATCGAGAAATCAAAAGACACTTTGATTAGGAAAATCTACTGCAAAGGACCTCTTTAAAGTATATAAAAGTAAAGATGTCACCTTGAAGACTAAGGTGTCCCTGACCCAAACCGTGGTATTTTCAATCACATCATACGCGTGCAAAAACTGGACAGTGAATAAGGAAAAAGAATTGACACGTTTGAATTGTGGTGTTGGAGAAGAGTATTCAATGCACCATAGACTGCCAAAAATACAGACAGAGCAAGTCTCTTCTGACATCAATTTTGGTCTTCTCTTTCTTCTCTGTCTCTTTAATGATTTCTTGCTTTCTTCATGTAGGATGTCTTGGATGTCATGTTCATATCTTTAAGTCTAAGGTGAGTTTCTTGTAGGCAACATATGGATGGGTCGTGTCTTTTGATCCAAGATGTCACTCGATGTCTCTTTACTAGAGCGTTCAGTCTGTTCACCTTCAATGTAATTATCGATAGGTATGTGTTCAGTGCTGTCATTGTGATATGTTTATTTTGGGGTTGATGTTTTCTCTGTTGCTCTTATTAATCTGTTCTGGGACATTCTTCTTTGTGAGTTGATTTTTCACCTTTTTCAGGGTTGGTTTTGTGGTTGTTGAGACTGCTATATTACACTTCTTGATATAGTATGTTGCATCTTTATTGTGCTTTATGGCCGCCCCTATGATCCCATTGAATTAACTATGTATAAACCCAATTTTAATTACTACCAGTCTCATCAACTTCCTGTCCATCTGGAAGGACTATAACTACTGCAGTACATCCCTCTTTTTAATATGATGACATCATAGTTTTCATGATATGATCACTGGTTCATCTCTTTTACTATTACAGCTTTGATTGAGTTTGGAGCCTTCCCTAACTGGGTAGGATTCTGGATGATGTGTCGTCATAAAATATAAAGGTAATGGTTTTGTTTTTCTAAGCCAAAGCCAAGAGCTTCTTTCAGTATTTCTTGTAGCTTTGGATTGTTTTTTACAAAGTCTCTGAGTTTCTATCTGTGTATGTCTTCATTTCATTTTTATATTTGAAAGACAGTTTGCAAGATATACAATTGTTGATTGGAAGTTCTTCTCCTTCAGGGCTTTGAATGTGTCACACCACAGTCTCCATGCCAACATTGTTTCTGCTGAGAAATCTGACAAAAGCCTACAGGATTTCCCTCTGAATGTTAGCTTTGCTTTGAGTCTTGTTGCCTTTAAGAGTTTCTACCTATGTTTCATTTTGTTAAGCTTGATTAGAATATGTCTTGGAGTCTTTCTTTTGCGATTTATATTGAGTGGTGTTTGATATGTATCTTGGACATCTGTATTCTCTTCTTTCATAATTTCTGGGAAGTTTTCTGCAGCAGCTCAGCAACAATACTCTCTGTGTTCTCAGGTGTCTCGCTCTGTTCAGGAACTCCAATTAATCATAGATTGTTCCTCTTAATAGAGTCCCACATGCTTCTTAATGCTTCTTCATTTTTCTTGTTTCTTTTTTGATTTCTCCTCATAGATGCTGGAGTCAGTAACTCTGTCTTCCAAATCAGAAAGTCTCTTTTCCATTTGTTCCATTCTGTTTTCTTGGCTTTGAATTGAAGTCTTTATCTCTTTGATTTTGTTCTTAATCTGTTGGATTTCAGAGTACTGGTGTTCCATCAGATCGAACACCTTGCTTAACTTTTCATTTTGCTCTGCTGCATTTTGCATAAGGTCTAGGAGGGTTCTCTATATAATCCTTTTGTATTCACCTTCTGATAGTTTCAGAAAAGCTTCTTCATCTGGGAAGTTCTGAGGTGGTTTCTTTTGGGGGCCATCTGATGCCATGGGTGGTTTCCTGGCCACAGTTTTCTCCAGAGTTTGTTGCTTTTTGGGCCTCATGTTGGTCAACAGAGGCTGGGAGAGATGCTCTGAGGATGGACTGCAGTTGTTTCTCTAGGCCGTTTAAAAATGAGAAGTAAAAAGTGTCTGACAACTTTCAAAGTCAGTCAGGTTTTCAGGTATACAGGTCCCTCTTCCCAGCTGGCAAAGTAAGCACCTCTATGTCAAATCCAAGATCTTATAAGCTAACAGAAAGGCTACTTCCCTGTTGGCCTCTGCTGTTGGGCCTGAGCTGTACGTGATACTATGTAGAATTCTGCTTTTCTGCTGGAAAAGTGCTCTCTTCTGGGCAGGCACGGCCTCCCAGCCCAAAATTAGGTCCAGCTGAGGCTTCTGTATGTATATCCCCACCTCCCAGTGGAACAAGATGGCGTCCCGCACCAGTTTGCCTCCTGGCTGGGGCCAGGCTACTGGCGGAAAGAGATGCCAAAAGTGCTGAGATGCTCAGAGTCCACAGCTTCCATTGCTGGGCCCCAGCCTCAGGCAACACTGTGCAAAACACCACCTCTCTGCCAGAAAAGCACTCTCCTCCTAGCAGGCGCCACCTCCCAGCCTAGGAACCAAGTCCAGCAGGGACCTCCGCCTGGGATTCTCCATCTCCCAATGGATCAAGATGGTGTCCCACACAAGCTCATCACTGCATCAGTATGGCTACCACATGGTGGAGGTAGAAAGATAGGCCGAAGGAGCCGAGATGCATAGAGTCCAAAGCCGGGCTCTCAGAACTTGGCAATTGCACTTGCCAATCCCACCAGCAGTGTGTCCAAGACCAGTGGCTAGTCAAGTCCCAGCTCTACCCACTGGTCAATACAGAGAAAAAAAAATTAAAATGGTGAGTTATCTTCAGTCTGTGCAAGCCTGCGCTCACTGAGAGTGGGATCAGCAAAAGAGAGGACATTTGGCGTTCAGTGGTATGAAGTCCAAATTAACAACCCTGTGTCACGTCCTAGGGCTCATTAGGTGTTCATAAGGTTCCGTTTAATTGTCAGTTCAGGTCTTGGTTTCCAGTGGGATTTAGGGAGACATGTGTATAGTCCACCACCTTGACTGCACCCCCCCCTTGGATGTCATATGAAATCGTCTGGTTTTTGGTCATTAGTGTTCAACATATCAAATCTATTCTTGAGATGGTCTCTAAACTCAGGTGAAATACATTCAGTTTGCACTTTGGCTCTTGTGGACTTGTTCTAATTTTCTTCAGTTGTAATTTGAACTTTCATCTGAACAGCTAATGGTGTGTTCTGCAGTAGGAATCTGTTCTTGTTCTGACTGCTGATACTGAGCTTTTCCATTGTCTCTTTCAACAGTTGTAGTCAATTTGATTCCTGTGTTTTCCATCTGGGCAGGTCCATATATGTATGGTCACCATTTATGTCATTATGGTCTTAGTGGTTGGTGGACAAATTTTAATAATAATCTTTCTAAGAGGTCTTATTTGTAGGCATATGTATATTATCCTATCACTGACAATGCCATACTTTGGGATAGATCTTGACATGTTCTTTTGGGTGATGAACACACCATTTCTCTTCAAGGTGTCATTTCCAGCCTAGTAAACCAGGTGTTTGTCTGGTTTTAAATCACTAACACAAATCCATTTCAGATCACTAGTACTATGCTACTAATGTTTGTGTTCCATTTCACCTTTTTTCTTTGAAACAAAAATTTTTTATCGTGCTTTAATTTTACAGTCCAAATCAATTTGCCATATAAAACACTGAACACAAACCACTATGCAACTCCAGCTGCTCTCCCCACCAACACCCCGTGACAGCACATTCCTCCTTTCCACCCTGTACTTCCCACATCTATTCAACCAACGTCCTCTTCCATCCTCTCATCCTCTGTCTATAGAGTAACTACTCTGGAAGCCTCATGTATATATTTAAGCCAAGAAGCATATTATTCACCAGCATAACTCTCTGTCTCACAGTGCAGTCCAGTCTTTGACTGAAGAGTTAGTTTCAGTACTGGTTTCAACTCTGGGCTAACAGAGAGTCTGGGGGCCATATCTTCAAAGAACCCTCCAGTCTGATGGACCATCAGGTGTGGTCTTCTAACAGAGTTCTACTTCTGCACATCCATTTTCCTCCAGCTACATCAGGGACTTTATATTATGTTCCCTGTCAGGGCAGTCTTTCTTGATCACTGAACACAATCTAGTTCTTCTGGTCTCCTGCTGATGTAGCTTCTGGATCAAATGTCACCTTCTGTCTGCTGGGCTCATATTTTCCTCATATGATTGATGTCCTTCATTCTACTCTTCTCCAGATGGATAGGGACCAATTAATGCTATTTAGATAGCCACTTGCTAGCTTTTAAGGCTCCAGATGCCACTTAACAAAGTGATATACAGAGCATTATCTTTAAGAAAATTTTTTTTAAAAACTTAATTATGCCACTTATCCTAGATGTCCCCCAAGACTGTGGTCCCCAGACCTTTGTCCCTGCTACTCTGTCCTTCAAAAAGTTGGATTACACTTAGGAAACCTTTTAACTTTTGGTGTAGTCCAGTTGTGTTAACCTCCCTTCTACTGTGTGCTGTCACTCCCTTCATCTAACCCAATTCTCATCTACTGTCTAATCTATGAATATCCCTCTTTATCCTACCTCATCCTTGTAACCATTAACCAAATAACCAAAGACCATTTCCTTCTGTGCTTAAACTTTTTCTTAAATCTTTATACTAATGGTGTCATACATTTATCCTTTTGCATCTGACTAATTTCACTCAGCATAATGTCTTCCAGATGACTGCATGTTATGCTTCCTAAAATCATTATTGTTCTTTAACATTGCATAGTATTCCATTGTGTGAACATACCATAGTTTATCCATTCATCTTTTGAAAAGCACCTATGTTGATTATATATTTTGTGGACAGTGCTGCAATAAACATTGTTGTGCATATATCTATTCCAGTGACAGACCCTATTTCTCTAGGATATACTCCAAGAAGTGAGATTGCTGCATTGTATGGTATTTTGATTTCTAGCTTTTTAAGAAAGCACCAAATGAATTTCCAAAGTGGTTATACCATTTTACATTCCCACCAGTAGTGTAGAATAGTTCCAATATCTCCACAACCTCTCTTTGTTATTTTGTGTTTTTGTATTAATGCCAGCCTTGTTGGGGTGAGATGGTATCTCATTGTAGTTTTGATTTGGGTTTCTATGATGACTAATGATCATGAGCATTTCTTCACTTATCTGTTAGTGTCTTGAATGTCTTGTTTGCTGAAGGGCCTGTTCATATCCTTTGCCCAGTTTTTAATTGGGTTATTTGTCTTTTTCTTATTGAAATTTTTCAGAACCTTGTAGACTATGGAGATTAGACACTGATCAGATTCATGGCAGCTAAAAACTCCCAGTCTTCAGGAAGTCTTTTTACTCTTTTGGTAAAGTCTTTGAGCATAAGTGATTTTTAAGAGTTCTTAGCTAACTGTTTTCTTTTCTGGTGTTTATGCATTGCTAGTAATCTTTTGTAGTCTGTTAATGTCATGTATTAGGGCTCCCAATGTCGTCTCTATTTTTTTCTTCCATGATATTTATTGTTTAGATTTTATATTTAGTTCTTTCATCCTTTTTGAGTTAGTTTTTGCACGTGGTGTGAGATATGGGTTAGCTTTTATTTTTTTTATTTTTTGCAGACAGATATCCAGTTGTGGCAACATTTGTTTAAAAGACTGTATTTTCTTGAGTTTATAGACTCTGGACTTTTGTCAAGTATCAGCTGCTGACAGGTGGATGATGTTATATGAGGCCTGACTTATGGACTTAATTGTTCCAAGTGCTAGATGACTCTTTGCCGAATATCACTATGGTAACCTTCAAATCACTCCCCTTGGGAAGCTATGTTCCAATGCCAGTGCCTAGTGCACCCTTCAAAGCAATTTTGGAACTCTTTCTGAAACAGCCATTGCACAAGGTGGCACAGCAGAAAATTCACAGATTTAACTGTATAGTTGTCTGTGAGGCAGTTTTTAGCCAGTAAACACATAACTGTATTGGAACACCCTCCCCACTCACCAGATCTGCCCCCCAATGACTTTTCTGTTTACACAAAGTCAAAGGAAATATTGAAAGGAAGACATTTTGATGACATTCAGGACATTGTGAGTAATATGATGACAGCTCTGATGGCCATTCCAGAAAAAGTTCCAAAATTGCTTTGAAGGGTAGACTAGGCACCAACATCAGTGCTTAGTTTCCCAATGGGAGTAATTTGAAGGTGACCATGATGGTATTCAGCAATGAGATATGTAGCACTTTTTCTAGGATGAGTTCGTGAACTTAATTGGCAGACCTTGTATCTGGGTTCTCTATTTGTTCCAGTCATCTATGTATCTGTGTCTGTACCAGGCCGTTTTGACTACCATGTCAGTGTAAAATGTTCTAAAGCCAGGTAGAGTGAGACATCCCACTTTGTTGTTCTTCAGTTATGCTTTACTTACCTGGGGTGTCTTCCTTTTCCATAAGAAAAGGCATCTTATTAAAAAATGCCATTGGGGTGGAGCTAACACAGCCAACTAAGCAGAGCCATCTTCCAATCTCTCTAACAACAAAGGCACAGAAAAACAATCTTTAATCAAACTTAAAAGGATACCGTGAGAGCCCTGATCACCAGAAGGAACCTGGGGGAATGAGTCAGCCAACAGAAAGGGGAGTGTGGGAGCAAATGTGATGAATCAGCACTCCCCAGGGGGATGCTTGTGCCAGCACCACAAACAAAGCCTGTGCCCTGAAACGCAGCTGCACAGGGAACCCAGCGGTGTCAGGAGAGCATCTTTTCTCAGCAGAGAAACCAAGCCTCAGACAGACACACCAACAGAATTGCAGCTTTCTCTCATCTGAAAGACAAAAGATAAATTCAGGTGGTCACATATGGATCAGAACTTTTCCTTTGGGGCACAAAATCTCTCTCTCTATTAGGACCCCCCCTTTTCTTTCTGTGCTGTGCCTGGCACCTGAATCAGTCCTGTTGTACCTGAAGTGGCAGTTAGTTACTAACAAAGGAAGCTAGAGGCAGAAGCAGGTGGTTTCCCTAGGCTCAGATTTACAAAGTACAAATCTTTCTGGGTGTGGGTGAGCACCTTGCCTTCCACAGCTTGAGCAACCAGCAACCTGGTTGCTACACTTATCATCATTCTGCCACAGATATTGCACACTTGGGAGCCACCTGACTGGGTGCCCAAGCTGAAAACACACAAGAAAAGTAAACTAACCCAGGGGTCCCATGCCCAACTATACAACTAACCCCCTAGTGATAGGGTTTAAAAACTTCCATGGCTCCAGTCAAAAACACAATGCATACATCTACTCTACCTTGACATTTTAAAAACCAACTATATATATAGCCATACATATTTAGCTTGGAACACAGTCACTGAAATTAAAACAATCTTCTGATGATTCAGAGGCAACAATCTATTTCAAATCATTTAAAGAAGCTGACAACCATGGCTTCAGAAGACTCCCAAAACAAAGAATTAAAAATCTTTCCAGATAAAGAAGAATTTCTGCAGCTACCAAGAGGTAGAATACAGAAGAGTTATTTTCTGAGCTCTCGTAGCCATTAGGATGGAAATTAGACAAACTGCAACAGAGCATACCAAAAAATTAAATGGAGAGAAGGGGAAAGGAGACTGTTGGGAGGATGAGACATGTATGGAGCAGAGAGGAATAGTGTGCTGTCACCGGGCAGGGAGAGTAGTGGAAGCTGCATATAGGTGGGCATGTAAATTTATACGGGAATGTACATTTTCACTCAATCACATCAAATGAAAACTAATAACAATAATATAAAAACAAACAAACAAAAAAAAAAGAATCCATCCCAATCAATTCATCACTGAGCACAAGAACAAGAACTGAGCCTTTGGTCCACCACAACTAGTTGATTTTGCATCTGGACTTGAAATTTTAGCTTTACAAAACTGTTTCAACTCAAGAACTAAAGTCCAACGACTACAGACTGCACCATACATTTGCTGACCGGGCTCTGGAGTAATTGGAAGTTGACCCTGCTTTTGGCCAAAAAGTCATCTTCAGCGACAAGGCCCATTTTGGGGTGAATGGTTTTGTTCACAAAGGAAACTGTCGCATTTGGAGTGATGAGAATCCAGTAGAGATTCAAGAATGTCCACTTTATCTTAAAAAAGTGACCACTTGGTGTGGATTTTGGTCCAGTGGTATCATTTGGCCCTTATTTTTTTCCAAGATGAACATAAAGAGGCTGTGACCGTCAATGGCGAAAGATACTGGGTTATGATAACTGATTATTCTGGGCCTCATTTGGAAGGTGCCACAGTGGCCATCTACTCGAAGTTCTTTTCCACACACGATGCCATCAAAAGTACTTCAAAATAAAAAACAAATTAAAACTGTATCATTTACACAACTTGTTTTACTCAAGTTCAAAGACAGGACACCCTTACTGGAAGGCCCTTTATTTAAGAACTTTAATGTTAAAGAGTATATAAAGGAAAGAATGATACATTTCTTGCTGTTAAAATAAAATTTTCTTTAATTATCAAGTTAACAAAAAAAAATTAAATGGGCTGCAAGAAATGCTTAAGTGACAAAGATCTGAAATTCGGCAGATTAACAATAAAATCACTGATTTATACAACTCAGTAGAAACCCAAAGGAGTAGAATCAAGGCAGCAGAATTCAGAATCAGTGAGACTGAAGCTAAAGCAACTGACACCAGCATAGACACCAGAAAGATCAAATGAAAGATTTTCAAAAAACAAAGATTCACTGACAGTCACATGGGACTCCATCAAGAGGAATAATTTACAACTGATTGGAGTTACAGAACACAGTGGGAATCAGAAAATATAGAGAGAATTGTTGAAGAGCTATTGATAGAAAATTTCCCTGATACTACGAAAGATGAGAAAATCTGTCAATATGTTCATCAAACTCTACACAAGTTTAACCTCAAAAGAAAGACATCAAGACATATTACCATCAATGAATGAAGGACAAAGTTTTAAATGCTTCAAGACATACACAAAGCATAAGACACAAAGGTTGACCTCTGAGTATTAGCTCTGATTATTTAGATAAAATGATACTGGCAAGAAAGCAGTGGGATGACTGATACAAAGCCTTGAAGGGAAAAAACTGCCAAACAAAAGTTATATATCCAGAAAAATTGTCTCTTCAGATATGACAGTGAAACTAGGACATTCTCAGATTTACACAGAAGTTTAGAGAATTTGCTAAAATCAAACCAAAATTATAAGAAATACTGAAGGAAGTTCTTTGACTAGAAAATCAATAACATCCAACATATAATCATAAATATATGGCAAAACAGAGCATCCACAATATCAACACAAACAGGGTACCCATAAAATAAACCAAACCTTAAATACTAAAAATAGAAAAACGGGCATCTCATTAAGTACTTGAGGACAACATTATGCTATAAGAGGGATAAATTAATATATTCACATCTCTTTCAGATGGAAAGGTAGTTAAGGAGATGCAACAATATAAAAGACTGGTTTAAGCTTAGAATGCTAGGGGTAAACATAAGGGTAACCACAAAAAGAACTATCAATCTTATACATCAAACTCAAGAAGTCTCAGCAGTTATCAAACCAACATCAGTGAAAATGATGAAAAGAAAACCCACAAAGAATAATGAAAATGAAACCAACAAAGAATAGTGACTCAACACATAAAATTAAATGCAGCAAAGAATATCTTAGCAGCTCATCAAAAAAGGGATAAAAATTACAGCACTAAGTTCAAACATATCAAGAATTAAATTGAATGTAAATTGATTAAATGCTCCAATAAGGAGACAAATCTTTTCAGATCATAAAGCCAGAAAAGCTAAAACCAATAGTAGAAAGAAGAAGAGCCAAATATCAAACAATTGGAAACTGAATAACACAATGCTCAAATACTTTCGGGTTGTGGAAGACATCAAAGATAGAATAAAGAAATTCATAGACTCAAATGAGAATGAAAACACATCTTAACAGAACCTATGGGACACAGCAAAAGTAGTGCTTAGAAGTCAATTTATCTCAGTAAATGCACACATCCAAAAAGAAGAAAAGGCCCAAGTCAAAGAATTAACTCCATAACTTGAACAGGTGGAAAGAGAGCAACCGGGGGGGGGAAAAAAAAAAAAAACCTTAAACACCAGAATAAAATAGATAATAAAAATTAGAGAGGAACTAATTTATATGGGAATGTACACTTTCATTCAATCATAACAAAAACAAAATTAGAGCAGAACCAAATGAATTAGACACTAGTAAAACAATTAAGAGTTAACAAGACTAAAAGCTGATATTTTGAGATCAACAAAATTGACAAACCACTGGCCAAACTGACAAAATAAAAACAAGAGAGCAAACAAATAATTTGAATAAGAAACAAGACAGGTAATATCATAACTGACCCAACTGAAATTTAAAAAATCGTACCAGACAGTGATCCAAAAACACAAAACAACAAATGCTGGAGAGGCTGTGGAGAAAGTGGAACTCTCCTACACTATTGGTGGGATTGCAAAATGGTCCAACCTCTTTGGAAAGCAATCTGGGGCTCCCTTAAAAAAAAAAAAAAAGATGTAGATATACCATTTGATCCAGTAATTCCACTGCTGGCATATATCCTACAGAATCCAGGACATTCACACCAACTGATACATGCACACGAATGTTTATCACAGCACAGGCCACAATAGCAAAAAGATGGAATCAACCCAGATGCCCAACAACAGAGGAATGGATAGATAAACTGTGATATATATACTCAATGGAGCACTATGCAATGATAAAGAACACTGATGATTTCAGGAAACACCTCATAACCTGGTTTCAGTTGGAGGACACTATGTTGAGTGAAAGTAGTCAGCAACAAAAGGACAAATATTGTATGAGACCCCTACGATGAGAACTCAAAAACAGACTTATGCATAGAGGAAAAGACTCTTTGACGGCTGCAAGGGAGGGCAAGGGGGGGAGGGCTTAGATTAGATAGTTGATAGAAATTCAGTTGGGTAAAATCGGTGACTGCCCGCACTAGAAAGAAGAACAATATTAAGTGGACTTCGACATAATTTGAGTACTCTTTCCATCTTAACCCAATATTGCAAGGACAGAGTAGGTGGGGCAGGGGGCCGGGGGCCATGCTCTCAGGTGAAATCAAGGCCAATTAGCACAACTAGCGTTTTGCTAAGAGGGCTCTCTGCACCCTACATTGGTGAGTGGCATCTTGGGTCTTAAAAGCTGCCAAGCTGCCATCTGAGAGTACAGCAGATGGTCCCAACTCAGCAGGAATGGATGATCACTGAGGACCAAAACGACATGGGGGAAACAGAATCCAGAGGACAGAGAGGTCCACACGAGTGGGTGTCTACATCGGCTCATGACAGGAAGAACCAGATGGTGCCCGGCCACCACCAGTGATAGCCGCGATGGAGCTCACAAAGTTGAGTCTCACTGGCAACACAAGAATAAAAAGGGGTGCACCCTCAGATTTCCACTAAAAGACTGCAGTTGATGGTCCAGGGGCTTCAGGGTTCCCCTGGGAGCATGGCCCCTGGCCCTGATGCTGCCCCTGCCCATAAATCATAATGAAGTTCCACTCTTCGGACAGGAATGGATTGGACTTGAGGACACGGAGTGACCATATCTTGGGTGCACTTTATGGTTCTCTGCATCTATAGGATATCATCCTGCTGATCTTTTACTGGACGAAGAGGAGTGGGTGGAAAGGAGGGGAAAGGAGACTGTTGGGAGGATGAGACATGTATGGAGCAGAGAGGAAGAGTGTGCTGTCACCGGGCAGGGAGAGCAGTGGAAGCTGCATACAGGTGGGCATGCAAATTTATATGGGAACGTACATTTTCATTCAATCACAGTAAAAAAAAAAAAAATTGTGCCAGAATACTATGAAAAATTATATGCCAATAAATTTGAAAACACAGGGGATATGGACAAATTTCTAGAAACAAACAACATACCAAAACTAACATGATCAGAAGTAGAACAACTTAATAAATCCATCACACAAGATGAGATTGAAAACATAATTTAAAAACTCCCAACCAAAAACAATCCTGGCCAGCACGGCTTCACTGAAGAATTCTACCAAACTTTCAGAAAGCGTTATCACCACTGTTACTATAGATATTTCACAGTGTAGAAAAGGAGGGAATACTTCCAAATTCATTCTATGAAGCAAGCAAAACCCTAATACCAAAGCCAGGTAAAGACTGCACGAAAAAGTAAACTTACAGACCAATATCTCTCATGAACCTAGATGCAAAAATCCTCAACAAAATTCTATCCAATAAAATTCAACAACATGTCAAAAAAAAAAAAATTTACCATGACCAAGTAGGATTCATACCAGGGATGCAGGAATGGTTCAATATTAGAAAGAAAGACAATATAATCAACCACATAAATAAGAGAATCATCTGATTCTATCAACTGATACAGAAAAAACACTTCACAAAATCTAACACCCATTCATGTTAAAAACTCTTAAGAAAACAGGAATAGAAGGGCAATTCCTCAACATAATAAGGGGCATCTATGCAAAGCCAACAGCCAACATTATCCTTTCTCTGGAGTGCCATAAATGTGGATCTCTTCCAGTCAGTTGGCCAGGTAACTGTCCTCAAAATTTCTTAGCATAGACGAATGAGCACTTCCAGTGTTGCATCCGTTTGTTGAAACATCTCAGTTGATATTCCACCAATTCCTGGGATCTTGTTTTTCACCAATGCCTTCAATGCAGCTTCGACTTCTTCCTTCAGTACCATTGGTTCCTGATAACGTGCCACCTCTTCAAACGGCTGAACATTGACCAATTCTTTCTGGTATAATGACTCCTTGTATTCCTTCCTTCTTTTGATGCTCCCTGAGTCGTCTAATATTTTCCCTGTAGAATCCTTCACTATTGCAGCTCGAGGCTTGAATTATTTTCTTCAGTTCTTTCAGCTTGAGAAATGCAGAACGTGTTCTTCTCTTTTGGTTTTCTATTTCCAGCTCTTTGCACATGTCATTAGAACACTTGATTGTGTCTCCTCAGGCTGCCCTTTGAAATCGCCTGTTCAGTTCCTTTACTTCATCATTTCTTTCTTTTGCTTTAGCTGCTTGACATTCAAGAGCAAGTTTCAGAGTCTCTTCTGACATCCAACTGGGTCTTTCTTTCCTGTCTTTTCAATGACCTCTCATTGCCTTCATGGATGATGTCTTCGATGTCATTCCACAACTTGTCTGGTGTTTGGTCATTAGTGTCGAACACATCTAATCTGTTCTTGAGACAGTCTCTAAACTCATGTGGGATATACTCAAGGTCTTACTTTGGCTGTCCTGGACTTGTTCTGATTTTACTCAGTTTCAATTTGAATTTGCATATGAGCTGTCGATGATCTGTGCCAAGTCAGCACCCAGTCTTGGTCTGACTGCTGATATGGAGCTATTCCACCATCTTTTTCCACAGATGTAGTTGATTTGATTCCTGTGTGTTCCGTCTGATGGGGTCTATGTGTATAGTCACCACTTATGTGGTGTAAAAAGGTATTTGTAATGAAGTCATTGGTCTTGCAAAATTCTATCACATGAACTTCTGCATCATTTCTCTCCCCAAGGCCATATTTTCCAACTACTGACCCTTCTTTGTTTCCAACTTTTGCATTCCAATAATAAGTAATTACCAATGCATCCTAATGGCATGTTCAATCAGTTTTGGACTGCAGAAACTGGTAAAAATCTTCAATTTCTTCATCTTTGTCCTTAGTGGTTGGTGCATAAATTTGAATAATAGTCGTTTCAGCTGGTCTTCTTTGTAGGTAGGGATATTATCCTACCACTGACAGCATTGTACTTTAGGATGGATCTTGCAATGTTCTTTTTGACAATGAAGGCAACATAATTCCTCTTCAAATTTTCAATAACTGGCCTAGTAGACTGTTTAAGTCAACTAGTGCTGCTCTAACAGAAATACCACAAAGTGGATGGCTTTAGCAAAGAAAAAAGTTTATTCTTACCCAGTCCAGTAGGTTACAAGTCCATTTTCAGGTGTCTGCTCCAGGGAAAGTGCTTTCCCTCTCAGCTCTGGAGGGAAGTCCTTGTGTTGGCTCAGTCTTTGGTTGGGGAGTATCTTGGTGCAGGAACTTCAGGTCTGAAGGATGTGCTGTACTCCTGGCGCTACTTTCCTGATGTCTGAGGTTCCCAATTCTCTGCTTGCTTCTCTCTCTTTTTATCTCTTGAAGGATGAAAGGATAAAGAGTGGTACAAGGCTTACTCCAGTGAAACTCCCTTTACGGTGAAGCAGGGAGGTGATCTTATGAAGGGATTTACAGTCACACCCTAATCCTCTCTAACATAATCCACTCTGTTAACTACAGGCAAAGATTAGGATTTACAGCATCAGAAAATCACAAAATGGAGGGCAACCACAGAATACAGGGAGTCCTGGCCCAACCAAATTACTACACATAGTTTTGGTGGGACACATTTCAATCCATGACATAGACCATACGATTGTTGGATTCAAAGTGGCCAGTATCGGTCCATTTCAGCTCACCAATGCCTAGGATATCAGTATTTTACCCTGGGTACCCAATATCTGTGTCTTGTTCTAGGATGCTTTTAAGGATTCTTTGAAATAATGTGCTCCTTTCAAGTCTTGGTTTTAAGATTGGCTTAGTGGGTGGGACCAGAATATATTTCAGGGCAGCATGAATGTTTCTTCGCTGCCCAGTACCATACCTGCCGGCTCCTAGATCCTGAGGTTTCCCATTGCAATGGGACAGCAGGGACAGGGCCTGTTCCTCGTCCTGCTTAAGCCCTGCTGCGTGCAGCCATCATCCTTACCCCTTCCAGTGACGGACCCTGCGGTATCCCAGAGGAGTCTCGTCAGTCGTGTGCCAATCAGGACTCTGCTGCATATGCAAGATGAACCTCTGCCCACCTCCAGGATTCTGTCCCTCTGTAGCTATTTCTCTAAGGGACTCTAGGATTTACATACTGGACTTGAGTCTCACCCTCTTTCCCTACCTCCCTCGCCCTGCAAACCCAAAGGCAGTCTGCTGCCTTGGTCCTGAAGATGGGCCACTAAAGATTCTGGGATGTTTCAAATATAAGGCAGGTCACTGTGACTCCTCTCTTCTAAACCCTGGCGGAGCTGGAGCAGGAAGACCAAATTCGAAGAAGCAGATCCTGGATTTCGCAGTGCCAGAAGCCAGCAACCTTACTTGGTCAGTTGTACAGACCCATAGTGTCCCCCTAGTCTTTACCCTATCGGGTTTTCTTGTTTCTGTTTGACATACTTTTGAACTTGTAATACAAGTCTCATCTATTTGAGACTTTTCTTACCTATCCTGATAACCTGGCCTGAGGACTTGATTCTCTTTCTCCTTGATAAGAGACTGACTCCTTGCTGATAAGCCATGAAGCTGTAGTATGGTATAAAAGAAGACAAATGAGGCTTCTGTGGGCAAGAAATCAAAGGAGCAACCACAAGGGGGGTTAGCTAAAGGAAAAGACCAAAGAGAAAGGTTACCAGGACCTCCTTTTCCAGATGTGGCTCTGTTGGCATGATTCACATGGAACACCAGCCGTTGGTGTGATTAACACGGGACACCACTTACAGGTGTGAAGCGGGACACCACGGACTGGCATGAAATGGGACACCACTTACGGGTGTGATGTGTGTGAGAGGCTGAGGTTGAAAAATCACACCGACAACAAACTTTTAGTTTGCTGTGGGCAGAAAAGGGACAGTCTCCTGTCCGTAGAGACGGACACCAGTTTGTTTAACCCACCAGCTTTTACCGAGCAAAGTAAACAAGTTTTCTGCTGGGAAAGTGAGAAAAGGCATCTTATCAGTGTTCCTTACTTCAAAAGATGAAGAGGCATTTCCAGGGAGGGGAGAAGGGAAAGTCCTTGAACTAGTCTCAGTAAATGCTGTTTTCAGCACGTCCTGGTCTTCCAGTCCACCGAGGCTAAACTTGTCTCAAGGGCTTTTGCCATCCTCAAGACAAGTCCCTATCTAGACACAGGCAAAATTAGGGTAAGCAGGATTTCACATTCTTTCCAAACATATACATCCCCACAGGGCTCCCAAATTTGGCCCCCAAATGTGGGGCCAGTCCACTAGGGACAGGACTGGAGTCTGAGCCTCCCTCCCAACCCTGTCCCACCAAGCCCAGGATCAGTCTGGGGCCTTAGCCCCACAGATGGACTGCTGAAGCTGCTGGGCTGCCTTAAAGCCAGTCAGGTCGCAGATCCCCTGGCTCCAGTCCCAAACCCTCCAGTGGGCTCCCATCTCACTCTGAGGCAAAGCCAGAGAGCTCTCAGTGCCTCACAGAGCCCAAAATCGTCCCACCGCTTTCCTTTCTGGCACCCTACCACGCTGGCCTCTACCTTTCTGTAACACTCCAGCTCACTCTCGCCTCAGGAGCCTTGGTGCAGGCTTTTTTCTGTCTGCAACACTCATCCCCAGGGGCTTGCCTGACTCTGACCTCCTGTGGGTCCTCCTCAAATGTCCTCTCTCAGCCCGGTTTTCCTGGCTGCCCAATTGAAATTGCATGCTACCTGCCTCCACCACTCACTGCTCATCCTCCCAGTGCCCACAGTACCTCCAGCTCCTGGAACAGTGCCTGACTGGCACACATCAGCCCCGGAAACCCTGGCACCTTCATCCGGCCATTGTCTCTCTCACCAGGCTTGTCGGACGCCATCCTTCTGACCCGTTGTGCTCCCAACTTGCCCTGCTCCCTCCCACCTGTGCCCTGCTTGAATGGGTGTGGGAACATGAGGTAGGCAGGTGCACTGAGATAGAGACAACTGAGGCGACACGGAGTTGCCAGCATTTAAGGAGTGTGGGGCCATTTGAAAGCACCAGAGGATTTTCAAAACGGTGTTGACGTGATTCTCCTTGCATCTCAGCAGTTTCCCTCTGCTTCCTTCACTGAAAACAGATCAAGGGGCCCTGGGACTAAAGCAGGAGACTGGGCATGGACGAAAGAAAGGAAGTATGGCTTGGACTAGGTTGAAGAGAAGTGACCAGACTTTGAATGTGTTCGAGGTGGAACAACAAACTTGTCTGACGGACATGATCCTGGACTCCTCAAGCCCTCAGGACCCTTGTGAGCTAGTTACTCTCTCTCCCATTAAGGGAGTCCATCTCCTGTGGAATCCAGTGGGGTTTACCACTGACCTGCCCCGAGAACAAAACCATAGACTCTCTCCAATTTCACAATGGTTAATTTGCAAAAGGAAATCATTCCATGAACAAACAAAAAGTCAAGCAACCCAAAAAGAGAGGACCAGAGTCTGGGACACAGATGGGCCAGGTTGCTCTGAGAGGCAGAAGATGCAGAGGAGTAAGGCACTGCCACCTCGGCCCCTCAGGGCAGGTGCAGGACAGGGCAGAGGAGAGGGAACTGTCCAAGGTAAGCACACAGAACTCTGAGGACGCTTGGCAGCAGGGCAGGGAGGAAGACAAGTCCAGTGCCCTCAGGCGCAGGTCGGCCCTGGCACTGAGCACTCCCCCGGTTAGTGCTCCCCTGGTGCTCGGAGAGAACAGGCCCACTAAGAAGAGAGTCTGCCTCATGCCACAGTGGAGCGGAGCTGTGGCTGGTGGGCATGAGTCCCCTCGGCACCGTCAAAGTGTGAGAGCAGCTTCAGATGCACCACTCACCCCAAGTCTGATAGTGTCAAGTCCCCTTTCCAGGGAGGGGTGGGGCCAGCCATCACAAAAGGAAATGCTAGTGGATGGACCACAGCTATCAGTACCACAAAGGACCCAGGACAGATGGGGGGAAGGCGGGTGGGGCCTGCAGCCTCCCAGGAGGGACATGTGTTTACAGATTTTCCATCTGCGGTAGGTGGGGTTAATTTACACAAATGGGTGGTTGGGATATAAAGAGGAAGGAGGGCAGGGGCTCTCGCCACACCTGAATATCTGGGCAGGGGGGCTGGGGTGTTGCTGCTGGCGGGGTGGGGGGCTCGGTCCTGTCTCCCCCGCTCCCTGACCAGGGCTCAAAACAGGCCCAAGTGAAGGGCCCCGGTGTGCTGGAGTCATGCCGGCCCACTGCCTCCCAGCCCTCACTGCTCCTCAGCCTGGGGACAAGATGAGAGTCCCCCCTCTTGTCAGTTGATGGCTCTGGACTGAGAAGACCCTCCTCCCTCAGCTTCTCCACTCTCAGCTGTTTTTGGCCCCAAGGCTGATGATCTCTTCCAGGTTCTTGTGAATCTTGTGCTTCTGACAAGAGGTGTTTCAGTCTAGGTGCTCAGAATCCATGATGGGGGCAGGAAGAGTCCGCTGGAGCGAGACTTCGGGAAGAAGCAGCTGTTCTTGTGCACACATCCCGGCCCAAGGTAAACTCTTCCGTCCCACAGGCCTCAATGCCCCCTCATGCCCAACTGCCCCTGAGAACACCAGAACGTCTTTAATGTCTCACACCTTCACAACCCGCCAGTGTCTCCTGGACTCCAGCTCTCACTCCAGCAACACTTTCTCCTCCCTTTCTTCACAGCGATAACGCCACCTCATCCAAGAGTTGTCCAGACTCCCTGGGCCCAATTCCTCATTTTCCATTTCTTCATAGCATGCTCACTTCACCGAAGTGCCCTCATCTAGACCAAGGCCATCTCCTGGCTAAACTCAGTGTGGATTGCCAGGCCTCAGTGTACTTGACCCCTCAGCATCATCTGACAAGTGATCACTGCGTCCTCCTTGACACCAGGGAGCCTCACTCTTGTTCCAGGACATTATCCCACTCTCATATCCCTTTCTTTCCCACCTGATGCTCATCCTCAGTCCCCTGTGTCAGCTCATCCTGTGTGCTCTGATGCTATGGTCGCACCCATGTGCAGTCTCTTCACGTACAGCCTAAGGAATAAAGACAAGGGGGTGCTGAGGAGCCTTGTCAGCTGGTGCCGATGACTGCTGTACCTGATAAAAAATGCATCCCCCTCTTCTGTTCGTGGGCCGAGGGTGGGGTGCAGGGGTACTGTCTGGGAGCAGGAGGTGACAGGTTTCCAGCTGGCTCTCCATTTCTGCTGTCACCATCTTCACCCACTTGTTCAACTCAGCCTCCTTGAGTGCCTCCTGCATGCCAGGCCCTGGAGGACAGCTGGTTTGCCTGAGATTTGGATTTCATATCTATGCCATATATCCTTCATGCTCCTTCTCAAACCAGGCATGTCCAGTGAATTTTCACTATGAGCCTCCATTCCTGGCACAAATCATAAAAAAATTACCAAGCATAGCACTATGTGCTGGTCTCTGTTTCACATGAATATAGGTGTTGGCTGATTCAATCTACAAAACACCCTCTGTGACAGATACTGTTATTATCATTTTCCAGATGAAGACAAATAAAGGCATTCTCACCCACTTTGTGAGGAATTCTTTACTGGATCCACTGAAAGAAGTTCAAACAAAATCTGCAATTAGGATGCACTCTCTGTAGATGGGAAGCCCTGGTGGTGCAGTGGTTAAGTGCTACAGCTGCTAACCAGATGGTCAGCAGTTCAAGTCCACCAGGTGCTCCTTCCAAACTCTGCAGAGCAGCTCTACTTTATCTGTAGGGTCACTATGAGTTGAAATTAACTCAAAGACAATGGGGTTTTGGGGTCAGTAGGTGGCAGTAGATGCACAGTTCATGAGGTCATGGCCAAAATTACTACCTTTGTAAACCAAATGGGAAAAGACAGGTGCCCTTTCAAAACTCATGTGTGAATCATGGTCTATCAGCATAGTTTTAAAAAGAAAAGTTCCTGGAAAGAGTGGAGAAACTGGATTCACCATCATTTCAAGACATGCACAAACGGTCATAATAACAATAAGGATGAGTGTATATTCCAGGAATGGCCTTAAGAAGAACTCCATGCCACATGTTCTTAACATGAAATCAGGAATGTAATGCTAGTTTGACAGCATCTTAAAAAAAAAAACAACAAAAAACTGGAAATAAACCTAACCAGGGCTGTAGAAGTCCTATACACAGAAAACTACCGAACACTGGTGCAGGCAAACCAAAGAGACCTATGTACAGGGAAAAACATACCATGCTCATGAATAGGTAGACTCAACACTGTGAAAATGTCAATTTCACCAAAAGCGATCTAGAAATACAGTGCAATCCAGATCTAAATACCAACAGCATTCTTTAAGGAGATGAAAGAATGAATGGTTATATGGAAAGAAAGAGGTCCCAGATAAGTAAAGCATTACTGAAGAAAAAAGAAGAAAGTAGGAGGCATAATATTACCTGACCTCAGAACCTACTATGCTGCTGTGATAGTCAAAACAGCCTGGTACTGGGACAATGACAGACATATTAACCAATGGAATAAAATCAAGAACCCAGATGTCAGTCCATCTGCCTATGGCTGCCTGATCTTTGACAAAGGCCCTAAGTGCATTAAACAGAAAAGGGGCTATCTTTTCAACAAATTGTGCTGGCAATACTAGATGTCCATCTGTAAAACAATGAATCAGGACCCATACCTCACACCATATACGGAAACAAATTCAAAATGGATCAAAGACCCAAATGCAAAACCCAAAACTATAAACCTCATGGAAGAAAAAATTAGGTCAACATTAGGGGCCCTAATAAACAGCATACAAACCATAATGAACAATATACAAACATCAGAAGATAAGCTAGATAAATGGAATATCCTAAAAACTAGACAGTTACGTTCATCAAAAGACTTCACCAGAGGAGGTGGGTCCAAGATGGTGGTGTAGGCACATGTCTTTGCTGATTCCACTAACAACAAAGAACCAGAAAATCAATAAAATGGACCAAATTGAGCATTCCAGGAGGTCTGAACACCTGAACAGGTGAAAAACTGAAAGAATGGACTAGGTGATAGGAAGGGGAGCACTACTAGCAAGCATCTGGATCAGTAAACAGAACAGGATCAAGTTAAACAAGGCAGCACCATGCCGGACATAGCAAGGCTGGACCACCCCAGGTAAAGTAAAGCTGCATGGGGCGGAGAAACTCCATGCAGGCCAGAGGAACATGGCACTGGATGGAGCAGAACTATCCCAGGTAAAGCAAATCCACACAGGCTTGGGGAACTCCATGTGGGCCACAGGACCTGGGACTGGGTACAGGATAACTTCCCCAGGTAGGGTTTGCATTAGGTTGGATCACCCTTCTTTGGAATGGGTAAAAATACGGAACTCTTCCAGTCAGTTGGTCGGGTAGCTATCTTCCAAATTTATTGGCATAGAGAAGAGTGCACTTCCAGTGCTGCATCCATTGCCGAAATTTCTCAATTGATGTTCGATGAATTCCTGGAGCATTGCTTTTTGCAGCTTCGACTTCTTCCTTCAGTACCATGAGTTCCTGATCATATGCTACCTCTTCAAATGGCTGAACATCGACCAGTTCTTTCTGATACAATGACTCTGTGTATCCTTTCCATCTTCTGTTGATGCTCCCTGAGTTGTCTAATATTTTCCCTGTAGAATCCTTCACTATTGCAACTCGAGGCTTGAATTTTTTTTCAGTTCTTTCAGCTTGAGAAATGCAAAACATGTTTTTCCCTTTTGGTTTTCTAGTTCCATCTCTGCATATGGTATTCTAATACTTTATTTTGTCTTCTCGAGCTGCCCTTTGAAATCTTCTACTCAGTTCTTTTGCCCCGTCATTCCTTCCTTTTGCTTTAGCTGCTCAATGTTCGATAGCAAATTTCAGAGTCTCTCTGACATTCAATTTGGTCTTTTTTTCTTTCCTGTCTTTTTGATAATATCTTGCTTTCTTTATGGATGATGTCTTTCATGCCATTCCACTGTTCTTCTGGTGTTTGGTTATTAGTATTCAACACATCAAGTCTGTTCTTGAGATGGTCTGTAAACTCAGGTGGGATATACTCAAGGTCCTACTTTGGCTCTTGTGGCCTTGTTCTAATTTTATTTAGTTTCAATTTGAACTTGCATATGAGCAATTGGTGGTCTGTGCTGCAGTCATTCCTTGATCTTGTTCTGACTGCTAATATGGAGTTTTGCATTGTCTGTTTCCGCAGATGTATTTGATTCGATTGCTGTGTAGTCCTAGGGTCACCATGAGTCGGATCCGACTCAACGGCACTTGGCTTGGCTGGCTGGCTGTGTAGTCCATGTGTATAGTCGCCACTTGTGTTGGTGATAAAAAGTGTTTACAATGAACATTCATTGCTCTTACAAAGTTCTACCATGCAATCTCCAGCATCACTTCTCTCATCATGGCCATATTTTCCAACTACTGATCCTTCTTCTTTGTTTCCAACTCTTCACCCACTTTCCTGTCGGTTTTTGATACTGTGGGGTCTTGTATGTTGCTGTGATGCTGGAAGCTATGCCACTGGTGTTTAGGTACCAGCAGAGTCACCCATGATGGATAGATTTTAGCTGAGCTTCTAGATTAAGACAGACCAGGAAGATGACCTGGGAGTCTCCTTCTGAAAAGAATTAGCCAGAGAAAATCTTATGAATATCAGAGGAACATTGTCAGATACAGTACTGGAAAATGAGCCCCCTAGGTTGGAAGGCACTGGGAAAATGACTGGGGAAGAGCTGTCTCCTCAAAGTAGAGTTGCTCTTAAGGACATGGGTGAAGTAAAGCCTTTGGGATCTTCATTTATTGATGTGACACAACCCAAATTGAGAAGAAACAGCTGCAAATATCCATTAATAATCAGAACACAGAATGTATGAAATATGAATCTAGGAAAATTGGAAATTGTAAAAAATGAAATAGGGTGTATAAACTTGTTTATCCTAGGCATTAGTGAGCTCAAATGGACCAGTATTGGTAATTTTGAACCAGACAATCTTATGATCTGCTATACTGGGAACAAAAACTTGAAGAGATAAGATGTGTTCATAGTCAAAAAGAACATTTCAAGCTCTGTCCTGAGGTACAATGCTGTCAGTCATAGGATAACATCCATACTCCTATAAGGAAGGCCTGTTAATATGACTATTATTTGAATTTTCATACCACTAATACAAAGATGAAGAAATTCAAGATTTTTACCAGCCTGATATTGATCCAAAATGTAAGCAGGATGCTTAAGCTTAGCTGTCTTTAGAGGACTCTCCTTATCTTGAGTTTTACTAAATTTGATTATAATATGCCTCAGTGTCTTTCTTTTGGGATTTATCTTGTGTTGGGTTTCATGAGCATCTTGAATGGATATCTTCTCATCTTTCATGATCTCAGGGAATTTTTCCATCAGCGGGTCTTCTGCAATTCTTTCTGTATTTTCTGTTATCCCCTCTTGTTCTGGTATTCCAGTCATTTGTAAATTATTCCTCTTGCTAGAATCCCACATAACTCTTAATGATTCTTCATTTTTTTCAATCTTTTATCTGATTGTTTCCTCATGTATGCTAGTGTCAGTTACTTTGTCTTCAGTTCTGCATTCCACTTCCTTTATCCTGCTCCTTTGGCTTTCTATTGAGTTGTCTAGTTCTCTAATCATCAATCTGTTGAATTTTGGATTGTTGCTGCTCAAGCATTTCTTTCAGCTTGTATAATTTTTCATTGTATTCTCCTTCACTTTGCCTAATCTCTTTCCTGACTTCTTGCATAGCTGTCTATCATTCTTTTGTGTTCTACTACTAATAATTGCAGAAATTCTTCTCTATCTGGGAAATTTATTAGTTCTTCATTTTGAGAGTTTTCAGAAGGTGTGGTAGTCTGCTTCTTAAAATGTTTAGAAATTGATTGCTGTCTCTGAGCCATATTCAAGGTATTCCAGAGTATAGAAAAGGATGGAATACTCCCAAATTCATTCTATGAAGCCACTATAACCCTGATACCCAAACCAGGAAAAGACAGTACAAAAAAGCATAATCACAAACCACTATCCCTCATGAACTTAGATGCAAAAATCCTCAACAAAATTCTAGCCAATAGAATTCAATGACAAATCAAAAAATAGTTCACCACAATAAAGTAGGATTCGTACTAGGGATTCAGGGAGGGTTCAGCATTAGAAAAACAACATAATCAGCCACATAAATAAAAGACTAGAACCATCTAATAGTATCCATTGATGCAGATAAGGCATTTGACAAAGTCCAACACCCATTCGTGTTAAAAACTCCCAGCAAAATAGGAATAGAAGGGAAGTTACTCAACATAATAAGGGGTTTCTATGCAAGGCCAACAGCGAACACCATCCTGAATAGAGACAGACCAAGAATTCCCCCTGAGAATGGGAACCAAACAAGGAGGCCCACTGCCACCACTTTTATTCAACATTGTTCTGGAGGTCCTAGCCAGAACGATCAGACAAGATAAAGAAATAAAGCACATCTGCATCAGTAAAGAAGAAGTATAAGTATCTGTATTTCCAGCTGATGTGATCTTATACACAGAAAACCCTAAAGAATCCATAAATATACTACTGGAATGAATAGAAGTGTTCAGCAAAGTATTAGGCTATAAGATAAACATAAATAACTCAGTAGGATTCCTTTACACCAAGAAAGAGACCATCAAGGAAGAAATCATCAACTCAATACCATTTACAATGACCCCAGGAAGATAAAATCCCTAAGAATAAACCCCACTGCTTGGAATATATCCTACAGAAGGGCTATCACACAAACAGATACATGTTTGTGTGATCACAAACATATATGTTTATAGCAGCACTGTCCACAATAGCAAAAAGATGGAATCAACCTAGGTGCCCATCAACAGATGAGTGGATAAACAAGCCATAGTGTGTGTGTGTCTGTGTGTGTGTGTGTGTGTACACAATGGAATACTATGCAATGATAACAATGATGATTTTAGGAAACATCTCACAACCTGGAATCAACTGGAAGACACTATGCTGAGTGAAATCAGTTAGGTGCAAAAAAAACAAATATTGTATGAGACCACTATTATAAGGACTTAAGAAAAGACTTATGCACAGAAGAAAATACACTGATGGCTACAAGGGTGTGGAGGGAGGGAGAGGGTTATTCATAGATCAGTCAACAGGAATTCTGTTAGGTGAAACGAGTGATAGTACGCAGTAGAAAACAGGTCAGCATAACTGGACTACACCATAAGCTAAAAGGTTTTCTAAATTCAACTCAACATTTCAAAGGACAGAGTAGCAGGGACAGGGGTCTGGGGACCATGTTTTCAGGGGACATCAAAGTCAATTGGCATAACCAGTCTTTTTCTAAGACAGTCTTCAGCACCCCATATTGGTGAGTGGCATCTGTGTCCTTAAAAGCCAGAAAGCTGCCATCTGAGGAACATCAGTTAGTCCCAACCCACCTGGACCAGATGACAACTGAGAAAATCAAAGACACAAGTTAAAATGAGCCCAGGAGACAGAAAGATGCATATGATTAGAAGACTACATCAGGGTGAGACTAGAAGAACTAGATAGTGCCTGGCTGCCACCAAAGACCACCCTGATAGGGGACACAATGTAGAATCTCTGATGTAGCACGAGAAAAAGAAGTGAACAGACCAAGAACTCTATTAAAAGACCAGAACTGATGGTCCGACAACCTGGAGGGCCCCCTAAGAACACGGCTCTTGGACTTGCTGCTAGCCCAGAGCTGAGACCAGTCCTGAAGCCAACACTTGAGACAAAAAGTGGACTGGACTTGAGGACACAAAGTGATGTATGTGGTATGTGTACTTTGTGGTTTAATATATACACAAGGTTCTCCTACTGGTTTCTTTCCAGAGGAGAGAAGAGAGGGTGGAGAGGAGGGGACAAGTGTTGGCAGAGTGGATACTAGAAGTAAGAGCAGTAAAGAAGAGTGCGCTGTCACAGGGTGAGGAGAGTAGATGCAATTGTAAAGAGGTGGGTATTTGTGGTTTTATACGGAAAACTGACTTGGATTGTAAACTTCCACTTAATTACAATAAAAAGAAACCTGTGATGTCCAGATGACACACAACCTCGCTTACTTAAAGTGACAAGGATTTGAAGCACTTATTGGTGAACATCAAAGACCACAGCCTTCAGTAAGGATTACACCTGAACATACAGAAAACAAGAATCCTCACAATTGGACCAATAAGGTACATCATGATACAAAAAACTGACGTTGTCAAGGACATTTTTTGGATTCACAATCAACACCCATGGAAGGAAGCAGCAGTCAAGAAATCAAAGGACACATTGCACTGAAAGTCTGCAGAAAAAGATCTCTTTAACGTGTTAAAAAGGAAAGATGTCACCTTGAACACTAAAGTGTGCCTGACTCAAAGCATAGTGTTTTAAATTTCTTCATAGGCATGGGCAAGCTGGGAAATGAGTAAGGGAGAACAAAGAATAAAAGACACCTTTGAATTATGGTGTTGGCAAAGAATACTGAATGTACCATGAACTGCCAAAAGAATGAGCAAATCTGTATGGGAAGTAGTAACAGCCAGAATGCTCCTCAGCAGTGAGGATGGCCAGACTTGGCGTCACATAATTTGGATATTATCGGGAGTGATTAGTCCCTGGAGAAAGACATGAAGCTTGGTAAAGCAGAATGTCAGCAAAAATGAGGAAGGCCCTCAGTGGTATAGACTAACACAGTAGCCGTAACAGTGGGATCAAGCATAACAAGGATTGTGAGGATGGCACAAGACCCAGCAGGGTTTCACTCTGTTGTCAATAGTGTTGCTGTGAGTCAGATATGAATCAAGGTCACCCAACAACAGCAACAGTGATGGCTAATGATTGTGAGCATCTTCTCAAGTTGTTTGTTGCCCCCTGAATGTCCTCTTCGGTCAAGTGTCTGTTCATGTCCTTTGCTCATTTTTGATGGGATTGTTTATCCCTTTTGTTGTTGAGTTGTTGACGGTTTCTATATATTTTAAAGATCAGGCTCTTTTCAAATATATCCTTGTCAAAGATTTGTTCCCATTCTGTATGTCATACATTTACTCTCTTAGTAAAGATTTTTCTTTTTTTTCTTTAATTTTACTGTACTTCACATGAAAGTTTACAGAACAAACTAGCTTCTCATTAAACAGCACAAGTGTTGTTTTACGACATCAGTTAACAACACCACAACGTATCAACATTCTCCCTTCTCAACCTTGAGTGCCCCATTGCCAGCTTCCTGTCCCTCCTGCCCTCTAGTCCTTGGCCCTGGGCTGGTGTGCCCCTTTTGTCTTGTTTTGCTTTATGAGCCTGTCTCATCTTTGGCTGAAGGATGAACCTCAGAAGTGAATTCATTAGAGCTGAAATGGTATCCAAGGGTCATAGTCTCAGGGTTTGCCACTGTCTGTCGGGTCAGCAAGTCTGATCATTTTTTTGTGAGTTAGAATTTTGTTCTACACAAAGTGGGAGGCCTCACACTACATGACTTTATAATCTATTCCGCTGCCACAATAGTCAAAACAGCCCAATAGTGGTACTACAACAGATGCATAGACCAATGGAACATAACTAAGAATTTAGACATAAAATCATACACATATGAGCAGCTGATATTTGACAAAGGCCCAAAGTCCATAAATTGGGAAGAATCTCTTTAACAAATGGTGTTGGCATAACTGGATATCTATCCACAGAAAAATGAAATAAGATCCATATTTCACATCATGCACAAAAATTAATTCAAAATAGATCAAAAAATAAATATACAATGATAAAGACCATGGGAAAAAGATAGGGAAAATGCTGGGAGCCCTAATACCTGGCTTCAACAGAATACAAAACATTACTAACAATGTACAGACATCAGATGAGAAAACAGACAACTGGAAATTCTAAAAATAAAACACATAGGCTCATCCAAAGACTTCACCGAAAGAGTACAAAGACAACCTACAGACTGCGGGGAAAAACGGCAATGAAAAATCTGATCAGTGTCTAATCTCTAAAATCTACAAGATACTGCAAAACCTCAACAACAAAAAGACAAATAACCCAATTTAAAAAGGGGCAAAAAGGATATGAACAGGCACTTCTCCAAAGACCTTCAGACAGCTAACAGATACATGAAGAAATGCATATGACCATTAGCCATTAAAGAAATCCAAATAAAATCCACAGCGAGGTTTTACCTCACCCAATAAGACTGGCATTAATCCAAAAAAACACAAAATAATAAATGTTGGAGAGGCTGTGGAGAGACTGGAACAGTTATACACTGTGGAACTGTAAAATGGCACAACCACTGTGGAAATGGATTTGGTGCTTTCCTAGAAAGCTAGAACTAGAAATACCACACAATCCAGCAATCCCACTTCTTGGAATATATCCTAGAGAAATAAGAGCTGCCACACAAATAGATACATGCACACTAACGTTCATCACAGCACTGTCCATGATAACAAAAATGAGGAATCAACCTAGATGCCCAACAACAGACGAATGGATAAACTATGGTATATTCACACAATGTAATATTATGCAACGATAAAGAATAATGATGAATTTGAGAACTGTCTCACAACACGGAGGAATCTGGACTGTGTTATGCTGAGTGAAATTAGTCAGTCTCACAAAGACAAATATTGTATGAGACAGCTATCATAAGGACTCAAGAACAGGTTTAAACACAGGAGAAAACAGTCTTCAAGGGTTATGAGGATGACGAGGGAGGGGGAAGGATATTTACTTTTGATAGAAAGAGAGAGAATTTTCTTCTACGTTTTCCTCCAGCTCTGTCCAGGATCCTCTAATGTGATCCCTCTCAGAGCAGTGAGTGGTAGTAGGATGGCACTGTCTACATGGACTGAATTCATTGTGGTGGGGGCTGTGATAGTTGTAGTTCATTAGTCCTTTCGACTAATCTTTCCCTTGTGCCCTTCCTTTTCTTCATTTTCCCTTGTTCACCAAGCAGTAAGACCAGTGGAGACTGCTCACAGGCTTTTAGATCCCCTAAAGCTATTCAGCAAAGTAGACTGTGAAACATTTTCTTTATAAACTATGTTATACCAGTTGAGTTTGATGTTCATCTAGACCATGGTTCCTACAGCTGTCGGCCCACTAATTTGGCCCCTCATGGAGTTTGGATGTGTCTCTGGAGCTTCCATGACTTGGCTTGTACATCTTGTACTGCCTTGCCCTTCACCAAAGTTACCACTATCTATTGTCTATTAAATGTTTTTTCTATCCATACCCCTCACTTTCCTCATAAACATCAAAGGTTGTTTCTTTTGTGTGCCAACTTTTGCATGAGTTTTTATTGTAGTGGTCACACAGATTGTTTGGCCTTTTATAACTTATTTCACACAGCATAGTGTCCTCCAGATTCATCCATGTTGTGAGATGTGTCACAGATTCATCGTTGTTCCTACAATTGCCCAGTACTCCGTTATGTGCATGTACTATAGTTTGTCCATTCATCTGTTGATGGCAATCTAGGTTGTTACCATCTTTTTGCTATTGTTAACAATGTTGCAGTGAGTCTGGGTGTACATACGTCTATTCATGTGACAGCTCTTATTTCTCTAGGATATATCCCTAGGAGTGAGATTACTGGATCGTATGGTATTTCTCTTCCTAGCCTCCTAAGGAAGCACCATATCATTTTCCAAACTGGTTGCACCATTTTGCATTCTCACCAGCAATGCATAAGAGTTCCAATCTCCCCACAGCCTTTCCAACATCTGTTACTTTCAGATTTTATTTATGCCAGTAATGCCATGCTGAGATAGTGTCTTACTGTGGTTTGGGTTTGCATTTCTCTAATGGAAACCCTGATGGTGCAGTAGTTAAGCGCTACAACTGCTAACCAACAGGTCTGCAGTTAAAATCCTGCAGACACTCCCTGGAAACTCTATGAAGCATTTCAGATCTGTCCCATAGGGTCACTATGAGTTGGAATCAACTAGAAGGGAGTGGGTATTGGCTAGTGATTGCGAGCATTTCCTCACGTTTATTACCTGCTTGAATGAAGTCTATGTTGGTCAAATGTTCATTTCTTTTGCCCACTATTTAATTGGATTCTTTGTTGTTTTGTTGTGGTGGTGGTGGATTTTCCTCTGGATTTCAGAAGTTAGACCTTCGTCAGATTTCTAATAGCCATTTTTTCCCCCAGTCTGTAGGTTCTCTTTTTATTCTTTTGGTGAAGTCTTTTGATCAGCATAGTGTTTTTAGAAAATCCCAGTTATCTAGCTTATCTTTTAGAGTTTGTATGTTGTTAGTCATGGTTTGTATCTTGTTAATACCATTTATTAGGGCTGCTAGTGTTGAACCTAGTTTTTCTTTGTGATCTTCATGGTATTTGGTCTTATATTTAGATCTTTCATCCATTTTGAATTAGTTTTTGTATATGGCATGACGTATGGGTCCCATCTCATTTTTTTCAGATGCACATCCAGTTTTGCCAGCATCATTTGTTAAAAAAGACTGTCTTTCCCCCACTGATTGGGCCCTTGTTGAAGATCAATGACTGTAGCTGGATGGAATTACATCTAGGTTCTCAATTCTGTTCCATTGGCCAATGTATCTGTTGTACCAGTAACAGGTTGTTCTGACTACCATAGCTGTATAATAGGTTCTGAGGTCAGGTAACATGTGTCTTCCTACTTTTTATTCTTCAGTCGTGCTTTCCTTTCCATATAAAGTTAATGATTAGTTATTCCATCTGTTTAGAGAATGTTGTTGGTATTTGGATCAGGATTGCGCTGTATTTGCAAATTGCTCTGGGTAGACTTGACATTTTCACAATGTTGGGTCTACCCATCTGTAATCATGGTTTTTCCATTTACATGTTTTTTTCAGGGGGGGGTAGTTCCTGCAGTAGTGTTTCATAGTTTTCTTTGTATGAATCTGTTACATTCTTGGTTAGATTTATTCCAAAGTTTTCACGAGTTATTCTAAATGTTAATGTTTTCCTGATTTGCTATTTGTTCTTCTCTTTATTGGTGTATAGGAATCCAACTGATTTTTGTAGGCTTATCTTGTATCCTGCTAATCTACCAAATCTTGTTACTAGTTCCAGTAGTTTTCTGATGGAATTTTTCAGGTTGCCTGTGTATAGGTTGCCATGAGTTGGATCCAACTCGACGGCAGTTGGTACTTGGCTATGTATAGTACCATATTATCACCAACAGGGCAGTTTTACTTCTTCAATACCAATTTAAAACCCAAAAACCCACTGCTGTCGAGTTGATTCTGACTCATAGCAATGCTATAGAACAGAGTAGAACTACCTCATAGAGTTTCCAAGGAGTCCCTGGCAGATTTGAACTGTTGACCTTTTGGTTAGCAACTGTAGCACTTAACCACTATGCCACCAGGGTTTCCATTTCCAATTTGCCAAGCCAAGTGTCGTCGAGTCGGATCCGACTAGACGCCCTTCATTTCTTTTTCTTGTCTCATTGTTCTAGCTAGGACTTCCAGCACAGTGTTAAATGGGAGTGATGAGAAAGGGCATCCTTGTCTTGTTCCTCTTCTCATGGGAATGTTTTCAGCCTTCTGTATTACAAATGATGTTGGCTGTTTGTTTTGTATGGATACTTAGTCATCTAGTACTGCTGTAACAGAAGTACCACAAGTGGATAGCTTTAAGAAATTTTTATTCTGTTACAGTCCAGTGGGCTACAAGCTCTGATTCAGGACATCAGCCTTGCTTTCTCTGTGGGCTCTAGATGGAGGTCCTTAGCCCATCTTCCCCTGGACTGGGAACTTCTGAGGCACAGGCACCCTGGGTCATTTCCACAGGACACAATCTGCTGCTGGCACTGCTTCTTGGTGATATGAGGTCCCCAACTGTCTGCTTGCTTCCCTTTCCTTTGTATCCAAAAAGACTGCCTGAAGACACAATATTCTTTTTTTATTATTATTTAACATGACTGAGTGAAAATGTACATTCATGTATAAATTTACATGCCCACCTATATGCAGCTTCCACTGCTCTCCCTGTCCGGTGACTGCACACTATTCCTCTCTGCTCCGTACATGTCTCATCCTTCCAACAGTCTTCTTTCCTCTCCTCTCCACCCACTCTCCTTCCTCCAGCCAGAGGTCAGCAGGATGATATCCTATAGATGTATAGAACCATAAAGTGCTTCCAATATATGGTCACTCTGCATTGCCAAGTCCAATACATTCCTGTCCAAAGAGTGGATCTTTGTTATAATTTATGGGAAAGGGCAGCATCAGGGCCAGGGGCCTTACTCTCAGAAGAACCCCAAAACTGCTGGACCATCAATTGAGGTCTTTTAGTGGAGATCTCATGATGCACCCCTTTTTATTTTTGTGTTGCCAGTGAGACTCCTCTCTGTGAGCTCCATCGTGGCTATCACTGGTGGTGGCCAGGCACCATCCAGTTCTTCCGGTCCCAAGTCAATGTAGGCACCCACTCTTGTGGGTCTCCCTGTCTTCTCGGTTGTCTTTACCTCATGTCATTTTGGTCCTCGGTGAGCATCCGTTCCTGCTGAGTTGGGACCATTTGCTGAAGACATAATACATTCTTACACATTTAGCCCTGCCCCACCAACACAGCTGCCGCCCATACTTATTAACATCATAGAGACAGGCCTTACAGCATATTGGAACATTATACAATACTGGGAATCATGGCCTAGCCAAATTGCTACCCACATTTTTGAGGGGACACAATTCAATCCATGACCCAGAAAAGCCAGTGCCATCACAGATACCCTTTATTATGTTGAGATATTACCTATTGTATTGAGCCTTTTTATGAGGAATGAATGTTGGACTTTATTGAAAGCCTTTTCTATGTCAATTGAGATGATCATGTGATTCTTTTATTTGAGTGGTGGATTATATTGACTGATTTTTTTAAATGTTGAACCATCCTTGCATATGTGGCATGAATCCTATTTGGTCATGGTGTATTATTAATAACAACATTATTGTTATGGTATAATACTGACTTCTGCTGGCTAGAATTTTTTTAAGAATTTTCACATCGATATTCATGAGAGATACTGGTCCCCAGTTTTCTTTTTTGTTTGTAGTATCTCTGCCTGGTTTTGCTACCAGGGTTATGCTGGCTTCCTAGGATGAATTTGGAAGTATCCCTTTCTTATGTTCTGAAATAGCTTGAGTAGTATTGGTGGTAAGCTCTTTGAATGTTTTGTTTAGTAGAATTCTCCAGTGAAGCCATCTGAGTCAGGGTTTTATTTGTTGTTGGGAGTTTTTTGTTGTTGTTTGGTTATTTTAAATTATCTTTTCAATCTCTTCTCTTGCTATAGATCTGTTCACATTTTCAAAATCATCTTGTGTTAGTTTGGATAAGTAATGTGTGTCTATAAATTAGTCCATTTCCTCAGATGTGTTAGAGTCGAGTTTTTCATAATACTGTGTTATGATCCTTTTTATTTCAGTTGGATATGTTGTGATGCCCACATTTCATTTCTTATTTGTGTTATCTACATCCTCTCTTGTTTTTCCCTAGTCAGTTTGGCCAGTGATGTGTCAATTTTGTTGATCATTTCAAAGAACCAACTTTTGGTTTTGTTAAGTCTTTCTACTCACCATTTCATTTATTTCTGCTCTGATCTTTCTTCTGATGACTGTGGGCTTTTTTGTGTGTGGTTCTCTATTCAATTTGTGTGTTTTGATTCTGTCCGTTCCTTGATTTTTGTTAATGTGTGCATTTATTGTTATAAATTGACCTCTGAGCACTGCTTTCACTGTGTCCCATAATTTTTGGTACAATGTGCTTCCATTCTCATTTGATTATAGGACTGTTTTGATTCCATCTTTGATTACCCATTGGTTTTTAAACAGGTTGTTATTCACCCTGAGCTCTAGGGTTGCTATGAGTCAGACCCAACTCAATGGCAGTGGGTATTTAGCTTCCATGTAATTTTTTTAATAACTTGCTCTTTTGTTAATTTCTTCTTTGATGGTGTTCTGGTCAGAGAAGATACTTTTTCTTATCTCAATGTTTTGGATTTTTTTTGAAGGTTACGTTGTGGCTTAAGATGTGGCCTATTCTGGAGAATGTCCTATGTCTGCAGGAAAAGAATGTTTGCTTTGCAGATGTTGGGTGGAGTGCTCTATACATGTCTATGAGTTGAAGTTGGCTGATTATGACCTTTAGATCTTGTGTGTTTTGCTGAGTTTCTCTCTAGACATTCTGTACTTTACAGAGAGTGGTGTGTTGAAGTCTCCTACCACTATTGTGGAACCTTCCTTTTTTTTTGCAGTGCTGGCAGAGTTTGCTTTATGCATTTTGGAGCCCTGTCATTTGGTGCATACCAGGTCTGACAGTTAAGTCCACAAACCTAGTTGTTCTAAGTGCTACATACCTCATGGCTAAATATCACCATGGTCACTTTCAAAGTACTCCCCTTGGGAAGCTATGGACCAATGCCAGTGCCTAGTCCACCCTTCAAAGCCATTTTAGAACTCTTTCTGGAATGGCCAGTGTGCATGGTGACACAGTAGCAAGTACATGAACTTAATTGTATAGTTGTCTAGGGGGCAGCTTTTAGCCAGTAAACACATAACTATATTGGAACACTCTCCCTATTCATCTGATGTGGTCCCCAGTGACTTCCAATGACTTTTTGTCTTTACCTGAAGATAAAGAAAATGCTGAAAGGAAGAGATTTTGATGACACTCAGGACAGCAAGAGTAATTCAACGACAGCGCCAATGGCCATTCCAGAAAAAGAGTTCCAAAATGGCTCTGAAGAGTGGATTAGGCGTTGGCATCAGTGCACAGCTTCCCAAGGGGAGTATTTCAAAGGTGACCATAGTGATACTGAGCAATGAGTTATGTAGCACTTTTTCTAGGGTGAGTTTGCAAACTTAATTGGCAGTTCTTGTATGTCAGTGATGTCAAGTTGGTTGATTGTGGTGCTTAGATCTGTGTCTTTATTGAGCTTCTTTCTGGATCTTCTGTCCTTCACTGAAAGTGGTGTGTTGAAATCTCCTACTGTTACTGTGGAGCTATTCCTCTTTTTAATGCTGTTAGAGAGTTCATTTTATGTATTTAAGAAGTCTGTCATTGGGTAGGAAATATTTAATATGGTTATGCTTTCCTGCAGTATTGATTCTTGAATCATTATATAATGTCTTTCCTTATCGTGATGGATTCTGCTTTAAAAGTCTATTTTATCGGAAATTAATATTGTCACTTCTGCTCTTTTTTGAATGTCATTTATTTGAGTTTTTGTTTGAGTCTTTAAGTCTAAGGTGCGTCTCTTGTAGGCAGCATACAGGCAGATCATGCTTTCTTATCTGTTCTGCTACTGTCTATTGGTTCATTTTATCCATTTACATACAGCATAATTATTGAGAGGTATGAGTTTAGTGCTGTCATTTTGATGCCTTTTTTTGTGCATTCTTGACAATTTGTTTCACCTAATTTTCTGTGCTCAAATGTTTCTCTTTGTTTTCTTTCCATTTTTTCATCGTTGTTGGTTTTGTTATCTGCTGAGACCTTGTATGTTTCTGGCTCTTTATTTTGATGTGTAGAACTGTCAGTGTCCTTTGTGGTTATCTTAATAATTACTGCCACTTTTTCTAAATGTAAATCCATCTTAAATTTTTTTGCATCATCTGGATTTCTTCCTCTCTACATGAAAAAATCTATGACTACATTCTTGGTCCATCTTTTGTTATACTATTTTCATCTTTTCAATAATGACAGCCTGTAATATGCAGATGACACACCTGGCTTGCTGAAGACCAGCACATACTGATAAAAAATAAAAGACTACAGCCTTCAGTATAGATTACACTTCAACATAAACAAATATCCTCATAACTGGAGCAATACGCAACATCATAATAAATGAAGAAAACATTGAGGCTGTCAAGGATTTTGTTTTACTTGGATCCACAATCAATGTCCATAGAAACAGCAGTCAAGAAATCAAACAACGTATTCCAACTCGATGGAACTTGGCACTTGGCTATTCCACTGGGCAAAACTTGTTCAGGAGACCTCTTCGAAGTGTTCACAAGCCCAGATGTTACCTTGAGGACTAAAGTGAGCCTGACCCAAGCCATGATATTTTCAACTGCTTCATATGCATGCAAAAGCTGGACAGTGAATGAGGAAAGCTGAAGGAGAATTGTTATTATGGGCAACACGGCCACAGCTGGGGCTGTGGGCAACTCAGCCACGGTTAGGGCAAATACTGTGGCCTGGGTGCGGGGCTTGTGAGTCTGGAATGAATGAATGCGAACCAGCTGCAAACAGCTGGAACGTATGACATCAGACCCTCGCAAACGATGGGTCTGGTCTGCTGAGTGTGACCTCGTTACCTGTGCCCAGGCCTAAGTGCTTTACCTCCCAGAGAGGTGAATTTACCTGATGCTAGTCAGGAAGATGCACATTTACTTTGTGGGGAACTATCCACGCCCTATTCAAATTCATGCCTGCTTTACTGTGTACACCTGTTTTGCTCACTGAATAAAAGGGAGCTCCCTGATGCCTAAGAACTGTTGCCGGGGGGTCAGAGATACCAGGTTCCCTTGTCACCACCACCGTTTCTTGTGTGGCATTCTTCATCGGCACCAATCCACAGGCAACACAGACCTGTGGAACTCAACAGTTATCTTTGAATTATGGTGTTGGAGAACAACCTCGAACATACTATGTCACGGATTGAACTGTGTGTAACAACTTGGCTGGGCCATGATTCCCAGTATTTCGTGGTTGCCCTCCATTTTGTGATTTTCCTCTGCTGTAAATCCTCATCTCTGCCTGTGGTTAAGGCTGGATTATGTTGAAGAGGATTAGGGTGGGACTGTAACACCCTGCCTAAGGTCACCTCCCTGCTCCAGTGTAAAGGGAGTTTCCTTGCAGTGCAGCCTGTGCCATCTTTTATCCCACAAGAGATAAAAGGGAAGCAAGCCGAGAGTGAAGACCTCTTACCATCAAGAAAGCAGCACCAAGAGCAGCGCACATCCTTCAGACCTGAGGTTCCTGCACTGAGATGCTCTCAGGCCAAAGAGAGGCATGACAAGGACCCTCTTCCAGAGCCCACAGAAAAAGAAAGCCTTCTCCTGGAGCTGACACCCTGAATTCAGACTCATAGCCTACTGGGCTGTACTGGAGTAAACTTCTCTTTATAAATCCATCCACTCTTGGTATTTCTGTTAAGAGTAGTACCAGATAACCAAGACAGAATTGGGTACTGAAAGAGTGGGGTGCTGCTGTAACAGGTATCTAACATGTAGAAGTGGTTTTGAAACTATAAATGGATGAAAGACTCAGAAGAAACAGAGCAGAACTGTTAACACTGAAAAATGTGCAGATGGTGGAAAACAAGCAGCAGAGGACCAGCAGTGGCAGATAGGCAGCAGTAGAACCAGACTGGTATGAGGGCACACTGGAGCCAAACCAAAGTTAGAGTGCTCAGTGTTTGTGTACAGGAGGCTCCCTGGTGGAGTGGTGTAACTCCAGGCACTTAAATCAGTGGAGCTAGGCTTCATGATCCTTGGAGCCAGAGAGCTGAGTGCCTACGTGCAGGAGCCTTCCTGGTAGAGATACAGAGGTTTGGAACACTTGTCCTTGCAGGGCAGATGCAGGCCTGAGGCCCAAGCCACGAGGCTACAGGGAGCAAAAGTAGCATGAGAAGCTGAGCTTTCTGTCTCAAAAGATATGGCCATGATCTCTGGGGCTTCATAGGGAGGAGCCAAGGGCCCTGATGTTTACAATGGTTCCCCTTTAGTCAAGGGTTCAGAGTTGCTGTCCCAGTGGCCCTGGACGGCAGAGCTGTAGCACAGGGTGGAGGGGTCTTCACTCAGAATCTGGAGAGTATGGCCAATACCTAGAGTCTGGATGGCAGGGCCATTGTGTAAAACGTCTCAGAGAATGGAGGATTGCTTTCAAGCCTTGAGGGCTGATGTAATATGATTTTTAGGGAACAAACAGTGGAATGTCATGGATTGAATTTGTGTTCCCCCCAAAATGTATATGGAAATGTGCATGGCAGTTTGGCTGGGCCATGATTCCCTGTATTATGTGCGGTTCCCATATTCTGTAAACCCTGCCTCTGTGATATTAATGAGGGAGGATGTGTGGCAGTTATGTGGGCAGGACAGAACTAAGTGTGTAAGACTGTGTTATACCTTGAGGCAGTCACTTGAGATATAAAGAAGCTAGGAGAGTGATTTGGGGACCTCATACCATCAAGAAAGCAGTGCCAGAAGCTGAGCATGTCCTTTGGAAATGACCAGGTCCCTCTGTCTCAGAAGTTTCCAGGCCAGAGGAAGACTGACAACAAGGACCTTCCTCAAGAGCCAGCAGAGAAAGCCTTCCCGTGGGGCTGACAGCCTGATTTTGGACTTTTAGCCTACTGGACTGTGATAAAAGTGTCTCTTTTAAAAGCCATCCATATTTGGTATTTCTGTTAAAGCAGCAATAATTAGACAGTGTTTCTTTATTATTATTTAATCTGCTTTTTCCTTACATATGTTGGTTTCAAGTGTTTTACCTTCAGTCTCACTAATTCTGGCTTCCATTGTCTCAATTCTGCTCATTTGAGTTTCTATTGAGTTGTCCAATTCTGTAATTACTAACCTTCTGAATCTGAATGCTGTTTCTGCCTTCTTGCAGCTTGTTCAATTTGTCATTATGCTCTGCTTTTTTGCTTGATCTCCTTCCTGACTACCTCAAGAATTTTAAATAGTAATTTTTTTGCATTTTACCTCTGCTAATTCAAGAAAGTTCACTGAATTTGGAAAATTTATTGATTCTCCATTTTAGCAGCTTTCTGAAGCCATTGTGGTCTGCCTCTTTATGTGATTTGATAGTGACTGTTGTCTCCAAACCATCAGTAAGTTGTTCTTACATATTTTATGTTTGCTTACTGTGTTCTAGCTTCTTGTTTTGTTCTGAAATACCAAAATAGGTTGGTCATGGGAGCTAGTTTGATTATTGGCAACTTTGAGGCTCTAACTTCCTGTCACCAGACGGTTAGAGCTGTTACTAGGCAGCTGAAACCAGGGGTACATTTACTTTTATTGTAGGATTCAGCTCCAGTGTCCAGGTAGTCAGTCATCAGGTTATGTGGTACAGGCTCTAACTTACAGCCCTAGATGGGCAGAGCCAGTTGGTGTTGGCAGTTATCTGGCTGCGTGTGTTGAAGGCAGCACGGGGCTGACAGCCATCAGTGAGTGTCTGTGAGGAAAGTGTGTCCCCTTATGCCCGTGCCTAGACAAAGCAACCACTTTTGCCCTGAGTTCCCAGCTTAGGGGAACTGGCAGATTATTTTATTTCTCCCCCTTGTTTCTTAAATCAACCCCTCTCTGAGTTTATAATGCCTTAGGACATGTATAAGGAGTCCTACTTCTGTCCCAGATAATGGTATCAGTCTATGGAGCCGGAGGGGCACAGTGCAGAGAAGTGTTGAGAAAACAGAGAGACTTATCCTGAAAGAAAGGTTTAGATACTCCCACAGTAGATTAGATACAGTCTACCTAGCTTTTGAGGATAAAAATGTCATTTTCCCATGATTCTGGAGGTGTGAGTAGGTTCTCCACCACTCTATCTCTCCTGCTGAGGAAGATGTTTTCCAAAAGTCACTGCTCTGCTCTCCAAGCTCAGTGCTGAAGACCTACCTTCAGGGTACTGATTCCTGTTGGGTCAGGTCTGGGCAGTCCTAGGTACTTCTGAACCTCTTCACCTTCCCTGATGCTCAGTCCAATTTCTTGACTTTCCCTTTGATGTTCAGCTCCTAGAATGCCAAATATAATGCTTTGGGAGGAGGGGTTGTTGTCAAGGGGATCAGAATAAGTGCCCAGCTACTCCACCATCTTAGCCCCATCTCCATAGTTTCATTTTCTTCTGCTTTCTTGATAGTCATCTCTTATATCCAAAATTTGAAAATTTCACTTCTTTAATTTTATTTTGTTATTGTTGAGAATATACACAGCAAAAATATACACCAATTCAACAGTTTCTGCATGTACCATTTAGTGGCACTAATGACATTCTTCTGGTTGTGCAACCGTTCTCACCCTCCTCTTCTGAGACATTCCTCCACAGTTAACATAAACTCACTGCCCCGTAAGGTTCCTATCTAACCTTTCGAGTCGCTGTAGTCAATTCAGTCTCATACAGATAGTTCTTAAAAGAGCATAATGCTCAAGGTAGACACTGTTTTTACAACTTGGAAGTTTTACTTCTTAAATTATGCCTTGCTGTTATTAGCTGCCATTGTGTCAGCCCCCAACTCATGGTGACCCCTGGTACAAGGGACGAAAATGCTATCCCAGCCTGCACCATCCCTATGAAGAGATGCAGGTTGGACCATTGTGATCCTTAGGATTTTCACTGGTTGATTTTCAGAAGTCTATTTCCAGGTCTTTCTTCCTAGTCTGTCTTTAGAAGCTCTGCCAAAATCTATTCTGCATCACAGCAACACACAACATTGCAGTGCCAGGTAAGTGGTGGCTGAGCATGAGGTGGGTTGGCCAAGAATCAAACTGAGGTCTCCTCCATGGAAGGGAAGAATTTTCTTCCACTGAACAGCAAGCACTGGAGTTATTGGCACTTTAAAAAAGGTTTGGTGGAATTCCCCTTTAATTCAACAAACTCAGTGCTTCCTTTGCTTTTTTTTGTTTGTTTTACACAACAGTCTGTCTTTTACAGTGAGGTTTTTTTAAAGTTTTCCTTTCCTAAGGCTAGTTTTCATCAGTTATATTTCCACAGAACAGCAAACACTTTTTTTCAGGCTCTCAAGTTGATCTGCATGGAGATGAGAACATTTGGTTCAGATGCTGGGACCCATGATGCCACAGTCGCACCAAAGAAGGCATGAGAAGAATTACTACTCACGTAATGATTTCTGAGGAAATCAAGGTGGCTTACAAGCAGGTCTCAGAATAGCTTGAGGGAGCAAGGAAAGCAGACTGGCTTGTGAGGATTTCACAGGGCTTGTTCTATTGTACAGGTCACTAGGAGTTGGAACCAATTAGGTGGCACCTAAGAACAGCAACAATAGTGATGGTTGCATTGTACGTGGCATCAGGAGGAGCAGTGGATTTTAATGTCCATTATAGAAAATTGTGTGCATAAAGAAAAAGAAGCCAAAATGTGCTTTGGGTGAGCAAAAGCACTGCTAATTACAGCATAACTGTTTGCAGTGAAAGAACATATACGCAGGACATTTCACCAGTCAGATAAAGTCTGCTGTACATTGAACTTGACAGTGGCAATGGACTCTATTTTCACAACAGTCAACTTTCAAAATATATTCCTTATTTCTATCAGATATTGTAATGTTAAACAAATTACATAGAGCTTGAGTTATTATTTGTCTTGATAAAACTTTTATTAGTCTAAAAATGCTGACCATAAAAACTAAGTGTTTTTACAAGTCAGTGCCATTGCAGGTACAGAGACGATGTTGAGTGGGTCTGTGGAAGCAAGCCAGGCCTCAAGAGAACCTTCATTCTGGCCTCCCTCTCCATTCACCATTGCAATGGCTTGTGCAGTAACTCCCACTGGTTCACTCGCTGCAATTGTTACAGCCAGGCTGGGTGCTAGGCTCCAGGGTCCTTCCCTTCCCAACCACAGCTAAACTCCCAAAGGTCTCTGGTTTATGACCTTCAGGTCTTGCAAGCATGAGACACTTCAGCCCCTCCTCCTGCACTGCACAGCTCCTGACATAGAGGAACTTCCCAACATATTGAAACAAAAGTGAATGACAGAAAACAATATGCCATTAATTATGACATTCCCCTGGTGGGTTGATTTCCAAGTCTTTTAGGAAGATACATTCTGTACAATACACAGACATGTCCTGTGTCCTGAGCTCAGACTAGGATCTGGGATCACTTCTATAAGCAACCATCAGGCCCTTCATCACAAACACAGCCCTCTACCATACAGCTCTTGTATCTCTGAGAAAACCCTATCTGCCTGGCTTCGTCTGCACTTCCAATGCTTTTTTGTCAGGAACATGTGCCACTGTAGGCTCCCCAAACGACCCACCCTTGGTCTCCCTGAACTGTCCCAGTTTTGCTTAGCTACCCATGAGCAGTTTTATCAAAGCAGGACATGATGATATGACACTCTGGAGATGATGAAGTCACCTTTCAAAAAACTGCTATACCTTGTCACCATCCAGACCTTTGAACTGGAGAGCTGCCCTTCAAAGTATCCCTGTTTTGTAAGGAATCCCTCTTAAAGAGGTCATGCTGCACACGTGTGCACTACCTCACGCAGCAAGTACATTCCTGGAAATGTTGTGTAGAATAAGATTTGTTTTGTTTTGGTTATCTGAACAGCATTCACTATTGATGTAATTTCAGCTGTATTTTATTTTCTGATCTGTCTTCAATTTTCTGTGCCCCTTGATCCTTGGATATACAGCTTTTCTCCATAAGCCTCAGCCAGGGAGCCTACGCACAGGTGCCCTACAAGACAGGGAGCTGTGAGTTACTCAAACTGGGAGGCTCCAAGTTCTTAGCGCACACTGACTGACTCTCTTCAGGTGACCTGGCTTTGCCCCTGTGACTGCACGTGAAGCCGACCACAGGGCAGGGACACTTAACACTATGTCTGGGCTTACTAAGGACACTGAACTCATTTAGTGCTCTTAGCAATTCCTCTATTCTTTGCCTAAGGATAAAAAAGGTGTCCCCAGAGCCTGCTACTTTGAAAATCAAAATTACTTTGCTATTTACTCTCCTTTAGGGAAGTTGGAAGCCCTAAAGCCTTGCAACAAAGCCCACAACCACCGCACTCCACTGGTAATCACAGGCCTGCCCACTTAGGTGATCTACTCATCAAAGGGAATGGCAGAGCAGCGTCTGCCTAATGAGAGTTACTCAGATATGTCTTCCAGCTTTAGGTACTCAGAAAGATCTAGAACACTCGGTAAATAAAACCCTGTGCTCAGCTGGGAATGTTATTCTGAAGCCTGTGACCACAGGCCCCTGTAAAGGAAGGGTCACATGCTATCATCATCACAAAGGAGGAGTGCTCACACTCTCAGGACCTAGTAAGCTCTAAAGCAGAAGGGAAAATGTACAGGGAGACCTGGGGAAGAAGCTCATTCTTTTTCTGATCATTTCTTGTTATCACTCAAAGGCCTGGAGCCCACAGCAGGACAGCCGGGGATATTTATGTCCTACCCCAAGGTGGTCACATTTCCTCTGCCAGTGTGAGCCAGCTCACGGGGAGAGACCTCACAGGATACAGGTGACACAATGGGAGGGGCTAACAGCAATGAGATGCGCCAGGGACCTGCTGAGCCACAAACTTCTTAGAGACAGCAGGGTTATTTGATATGCTTAGCGCACAGCCTGGGATTCGCTGCCCCATCACTTAGAAGAGTCTGTCTGTTGGAGTCTTTGCAATAAGAAGTATAGGTTTTGCCACCAGTGTGACCATCACAATAGGCTTAATCTGTCCAGTAGTGTCTTCAGGGACTAGGACAAGATGGCCTCAGGGGCCCCACTAGCTAGTGTAATTTAGGATTCTAATGCAGACACAGGTGATGGGTCACAATGAAAGTCAGTGGCGAAAATGAGGATGCTGTGTTGGTTGCACCGTGGCTACAGTCTTCTCTTCAAACACCCAATCTGAGAGCTTTTAACCAGACTGGAAGAAAAATGTTCCCCTACGGCTTCTTTGTATTGTTTCTACACTTCCTGAATGAGTGGAGCTTGCTACATCTCATGCTGTGGAGGGTGGAATGTCAACCACTGCCTTGTGGGACTTCAGAGTCCAGTCCAAGGACCTGTGAAGGACCGTGTGGCTGGAGAAGGAAACTGCTGCAAGGGGCTCAGGCTAGGGGGCTGGACAGCCACGGCCCACCCTGAGAGGGAACTGCTTCCTGCTGCTCTCCATTCAAGCATACGCATAGGTCTCCTTTCCTCAAAGTTCTCATCAAGGCCACTGGAACCACCCACTGTTTTTTGGTTTTCATCTGTGGTGATCACCAGCTCAGGTCTAGCACACAAACTCATCCCCAGCCCTAGACACCCCTGTCTGCCATCCCCCAAATGCATGTCCCTCAGACTTTTGATTGTCTCTCATCAGTCCACTCCTGCTTGGTGCTCTGAAGAGCTTGCGTCTTCTGCTCATCCACTTGGACATAGTCTACTCTCTGTTCTTCTGAAAGAAAAGGTTTCTGCAGGGCAAGAACACAAAGGTTTTCAGTAGGTCTAATAAAACAGTCGGGACAACGTCTGCCCTTCTAGGGTAGATCCCATGGTTGCTAACGAGTTGCTGCCCCTTCCTACACCAACTGTCTGGGTACGAGAGCTGTACTTGACGAGGGTGCAGAGAAATGCCTGTTCCAATGCCAGAACACTTCGCTCTGGTAAGTCACTAAGAACTGGAGGCCATCTGGCTGCAAAAGTGACCAAAGTACTTTCTGTACTTGGTCGTCCAGCTCCTCTGACAATGTTTTTGGGAACTTCAGCTCAGGCTTTTGGAATAACATTAAAGCTGAAGGAGAAGCAGGAGTTCATTCACCAAGAGAGAAGGAAAGCGTTGTCGATGTCTTTCAATACATCCATAATTATATCATATTATACATTGTGTTCTGTGAATTGCTTTGGTTACCCCAAGATATTCTGGGCACAATTTTCACTATGACTATTCTGTGCTCAAAAATGTTCACTGCTTACTATCTGTTAACTGTGCAGTGAAAGGCCCTAGTTAATGATTGCAGTTGCTTACATGTCTTAATTCATTTAATCCCCATAAAACAGCCCTTCAGGGTAGATGCTATCAATGCTCATTCCCCCTTGACAAAGAATACTACCCTAGGTGTTCACACTGCCCAACCTGGCACTGGAGGTCCTGCACCACACGGCCACTTTCAGTGTAGGACTCCTTTTACCACTCCCTAGACTCTGGCCAAGCAGGATTATGCGCTGTTCCCAAGCAGACCCATCTTCAGCCTCTAGTGCCCTTTATCCCACCCTCATCTCTGCCTGAGAACATTTTCTAAAAACTTTATGGTCCAAAATTTGAGGAAGAGAAACGTAACATACATAGAAATACACAAAAAATACCCCAGAAGGAAACATGCCAGAATATCCTTCTCTCTGAGTGGCAGGATTATGGCTGGTTTTCATATTCTTCATGATACATGTCTGTAGTTTTAAGATTCTCTCAAGAGAACATGCATGACTGACTTCAAAACTCAGAGAAATATCATCACCTAGGACTTCTCATCCACAGAGTCCTACCTTCTGTACCAGGGCCGGTGATGTCGAGTTAAAGTCCAGAGCTAAATAATCCAGGCTGAAAGGCTCTGTCCAGGTAAAGGCGCCACTGCTCAGTGAGGCTGCCTGTCTCTGCTCCTGCTGGGGACCAACATCACAGGACTGAAGTTACCAGTTTCTAATGCGGCTGCACCAGGGAAGAAGACTACGTCACTGAGCAGCTGCCATCAGACCAAAACTGGGTGGTGAGATGACAGCTCAGAAGGTCACACTAGATACCTGCTCAACAGCTGAAATTTGGAACATGACGTAGCCAATGCAGCATTCACGACGAAATTACGTCATTACTCACCATGGCAATAGTTAACCAAGATTCCTTCAGAAAAGCTTTGTTTTTTGGATCAGACACACCCAATTGTGGTGTTGAGATGAGATCTTGGAAGTATCGACTACACATACTGACACTGGAGCAAAGCCCTCACAAATGTGTTTACGAACATCTTACACACACAGTTTTTTAACATCCACCTCCCAGTACTGGCCACGCACGTTGAGCACCACCACTGCTGTACCCATGTCCCTTCTTCTAGCTCCTTCTCCGGCCCTCCCCAAGAGGTTAAACACTGTCTTGAATTCTTCGCATATCACTGCTTCTCTTTTTACATTTAGTTTTGTAACTATGTAAGGATCATTAAATAATGTATTGTTTGGTTTTGTCTGGTTTTAAGCTTTATATTGACAGACTCATATTGTACATATTTTCAGTGACTTAAATTATTGCTTGGCATCCTGTACCTAATTATTTTCCTACACTGAGGTATTAGCTTTGTAGCATTCATTTTCATTGCTATAGATTATCCTACCGAATGGACATCTGTGTTGCTTTCAGATTGGGAACGATGACCAACGATGCTGCTGCGAACATTCCTGTGCTTGTGTAAGAATTTCTAGGCTGTATAATGAGCAGAACTGACAAAAACCCTGACACAATGCATCAAAGTGCACAACGGGAGTCGGCCAATTCTCCGCAACCAAAACAGTTCCATCGGTCCAAATCAAGAGTCACAGGGCTAACATTTCCGATATCAGAGGGATTGTTCATTATGATTTGTGCCAACTGGGATCTCTGGCATTGTCTCTGTCACCAAAGCCATGTTTTTCAGCTACCTATCCTTTTTTGTTTCCAACTTTTGCATTCCAATTATCACTAATTATCAGAGCATCTTGATTGCATGTTTGATCAATTTTGCACTGCAAAAGTTGGTAAAAAATCTTTAGCTTCTTCATCTTTGGCCTTAGTGGTTACTGTGTAATGGTTGTATTAACTGGTCTTCCTTGTAGGCATATGGATATTATTCTACCACTAACATCATCATGGAAACCCTGTTGGCGTAGTGGGTTAAGCGCTGTGTCTGCTAATCAAAAGGCCAGCAGTTCAGATCCACCCAGCATTTCTTGGAAACTCTATGGGGCAGTTCTACTTTGACCTCTAGAGTCTCTATGAGTTGGACCCAACTCAACAGCAGTGGGTTTTTTTAACATCATCGTACTTCAGGGTTTTTTTTTTTTGAAATTTTCTTTCTGATTCTGAATGCAATACCATTCTTCAGCTTGTCATTCCTGGCACAGTAGACCATATGATTGTCCAATTCAAAATGGCCAATACCAGCTCGCTTCAGCTCACTATTTGCCTAGTATATAAATGTTTATGTGTTCCATTTCATTTTTGATGATTTCCAATTTTCCTAGATCCATATTGCTTACATTCCACGTTCTGATTACTAATGGATGTTTGCAGCTGTTTCTGCTCGTTCTCAGTCACGCCACATCAGCAGATGCACACTGAGATTGCCTCCCCTTAGAGGAGGCAGCACATTCACAGTTGGCTTTTGAATGCCTTCCAACCTAAAAGGCTCACCTTTTGCCGCTATAGGAGATAACGTTCCAGTGCTATTCATAAGGTTTTTACTGGCCAAGTTTTTTGGAAGTAGATTGCCAGGCCTTTCTCCCTAGTCTGTCTTAATCTGGAAGCTCCACTGAAACCAGCCCACCACGAGCAACCCTGCCGGTGTCTGAAATATCAATGGCATAGCTTCAGCGTCACAGTAACACGCAAGCCATCCCAGTGCAAACTGACAGATCAGTGGTGGCTAGCCAATATTCTGGGCTCTTAGTTACTCTGTCATCTTGCCTAGTAATGCAGAGACAGTTACTGGCCAGTGAATATAAACTCAGGCAAGGAATCAATCCTAAACCACGTTGTTCAGGAAACACTAACCTTTCTCACAACCTCACAGATCAGAAATGGACTGCCGGGGTCTGGATGACTCTGCATTTGCTTCCATTAGGTTTTAGATACCCTTCCCTTGCCTGCTCTCTAGAGACCAAGTACAGCTAGCTGTTCGGCAGCCTTTATGAGTGCTTTCTTACACAAGTTTCCTAAGGGCCATTACTAAATGTGAGAAACATTGAGAAGACCACAGCAGATTCATATGAATCATCTGCATATGGTTAAGCGCACTTACAGCACAATTTGTAGGAAATAAAAAGGACGATGAGGCATTTTCTCATTGCTTCACAAGGAATTGCCATGTTGGTATTTTCATGTGCCTGTTATTTGCATGTAGAGGAACGCACAATGAGCTCAGTGCCTGTACTTGTCCTTCTAAAATCTCTTTTCAGCATTTTCCAGGTCAAATGGAAGTTCTCTATAGATCTCCCTACATTTCTAAACTGCAGAATGCGCAGTTCGAACTAGCCAATACAACTAGACCTATCGCCATGAGGTCAGTTCTGACTCACAGTGACCCTACAGAATCAAAGGGCCTGGCACTTGCCAGAGGTGCTGAAAGCCCTCTTCCTCCTCCAAACGCACGGTCTCCATGGAGTCCACAAGGAGGAAACTGAAAGGGACAACAGAAGGCAGAGGGGAGACACCAGGGCTCTTGGACTGCAAATGGCTAACCACGGGCTAGAGGTCAAGTCTCTGCTCATGCGCGCCAACAGAAGGGCCCTATTACACGAGTCTCTGGGACCAAGACACTCACATTCAGAGCCCATTCCAGCACTGCCCACTCTCCCACTCTTCCCCTCTCCCACTGCATGGCTGTGATGGGTCCTCTGGAAACGTTCCGGAAACGCTCAGTGGCAGTCAGGTCAGGGTCAGGGTCACTAGGAAGGAACATGGTGCTCCGATGGAAGGGAGGCATCCAGTACGTGAGTTTGCAAAGCCACAGACTCGGACCATTCAGGGAACCATACACCTACTGGGGTCCAACAGAGGACCATGCAGCCAGTGAAAAGGACGATTGGCATTTCCTTCTCCCCATTAGGCATGTGTCTCAGCCCTGGGTTCCCTCCAAATATCAGAACTTCAAAATGATACGAGGAGGTAAATACTGCAGGAAAGAAAACCACTGTCAAAACCTTCAGATCTGTTTTTACAAGCACGTGATTGTTTTAAGACTGCACAGTGCTTTCTTAAGGGTTTCCTTTAAAATAAATTTATAATGGTCTGGACTGGGATGAAGAATAGAAAAAGTGTGCAAAATACAGATTTACCATTTGGAAGTAGGTTTCTTCTCTGGAAACAGGATTGGCAAAAAATCTTGCGGAATGAATACCACTTCCTTCTGAAGAAAGAAAGCTGGGTCGGTTGCTAAAGAACAAAAATACAGATGAGGTCAAAGCAATGTCCTACAGCTGCTCTGAAAGCCAGCCAGGAACTGACATGGCCCCCACGGGCTTTCAACTCTCCCCTTCCAGACACAGCTTGCTTCCGGCCAAAGCAATTCCTGAGCAGCAAAGACTACCCAACAGCTTCTGTCATATTCAGGGGGCAAACGGCTCCCAAGTCTCAAAAGGTGCTATTCTCCAGGGCCTGCACTGGACACACCTTGGGAGATTTCTAGAAACAAACCAAGGCATCAAATCATTTAGCACAAGATGCTTCTCTGGGGCTCTCTGGTTTCCATTCAAAGTAAGAAGGAAGATTAGGGAAACTCTGTGTGATGGTTCCTCTCACAGGACAAGGACAACACTCCACCGAGACTTCTGTCCTACTCCAGAGTCAGGAGCACAGGCTGAGGTTCTCTGAAGTCTTGGCTGGAAATACAGCTCATTGCAGAACTCCTATTTTGAAAGATACTGTGTTCAGTGCCATTTAGACTGAACCAAGAAATTCCATGCTAGGCTCAGAACTCTGAAAACACAACTTCTAAACAGAGAGATCAGAGGGTATAGATACATTTTGGGGTATCCAGCCAGCCAGCTCACGAACCACCCCTCCTTTTCAAGAATTCTCTTCCCCTATCTGTTCACAAGGTTGGGCTTCTAGAAGCCATGCTGATAGTACTGTCCCCCTACCTTGAGCCACAGCTGACTGAACTCAGGCTAGGACAATACAGTTCTCTCTCCCAGGAAATATGAATTGGGGCTGAAAAAGAGCACATCTCTGTCGGTTTTGCAACGGTAACATGTAAATAATCTCAGGACCTATGGTACAGCTGAAGGTAACAATGAGGTGATACATCCATTCAACACACAGTGTTTATTGAGGATTCACTGTGTGTCAGGCCCTGTCCCATGTCTTGAAGACAATATGAATACAACAGACCAGAGTCTCGGCCTTTTTGTAATCCTAATGTCCGGCTCACACTCAACAGATCAGCAACTGAAAACTGACCTTTCCTCTCAGAAGCAGGAATGATCCCTGAAGTCCTAGCCCACCCTACCTCTGACTCATTCTCCACCTGCTGGTCCTCCTGCCTAGAGGCTACATCCTTATCTCTTTAACTGGTTGCTCATCGTCTTGTCTCAGCTCAAAGTCATGAGGATTATGGAGCAGAGAAGAGTTCTGCATAGACAGAGACAAGCAAAAGTAAAGAGAGAAGCAGACATGAGAGGCAGAGTCCCCTCAGCATCCCAGGAGCGCTCCAGTCCCTGGCTCCAGAACCCTAGGAGGCTCAGTTATGTTACTCCCTTTGTGGTATGTAAACACCCCTGGCTCTTGATAAGAAATCCTGCCCCTCCTAAAGGGCTTAAGCTAGCTCAGGTGAGCTTTGACTACACTTCCTCCAAGAGGCCCAATGGAGACGAGGCATTGTCTGTTTTGCCGAGGTCCTTGGTGAGTTCTCAAAGACTTACCAAGGTACAGTGAAGGTCCTAGTCAGAGATGCATGCTCCCGAATGGTGGAGAGGTTTCTCAGGTCCAGTGGAGGTGGCCGTGCTACAAGGCAACACGTGGTATCCTGAATGGTTACGTTTTCAGGAATGCAAGGGCAGAACTGAGAGACTGTAAAACTAGGCTGTTCTACCTTCCTAGCAAAGCAAATCCAAATCTAATAACAAGTAACACTGATGATAAAAGTGAACTTCAGTCTTGCTTCTTCCTGCTCCCATGGGAGAAAAGAGGACAACTACTGAGCAAATGGACACAATACCAGCTGAAGGTAACAATGAGGTGATACATCCATTCAACACATAGTGTTTATTGAGGATTCACTGTGTGTCAGGCCCTGTCCCATGTCTTGAAGACAATATGAATACAACAGACCAGAGTCTCGGCCTTTTTGTAATCCTAATGTCCGGCTCACACTCAACAGATCAGCAACTGAAAACTGACCTTTCCTCTCAGAAGCAGGAATGATCCCTGAAGTCCTAGCCCACCCTACCTCCAACTCATTCTTCACCTGCTGGTCCTCCTGCCTAGAGGCTACATCCCTATCTCTTTAACTGGTTGCTCATCTTCTTGTCTCAGCTCAAAGTCTTCTACTTAGGGAGGCCTTCTTTGATCTCCATATCCAAGCACATTCCACATCATAAGCTGTCACGGGTTCTCATTTTATTCTTTCCAGCTTGTGATGAACATTCATCTGTGGTTATTTGATTCAGGTCTAGATTGTGCATTCCATGAGTACAGGGTTGTTGTTTTTCTTCTGGTTTGTTCACTTCAGTAGCCTTACCATCTACTGAAGTGTCTGGCACACAGTAGGTACTGTGACCCTTATCCCACCTAAGTGGCCCACTTTCATACAGTCTCTTAGGAATAAAGATGTAGAAGTCCTCAACAAAACTACTAGTGAACAGAATCTAACAGCATATTAAAAGTCATACACCATGACCAAGTGGGATTTATTCCAGGAATGCAGGGATAGTTCCATATGAGAAAATCAATGATACATCACATCAATAAAACAAAGGAAAAGAACCACATGATCAACTCTATGGATGCAGAAAAAGCATTTGATAAAATCCAACACCCTTTCTTGATGATAACCCTAAAGAAGATCAGAATGAAAATGAAATGCCTCAATATGATTGAAGACACACAGATGAAAAGCCAACAGCCAACATAATACTTAGTGGAAAAGACTGACAGCTTTCCCTTAAAATTGGGAACAAGACAAGGATGCCTGTTTTCAAGACTTCCATTCAATACTGTATTAGAAGTCCTAGCCAGAGCAGTAAGACAAGAAATAAAAAGTATCCATATTTGAAAAGAAGTAAAATTATCTTTATTTCAGAATGATATGATCCTATATTTAGAAAATCCCAGAGTCTATAACAAAACTTCTAAAGTTAACAGAGGAATTTAGAAAGTCATGGGGTACAAGGTCAATGAACAAAAATCAGTTAGGTTTCTATACACCAGCAATGAGAACTCTAAAAGTGAAATTAAAGAAACAAATCCACTCACAATAGCATCTAACAGAACAAAATATCTAAAAATAAATCCAACCAAGGATATGAAGGAGTTACGCAATGAAAACTACAAACCACTGATGAAAGGAATTCAATTAAAGGATTCAAATAAATGGAAAGATGTTCTGTGTTCATGGATTGGAAGATTTATGTTGTTAAGATGGCAATCTGCCCAAAGTGATTTTTATTTATTTTTAATATTTTTTATTGTGAATTAACAATTCTACAGTCTATATCATGTGCCACGTAACACACAGAACTTTCATCGTTATTCTAGTCTAGCTGCCCCCTCCCCACCCCACACGTGACAGCACACTTCTCCTTTTGTTGGGGGCTTTCCACGACCTCTTGATCAAGCTCTAGTCCTTCTCACCCGTTCAACTCGGCTCCAGTGAAACGCCTCTCAGACAACCCTGTGTACTCGTTGAGGGTTCTTTGCCTCCAATACCACTCTGTTTTGTATAGTCCAGGTCAATTGTCATCTGGAAAGCTGGCCCTGGTGCTGGATGCAGTTTGGAGTTAGAGAGTTCAGGGGCCACACTCCCAGGGAGCCCTCCATTCAGAAGGGTCATCAAGTGTGGTCTTTTGGTAGAGTTCTAGCTCTGCCCTCCACTCTATCACCCACTATATCCGGAGCTCCATTTGTGTGCCCCATCCAGATTGTCACTGTTGGTAGCCAGGCACCATCTAATTCTTCTGGTCCCATGCTGAAGCAGGCTGTGGCTCATATGGCCCCTTCCATCCAGTGGGCTCATATTTTTCTCCTCTCTTTGATGTCCACCATTTGCCTCAGGTCCACATGGACTAGGACCATTTGGTGCTATTTAGATGGCAGCTTGCTAGCTTTGAAGACCCCCGTCACCACTCACCCAGGTGGTATGTGGAGTGATATCTTGAGAGAGGGGGAGAGAAAATCCTTGGGTATGCCAATTAGTCTGGATGACCCCTGAGAGTTTGGTACCCTGATCCCAGACCCTTTTTCTCTGTCTTCCCAAAGAGATGGTTGACATTAAGAGGACAACTTGGTTTTGAGGTTGAGCAGTTGTGGGTACCCCACTTCCAGTGCATGCTGACACATCCGATACCCAACCCTAATCCTAACCACTATCTAAATTTTTAAAAAAATCCCTCTCCCTCCCTCCTGACCTTTGTAAACATCAGATATTGATTCCTCTGTGTTCAAATGATTTGTTGCATCCTTATAATAATGGTCTCATATAAAACTTGTCCTTTTGTGTCTCACTAATGTCACTCAGTCTAGTTTCCTCTAGTTGGTCCAAAACTGACATGTATTTCTCTAAGTCATCATTGGTTCTAATCACTGCACAGTATTCCATTGTACTAGTATACCACAGTTTGTTCAACCACTCATCTATTGATGGGCTTTTAGATTGCTTCCAACTTTCTGCTATTGTGGAGAGAGCTGCAATAAACATTGGTGTGCATGTATCTTTTTCGGTGGTGTTCATTATTTCTTTGGGATACATTCCAAGGAGTGGGACTGCTGGATCACATGGTGTTTCTTTCTTTCTTTTTTTTTTATGATTGAGTGAAAATGTACATTCCCGTATAAATTTGCATACCCACCTGCACACAGCTCCCACTGCTCTCCCTGCCCGGTGACTGCACACACTTCCTCTCCGCTCCATACATGTCTTATCCTCCCAACAGTCTCTCCACACACTACTCTGTCTCCAGTAAGAGGTCAGCAGGATGACATCTTATATATGCATAAAACAATAAAGTGTACACATGATATGGTCACTCTGTGTTGCCAAGTGCAATCCATTCCTGTCCAAAGAGTTCACCTCCATTATGAGTTATGGGCAGGGGCAGCATCAGGGACAGGGGCCATGCTCCCAGGGGAACCCCGAGGCCCTCGGACCATCAATTGTGGTCTTTCAGTGGAGATCTCAGCGTGCACCCCCACCCCTTTTTATTGTTGCCAGTGAGACTCAACTTTGTGAGCTCCATCACGGCTATCACTGGTGGTGGCCGGACACCATCTGGTTCTTCTGGTCACAAGTTAATGTAGTTACCCACTCACGTGGGTATCTCTGTCTTCTGGGTTCTCTTTACCCCATGTCATTTTGGTCTTTGGTGATCATCTGTTCCTGTTGAGTTGGGACCATTTGCTGTGCCCTCAGATGGCAGCTTGGCAGCTTTGAAGACCCCAGACGCCACCCACCAATGTGAGGTGCAGAAGGCTCTCAGCAAAATGCTAGTTGTGACAACTGGCCTCGATTTTCCCTGAGAGCATGGTCCCCAGTGTCCTGCCCCAGCTACTCTGTCCTTGCAATATTGGGTTAAGATGGGAGAAGTAATCATGTTATGTTGAAGTCCAGTTAATACTGATCTTCTTTCTACTGTGTGCTGTCACAGATTTCACCCAACCAAATTTCTATAAACTATCTAATCTAAACCCTCCCCCCAGCCCTTCCTCCCTCTCAACCCTTGCAGCCATCAAAGAGTGTTTTCTTCTATGCATGAGTCTGCTTTTAAGTTCTTATCTTAGGGGTCTCATACAATATTTGTCCTTTTGTCACTGACCACTTTCACTCAGCATAATGTCCTCCAATCAAAACCAGGTTATGAGATGTTTCCTAAAATCATCATTGTCTTTTATTACTGGAGAAGAAAGTGTAGTTGTCCGCTGATGGAAAGTTCTGTATAATGTCAACAAGGTCTAGCTGGTTAATTGTGGCAATAAGGTCTTCTGTGTCTTTATTGAGCTTTTTTCTAGATGATCTGTCCAATACTGACAGTGGAGTGTTGAAGTCTCCCACGATTATAGTGGAGCGATCTATCTCATTTTTGAGTGTAGCGTTTCTTTGATGTATTTGTCTGCTCTAATATTAGGTGCACAAATATTTAATATTGTTAAGTCCTGCTTGTGTATTGAACATTTCAGCAATGGTGTCCATTGTTGTCCACGATGGTAGATTTTTACATTAAAATCGATTTTACCTGAGATTAGAAGTGTCACACCTGCACTTCTTTGTGTATTGTTAGCTTGATATATCTCCTCCAATCCTTTAATTTTCAGTTTGTTCATATCTTTTAAGTCTGAGGTTTCTTGTAGGCAACATATAGATGGGTTGTGTCTTTTGATCCAAGACGTCACTTGATGTCTCTTTACTGGGGTGTTCAGTCCATTCACAATCAATGTAATTATTGATAGGTATGTGTTTAGTGCTGTCATTGTGATGTGTTTATTTTTGTGTCGATGTTTTCTTTGTTGTTCTTATTAATCTGTTCTGGGAGATTCTTCTTTGTGAATTGATTTTTCACCTTTTACAGGGTTGGTTTTGTGGTTGTTGAGACTCCTGTATTATGTTTCTTGATTTGATACGTTGCATCTTTATTGTGCTTCACCACTGCCCCTATGATCCCTCTTAATAAACTATGTATAAACCCTATTTTAATTACTACCAGTCTTATTAACTGCCTCTCCATCTGGAAGAACTTAACAACTGTAGTACATCCCTCTTTTTAATACAGTGATATCATAGTTTTCATGATACAATCACTGGATCATTTCTTCCACTATTATAGTTTTGACTGAGCTTGGAGCCTTCCCTAACTGAGTAGGTTTCTGGGTGATGTGTCCTGTATTTGCTTCTAAAATATAAATTTAGAGGTTTTGTTCTTCTAAGCCCAGAGATTCTTTCAGTATTTCTTGTAGCTTTGGTTTTTACGAAGTCTCTGAATTTCTGTTTATCTGTGAATGTCTTAATTTCATTTTCATATTTGAAAGATAGTTTGGCAGAATATATAATTCTTGGTTGGAAGTTCTTCTCCTTCAAGTCTTTGAAAATGTATCATGCTGCTGTCTCTGTGCCAGCATTGTTTCTGCTGAGAAATCTGATGAAAGTCTATAGGGTTTCCCTCTGAATGTTAGTTGTGGTTTGAGTCTTGCTGCTTTTAAGAGCTTTTGCTTATGTTTCATTTTGTTAAGCCTGATTATGCCTTGGAGTCTTTCTTTTGAGATCTATATTGAGCAGTGTTCCATATGCATCTTGGATATTTATATTCTCTTCTTTTATAATTTCTGGGAAGTGTTCTGTCAGCAGCTCAGCAACAATACTCCGTGTTCTCAGGTGTCTCACCTTGCTCAGGAACTCCAGTTAATTGTAGATTGGTCCTCTTAATCAAGTCCCACATACTTCTTAATCCTTCTTCATTTTTCTTGTTTCTTTTTTCTGATTTCTCCTCAAAGATGCTGGAGTCAGTAGCTCTGTCTTCCAAGTCAGAAAGTCTTATTTTCCATCTGTTCCATCCTGTTTTCTTGGCTTTGAGCTGAAGTTTCTTTTTGATTTTGTTCTTGATCTGTTGGATTTCCAGGTACTGGTGTTCCATCAGATTGAACAGCTTGCTTAATTTTTCATTTTGCTCTGCTGCATTTTGTATGAGGTCTAGGAGGGCTCTCTATATAATCCTTTTGTATTCACCTTCCAATAGTTTCAGAAAGGTTTCTACATCTGGGAAGTTCTTTGCTTCATTCCTTTGGGGGCCTTCTGAAGCCATCGGTGATTTCTTTATTATGCTTTTATAGAAATTTTTCTGCTTTGGGGTGTCATGTGAGTCAATAAAGGCTGGGAGAGATGCTATGAGGATGGACTGCAGTTGTTTCTCTAGGCAGTCTTAAAATGAAAGGTAAAAGGTATCCGACAACTTCCAAAGTCAGTCAGGTTTTCAAGTGTACAGGTCTCTCTTCCCAGCTGGCAAAGTAAACACCTCTATATCGAATCCCAGATCTTATAAACTAGTTCAAAATACAGAAAGGCCACTGCCCTGCTGGCCTCTGCTGCTGGGCCCCAGCTGTAGGCAACACTGTAGAAAACTGCTTTTCTGCTGGAAAAGCACTCTCCCCTAGGGAGGGGCTGCCACCCAGCCTAGCAATTAGGTCCAGCTGAGGCCTCCGTATGTGTATATCTGCCTCCCAGTGGAACAACATGGTGTCCCGCACAAGCTCCCCACCTGCCACAGCACAGGCCACTCAATGGTGGAGGTGGAAAGAGAGGCCAAAGGTGCCAAGATGCAGAGAGTCCAAAGTCAGGCTCTCAAAGTGTGGCAATTTTGTCCGCCGATCCCACCAGCAGTGTGCCCAAGACCAGCTGCCAGTCAAGTCCCAGCTCCGCCTGCCAGCCAAGACACAGGAAAAAAAGTTAAAATGGCGAGTTATCTTTGATCTGTGAAAGCCAGCATTCATCAAGAGCAGGGGTCAGCAAAAGAGAGGAAGTTTTCCACTTGGCGGTATGAAGCCCAAATTAATAGTCCTATGCCATGTCCTAGGGCTCACTAGGTGTCCAGAAGGCTCCATTTAGTTATCAGTTCAGGTCTTGGTTTCCAGAGGGATTTAGGGAGACGTGTGTTTAGTCCTCCATCTTGACTCCGCCCCCTGGATCATATGGTATTCCTATTTCTAGTTTTTTAAGAAAATGCCAAATCGATTTCCATAGTGGTTGAACCATTCTACATTCCCACCAACAGTATATAAGAGTTCCAATCTCTCCACATCCTCTCCAACATTTATTATGCTGTTTTTGGATTACTGCCAGCTTTGCTGGGCTGAGATGGTATCTCACTGTGGTTGTGATTTGGATTTCTCTGGTGGCTAGCAATAGTGCGAACTTCCTCACGTATCTGTTGGCAACCTGTATGTCTTCTTTGGTGAAATGCCTGCTCATGTTTTAATAGGGTTATTTGTCTTTTTCTTGTTGAGGTTTTGCAGTATCTTGTAGATTACAGAGATTAAGCAACAGTCAGAAACATGGTGGGCAAATATTCACTCCCATTCTGTAGGCAGTCATTTTACTCTTCTGATGAAGGCTTTAGATGAGCATAAGTGTTTAATTTTTAAGTGTTATCAATTATCTATTTTCATTTCTGATGATTGAGGGTTGCTGGTGGTTTTTGCCATGGGTTAGGGCTTCCAGCATCTTCCCAACTTTTCCTTCCAAGAACTGTGTTGTTTTAGCTTTTATATTGAGGTCTTTGATGCATTTTGAATTAGTTTTTGTGCATCATGTGAGGTAACGGTCTTGTTTCATTTATTTTGCAGATAGTTATCCAATTATGGCAACATCATTTGTTGAAGAGACTGTCTTTTCCCCAGTTCACAGCCTTTGGGCCTTTATCAAATATCAACTGTTCATAGGTGGGTGATGTTATATCTGGATTCTCAATTCTGTTCCATTGGTCTAGGTGTCTGTTTTTGTGCCACTGCCAGGCTGTCTTGACTACTGTGGCAGCGTAGTAGGTTTTAAGGTGAGGAAGAGTGTCTCTGAACAACTTTGTTCCTCTTCTTTAGTAATAATTTACTTATCCAGGGCTTCTTCCCTTTCCATATGAACTTGGTGATTTGTTTCTTCCTCTCATTAAAAAAGGTTGTTGGAATTTGAATTCCAATTGCACTGTATGTATAGGCTGCTTTGGGAAGTACAGACATTTTCACAATGTTAACTCTTCCTATCCAAGAGCAAAATAAGTCCGTTCTCATTTCTTGTGGTAGGGTCTTGTAGTTTTCTTTGTATAGGTCTTTTACATCTCTGGTTAGATTTATCCCTAGGTATTTCATCATCTTGAGGGCTACAGTAAATGGTAATGATCTCATGATTTCCTCTTTGGTTGTCTCTTTGTTGGTGTAAAGGAGTCCCACAGATTTATGTATTTTGTATTCTGATACTTTGCTGAAGTCTTCTATTAGATCTAGTAGTTTTTTGGTGAATTCTTTAAGGTTTTCTATGTGTGAGATGATGTCATCCACAAATAGTGATAATAACTTCTTTGCTGATTTGGATGTCCCTTGTTTCTTTATCATGCCTAATTGCTCTGGCTAGGATCTCCATAACAATGTTGAATGGACGTGGTGACAATCGGCATCCTTGTCTAGTACCTGTTCTTAAGGCGAATGTTTTCAACTTCCCTCCATTAAGTATGATGGTAGCTGTTGGTTTAATGTAGATGGCCTTTATCATGTTGAGGAATTTCCCTTCTATTCCTATTTTGCTGAGATTTTTTAACATGAATGGGTGTTAGACTTTGTCAAATGCCTTTTCTACATCAATGGATACAATCAGGTGGTTCTTGTCTTTTGTTTTGTTTACACAGTTGATTACATTATTTTTCTAATGTTGAACCATCCCTGCATCCCTGGTATAGATCCTACTTGGTCATGAAGAACTACTTTTTTTTGACATGCTGTTGAATTCTGTTAGCCACAATTTTGTTAAGAATTTTTGCGTCTAAGTTCATGAGAGATGTTGGTATGTAACTTTCCTTTTTTGTGCTGTCTTTACCTGGTTTTGGTAGAAGGGCTATACTAGCTTTACAGAACGAATTTGAGAGTATTCCATCCTTTTCAATGCTTTGGAATACCTTTAGAAGTAGTGGTGCTAACTTTTCTCTGAATGTTTGACAGAATTCTTCAGTGAAGCCATCTGTGCTTTTTTGGGGTTTTTTTGGATGGAAGTTTTTAAATTACCTTTCAATCTCTTCTTTTTCAATGGGTTTACTTAGTCATTCTGTCTCTGATTTTGTTAGTTTAGATAGGCGGTGTTTTTCTAGAAAATTGTCCATTTCCTCCATGTTTTCAAGTTTATCAGAACATAGTATTTTGTAGTATGCTTCCATGATTCTTTTAATTTCAGTAGGGTCCATTGTGATATCACTCATCCCATTTCTTATTCAAATTATTTGTTTCCTCTTCTGTTTTTCTTTTGTCAGTTTGGCCAAAGGCTTATCAATTTTGTTGATCTTTTCAAAAAAATCAGCTTTTGGACTTGTCTACTCTTTCAACCATTTTTCTATTTTCTATTTCATTTATTTCTGCTCTAATTTTAATAATTTGCTTTCTTCTGGAGGCTGATGGGTTCTTTTGCTGAGATCCTTCTAGTTGTTGAAGTTAAAGAGTGAATTCTTTGACTTGTGCTCCTTCTCCTCTTTGGATGTGAGCATTTATTGAGATGAACTGACCTCTGAGCACTGATTTTGCTGTGTCCTGTAGATTTTGGTGGGATGTGTCTTCATTCTCATTTCATTCTATGGAACTCTTTATTATATCCTTGATTTCTTCTATTACCCAGTAGTTCTTGGAAAAATGTTACTCAGTTTCCATGGTTTTGATTTTATTTGCATCTTTTTTCTGTTACTGATTTCTAGTTTTATGGCTTTATGGTCTCAAAAGCAGCTTTGTATTACTTCAGTGTTTTGAATTTTGTCGAGTATTGCTCTGTGATCTAACATTCTAGAAAATGTTCCATGTGCATTAGAAAACAAAGTCTACTTGGCTGCTGTTGGATGAAGTGTTCTGAGTATGTCTGTCAGGTTAAGTTGGTTGATTGTGGCATTATATCTTCCGTGTGTTTACTAAGTCTTTTTCAGGATCCCTGACTCCTTTACCGAGAGTGGTGTGTTGAAGTCTCCTACTACTATTGTGGAGCCGTCTATTTCTGATTTCAGTGCAAACAGTGTTTGTTTTATGTATTTTGGAGCCTTGTCACTGGGTGTATAGATATTTAGTATGGTTATGTCCTCCTGCTGTATTGAGCCTTTGACTATTAGATGGTGACCTTCTTTATCCCATATGGTGGATTTAACTTTAAAGTCTATTTTGTCAGAGATTAGTATTGCCACTCCTACTCTTTTTTGAATGTTATTAGCCTGATACATATTTTTCCAACTTCTGAGTTTTAGTCTGTGTGTGTCTTTGAGTCTAAGGTGTGTCTCCTGTAAGCAGCATATGGATGGGTCATTTTTCTTTATCCAATATGCTACTCTCCTCCTCTTTATCAGTACATTTAGTCCATTTACATTCAGTGGGATTACTGATATACATGATGTCAGTGTCATCATTCTGATGCCCTTTTTTGGGTGTTGTGGACAGTTCCTCTGTTGCATTCCATTTTCTGTGCTGAGTCTTTTTTCTTTATGTGTTTTCTTTTCATGGCTTTCAGTGTTCATTTTCTTGAAATTGTTGTTGTGATTTTGTATGTTGCTTTTTGACGTGCAGACTTACAGGTTTCTTTTGCAGTTACTCCCTTAGTCACCTTTATTAATTTAAAAGTAATCCAGTCTTCAATGTCTGTGTATCTCCCTGACTTTCTTCACATCTGTAAGGTCTATGTGTATATTTTTTGACCCTGTTTTTCATATAACGTAGTTGTCAATTATACTCTGAGATCTCTGAATTTCTATTTTTTGTGATTTGGTTTTGGCTATTGTTTCTGGATTTTCTTTCCTGATGGTATCTAGTTGCACTGTTGAGTGTTAGATGTTTTAAGCATATACCTAATGTTATTGATTTTCTAATCTAAGAATTTTCTTTAATGTTTCTTGCAATTTTGGTTTGGTTCTTACAAATGCTCTAAATTTCTGTTTATCTGTCAAAGTCTTAATTTCACCTTCACATTTGGGAGGCAATTTTTCAGAATATATTATTCTCGGTTGGCAGTTTTTTTTTCCTTCAAGGCTCTGTATATGTTATCCCATTGTCTTCTAGCCAGCATCATTTCAGCTGAGTAGTCTGAGCTTAACCTCAATAATTTTCCTTTGTAAGTTATTTTTTGCTTAACGCTGGCCACCCTCAGAACTCTCTTCTTGTCTCTAGTTTTATTGAGCTTGATTATGACATCCCTTGGTATATTTCTTTAGGGATCTATCTTGAGTGGGGTTGTATAAGCATCATGAATGGAGATCTTCTCATCTTTCATGATGTCAGGGAAGTTTTCGGTTAGCAGGTCTTCAACAATTCTGTGTTTTCAGCTATCCCATCTTGTTCTGGTATGCCAATCACTCTAATATTGTTCCTGTTCATAGAGTTCCACATCATCTTTAGAGTTTCCTCACTTTTTATTGAGTCTTTTATCTGATTTTTCCTCGTATATGCTGGTGCCATTTACTTTGTCTTCAGGTTCACTAACTCTGTTTTCCATTTGCTTGATCCTGCTCCTCTGACTTTCTATTGAGTTATCCAGCTCAGTGATTTTATTGTTAATCTCCTGAATTTGAAGGTTGTTGCTCAAGCATTTCTTGCAGCTTATTTAATTTTTCAGTGTGCTCTGCTGCATTTTGCCTTATCTCTCTCCTGATATCTAGCGCAGCTTTATACATCAATCTTCTGTATTCTGTCTCTGATAGTCACAGCAGCTCTTCTTCATCTGGGAACTCCATTGAAGCTTTATTTTGGGACTTTTTGGAGGCTGTGGTAGTCTGTTTCTTTCACTGTTTCAAAATTGATGTCTCTGAGCCACCCGGAAGTCGTTGCAGTGAAAGAGACTTAATAGTTTGGTTGGTCTGACTGGCATCTCTCTACTGGGGCTGGGCTGCAGTTTCTCAGTAGAGTCTGATTACTTTCTGTTCCTTGATCTTACTATCCCGCACTGGGCTACAGCTGGCTCAGCTCACAGCTACAGGAATCACACCTGCTTTCAGCAGCATCATGCTGCTTCTGCCTCTGGGCTGGGGGGTGGGAGTGTTGCTAGCACAGGCACTACACTTTTGCAGCCACCCCAAAGTGGTCAGGGCACAAGCTCTGCTGCTGCTACAGCCTCTGGGTTGGGCTGATCCCTTGCAGAGCCTTAGCCTGGGCTCTCAGGCATGGGGGGAGGGGGAGATTGCTCAGGCCTGCCTTTTTTCCCAAGCCACAACCACAACCACAACTACTGCCGCTGTTTCTGTTGCCTCAGGACTAAGCAGAGAACTTGGGGAGCTTCACTCGGCAGTTCTGCTGGTGAGGAGTTATATGTCCCTTACCTGCAGCTCCCGGGTCATGCATAGATCCTCCTTGTCACCACCTATGCTGTCTCTGGGATGGAGTGATCACCCGCAGAGTCTCAGACACAGCTGCAGTTCACAGGCAGGGGAGGGGTCATGCACACCTTTGCTGCCTCTCCTGGTTAGGACACTTCCCCAAAGTTCATGCATTTCCCCCATGTCAGTGGTACTGCCACCCCAGGGTCACACACATTCCTAAAACCACCTGTCTCCAGGCTGTGTGTGGTCTCAAACTGCTGCTCGGCCTCTCACATGTATGCCCCCCCCTTGCTTCTCCCAGTACCACGGGAGCTAAGCCTCCTTTGCCCAGACCACTCTAGGGCCTGCTAGGCCACTAGGACCTAATGCCCTCTGATAGCCCAACTAGTCTTAAGCCCCTCTGACCTGTGTAGAAGCCTTCTGTCCTGGGCTGGTTTCTTAAGCAGGTATGGATCACCTTTGCCCTCAGGCCTGGTGGCGTCTCTCAGTCCTGTGCTGCACATTGGTTTTGGTGGCAGGGGAGGTCTGTTGTGCCTGCTTCACCTCCCATGCACAGGATCTCTTCATCTAGAGCTCCGCTGTTTCCTCCACAGTGGTCTTGCACTGTCATCCAGTCCGTTCTTAGATGTTTCTACCAGGTGTTCAGGCCTCCCGGACTGCTCAATTTGGTCAGATTAATTGATTCTGCTGGTCTTTGTTTTTAAGAGGGTTCAGCAGGGTCTTGTGCCTATGCCACCCTCTTAACTCCATCCCTAAAGTGATTTTTAGATTCAACACAATCCTGATCAGAATTCCAAGAGCCAATCCTCCACTTTAAATGGAATGGCAAGAGGCCCTGAATAGCTGAAACAATGTTGAGAGAGAAGAACAAAGTAGGAGGGCTCACACTTGCTGACTTTGAAACATACTACACAGCTACAGTAATCAAAACAGCTTGGTGGCTTGGTACTGGTATAACAACAGACAACTAGACCTGCAGGATGGAACTGAGAGTGCAAAAGTGAATCCACATATCTACAGTGAGACGATTTCTGACAAAAGTGCTAAGTCCATGTGATAGCAAACGAAGACTCTCTGCAATAAGTGGTGCTGGGAAAAGTGGATTGCCATATGCAGAAGAATGGATCAGGATCCACGCCTCACAGCATACACAAAACCCAATTCAAAATAGCTCAAGGACCTAAATGTGACAACTAAAGCCATAAAATTTTTAGAAGAACAAGCAGGCCTAGCTATCAGCAACAATCCGGATTCTCTAATGCAATAAGAAAAGCACAAATAGCAAAAGGCAATACAATTAAATGGGATCTCATAGAAATTAAAATCTTTTGTTTGCCCAATGACATCACCAAAAAAGTGAAAAGACAAACTACTGATGGACAGAATATCTTCAGAAACCATATATATCTGATAAGTTTCACAACCAAAATACATGTAAAACTTTGACAACAAGAAAAATGCCAAATAATATAATCATAACATTAGCAAAGGACCTGAATAGGCATTTCACAAAAGAGAACATTCAAACAGCCACCAGACAGATGAAAACATGTTCGGAACCATTAGCCATCAGAGAGATGCAAATCAAAACCATAACGAGGTATCATTTCATTCATTAGACAACCTGTATCAGGCAGATGACAAACCTTGCTTGCTGAAAGTGAAGAGGACTTGAAACACTTACTGATGAAGATCAAAGACCACAGCCTGCAGTATGGATTACAGCTGAACATCAAGATAACAAAATTTCTCACAACTGGACCAATATGCAGCATCAGTAGAGAAAAGCTTAAATTTCTCAAGGATTTCATGTTACTTGGATCCACAGTCAATACCCACGGATGTAGCAGTCGAGAAATCAAAAGCTGTGTTGCACTTGGAAAATCTGCTGCAAAAAACTTTTTAAAGTGTTAGAAAGCAAAGACGTCACCTTGAAGACTAAGGTGTGTCTGACTCAAGCCATGGTGTTTCCAATAATCTCACACGCATGTGAAAGCTGGACAATGAGCAAGGAAGACAGGAGAAGAATTGATGCCTTTGAACTGTGGTGCTGGCAAAGGATACTGACTGTACTATGGACTGCCCCTAGTGGAGCAGTGGTTAAGAGCTACAGTGGCTAACCAAAAGGTGGGCAATTCGAATCTACCAGGTGCTCTTTGGAAACTCTATGGGACAGTTCTCTGTCCTATAGGGTTGCTCCGAGTTGGAACAGACTTGACCGTAACGGGTTTGGTTTGGTTTTGGTTTGGTCATGGACCGCCAAAAGAACAAACAAATCTGTCGTGGAAGAAGTACAATCACAATGCTCCTTAGAAGCAACGATGGGCCAGACTGTGTCTTGCATACTTTGGCCACGTTGCCAGGAGGGATCAGATCCTGGAGAAGAACGTCATGCCTGACAAGGTAGAAGGGCAGCACAACAAGACAGACGGACACAGCAGCTGCATCAGTGGGCTCGAGCCTAACAGCGAGTGTAAGGGCGGCAGAGGACTGGGCCATGTTTTGTTCTGCCATCCACAGGGTCACTACAAGTCAGAACCGACACACCAGCACCTAACAACAACAACAGCAAAGATGGCTAAGATCAAAAAGAAAGAAAACAACGAACATTGGCCAAGATGTGAGGAAATTGAAAGCCTGGTGGGAAAGCAAGCTGGTGCAGGCTTTGTGGAAACAGCGCGGCACTTCCTCAACAAACTAAAGCGGAGCCACCACTGGTTTTAGTTTGTTATGCTGGTAGTTGGTTGTACTGTGGTTGCTTGCGTGTTGCTATGACGCTGGAAACTTTACCTTGGTATTTCAAATAGCAGCTGGACACGTTTCAGCAGTTTCAAGACTAAGAATAGGAAGAAGGACCTCATGATTTATTTCTAGAAAAGTAGCCAGTGAAAACCCCCTGAATAGTAGCAGAGCTCTGCCTGATACAGTACCAGAAGCTGAGCCCCCAGGTGGCTGGGAAACAGCTGCCTCCTCAAAGGAGAGTCAGCCTCCAGGACAGAGATGCAGCAAAGCCTTCGGGACCTTCATGTGCTGATATGGCATGACTCACAATGAGAAGAAACAACTGCAAACGTCCATTAATAATCAGAACATGGAATGCATGAAGTATGAATGTAGGAAAATTGGAAATCATCAAAAATGAAATGGAACACATAAACATCAATATCCCGGGCATTAGAAGCTGAAATGGACTAGTGGCATTAGACATTTTGAAATGGACAATCATGTGGTCGACTCTTCCTGGAATGGCAACTTAAAAAGAAATAGTGTTGCATTCATCATCGAAAATGACATTTTGAGATCAGTCCTGAAGTGCAATGCTGTCAGTGACAAGATAATGTCCACACGCCTACAAGGGAGGCCAGTTAATATAACTTTTACTCAAATCTATGCACCAACTATCAAGGCCAAAGATAAAGACACTGATGATTTTTACCAGCTTCTACAGTCCTAAATTGATCAAACATCCAATCAGGACGCATTGATAATTACTGGTGACTGGAATGTGAAAGCTGGAAACCAAGAAGAAGGATCAGCAGTTGGAAAGCATGGCCTTGGTGACAGAAATAATGCTGGAGATCACATGATAGAATTTTTCAAGACTAATGACTTCCTCATTGCAAATACCTTTTTTTAACCAGCACAAACAGCAACCGTACACATGGACCTCACATCAAATGGAATACACAGAAACCAAATGGACTCCGTCTGTGGAAAAAGACGATGGAAAAGCTCCATATCAGCAGTCCGAACAAAACCAGGAGTCACCTGTGAAACACACCATCAGTAAAGCTCAAGAAAATGAGAACAAGTCCATGAAAGCCAAAGTGGGACCCCGAGTATCTCCCACCAGAGTTCAGAGACCACCTCAAGGACAGATGGGATGCCCTGAGCACTAACAACCAAGGCCAGACCAGCTGTGGAGTGACATCAAGGCATCATTCATGGAGAAAGCAGGAGGGCATTACGAAGACAGGAAGAAAAGAAAAAAGATCAGAATGGATGTCAAGAGAGACTCTGAACGTTGCTCTTAAACATCAAGTAGCTAACGCAAAAGGCAGAAATGAAGACATCAAAGAGCTGAAGGAAGATCTGTTTTTCCGCTGCACTTGCCACGTCCCGAGTGCTCGGTGGCTACATTTCCATCATCACAGTGAGTTGTATGTGACAACTCTGCCACAGGGAAAAAACAAAACCTAAGCCGAATGGTGATAACCACCTCAGAATCACAGTCCCTGTGAAACTACTTCTGACCAGAATGAATGGCTATTTCCTCTGCAGCTCATGAGACAGGATCTGTTCTCCTACTGACAGCTGACTTCTCAGTCCTCCTTCTCCTAGGTGGTTTGCACGTATCTCCCCCTCTCAGATTGCCTCCTTGCAGTCACCTTGTCGCATCCCTCCCCCAGTGCCATGTGAGTGGGTCTGACTGGTGCCGAAGTGGGCATGATCGGAATGGACCAGCTCTGCACACCACCACCTACAGGGCGCTCTCTGCAGAGAAGGGGGAGGTGGCGGCGGAGCAGAGGGAACGTCAGGGCTCACAGAGTCCGCACACAGGCTTTTCTTGTAATCGTACAGCCCGACTGGGCAGGGGCGAGTGGGCAAGAGTGAAGTCAGCAAGCTGCTCTGACTTGCCTTTCCTCTTTCTCTCTTCTCTCTCCCTGTCTGTCCACATTGCTTAGCAGACCAAAGACACTAACCGAGAGTACTACAGAAGCTCTGAGGAGCTCGGTACACAGAGGGCTCCTACTGCTCATTGCCAAAGCCACCTCCTGTCCCCCAACACCTCTGCAGACAGGCACAGACAGTGCCTCTAAGTTCCCAGGATCTAGGACCTTGCCTCCTGACGGTCACCCTAGTCTGGTGCTGCGAGGCTCCCCAGTCCTTCCCATTCCCCCTCAGCCACTGGACTCTAGCTGTTAGACTTCCCAGCCTTCTGACCTCGCCTCTCTGGAGCTGCGGTCCTAGGGACACTCAGGAAGGAACCTCGCTCCCCTCTCTCTGCACAGCAGGCCTGGCTGGGTAGCTTACGTTTTCTTTGAGGCTTAAGATCTCTGTTCACTGGGGGAGGCTCCAGGTCCACAGGGAGCTCAGGCAGTGGGTTCGAGACGCTTTCTGAGCCCATTGGGATGTAGTTGTCAGGGCTACCGTGGGGTCCAAGGCTCATGGCAGTTGCCTGGGGGCGCATGGGCACATAGCTGTCCTCAGCACTGGCTGGGGCCACAGGGCCCGTCGGAGAGAACCTGCGTGGCTGCAAGAGAAGGGGAACAGGCTGAGAGCCAGAGACCGGTGCGGAGACGGCCAGTAGCAAGCCACTGAGGCTGGATGCCTGGTTTGGGCTCCAAATTATTCAAGAATCACTGTGAACTTCCTTGGGAAAGGTGCTCAAGACTCTAATTCAGGCCCTGTGTCTGGACTTAATATGTGACTGGAGGCAACGACTCTCCCAGATCTGATGCCAGAAAACAAAGGTTATGAACTGACCCGAGTACTCTGGGTACAACGGCACTTGACTTGGCCATGCTGAGTCAGGCAAGTCCCTGGACCAGGAGAACCAGCAGGGTCCTGACAGACACCACTGAGTCTCAGGGGCTTTTAAACCAGTTCAGATCTAAAGGGGAGGCAGAAAAGTCCTCAGAGATTCTGAGTGCTCAGTCTCAAAAGACTTCAAAGGAGTATGCGCATGTCAAGCTAATTTTGGTAAAATTAAGGCTTAAAGGGAGCTGAGTGCCAAACTTACCAAATTTAAACTAAGCCTCTTGTCTCGGTGTCTTAAGGACTGGCCTTCTACATCAACTGCAAGAAACAAGCTGGGGTGATTAGAAGTGCAAGACATCAACGGAAACTAGGATCCAATTCCCCTCCCCGTGCTCAGCTCTGGTGAGGCAGAGACTCCTAACACGCAGTGCCTGTCTGCAAGGCTTTCCACTGCCACTCGCTGAGCACTCGGAATGCACGCCCAACAGGAGGACACTCAGAGGAGATGCTGAAGGGGTTTCTCCCCGATGGCTCTGGGGCTCTCTGTGAAGTGGGAGGCAACACAGCAGGTAAGCAACAGACGCTATCGCACTCACTACATGAATCTCCTGAGATTAGAGAGAGCAGAGGAAGAGCGGAAGGTAGGCAGGCCATGAGTCGGGGAAGGGGCGAGCACACAAACAACGGCATCGCTGGGCGGCACAGCAGGCCTCAATGGCGCCTGTGACCAGATCTTCTACAGCAGTCGTCAGCCACATGGGTACAGGCAGGAAGACTGTCGGACTAACCAAGGGCTTGAAACTTGTCAGGTGAGTATCACGCATAAACAGAGTGACATAAAAATCTAGAATAAGAATTGGATTTCATCCAGAAGGCAGCAAGGTCCATGAGCCTGGACTCAGGGGAGACGTGACTTGGGGAACCAGCAGTGAGAGATGGCAGTTAAAGTCGTAACAGTCAGCGGGTGTGATGCCTTAGGTTGCCAGTGTTCTGAGGATTTCAGAACCAAACCCGAGAGAATCCCCAGAGCCAAAGAGCAGGAAGCCGAGCTCGTCACGGATATGGAGAAGGAGCGACACCAGCTGTGACAGAGCCAGCGGGGTGCGGGCCGTGAGGGCTTCGGGGGGCGGGGCGCGGGGCAAACAGTAATGGTCTGAGCTGCCGCCAAGGCCAGCGAATGTTCGCAGACAAGATGGCGCAGACGTAAGGACTGAGACCACCCCTGAGAGGGAAACGGAGTCCACATCGTCCCGAAGTGAGAACAGCTCCTGGCACAGAACGATGTGATGGAGACTGATGGGAATAAGAGCATGGATTATGTAGATATACACATGTGTATTACACACATATTCGTGTACCTATATGTGTATATCTGGGGAAAAGAAAAAATTTGTGTTGAGTCGCAACACTGAGGGATTCTTCAGGGACAATATTAAACAATGCAGGCAGCATCAAAACATGGAGGGAAAACACAGTCACGGCACCGACCAGAAGCGGTCGGTGTCCAACCTCTGCAGGAGGCAGCGCATGGTCGGGAACCGACAGTCCTGACGGAGAAAGGCAGGCCAAGCCACGCTGAAGGCGGAAAGCAAGACTCCAGGCACCGATGGGATACTCTCGTGGACTCAATTACGTCCCCCTAAAAATGTGCTTATCAACATGGCTGGGCCCCGATTCCCAGGACTGTACGATTGTGCGCCATTTTGCTATCTGATGAGGTTTTCCCATGTGTTATAACGGCTACCACTATGACTTAATGAGACAGACTGGCAGCAGTCACATTGGTGAGGTCTTTACAAAGGGATAGTGTCTTAAGCCAATCTCTTCTGAGATATAAAAGAGAGAACTGAGTAGAGAGACCAGAAAGCAGCACGGGGCAAAGAGTCATCCTTGGCTCCGAGGTTCCCATGCTGAGATGCTCCCAGACCAAGCAGAGACTGAAGACAAGGACCTTCCTCCAGAGCCAGCAGAGAGAGAAAGCCTGCGCTGGGGACCACGGTCTGCATTCGGACTGTGAGGGAATCAAGTTCTCCTCATGTGGTGTCTCTGTCAGAGCAGCACTAGGTGACCAGAACAAACACCAACTGAGATGTCTCAGTGAATGGACACAGCTTTGGGAGGACTCGCTCATCTGTGCCAACGAATCTGGAGGTCAGCTACCTGGCCAACCGACTGGAAGACAACCGTGTTTCTTTCCATTCCAAAGAACGGTGATCCAGCAGAACAAGGGCGTCACTGACCGGCATCATCAATACCACACGCAAATGAAATCTCGCTGAAGGTCAAAGGCGGTTACAGCAGTACACCAACAGGCATCAGCCAGAAACCCAGGCCAGATTCAGAAGAGGCAGTGGGAGCAGGATGATCACTGCTGATGTCAGATGGATCTGCACTGGAATCAGGGAACCCCAGAAAGACGTTTCCCTGTGGTTCATTGACTATGCAAAGACATTCAACTGTGTGAATCATCAAAATATGGCTAAGAATGAGGAGAATGGCAATTTCAGAACACTTCACTGTGCTCTGAAGGAATCTGTATACGGATCAAGAGGCAGCTGTGCAAACAGAACAGGGGGATGCTGCATGGTTCAAGGTCAGGAAAGGTGTGTGCCAGGGTTGTGTCCTTTCACCCTTGATCGAGTCATTATGAGCTGGAAGCAACTCCACAGCATCTAAAAACACCACACACATGCCCGTCTGTGCGTACAGCTGCGGAGGTCCCCAGTGGAGCAGTGCCAAAGCGCTCAGCTGCTGAATGGCTGCTTGCAGGAGACGAGGCCCGGCACTCTGCTCTCGCCGAGGTTCCAGCCCAGAGAGGCCCATGGGACAGCTCTACTCTGTCACACAGGGCTGCTCTGTGCTGGAATCGCCTCAACGGCACACGACAACATCATCTCTATACATTTTAGAGCAGGACAGACACCAGTTAAAAGAACTCTGGGAGTCAGACTGTCTGGTGTTACTTGCCTACTCCAGCACTAACTAAATACACGACGCTGAAAAGGCCGATGGCGGGCCCAGGAGGCCACGGCAACAGACAGAGCTACCGTGACCACATTCGTGCCACCTGGATGGGGACGGCTGGGCCAAAAGTCACGCCACTAGTGGGTATCAAGTTAGAATTTGGAAAGAATACATCAGGTGAGACACTGACTGAGGCTCATGGGATTGTTGAAAAGCAGAAGGAAGGAGCTAGGAACTACAGCCTGATGCCTCGCCACGCCCGCAAGAGGCAAAGGTCGGGATGTGGCCGAGCTGAGGCAAAAGACGTCCCCTTCAATACTAAGGAGGCTCCCAAGTAGCTACAAACAAACTCCAGGAGATGTCTCGGGCAGGAAGCCCATCCCCCAGGCAGAGGCACAGCTAAGAGACCAGAGCTGACTTCTTTCAGCATCTCTAGGGAAGCAGGTATCACTCTTGGTGGTCACTCTTAAAGAAGGCCGACCCTGAGGCTAATAGTCAGTCTGGGTACTTCCACAAAGTGCCTGGCCTCATCAGGAGAACAGGCTGGTATGAGCAAGGGGCATGGGGTCAGGTTTCTTATGTAAACACAAGATGTGAAGAGGATCCAGCGCAGCCAGCCCTTGCCCAGGCTTCTCTCTGTCCCTGAATCTCAGTTCAACACTTACCTTTCCAGGTTCTCGTGTTATCTAAACCAGAGAAAGAGATTCTTCTAGGAACCAGGGTACAGTCTGGGTTCCCACTGCTGCCGCAACTGCTCCCCAGCAGCTGCTCCTCTTGGCGCCATTCAGAGAGGTGGCTGGGCTTTGGGGGCCGAGGAGGCGGGGTGCTCACCGTCGGGTCTAGGTCTGTAATCCCACAGGGCAAGGAACCTTGGCTTTTATCTACCTGCATGGCAGAGGTAAAGACTGCTTCCAGCACTGGTGAAGATGGCAGGTGGTCCCTGGATGGCACACTGATTTCTCTGCTCCTGATCAGAGCAGCCTGCGAGCCACTGCCCTGGCATGAGGGGGACATCAAGTTCCTAGAGGGCAATGGCTGCAGGCAGTCAACAAAAACATCATCAGATGATGTTTGCTCCAGCGAGCGGTCTGAGTTGGACCAGCTGTCACATCTGGTGGGTAGACTGAGGGAAGGAACACAGAAAAGTTTCACGTCACCAGTGCAAGTCCCCGGCAGCTGTCGCTAGTACCACGGCAACACTGCTGCCATTGCCCTTCACTGGCCTCACCCCATTCCTCTCGCACCAGTTTCTCTTCTGCTTGCACAGTCACACACCAAGTTATACCCAGCCCTCTGGCACAAGAAAAAATGATTTGCTGATTCTTTTCAGGGTCTGATACACACGGAAATGCAAGGGTGGAAACAAAAGCCACAGGGCTGACACCCGTGACTCACTGCTTACCCTGCTGCTTGCTTCACCTTTCATGGCAGATGATAGTGATCTGTCGCCACCTTGGCAGCTTGGGACACAAGGTGGCGGCAGACCCAGATGCCAGAAGATGCTACAGCTAAAAAGACTGATTTGGGCAAGCACACAGAGCACGTCTCAGGGACAGACGCGATGAGAGGACACAGGGTGGGCTCGCTGGCCAGGAGAGCACGTTAAGGGGCCTGACTGGGCGAGCAGCCTGGCCATCAGCATACCTGGTGTGGTGCAGCCTTCCGGTCTCACAGTTGGACAGGATCAGATAGTCAGGCAGGAAAAGCAACTCTGACTCACTTCCAGTTTCCTCAGTGGCTATGGTATTAGCACTTGGGCCATCTCTTGGCAAGGAGGACCTGGCAGCCTGGGTGGTGGGAAGCAAGCTCGCAGGAGAGGAGGGCGTGTGAGAGAGGCTCTCTACAGAATCTGTTAGAGAAATAATGTCCCGGGTCAGCATGTGAAGAATGCCTGGGACACTCACTCACTTCTCAAACAGCAGCTCACCGGCCAAACACAAGATGAGAATCGCAGCTGGTGTTTGTGCCGATAGAGAAGATCATTTCCTTTCCCCACGGTCCAAATGACATCTGGGAGGAGAAGGCCAGTGTTCCCAGAGGAAAGTATTGAAGCAATTAAAAAACTACAAAACAAGCTGTGCGGCCCTAAAAACCTGCAATTATATCATCAACGCACAGCTCCTTCATGGCCCTAAGCGGCCAGCTCACGTTGCTGTGTATTCAGTCACCAAATACATACATACACACACATATACACACATGCATACATAAGAATGTTGTTTGAACTCACATACGTATGTGTGCACATCTGCATGTATAGATACAACCACATATGTACACATCTAGGCATGTATACAGATACATGCCTGTCACTGTCATTGTTAAGTGCCATCAAGTGGGTTCCAACCGACACCAACCAGTGCTCACCAGAAGGGAGCCCTGCCTGGTCCTGTGTCATTCGCATAGTTGCCATTGCACAGCCACCTACGCCTCTCTCTGTCCACGGAGAGTACCTCCTGCTGGGCCCAGTGGGCCAGGAACTGTCCTAACTGAAAAACACAGCTCCGAGATTCCGCCCTCACTGGAGTCACACTCTAGTAGAGGAGACAGAAAGCACACAAATAAAGACAGAAGCCCTGGTGGCCTAGTGGGTTAAGTGCCATGTCTGCTAACCAAAAGGTTGGAAGTTCAAATCTGCCAGGTGCTCCTTAGAAACCCTATGGGGCAGTTCTACCCTGATTTCTAGGGTCACTATGAGTCGGACACAACTCGACGGCAGTGGGTTTGGTTTGGGGGTTTATTCCTGATAAGAAAGAAACAGGGTGCTATGATGTCAGAAAAGCCCCCGCTTCTCAAGGAGTACAGCATCCCCCCACAACTCAGAAGCTGATGGGAACTCCAGAGGAGAAATTCTCAGTAAAAAGCTTGCTTTTATTTCACATCGGAAAAGAATTAGCAGAAATTCAGGATTCCAAGAATGGCCCCAAAGTGCCCAGGTTCAAGTCCAGACTCTAGTATCAAACCATGGTGCCCCTGGGTGACTTACTACCCTCTCTGGCATGTGGAGCTGACAGCAGTACATCCGTATCCCAGAGCTGGTATGAGGATAAGATGAGTTAGCGCATATGAATTTACTAGAGCCCCTGGCCAGCACATACATGACTTGCTAACTGTGGTGCGGCTGCCAGCGAGGGAAGCAAGCCCTGTGTGTGAGAAGCCACAGGAAACCCCATGGCGCAGTTCTCAGATGAGGAGGATGCCGCCCTCAGGCCAACAGCAAAGGGTTCTGAGCAGGTCGGCTGGCTTCCTCCACCTGCTAGCCACCTCCTTGCTGGGTCCTGTTCGTACTGGGATGTTGGGAACAGGGTTATGTTTTGGGATAACTCCTTAACTTCTGGATGAGGAAACAAAGAACAAGCTGTGCGAATGTGTATTGAGTTTGGGCTGAAAGTAAGTAGGGGACATGGGCAAGGGGTGAGACAGTGGCCAGGCTGCCAGCCTCAGGCCAGGATGGACTCACCGCCATCTGGCAAGGCAGCTGCACCTGTTGTTCCAGGGATAAAAACCTGCCACCGCTTTGCCTCCTTTCACTTGGTGCTCCCACAGCCCAGTGGTGTAGCTTCCCTGGCTCATGAAAAGAAAAGGAGTCCGTCCTCAGAAAGCGCACACTTTGGATGCTTTTTTGCCGCCTGGTAGCACTAACAGCAGAAAGGTTGGCAGCTCAAATCACAAGGAGCTCCATGGGACAAAGACGTGACAGTCTGCTTCCTCAAGGATGACAGCCTTGGAAACCTACCCTATAGGGCTGCTGTGAGTTGGAATCGACTCGATTGCAACTGGCTTGTTTCCTCGGCTGTGGCTGTCGCGTGGCCCACACCAAGCATTTCAGTGTGGAAGCTACTGTGAAGCCTGGGATTTAGGAGTAAGGGTTTGTCCATTAGACTTAAAAGCCTGAAAGAAAGCAGATTCACAGGCCCAAAGGGAGAGGATCAAGACATGGTGCAATGACGGCCTGGGACTCAATGAGGAAATCCTCACAGGGAACTGAACTGGCACCGTAGTGTGTCACACAGGAGGACGTGTGTGCGTGTGTCAGAGCTCGAGGGAGAGACCGAAAGATAGTGCATTTGCATAGTGATGTATACACAAACTCCTATCAAATGGATGTGAGCAAGCACTAGGGCACAAATCATCATCTGAACAGCTGCGTGGCCTGTTGGTACCCACGTAAGTGACCACAGTCTCAGCTGAACAGCACCCCTAATGAGGTAGTTGCTCCCATTGCCCAGGAACAACCCAAAGCTGATCTACACCTAGTTTCCCTTGCAGAGACCCTGAGAAAACCTTGTAGACATCTTGAGAAAAAAAATACAAGGAGTCCTTTCCTGTCTATGATAAACAGCCAAGTTCTATCTTTACACCTCTACTGTTGAATAAACCAGTAAAATAAGACTCACTGTTGTCAATTACAATTCACACTGACCCTACAGGACAGAGCAGAACTCCCCCGTAGGGTTGGCAAAGAGCATCTGGTGGATGTGAACTGCCGACCTTTTGGTGAGCAGCCGTAGCTCCTCACCACTGGGCCTCCAGGGCTTGGGATAACCTACTAAAACACCAGAAAAGGTGGCTCTCCACAAACCTTAAAAAGATTCCTCTATTTCTAGAAAAATCACTGGGGGACAGTCAGAGTCTGTGGGTTAACCTTAGGCACACTGACTTTCATGGCTCATACCCCAACTGTAGCTGAACAAGTGTGATGACCAGCTTGTGGACGGATCTCACCTCTTCACAGTTGGCCCTAAACTTCAGAAGCAGGGGAAACAGTGCCATCTCTAGGAACTGTAGAGTGACTTGCTTTATGGGTGACGAGGGACAGCTCTGACAGCAACGAGCAAGTCGGACACCTCAGCGGCTTCCCAGAGCGAGCACAGCACAACAGCGCAACCCTCGGCACCAGACGCCCGTGTCAGCTCTTACCTGTACCGTCGTCCAGGTGGCGGAGGTTGCAGACTTGACTGATGCTGTGCACCCAGACCTGCATCTCTTCCTCAGTCTTGGCCACCAGGTAGAATATGCGGGAAGCAGTCTTGACAATGAACACAAAGTTATTCTGGAATTCCTTCCGGACGAAGCCAGGGCCGGCGTGCTTCCACACGGCACAGTCACTGAGGTCGATGGCGCGCAGGGGCTTGCGGGAGTGCCTGCTGCGGTAGTACTCCAAGACATCGGGGTGGCCGCTCAGGCGACCCCGCCGGAGGACGAACCAGCGCTTCCGCCAAGCCTGTGGGGAGCCAAACCGACAAGGAATTACTTGGCACTGCCGAGAGCCAACTTCACAGTCATTTGACTGGTGTCTTCCAAGCCTACCCAGCTTTAGACTGTTTATGTCTCTCCATATTCTTATTTTTGTGCTAATGTAAAATGTCAATTCCAAGAGTGTTCAGTGCAATAGAAGGCCTAGAAGGAGTCAAGTCTTATGATAAGATGACCGGAAAATCGGAAAAGAAACGAGAACAACATGCCACAGAAGCCAGCCTGGGGCCATAGCAGGCTGCTTTGTGTGCCCACCAAGAACTAGGAACTTGGGCCCTTCGACTCCCGCCTCCCTGTTAGGCTCAGTACAAAGAAGGGGTGCAGACCCATCAGACACACGGCTGAACTGCGTCCAAGCGCGTGACGGCTGCAGGAAACGGTATTGCAACTGACCAGAAACTGTGAAACGACCCTGCTGGAGCCAGGGAGAAGCAAACAGAGCAATCCCTGGAGCTGCCCGTCTTGTCGGGTTTAGGCTCCCTTTGCTCACTGCGTGTACCTGAGTGGACAGTACGTCTCCCTTCCCTCTGTACGGCCCTGTGGCTCTGGCCGCAACTGCAAGCAGAGCTCAGAGAGGGCAGACAGGCCGCAGGGCGGACAGCAGGGCTTTCTCCTACCACAGAGGCCCACGGCCACAGTTGGCTAATGCAAGGGAAGACGTTTGTAGCTTCTGTGGTTTGCTCTGCTGTGCAGTGCATGTGCGACGGCAGGAAGTACTGGGTTCTGCCAGAAGGCACAGTGGCCGCTGGGACAAGAAGTCATTTGTATCTTTGGCTTCATTCACACCTGCTACTTTGCTAAGCACACTGCCTCCGAGTGTGAGGTCAGGGAAAGAGAATGAGCAGCCAGTGGGGTGTCAGCAGCCCCTTCCCTGAGGCTGTCAGGAGTCCACAGCGACCAGTCATCACCAACGACCCACAGCCATGCCTTCATAAGAGAAAAAAAGCCCTTAAAGTCCGCAGCAAGACAGAGTCAGCTGGCGGGGAGAGGGCCATGGAAGAGCAGACTGAGAGTTCGTCCCCAGGCTCCGAGAGGGGTGTGGACGCAGGAAAGGGGCCCGAGGCTGGGACAGCGCAATGTGCACTTGCTGAGAAAAGCTGTCATGGTGAGAATGGGGGACCTCAAAATTTCCAAAGGCCACTTTGGTGGGGAAATGTGAAGAGGAAGTTTATTATACTTCCCAAAAATCAATTCTAAAAGTTGAACTGAGCACAGAAATTAGTTTCATGTTAACTGATCTTAGTTCTATAGAAGCTGTAAGTTTCTTATTCACTAATAATGATTTAGGGAGAAGTAGTAACACCAAGAGTTTATTTATTCAATGCCTACTTGATGTCAAGTCTCCTATTAGATGGTGGAGACAGAAAAGGGGGTTAGAGTCAATCCCTACAACAGCCGACTGTTTAGACATAGATTTGAACCCAGGGTAGAGGACTCAACCAGCAGTAGTTGGAGTGCTGGGGGGAGACTCACACAAACCAGCTGGGGTTTGTTTCATCACATTCAGTAAGTATCTGGTGATGGCCCCCTAACACGCTGGACACTGCACGGACTGGGGAACGTGAGGTGAGCAAGCCACAGGCTGTGCCACTCCCACTGTAGTGGCGGGAAGCAAGGCACCCGCAGGCTCTTTATCCGCCTGTGACAAGGGCTACGCGAAGGGAAAATCAAGAGGCTATAGGATCAGGGAAGAGAGACATCGTGCTCAGATCAGCAGGCAGGGGGCTTCCAGAAGGAAGCGGTGGCTAGGCTGAGGCTGAAGTCAGGGCAGAGAACGCAGCCTGGGCAAAGCCTCTAGACAGACAAGGCCTGACGCTTCAGCTGGGTGAGGCTGGAAGGCAGGCGCTGGAGCAGAAAGAAACAGAGCAGCCACAGAACAACTTGGAGAACACACAGCATAATCTTCCTGCTAAATCACAGGCCGTCACCAACATACCCTGTCTCAGCTTTGCAATTTTCTACTGAAGAGTGTGATTCTGCACAAGCAGAAATGACATGTTCTCTGAGCAGCTCTTGACAACAGAACTAATATGACTGGGGTCCTGCCCAAAGGCCTCAGGAGCTGTGTGGGGGGCACCCAGAGCAGACGGACTGGGTGCACCACACCCTGAGGTGGCATGGGCAAACCAGATGGAGAACGCTCCAAGGTCAGGGGCCCAGGCTCTTCACCCCTAAGTGATGACGGGGAAAGCAAACAGCGGCAGGGCAGCTGACGAGACTCAAAATGCATCAAACAGTGTTTAGAGGGATGAGACTACAGCATCTGTGGATGCTCGGCTGAGTGATAAAAAGATCTGTAAATGAGAAGAGATTCCACGTAAGTCAAGACAGTAGTTCCTGATGGGAAGGAGGAGGAGGCTGCGACATCTCCCAGAAGGACAGCAGCCCATTAAAGCCATGCGTCCTTTTATGTTGTTTACTACATTTGTATTTTGTTATACCGTAAAAAAGAGGTGACAAAGTCTTCCCAACAGGGGATATTCACAGACTGATTCAAAAAACTGACTGAATGCTGAGTAGGTGCCATACACTGTGCCAGTCTGCGTAAGGACAAAGGGCACTAGGAGGGTCAAGAGAGCTGGTAAGCTCACAGGTAGGGGAGGAGGGCAGAGGTCAGACCTGATGAATGGGCATCGGGGCATAACTCAGAGAAGAGACAAGGAGCCTGGAACTCAGCAGCTCAGAGCTAGACAGCAAAGAAGCAGGAGGTGAACAGCTCAGCACAGAGGACACCAAGACCTCAGCGCCAGAGTCCCTTCTGACTGGGGAGCAAGTACCCACAACTATCACTCAGAGAAACTGAGGACCAAAAAAGCGCTGAGTGTTCTGCTGACTTCCTGTGAGACCTCGAGCAATTAACTTAACCTCTGTTCACATCTGTCTGAGTCCAGTCCTGCCTCCCTCATGGGCTAATCGTGGAAAACCGACAACAAAGTAGTTTGTAAGATGACAGTGCTGCTGTCACTGCCCCAAGTGCAGGGTGGCAAACTGCCCTGGGGAAACTGCACCTTGCCTTCTGGAACCCATGCTACCCCACGATACAGTGACAGGGTTGGACTGCTGGGCGACGAGAGCTTTTCCACCTCTGCTCAGCAGAAGATCAGGTTCCCATCAGCCACAGCCACACAGCTGAGTCACTGCCCTCCCACCAGTGTCATCTCCAAAACCAAAAAGCTGCAACATCCTGTAACCACGTGGCAAAGCATGTTCACTTCCAGGCTCTGAGGGAGGCCAAAGCCCAACTCCTTCAGGAACAGTGTCTACGGCCTGTTACTTTTCACAGAATTATTCCAGGAATTGTTCAATTCCAGCCTTCTGAGGGTAAAAGTTCTATGCTGCTCTCCTTCTGAACAATCCAATTTGCTGATTTCATGGTTAAAAATACCTCATTTGTTTCTTCATAGCGACCCTGCCAGGTTACCACACGCATGTAGCGGGCTGAGGTCAAGGCGACAGGATCTGGGGACTGACACTTGAATCCAAATGTCCGTAACCTTTATTATGTGTCTGAATTGCCCTCCCTGCGTACCTGGGACTAAACTGCCCTCCAAATCGAGCAAGGCAACCTCCTGGAGTTCAGAGGCAGAGATCAGCAATCTTTCTGGATGGCCGAGGTGGCTGGAGTTTAGGGGGGTCGGGGAAAAGTACCAGAGAGGAGGGAGCTATGTAGACAAATAGCTCCAGAAATCTCCACAAGGCTTCCCTCGAGACTTCAGCTGGATACCAACACGCACTTGTGTAGCATGAAACCCAGAAACCATGAAAGCTAACTGTCACAGCCGAGAGCAGCCAGAGTTGCAATGGAACACTTAGTAGAGACCCTGAAACGCCACAGCTCAGGAGCAGGGGTGAGATCCCACCAGCCCTAGAGTGTGTCGTTGCTGAGTGCTATTGAGATGGTTCCACCTCACAGCAACGCTGTGTATCAGGGAACTACGTGTGGCCTGTTTCTGTGCAGCTACTGCACCAAGGCTTCTTGTTGAGGGTCTTCTTTGTCACTTAACCCTTTACCAAGCATGATGTCCTTCTCCAGGGACTGGCCCCTTCTGATGACAAGTCCCAAGTAAGTGAGATGCAGCCTTGCCATCCTCACGTCGAGGGGACAGGCCCCTCTCGATCTGCCCACCCAGCAGCTCTGCCTCCATAAAGATTACTGCCATGAATCAAAAATGACACGATGGCACCCAATGACAACAAACCTGCCGTAAAGAAGCTTATAGCAAAGCTTTGGAATGATCACACTGATCAGCTACCTGCTGAACCACCTGCCAAAACAAAGTTCAACATTCCTTTTTCCTTTTTCTTTCTTTTTTTTTTTGTGTGTGTGTTTTAAGTGTAAGTTTACAATTCAAGTCAATTAGTCATGCAAAAATTCTCTCACACACACTGCTATGTAACTCTGGCTACTCTCCCCTCCCTGTGACACACAGTACACTCCCTCTCTCCACCTTGTATTTCTCATGTCCATTCAACCAGTTCCTGTCCCCCTTGGCCCTCTCATCTCCCCTCTGGACATGAGCTCCTCAGTTAGTCTCCTATATCTACTGAAGCTAAGAAGCACACTCTTCGTCAGGATCATTTTATGTCTGATAGTCCAGTCCAGTCCTTGTCTGAGAAGCTGCTTTTCAGAATGACGTCAGCTCTGGGCTGGCAGCAAGTCTAGGGGCCACATCCTCAGGGGACCCTCCAGTCCGCTGGAACATCAAGTCTGGTCTTTTACTAGAGTTCTAGTTCTACACACCCATTCTTCTCCTGATACATCAGAGACTTTATGTTGTGTTCCCTGTCAGGGCAGACATTGGCGGTAGCCAGGCAAAAGTTCAACATTCTTTAAGGGAACACAACAAAACCCAGATGTGCAAAATAATGTTTACAATGTACAGCATCAAAAAAATTACTCAATATAAAAAAAACAGGAAAATGTCATTCATAGTCACAAGAACAATCATGCAAACAGAAAGAGACTCAAAAATTACAGTTACGATGTAATCAGCAGATAAGACTCTTCAAACAGCTATTATGAACATGGGAGGCCCTGGTAGCACAGTGGTGAAGTGACCAAAACGTCAGCACTTCAATTCCGCCAGGTGCTCCTTGGAAACTATGGGGCAGTTCTCCTCTGACCTCTAGGGTCACTGTGAGTTGGAACCGACTCAGTGGTAGTGGGCTTGCTTTTTCGTTGTTATAAATATGTTTAAAATTTAAAGGAAAACAGTGCTCACTTTGGCAGCACATATACTAAAGTTGGAACGATACAGAGAAGAGTAGCACGGCTCCTGCGCCAGGATGACACACAAATTCGTGAAGCATTCCATATTTAAAAAAAAAATAATTTTAAAGGAAAGCAAACATAATCAAGAGAAAGATGGAATATGTAGAAAAGAATAAAACACACAATATTTGAAATGAAAAGTTCACAGACTAGACATAACAACACCTTAGAGAGAAGTTAACCTGAAGACAAGGCAGTAGGAACTGTCTAAACTTGTGAAGACACGAACAGAATAAACTGGGGAGCTATTAAAATGCACATTCCTGGACCTCGCTTCCAAAACCTGATCCCCCTGAGTCAATTCCAACTCACTGTGATCCTGCAGAATAGAGCTTCCAAGGAGCAGCTGATGGATTCAAACTGTCAACCTTTTTTGGTTAGCAGCCACAGCTCTTAACCACTTAATGAAGCCTGGCCTGGGGACAAGGAATGTACAGTTTTAATAGGAACCTCTGTGGCCTGTCGTACGTAAAGGTGACTGAGCTTCACCACCATTGCTGTAAGTGCCACCTACCCGATGATGTGAGACCCCAGTGGCATAGCGGTTAACTGCTATGTGTGCTAACCAAAAGGTTGGCAGTTTGAGTCCACCAGGTACTCTTTGGCAACTCTATGAGGCAGTTCTACTCTGTCTTACAGGGTTGCTATGAGTCGGGATTGACTCGACGGCTCTGGGTTTGGTTTTTTGTTTTTTCGGGTTATTTGATGATGATTTCCAAATTTCTATTTCCAGCCTGGATCTTTCCTATGACCTTGAGATCCACATAATCAACCACGTAACTGGCATTTCCACACAGATATCTAAGAGGTCTCTCAAATTTAACATACCCAGAAGTGTTAGCTCTTGATTTCATGCCCCTCAAGTGTGCTCCTCCTTCAACTTTCCAGCATGTCAGCAAACCGAGCCACCATCTGTTCCTTCTCTAAATCCCAAACTTTGCAGCAATCCTTGATTCCACTCCCCACATTCAGACCATTCGCAAGTTCTACTGACTATGGCTTCAAGTATTCCAAAGCATTCCACTCCTCTCCACCCACCGCCACCACAACCATCCGAGTCCAAGTCCCCATTGTCTCTCTGTGGCCAAGGTAACTGAAACAGGCACTGTCCTAGGCTCAGACAAGGAGATATAATGGTGAACCAGACAGTCACCCTCTAAGCAAAAAGTTAGGCAACTGGCAATCAGGCAAGGCTTTATACCAGACTTGTAACTCAAAGCCAGCAAATATCACATCCAGACACTGAAGCATAGAGATATGGCCCATGTTGCTCTCAGGATGAAAGTGAGCATGAGAGTGACCATTTGCTGACTTTCCCAAGCATGCCAAAGAGGGGCATTTACACCTTAATCAGACAGGCTACCCAGGCTTATGTCTGGAACCGACAAGGCTTAGGGGTTTGAGCACTTTCCTGCTACACTCATTCTCCTTGAACAGAGAAGGAAACCTGGCTGGCTTATAGTGCATTTCACTTCTTTGGCTTCACAGAGTCCCTCCCAATAAAGCCAGAGGGGACTGTCTGGAGTGCATCCACTGTCTAAAGACACTGAAATGACCTGAGAAACATCCTGCAGAGTCTCTGAGGCTGTAAAGAGACACTTCTGATTTAAACTGTTTTTCTGGCAAGAGCTATTACTGTCCCTTTGTTTCAGTGGACTTGGCCCCCTGGCCTCTCTTCAGTGGTTGAAATCCCAGAGCTATGAAATCATTTCCTTAGTATGCGCACAGGATGGGTCGGTAACCCGCCTTCACGGCCTCACGGCCGTGCTTTCCAGCTGAGGCCAAGGCAGCAAACTGACACCTTCTGCATTCGGAGCTGTGGGTCTTGATCCTTCCAGACTGCTGTCATTTCTGCCATGGTTGTTGTTTACTTTGCTTGCCAAGAGGAACTCTGTGAGCCTCTTCCCCTCCTGATCCATGGATGTGTGCCACAGTGGCCTACCCAACAGTGTCTAGTGCTCCAGCATCTGGTCCTCGGACTCTGATGACTTACAAGTGTTGGGCTCCTTACGAGCTGCTTTGGTGTAGCCTTATTGGCCAAGCTGCAGGACACACCTCAGATGAGAGGGTACTAAGGAGGAAAAATGTCACTCAAGACAGCAAGGTCTGGATCAAGTATGAACGGCTTTCAGTGTGAACGTGGACTGATCAGATGTTGGATTTCTCACTGCTACATATGACCAGTCACGCAAAGTTGCGTGTGAAACTAGTTTAGGGGAGCCTCTGGAGTTATAAGCAAGACAAAAGAACCACAGAAACAAGCTACAGCCAGTGAACATCAACTGACCTCTATTCCTTCTGGGACCACAGCCTGAGCTGACCTAGAGTGTACGCTACATGATAGCACGAACACTGCCTATCTCGGTCCCTTCAGCATCTTCAACAGACGCTGCACTGTTGACTGAACGACAGATCTCAGTGCCCCTACAGCTTCCGGAAAGCTCATCCAGTCTGCAAACAGCAAGTCCAGCCGGAGGAGTGCCGGGACTCTTGCAGCCAGAAGATACCACGCGCCTCTCTTTGCCTCCCGTCTGTCCTTCCACGTCTACTTGCTACCCTTCCCGTCCACTCTGGGTCCCGGGAAGCTAAAGGGATGGAGTGGCACAAACCCTGCGCTTGGACTTCCAGCTACAGTCAGCCAATGGGCGTACCCATCAGGGGAAGAGGCAAGAGAGGCAACTGTTGTTATTCACCCAGACTCCTCCTTTGAGGTCACCTGGAGCTGGCTGCAACTCTTGAACGAAAGCAGAGCTCCTGCCCCAGGTGGCATTCCTCACACAGCTATCCTTTCTGTTTCCAAGTTCCAGCGAGCACAACCTCTGTTTGTGGGTTCCAGCCCTCCACCATCGCCACCATCGCCACCATCGCTGTGGCCGCGGCCGCCCTGCCTGCACCTCTGCAAACCTCCGTCTCTGTGTGACCTGGCCCCCGACTCCGAACTGCACTGATGCTCACAGCCCCTGCGGCATAGCTCTCACACGCCGCTCGGGGCACAGAAAACCGTACAGCCACTCGGGAAAACGTTTGGCTCACTTCTTCAAAACAACACAACTGCCAACAAGGCCTATTCTGGCCACGCTGCAGGTTCAGTCCCAGACCACTGCAATAAAAAGAAGGTCCAAAAAGGGAGTCACACAGGTTTTTTTGGTTTTCCAGCGCATGTAAAAGGTACGTTCACACTGTACACTGTAGTCTATTAGAAAACCCTGGGGACGAGGCACTTAAGTACTACAGTCCTCACCAAAAGGTGGACAGTTTGAATCCACCGGGCCTCCCTTAGAAACCCTGTGGGGCAGTTCCACTCTGTACTATAGCGCTGTTAAGAGTCAGAAGCAACTCAGTGGTTACCGTGTTCAGTTTTTGTAGTCTATTAACTGTGCAATAGCATTATGTCTAAAAAACAGTCTCTAGTCTTAATTTAAAAATACTTTAGTGCTTAAAAAAAAAAGCCTAACTATCATCTGAAGCCTCAGCAAGGACAACTCTTTTTGCTGGTGGGGAGTTTTGCCTTGATGTTGACGGCTGCTGAGCCATCAGGGTGGTGGGTACCTCAGGCTGGGGTGGCTGTGGTCATCTGTTAAAAGAAGACAACAAGGGTGTCTGCCACATCCATTGGCTCTTCCTTGCATAAAAGATTTCTCTGTAGCATGTGATGCTATCTCACGGCATTCCCCCAGAGAAGAGCTTCAAAAACCAGAGCACATCCTCTCAAGCCCTGCCACAGCTCTACCAACCAGGCCCGCGTGATATTCTGAACTCTTTGTTGTCATTTCAGCAGTGTTCACAGTGTCTTCACCAAGAGTAGATTCCACCTCAAGAAACCATTATCTTGACACATCCATGAGAAGCAACTCCTCATCCATTCAAGTTTTATCAGGAGGCTGTCGCAATTCACTCACATCTTCAGGCTCCACTTTGCATTCTAATTCTCGTTCACTCGCTACTGCCACTGCGTCTGCAGTCACCTCCTCCAGCGAAGCCCTGAACCCCTCAAAGTCATCCACAAGGGTGGCGAACAACTTCTTACACACTCCTGTTAATGCTGCTATTGTGACCTCCTCCCATGAATCACAGATGTTCCTCACGGCATCTGAAGTTATAAAACCTTTCCAGACGGTTTTCAGTTTCCTTTGTCCAGATTGATCAGAGGAAGCACTATCTAGGGCTGCTGTGGTCTTAAGAAGTGTTTTTCTTAAACACTAAGACTTGAAACTTGAAATGATCCCCTGATCCATGGGCACAGAACAGATGCTGTGTCCACAGGCATGAAACCCACATCGAGCTCCTCGTCCAGCTCCATCAGAACCCTGGTGAGCAGGCGCACTGTTGGCCAGTGGTCACGGTTCAAAGAGTCTTTCTTCTCAAGTGGGAGGTCTCCACCGCAGCCTGAAAATATTCAGTAAACCGTGCTTTAAACAGATGCACTGTCTTCCAGGCTTCATTGTGCCATTTACAGAGCACAGGCAGCGAAGTTGGAATAAATCTTAAGAGCCCTAAAATCTTTTGAGTAGTTAATGAGCAGTAGTTTCAACTTCAAGTCGCCAGCTGCACAAGCCCCGAACCCGAGAGCCGGTCTGTCATCTGAGGCTGACTTCTTTCCAGCTACCAAGGTCCCAGATGGTAGCTTCTCCCAACTGAGGGCCATGGCACCTACACTGCCAATCTCTTCTTCAGGACAGTCACCTTCATCAGCAACCTCGGCCGGGCCTCCCGGGCTCGCTGTGGCAGTGCCTCCATCAGCACTGGCCACGTCACCTTGCACTTGTATGCCACCCAGATGGCTTCTTTCCTTAAACCCCAGGAACCCACCGCTTTGAGCTGCACACTTGTCTTCTGTGGCTTCCTCACCTCTCTCAGCCTTCACAGGACTGAGGTGAGTTTGGGCCTTGCTCCGGGCCAGGTTTGGGACTTATGGGACTGCTGTGGCGGGTCTGATCTTCGGTGCAGACCACCACAAAGCACTCCGCGCTGGCACTGAGGGTGCTGTGCTTTCTCATCACTCACTGTTTAATTTCCTTCCAGAGCTTTCCCTCTGCTCTGACAACGCAGCTAGTGGTGTGACCCAAGAGGCCCAGCTTCCTCACTCTACAGAAGCATTTCTAGCTTTCGATTCAGGGTGAGAACGAGTGACTCTTCCTTTCACGGGAACACTCAGAGGCCACTGCAGGGTTACTAGAGGGCCTAACGGCAACACTGTCCTGTCTCGGGGAATATGGAGGCCCCAGGAGAGGGACAGAGACAGCAGCCAGAACCCATTTAACATATATCAACAACTGAGTTCGCCATCTGGCATGTGTGCAGTCTGTGGTGCCCCCAAACAACTATCGCAGTAACATCAAAGATCACTGACCTCAAATCACCGTAACAGATAAAAGAATGAAAAAGTTCAAAGTCTTATGAGAATGACACACGGAGACACGAAGCGAGCACATGCTGACGGGAAAAACGGCCCTGACAGACTTGCTCCGCACAGCAGTCCCCCAAACCCTTGATATGCAGAACCCACAGTGACAGCAGCTAGGCCTGTACCATACCTGGGACCCAGCATGAGCACTCCGGGACACACAGCCCACAGACACAGGGACTTGTATTCAGGTAAAAAGCTGTGCACAGGTGTTTACGACCGCTGTATCCAGAAAGCCCTGGTGATGCAGTGGTTAAAGCTGTTGACTGCTAACTGAAGGGTCGCTGGTTCAAAGCCACCAACAGCAACTTGGGAGTACCATGTGGCAGTCTGCTTACATAGAGGTTTACAGCCTTGGGAACCCTGTGGGGTTGCTATGAGCCAGAATCCACTAGACGGCAGTGGTTTGTATTTGGTTCTATCCGTAACAGCCAAAAAGGAAAAACCACCCAAATGTCCTTCAGCAGGTGAACGGTTAAACCAACTGTGGTGCAGTCATGCTGTGGAATATACTCAGCAATAGGAAGGACCACACTATCGACACATGTAACAACTTGGACAGCCCTCAAGGGAATTATGCTGAGTCAAAAAAAAAAGCCAATCATCTCAAAAGTTTGCAAGCTACAGTTCTACTACAGAAAAAGGATTACCGTCGTGATAAAAACGTTCTGTACTGGGACTGATGGTGGTGACAAGAATCTACACACAAGATGAGGCTGGACAGAGCCCTGCTGCATACACCCAAACCTACTGCTGTGGAGTCGATTCTGACTCCTAGTGACCTTACAGGACAGAGCAGAACTGCCCCATAGAGTTTCCAAGGAGCGCCTGGTGGATTTGAACTGCTGACCTCTTTTGGTGAGCAGATGTTGCACTAAGCACTGCACCAGGGCTCCCTCCCAACACACAGACCCGTGCCCATTTCCTGGTTGTGATAGTGACCTATGGTGATGCCAGATGCTGACGCAGGAGCTGCAGGGGACATCGGGAAGGATGTGCTGCACCTCCCTGTGCATTTGTTCCAACTTCTCATGAGTCTGTCAGCATTTCAAAATAATACATTTTAAAAACAATCCTCAATTCAAAATCAGTGAGTGAGCACAGAAAACAAAACTGGAAGAAGTGGGACCCAAAACATGAGATGCTCAATTTAAATCCAAAATGCATCAATAATTACATCGGACGTAATGGATTCAACACCCTAGTGAAGACACGCTTCTTGAATGCCTACTGCGGACAAGCACAGGGGACACAGAGACCATCAGGCACTCACACTGGTCTAGTGGACCAAGGACTGTGCCCAGTGCTGCCATAGAACGTACCAGGAGAGGGACAGTACAAAGGAGATGACACTCAAGCTGGGCTTTGAAAACTGGAACTGTGCCAGTTGAAGAAGTAACAAGGAAGAGGGACATGAGAAAGGACATGTGTTCTGTGAGCCACAAATGGTTTGGTATTAGTGGGACACTAATGGGAGGGAGGGAGGGACAGAAGGTAAGAGAGAGATGTAGCAGACAGGGTGAGGGAAGAACTGACGACTGGGTCACTAATTACCCTTTAGGCCTTAGGGAGAGGGAGGGGTCCCAGCTGAATCACAAAGGCTTCTGGTCTGTGACTGCACAGATTTTGTTACTGTGCCACATCTTATCAAACGCTCACAGTTCCCTGCACAGGACAAGAGCAAAGGAGCTTTCACTGAAAACATTTCTTTCTTCTACAGTTTACCATCAACTTAGAGCAATGATCTTGCTAAGTGGTCAAGGCAGCTATCATCCTAATTTTCCAGAAGAGAAACTGGCATTCAGAGAGACAAAGTGTTCATTGACTCACAGTGAATCTGAACTCAAGTCTCATGACAACCTCTTCAGCTTTCAGGAACACTGTCTGGAACCGGCTGAGGTTAAAGACGAGAGACTCACAGAGCCACAGCGGGAAGGCGCAGACACCTCGTCAAGCCAGTTGTCGACTCATCAAACAAAACCAACCCAAACCCAAACCCACTGCCATCGAGTTGGGTCTGACTGATGGTGACCCTATAGCTCAGGGTACAACTGCCCCCTGGAGTTACCAAGGAGCGAGCACCTGGCAGATTTGAACTGCTGACCTTTTGGTTAGCAGACATAGCACTTAACCCACTATACCATCAGCCAAGCCAAGTCAAGTGCCGTAGAGTCGGATCCAACTCATGGTGACCATCAAGAGATCTTAAAACTTCCCTGGGCAGGTTTTCCAGCTGGTTGCTTCTGCCACACTCTGCAGTTTGCTGGAAACAGATGAACAGGACATCACCCTGCAAGCCACGTGTTTGTTGGAGCACTTTTAGCAAAGGCTGCGCTGTCACATGGGGCTGGGAAAGCTTTCTGCTGATTCAGCTTTGTATTCCATTCACGTGCAAACAGCCTTCTTAGGAATCGAGAAGACAGAGGGGTTGCAGAAGGCAAACACAATCTGTGCTACAGAATTCTGAGCTTTACTCAAGATGGCCTTTTGTCTCCACCCTTCGCTTCCTTGCCAAGGGGGACCACAAACATCACAGAATCCACGCTATACTGATCCTCTCTGTCCTGGCTCAGTGCCACAAGCACTGGGATAGCTGGTGACCCTTTGGCCTGATGGCCTGTAACCTCCTGTTCCCCGCCAGATGGAACCGGGGCTTGTCCCAGGCTTGCAATAACTTCCTGTGATTGTCCTGGAGATGGGCTGGCCTCAACAGAGGATGAAAGATCCTGTGTCTCTGCAGTGTTCTGGGCCTTGGGAGGAGGAATCCTGAGGGGAAGCACTCACGCAAGATAAGGCTGCTCAGATGGCTGTGTCCCAGCACTGCCACACTCCACAACATGCTCTAAGCGCCAGTGAATGTTCTCGCTAGTTTCTCCTCATTTCTTATGTGACAGAATCTTAAGGGTCATGAAAGTGGCTCATCAAATCGCAGGTGTTACAATCCAAGGACACACATCAACATACTAGACACCAGGAGCAGGGTGCAAAAGGGACAAAAATTGAATCACAAACAGGTGTTTTAAACCCTGCTAAATTCTTGGCTAGATTAAGAGCTCAAGGGACAACGGAAACACAAAGGAGACAACCAAGCGTGGATGAAGGCACAGTGTGAGCCGGGCTGGCTTCACTAGACACAAGTGGTTGCAGGACGGGGGTGAGGCTGCTCAGAGCAAAAACCAGCTCTCACATAAAACTGCCCTCACATCCATGAAGATCCTGGTGCAACCCCCTCGGGCCATTCCCCAGTCATCAAGCTGAGTCCACAAGGGTGGGAGCTCCCAGGACTGTCTCCAAAAGTCCATGACCAGTGAAAAGATACCACAGTCCTAGAAAGACCCAAAGTAACAGAGATACCTGTATGTACGTATTAGTAATGATAATACCCAACGCATAGGTACCGGCTCATTTAATCTTCACGTGAGCCCCATAAAAGTGCATACTCTTAAAGCATTTCCTGTATATGAGGAAACCAACATGCAGAGAGGTGAAATGACTTCTTCAAGGTCATGAGCTAACATGCACCTTACTTTCCTCCGAGGTAGAGAATGCTCTAAGAAGATGATGTACTTCATGGGATCCATGTATGTGAGTGTGCATTTGGAGGAATGACCCAGGATACAAAAAGTTTTGATGAGAAGTAAAATACAGCCAATGGAAAAGAAGCTCCTCTTGCCTGTACTGATTTAAGTTCCCACCTGGGAGAATGCAGGATCCCAGGCTGTGCCTGCTTGCTCACATGTCCCCAGGTACTGGGAGAGGAATAGAATGTTCCACTTGGCTTCATTACTTGCTTTGCTCAAAACCCAACAGCCAGAAAGAAGGTCCCGTATCCCTTACGGTTCATGTCAAGGCCCCTGGCCCCCTCACTGTGTCCGCCCACCCAAAAGCCCTCTCTACTAGGCCTACATAACACATATAATTCAAGTGGAGCTTCAGAGAATGTTGAAGGAATCAAAGAGTATTATCATATCAACAAGCAAGGATGCTCAGACTCAACAATGCTACGCCAACAAGCACATGCCCCAGCGCACACGCACCTGCACTCCCTTGTGCCCTGATGGCACTCTGTTCACGCCTCAGACCTCCCCACCTCTGCTCCATCTCTTCACTACTAACTTTCCAGGGTCCAGAATGGGAAGAGTACCCCAAGCCATGGTCTTCTACTCTCTGAGTTGAGGATTTTTCCAATGAAATATTGTAGAATCCTCTCTCGTACTTGGTGTCAATGGACTGAATTGGGGTTCTCCCAAAAATATGTACAGATGTTCAGTTGGGTCACGATTACCAGTACTGTATGACTGCCCTCCATTTCATGATTTTCCTCAAGTCCCCTCTCTGCTCCACTGTAAAGGGAGTTTCCCTGGAATATGACTTGCATGACCCTTTATCCCGTAATCCTACAAGAGATAAAAGGAACGGGAAGCAAGCAGAGAATTGGGAACCTCACACCACCAAGAAAGCAGCCTGGGAGCAGAGCGTGTCCTTCAGACTCAAGGTTCCTGCACCAAGATGCTCCCCACCCAGAGACTCATACAGCATGAGGACCCTCCTCCAGAGCCGACGGACAGAAAGCCTGCCCTGGAGCCGAGCCCCTGAATTCAGACTTGTAGCCTCCTAGACTGGGGAAGGATCCACTTTTCTTTGCTAAAGCCATCCACTTCATGGAATCTCTGTTAGAGCAGCACTAGCTGACTACAACACATGCTCAAAACTGTCCAGGCTGTGAGGAAATATCAGCCTGATCTGGGGTCATCCTATGAGGTGGTTCGATTTTCCTTCTTGATTTTGGAGACTTTGTATTCATTTTGATGAGTTTCAGAGAGGGGACTTAATATAAAGGCATACTGAGAAAAAACGTTGCTGAAAAAAAGTGGCAGAAAAAAACATAACAGAAGTTTCTGAGTACACACAATCACACAGGCCAAAGAAATGTCTTATTTAAATCTGTATTTGATGTGTAATGAGGTTGGATATTATTTCTTATGCATTGTGTTCCCTCTGCAGACACAATTCTGTGAACTGTTCTTCCTATGCTTTGCCCACTGTTCCACTGGGATGCTGATTTGTTCCTAATTGATAAGGATCAGGCACAGATGTAGAGCACAAAAGCCCACGGCTTGCCACAGATGATATGCAAAGCTGTCCCACTGTGTCCTTTACCTTGTTTTATTTTCATGTGGCAAAGTCTATTGGTTTCTTCCTTCATGGTTTTCCCTCTGTCACAGGGTTTAAAAATGTTCTCTCCATCCTGAGATGTGATTCAGGGTCAACTGCATTCTCTTCTAAAAATTTCCTTTTTTCTTTTTACATTTAAATACAACACATCTGGAATCACTACATTAAGTGAGTTCAATCTATATCTTTCTTTTTTTTGTACTGTGATCTCCTTACGTGACTTTGATATCAGGATCATAAAATTAATTGAAGACTTGCATCTTTTGCACGCCTCAGCACTTTATACACTATGAATTTTATCTTTAAAGTTCAAACACATAAACTTTCTGAGGCAGTCCTTTGCCTTGTAAGTCTCTGACAATAATGTTCATTTATTTCACACTTACTCTATCATTTTGAGCAGGACAGCATTTTAGTAGCTAAGACTTTGAGAAATACCTTGCTCCTGAACTCAGAGCCCACATAAGTGACAGCCTCATGTACCCTGAGACTAGAAGAGCCAGAGGTACCCGACTGGCCAGCACTACAGCATGTGGCCTGATGGACCGTGAGACAAACACAGAACAGAATGCGATTCTTAAAAAGCACAGGCTTCCGGGACCGGTGGAGACTAGATGACTCCCTGACACCACTGCCCCGAGATGCTCTTTAAACCCTGAACCAAACTATCCCTTTGGATCCCCTTTTAACCAAATAACAGATCAGCACAGCAGACAAAAGCTCTTAACTCTGAGGACGGTGTTCTATTAAAAATCTTATCTCTATCAGAAGGGAGCAGGGAAGCAGGAGTACTAGGGATGGAACAACCGGAACGTAACCGAAGAGAACAGTGACACACTGTGCAAAATGTAGCTCATGCCACTGAACAATCTGTGTAGAAATTGTCAGAAAACAAAAGCACTGCCGTTGAGTCGCGTCCGACTCACAGTGACCCTAGAGGTCAGAGTAAAACTCCCCCATGGGGTTTCCAAGGAGGGAACAGCATTTGCCAGGTAAATTTTCACTGAAAACACAGTAAAACATTCTTTTAAAAAAGAAAGTGCCCTACTTTTTTCGGCAATGCAATGTTCGGGTTTTCATGGTGTGAAAACTTGGGTGAGGTCAAATTACTTCTTACGGGAAACTAGAGTTTACTTTCTAGTTACACAGTTCTTGTGGCCCAAGACCCTTAGCCACCAGTTTCTTGTCAGCACTGTAAGCCGCAATGTCACAGGCTTATTTCTTGTGAAATAGGAACCAAATGCTGCCGGAACTGGAAGCCTCTAACAGGAAGTCATGACTCGGTGATGAACCGAAATAACTACAGAAGGGGAGGCATGTGAGGGGCCGAGGCGCAGCTGTCCCACCCTAGTTGAACACGCTCGGCCGCTGCTCTAAGAAGGGACAGCAGGGCCTGCGTTCGGCGCCCCGCAGGGCCAGTCTTACCCACCAAGGTGGCAGAGCAAGCTGTGCCTCTGCTCTGAGGCTCCAGTGCAAGGCTTGCTAAGTGCTGGGGACACAGACAGGAGTGAGTCACGTCACCACATGTTGTACCACAGATGCTGCAGCAAGGAGAGGTACAGGGTCTGGAGGAGGGAAAAGTACACAAGTGCAGGTCTCCATCCCACACACCTCGCAGGGCTGGGGGAACCTCTGGTGACCACCTCTGGCCTCCGGCGGGCAGAGAAGGGGGTGCTGGGCCAGGGGGACTCCCAGCCGGGCTCTCTACTCTGCCTGCTTGGCTCTCACCACAGCCCCGCGGAGGCCAGCCAGGGGCCCGTACTCAGGAAGCTGACACTCCCCGGAGAGAGACAGACAAGTAAACCACGGGAATGTGTGAGTCGGGGGCTATATGCACAGGCTGTGTGTGTGCGTGTGTGTGTGCGTGCACGTGCGCCCACGTGCATCCCCAAGAGGGAAGGAAATCCATCTGATCCCCGCTCCCCACTCTCACAGTGGCTCTGTACTGCCCCAGACAAGAGCTCCCTGCACTCTGCAAGCTGTGGCAGCTGGGGGAGCATGGGAACCACCCCCACAATGTCGGAGGTTGTCACCAAAAAATCTACAATTATATTTATATCATAACTAAATAAAAAGATTCAAAGCATATACAGACAGATAGCTTTTGCATAAGTCTAGATGAGGGGAGGCCTTCACAACCAGAACGCTGTGCAGATGGCGAGTTATGTACAGAAGCTACAAAGGAAGAGAGTTACAGCACTTCTTCCAAAACAAATCCAAAACGTCTACACGTGGAGACACCCTGTGAACAATGCAGGGGTGATCAATATGTAGGCAGCTACACTTACTACACATTTAATGAAGAGAACACATAAAGACTTTCCATGGAACATTAACTATAAATGGCCTAAGAGAAAACAAAAATGAGCATAGGATAGGGACAGGCATTTCTTGGGGAAAAAAACCAAATAGAACAGAAATGACCTGAAATAACAGATGCAAAATACACTCGTGTAAAAAAGCTACATCACTGCCTATCAGATGGGCAAAACTTCTCAATCATATACATGATGTATGTGCATGGACATATATATATATTATGCATATATGTTTATACCTTATATATAAAATCATACATAAATTTATTACTTATAGTGGCTAAAAACCCTAAAGAATCTAAGTATCCAGCCAAAGGCTGATAAAATGGCAGCACCCCCGTCTCCTAGCCTGTAAATTTCAGTGATTGTTGCATTGGTTTCAGTTCCATTTCCCTTATCTTATTTAGAAGTCTGAGTGACATAAAAAGTAAAGTTTATAATCACAAAAGAAAAGCAAATTTTAAACAACTCAGCATCTCAAAGTTGACCGCAACTCCATTCTCAACAGGTCACTTCTGGGCTAGGAGCCGCCCACTGTCTTCCCCTTCACTCAGAGGACAATCTAAAGTCCGCACATTGCCTTCCTGCCCTCATCTCAAGCACCCTTCACTCATCAGCTACAGCCCAGCCGGGGCCGTGGAACATTCCAGGTGTGCTCCTGCTGCCACAGAGGCTGTGCATTTCCTACTCCCGCTTGATTCACGAGTGGAGCATGCAAGCTTCCAGACACTCTGAGCTCTCTAATGTGCAAGCGAAACACACCTCCAGGAGGCCAAAGACAATCCCTCAAAAGGGGGCTGCGGATAAGGCCCTCTGGAAGTGAAACCCCACCAAGGGGCGGCGAGCGGAGCACACCCTCCAGTATCGTTCAGGAGGATTGCTAGTTACATATGAAATGGCAGCCTTCACTGGACACTGACCAGGTACCAAGTAGCACTCTTAAGTGCTTCGTACATGGTAACAAATTTCGTCCTCACAAAAACCTTCTGAGGAGAGTACTGGTCAACATGGATGGAGCAGTGAGGTCTAAGTCCAATTAAGAGAGAACAGTAAGTCTAATGTCACTATTTCATAATTATTAGTGAATTAATGGATATAGGCATTGAACCTCAAGGGCTGCAGATGGGCAAGGGCTCCCTTCCATTCTTCTCATGGAGATTACCTACACAGCTCAACGCGGACTGCCATCAAGCAGCAGAGGGGAAATGGCGTCAGTGGAGGGGATGCCATCTGATCGCTGGTCCACACACGTGGCAGCAGGCTCTGCCATCTTTCCACCACAAAAGAACAAGACGCCAACGGATGGAGTTCTCTGTCATTTCTCTCTGAGGGCTAACGGTTGCTGCTCTCCTGAAAGTTTCTCAGAGCATGTGCATCAGATGATAAGGGGTCAGGCTGCACGGAGAAGGTGGGGAGCTACCTCCCTGCTCTGCCTGAGAGCTCGTCCCAAAGCACGGGCCACACCGAAGAGCCAGTCCCATCCCTTCTGTCTGAGACTGCCTGCTCCTGAACTAGCAGGCACTTGCATTCTGGAAAAGGACTGTGCAGAGGCCTTTAAAGGGGGCTTCCAAGGCTCCTCACCGCTGGACTCTCCAATCTCGCTAAATACCTATAAGCCAAGTGCATCTAGAACACACACTTCCAAGGCCTTGAGGATGCAAATGCTCGTTTGGAAAGTTTATTTTGATGCATTCTCATCGCTTGGCCAGATTGCTTTCTCTATCAGGCCACAACCTGGTAGCTGGCATCAATCAAGTTGTCCTGCTAGTTACTGTACACTGCAGATGCATGACATGCTTCCCTCTTCTTTGCTTCTGCTCTATCTGGCTGCCACCCACCACCCCAAGGTGCTCACTTTCATACTAGCCATCAGCTTCACTCTTCTGCAGCCACAGGTCTGAAGGGCTGTCTCCAACTCAGCGGCTTTCTGTGACTAAATGGACGGTCTGCATCCATCTGCCAAGAGCTCCCTGTCCGCGCACCGTCTGTCTGAGTGCCGCTCACCCCCCCAGCAGCAGACCTCTCTGAGCTGCACCGGCTCCTTTTCTCTCACAGTGAACTGTGGCCATCCCCAGAAGGTCTGGCCTTGGGCGCAGGCTCCTGGACGACCTCATTCACTCCCCGGGGGGCACTGGCGGTGTGGTAGGTAATCATTTGGTTGCTAACGACAAAGGGTGGCAGTTCAAATCTACCAGTCACTCCCTGGAAACGCTATGGGGCTGTTCTCCTGTGTCCTATAAGGTCGCTAGGAGTCAGAATTGACTCTACAGCAATGGGCTTGGGCTTGATATACCACAGTGACCACCAAAACTCCATCTCGGGCCCAGATCCCTCCCTTGAGCTCCCCACAAATTCACTCAGAGGACTGCTGTCTGTCCTGCAGCCTGGCAGCTGGGCGTCGGTTCACTGATTTACCCCTCAACCAGCTTCACCTGGCACGCTCCTTAGCACAGGCCTCGCTGGATGGCATCAGCGGGGTCCGAGAAGAATGACGGAGCAGTGTGAAGGATCAGATGCAAAGCCAGGTGAAATGTAACAGTCATACATGGAAGGTCCTTTTCCCAGGCTAGAACAAAGACCAAGCAAAGCACCAGCAGCACCAGACCTGAATGGAGCACCCACAGCTTAGCAAAATGCCCAGGAAGCTCAGACTGAGGCACCACAGTGGCATGGCCACCAGAACAAGGCCGGATTCTCAGACATACGGTGTCCCGAGAGTCCTGCTTCACTCTGCCCCGAACAGTCTCCATCTAGAGGGCCTTGTCCAGTTCTGTGACCGCGTTCAGATTTTATCAGGATGACAAGGGAACGTGAAGTCATTCCCCAGCCTAAGACATGATGATGAAACTGCCATTGTTTGGCCTGGATCTTTGCTGGGCTCTGAAGTTGACAGGAACGAGGTGTGTTCTGTATACTTTAAACAGGTAACAGCACAGCCAGTTTCCAACAGAAGAGCCGTCACACAATTATTTGAGAAACATATTACGTAACTGGCTTCCTGTCAAAGTTCAAAATTTTCACTGCTCCCTCTCACATAGCCCATGACTAAGCGGTCTGCACATCTCACCAATCGCTACTTTACATCATTTTCTGACTTGTCCCTTCTGCCGCATTTCTGTTAATATCCTGGACCGAGTCCCCCTGCCTACCAACCCGACCTCCGGTCATTGTTTTGCTCTGCCTGACATCTGAATCTCCATCTACATTTGGGAAATTACACCGGAGAAGTTTCTGGGAGAGGAGGATTCCAGTTCTCGGTACAGAAGCCTGAAATGCTGGAGACCTGCTGTCCCTGCTGCTCTTACAGCTGGAGCAATCAGTAGGATCCAACTCGACGGCACTTGGCTTGGGGACAGTTTAGCCTCAGGATGGCTTCTGCAGCTGCCCGCACTCCTTTAACAGCTCTTTGGATACGTAATAAAATCATCCTATAGTCACGGACCTGATGCGATGTGCCCACTGAAGACATCTGGGTGATTCAGAGTAACCTAAACTCCCAACCCCGGAAACCCAGTGGGAGGACCACCAAGGACCCTGACTCCCCAGAAACTAAGGTTCCAGTCTCCTCACCAAGTAAAGGACCCTGACCAGCCAGGGCACCAGCTGAGCGAGGACTGGAGCAGTACCCACATGTCTGGCCTTGTTACTGCATGTCATGTTTTCTTACCTCTCTTTCGCTTACTTCATCTAGCATTGTGTTGGCAGTGGGGAACTTCATGGACGACACTCAACACAGTGGCCATCACGTAGAGATTCCTGTGTCTTCGGCTCTAACAGTCACGTGCCCACTCCCTTTGCCGCAGAGGGAAGGAGCAGGTAAGCAATGGTGGCAGCAGACTTCTCACCAGAACTAGTGCTGCGTTGTGGTTTGGGGTATTTTTTCCTGGCTGTTTAACCTCAAAACTGTTTCTGCAGCCCCCTCGATATTTCTGTGAACTGCCCAGTACCAGCCTGCCACACACCTCTTCTGTTTCAGTCAGGCGGGGTCAGCTTTGGCTGTCTGCAAATGAAAATTGTGACGGGTCCATCATCCGAAGGGAGTCCGTGGTTGACCCAGATTTCTCCGTCCTTAAAATACATCCAGGTGAAAGAAGGAATTAATCATTCTGAAAAAAGGCATTACAGAGCTAGACAAGTTAAGTAATGTGAGCAGATTAACAAAAAGCTGATTCAGAGACCCCCCCCCCAAAATATCAGTAAAATAGGAAAGCTACCAGCTAATCTAACAAAGGGGGGGAGGAGACAGGATGAATTCACAATGCCAAGGAAAAGTACATATGGAAAGAGTGGAAAAACAATTTAATCATAAGAACTATTTTATAAAATTCCATGCAAATGAATTTTAGAACCAGGATGAAATGGACGCTTTTGCAAGAAACTATAATTTACTACAACTGACTGAGCAAGAAATAGACTAAACAGATAAATTTCCGTAGAAAGAAATAAAGAAAGTTGAAAAACATCTTATCATAAAAACCACCAGGTACAGTTTTATAAGCGAATTCTGCCAAACTTCTAAAATTCTGTTAATTCCACCTCTGCTTAAGTTCTTCTAGAATATGGCAAATTTCTAAATCTTTCTATGAACCAAATCTAGCCTTCAGGCCAAAATCTGCTCAAGACGGTAACTCAAATCAAACCTACTGCTGTCAAGTCAATTCCAATTCATAGTGACCCCACGGGACAGAGGACATCAACTCCACAAGGTTTCCACAGAGTGGCTGGTAGATTTAAACTGCCAACCTTTAGGGAAATAGCCAAGCTCTAAATCATTTTGCCATGACAAAAGAAAACCAAACAGCAGTCGTCTCACTTTACGAATAATGATGCAAAAACCCAATATAAAATACTAGCACACATAATCCAACAACACAACAAAAAATAATATGCCTGGACCAAATGGAGTTTATTCCAAAACGAAGGCTGTTCAATGCTAGATAGTCTATTAATTGGATTCATTATTTTAATAAATTCAATGAAAAGTCTCTTCATAGAACCCCCTGTTTTTTTTATTTAAAAAGACAGTACTATAGCAGCCAATGGAATACTTCACTAACATGAAAAAAATTTTCTCTGCCCTGACACCAACAGGCATTGAATAGGAAAACACTGAAGGCACTCCTCCAAGAGTCAAAATCAAGGTAAGACTGCCCATTATTGATTCCACCACCTAACACTGGAGTGCTGGCCAACACATCTTGACAAAAGAAAGTATTAGATACATAAGAATTTAATTAAAAAAGCAGTGAAATTATTTCTACTTCAGATGACATGATTGCATGCCTGGGAAGACCAAAAGAATCAACTGAGAAACTACCACAAACAGTAAAGAGAATTCAAAGGTAACAAGACATAATATGCAGAAATATTCTTAGACTTAATTGTTGTGCCTCCCCAGATGAATTTGGTCCCTCCTATTTTTTGGAATCCCTGGTGGCAGTGTGGTTAAGAGCTATGGCTGCTAACCAAAAGGCTGGCAGTTCAAATCCACCAGGCAATCCTTGGAAACCCTATGGGGCAGTTCTACCCTGTCCTATAGGGTCTTTAGGAGTTGGAATCCACCCAAAGGCAATGGGTTTTTTAATAACTAAGATTTACTAAAGCTACATTTAAGATCATTTTGTAGAAAGGAGAATAGAAATGCCTTCTGTAATGTAAAAAGATGCTCAACCTCACCGATAAAGAAATTCAGTTAAAGCAAAACACTCTTTATCATCTATGGACTTTGCAAGCATCAGGACATTTACTAGGACACCATGTTTGCTGCTCAGAGTGAAATCCAGTCATTTTAGGTACCCATCGGAATTTGACAGCCACATATACTTTGACTCAGCAATTCCACTTCTAAGAGTTGAAAAAACAAACAGAGCAGCACAACAAAATATGCACTGCAGCACTGTTTACAAAATGTCAGAAACCACACATGATCTATCAATGGTTAAACAAAATCACGTTAACTCCATTCAGTGAAATACTGTGAAGCTGTTAAAAATGAGAAAGATCTCTACGTGCTAGTATACAACAGTTCCCAAAATGAACTGTTACGTTTAGAAAGGAGGTCAGAAAAACAGTGAGTACAGCATGCTACCGTCTATGCAAACAATCAGGAGGTCTGGTGTCTTTTGGGAATTCAATCATTTGTTCTACATTTTTTTCCCCCCATTATCCACAACCATCTTTTGTAACCCAGTCAGAGCAGTGGTGGCTGGGCACCACCTAGTTCTTCTGATCTCTGGGTCACGTGGTTGCGATTCACAGACGGGAGAGCAAAACTGGATGAACAGACCTGAGGGACCTGAGGTGGAAAGGGAACGAGGAAGGGTGCTGACACACTGTGGGACCGCACCAGTGCCAGAAAACAACGTGCATATACACAGCTGACTGAGAAACTAACTTGTTTTGTCAACTTTTATCTAAATCACCATGAAAAAATCCAGTAGGTATACAGGCGTGAAGTATACAGGGAAGGCAAAGCAAAAAAGTAATCACTCAGTTCCTCTCCAGCTGCAAACTTACAAGGCAGAAGAGGAAGGAGGAAACCTTACTTTTCACTGTGCGTACTTGAACATGATTGGATTTTGAACCATATACACATATTCTTTCAAAATGCAGCTGGAGCCCTTAGCCACACTGCCGCCAGGCTTTCCTGAATATAAATACTAGCTGAATTAACAACAACAAAAAGTAAAAAAATGAAACCAGCAAGATAATGACCTTCTGCCATACTCCACAAAAAAAGAACTAAAAGGCAAAGATCTAAACATCAAAACTAACAAAATGGATATATAACAGGAAAAAATAAAGTGAAACTTGACTGAACTCAGAAAAGAAACAGAAGGGATTTCTGCTTCTCCCCAGGATATAGGAAGTTGCAAAGAATACACCTCCCACCCTAATAATGAGAAAAAGCTAGACAAAACCAAACTGTCACAGGCCATGTGTGGACTAGCCCAAGACACAAGGGGACTTGGCACTCACACACAGCTCTTTCCCACAGGCCTACACCAGAGGCTTAGAAGAAGTATCAAGTAGGGCAGGAGATGGAAGAGAGCCCCCTTGACAGCAATCCCAAGTAATAAGAGACTTCCATTTATGAGAACCCCAAACCCAGAAGACAAACTACTGGTACAGCCGACCCAGATCCCTGGCCTTCCCCTCCACAGTAACAAGAAAGAGGCTCCTAGGGTTGAAGTAGGGATTTGTCAACTGGATTCCCATTCCAGCGGAAGAAATTCCGTGTTCAGTCTACATCAGGCTTTCTCACCTTTGCCACCAGACGTTTGGGGTGGGATCAGTCTTTGTTTGGGAAGTTGTCCTTTGCACTGGAATAAGTTAGCAACATCCCTGAGCTCATCTATGGAAAAGAAAAACCTATAATACTGTCCCTGCCATCTGTGATAGCCAAAAATGTCTCCAGACATTGCCAAGTGTTCCCTGGAGGTAGGGTTGACACATTACATTTACTTACACTAAAAAAAACCTATTTATTTGCTATAGGAAATTCAAATTTAACTGGGTACCCTCTCTTTTGATTTATTTATTTTGCTAAATCGGTGAGCCTATGGGGCGGGGGGGGGAGTGCACACCCTCCCTCCAGAACCATTGATCTAAACCCTCAAATACAAACACAAGCAGACAACAAAGAATCACCAAACATTTGAAGAAAACAAGGCCAAACGCAAAAGTCTTTTACTCCTATATACCAAATAGACTTCTGCCACAGGACCTTTGCTCTTGCTGTTGCCACTTTCTAAAAACCTCTTCCCCTTAAATACCTGTATAGGTGTTCCAGCTGTAAGTCAGAGTGTAATAAATATTCTAGAGAAGATTAAACAGAATGGTGAACTAGCCAGAAAAGACAGGCTGGCAAATGTGAAAAGGAAACAATTCTTAGAAAACAAAAACATGGCTACCAATCAATGAAATGAAGAGCAGGGTATTTACAACTTAACAGTAAATTAGCGACATAAACTTGACGTGAGAAAGGCTCTCTCTCAGAATAGAGCCAAAGGACACAATGATAGTAAGCAAGAGAGATGAGCTGAGACACATCTAGAGAGTCAATTCCGACTATACCACAGTCTATTCTAATGCTGGGACTGAGCTGCTCTGAAGCACATTCTCAGAGTTCTTTGCTGGCCGTCTTCCTGTTAGGTTCAGCATCCCTCCAGGACAAAGGATAACTGCTGTTCCCGCTTCTCTGGGCATCCTAGTATCCTCTACTGCCACAAGGCATCAGCGCTAACTAACTCCACAATGCCCCTCCCCCAAAGTCAGAGCAACAGAGGCCTGGCTGCAGGTGACCCTCCTTCAATGACGGCTCAAGCAGGACCAGGAACAGCACTTGTCTCCATCTGCCCACCAGAAGCCAAAACCTCAGGATCCAGGAACCATCGGGGAGAGTACTAGGGAGGGTCTTATCTCAGTAGTGAGGAAATATTCACGCTACCAAGAAAGCTGCTCTGGGTCTCACTGAGCAAGTCTTAAAAGCGAAACTGGAATGGTTATAATAATATCAATGTGAAGTTCAGAGCAAGGACATCACCAGGAATAAAGCCTATTATTCATAATGATAAAGGGGCCAGTTCATCAAGAGAACACAGTGATCCTAAATGCTTATGCAACTAAAGACAGAGTTTCAAATCACAAGAAGCAAAAACTGACATAACTTTACGGGGAAACAGAAAAACCTGCAACTATAGCTGGTGATTTACACCCCCCTCTCTCAATAGTTGAGGAAGTAGAAGACAGAAAATCACGAAGGATGTAGAGCTTGAACAACAGTGTCGGCCAACTTGACCTAATCGGTATTTAAAGAACATTCCACCCAATAACAGCAAAATGAATCTTTTCCAGTACACAGGGAATATTTACCAAGGTAGACCAGATGTTAGGCCACAGAATAAGCCTAAGTAAATGAAAAGGACTCAGATATGCACAGTATGTTGTCTGACCACAATGAAACTGAATTAGAAATCAAAACCTGAAAGTTATCTGGAAAATTCTCAAATATTTCGAAATTAAATGGCATGATTCTAAATAATCCACAGATCACAAAAGAAATTAGGAAATATCTTGAACTGAATAAAAATAGCAACACAGCATAACAGAAGTTGTGGGATGCCACTACACAGTGCTCAGGGGACCCCGTATAGCACCACACGTGTCTGCTAGGACAGAAGCACCGTCTCTGGCCAGTGGCCTCAGCTCCCACCCTATGTGTGTTTCATAACGAGTACTGCATGCTATGTAGTCACAAAAGACCATACATTCTATGATTTCATTTATATGAAATCCATTTTATAAGAAGACATTCCAGAAAAGGCAAATACATATATATCTCTGGAGACAGAAAAGCAGACCCGTTGTTGCCTGGGGCTAGGGATGGCAGTGGAGGTGTACTGCTGTCTTTGTTACTTAGTGCTGCTATAACAGAAGCATCACAAGTGGACTGTTTTAGCAAGCAGACATTCTGTCACAGTTCAGGAGATTAGAAGTCTGAATTCAGGGCACTAGCTCCAAAGGAAGGCTTTCTCCTTCTCGGGGAAGGCCTTATGGCCCTCCTTCCCACATCTGTGGGCCGGGCTGTCCTTGAAAATCTTCATGTGTGTTGGCATCAATCTACCCCATGGGGCTAGGAAGTTTTCAGTGCAGGGACCCTGGGTCCAAAGGATGTGCTCCGCTCCTGGCTCTTCCTTCTTGGTGATAGCAGGTTTCCCTCTCTCCTATCTCTTGTAAGATAAAAAGTGATGCAGGCCATAGCCCAGGGAAATGCCCTTTATGTGGATCAGGGCTGTGACCTGAGGAAGAGCATTCCATCCCCCCAATCTATATTAACATGACCTAACCCTGCCTCATTAGCACGATAGACAGCTCGCTCCCAAACAGGGCCATAGCCACAAGCACAGAGGCTAGGACTTACAACACATCACAAAATGGAGGAAAACCACACAATGGTGTGAATCATGACCTAGCCAAGTTGACACACACTTTGGGAGGGCACAATTCCAAAACATGACATTCCATCCTTTACCCATCTCCCCAAAATTCATGCGCTTGTCACATGCAAAACACGGGCACCCCTTCACATCATTCCAAAAGTCTTAAATTGGCTCCAAGTTCAAATTTCATCCTCGGACAAAATTCCCCTTCATCTGCGCACCTGTGAAATCTCGATTACAAGTTGTCTGCTTCCAAAACACAATGGCAGACCATGCAGATGGTAGACACTTCTATCATAAGTGGAGAAACTGGAGGAAATAAGGAATAGTGAGCAGGGAGCAAGTCCAAAACCCAGCCGAACAATTGGCATTAGCTGTCCAGGCTGGAAACTAATCCTCTGTTCTCTATGACCATCTGGGCAGTGGCCCCACCCTCCAAACTCTGTATTCTGGGTGGAGGTCCCTCAGCCTAGGGCTTCAGTTCTGCTCTCCAGGTCCACTGGAAGAGCAACTCTATCCCCTCAGCTGTGGGTGGCCCCATTCTCCTGGCCCAACTGAGTGGCAAGCCCACCCCTTTGCCCCAGAAGGCCCTGTTCTTCTGCCTTTGGGCATGATAGCCCTGCACCCTCAGTTCTGGGCAGTGTATCTGGCCCTATCCCCCTGGCACTAGGGAATGGTAGCCCCACAATCCTGAACCAAGTTGGTGAAAATCTGACTCTTTGAAACCTACGAGGCCATGGCTCCACCCTTTGACACCCCAAAGCCACGGCTCTACCCTTTGAAAATGAGGCAGCTGTGCTTCCCATGCTCCTTGTCTCTTCAGCTTCTGCTTCTTGGTCCCTCAGCCTCTCAGTATCCTTGCCCACGGGGCCCCTTGGGCCAGCCCAGCCTCTGCCCTGCTAGGGCAAGTGTTACAAAGCTCTACAGATATTTGGAAACTTGAAAGGAAACCTAGGCCCACAGATGCTGAAAGGAGACAAGACAGAGAAAGCCTTTCCTGGGAACCAGTGTCCTGAATTCAGACTTCTAGCTTCTGAAACTGTGACAGAACACATTTCTGTCTGTTAAATCCATCCACTTGTGGCCATTTCTGTTATAGCAGCACTAGAAAACTAAGACAGAAACTGGTACTTGGCACAGGGTGCTGGTGAAAAAGATACCTAACACATGGAAGTGGTTTTAGAATTGGGTAATGGGTAGACGCTGGAAGAAGTCTAATGTGCCTAAGGGTAAAAGCCTAGATTGCCTTGAAGAGACTGTTGGTGGAATTATGGACATCAAAGTCAGTTTTGGTGAGGACTCAGAATGAAAGACTCATGGAGAGCTGTAATGCTAGAGACAGCACAGACTAGAAGAAGCAGTGGACAGAGAAATGGTGAGTGATGGTGCAGGAGCCAAGCTATGGAGCAGGAGAGTTCAATGTCCTTGGGTAGAAGCCTTTCTGGTGGAGTAGGGTGCCTCTGGGCACCCGTGATGGGCCTGGGCTTACCAACCCACAGAGCAAGAGGACTTAGCACCTTCAGGCCAAGGCTCACTGGTGGAATGGGTGCCCTGAGCATGCAGAGGCAGTGGCACCCTGAGTCCTGCTTCTGCTGATGCATCATCTGGGAGCACTGCAGGTACTGACATCTTCTCTGTTATCCAGGAGGTGGGGACTAGGCATGAGATGACTAATACACCGAATGGCAGTGGTTAAGTAAACAGCATATAGTGCAGCAGAAAGACTGTGGGTGGGATGGCCACATACTGACAGCCAGACTGCTGACTGAGGCACCACTGCACCTCTACCCTCTCTTTTCTGAGCTGTACCACATATTCTGCTGTTTCACAGCAGGAAGGGTAGCTCAGCCAGGATGTCACCTTGGTCAGCTAGGAGGCAGAGCCAGCCACTCAGAGGTCTCAACTGGGGCTAATTCTCATTCTGAGCAGCAGTCCCTGTCTAGATAGTGCTTCTCCAGCAGAAAAGCTGTGTTGAAGATGATGGTGCCTAGAGTTAGCAGTGGGGCCTGGCAGATGAGGGTGGCAAGACCCTAATCCCTCCCTTCTTTGAACCACATCATAGCATCTAGGGATGGCCTATGAGGTGTTTTCATTGTCAGCCAAAAGGTGGAGCCTGCCACACCTGAGTTCCCAACTGATTTCAGCAAGAGATGGACATCTCTGCGCTCAGCAGTAAAGCACCTTTTAAAATAAGACCACTGACGACTGAGTAGGGTGGCACCATCTCCACTACCCTTCACTGATCCACATCATGACATCAGCTGATGACCCTTGAGTGACTCCATAAGTGGGACGCCATCTCTACCAGTCAGCAGAGTGGAGCCTGCCACCCCTGAGGGGCTAGCTTCTTTCGGTAGGTGCTACACAGAGCTCCTCTCAGCAAATAGGCACTTTTTATGCTAAATACATCTACAGAGTGCAGTAGTCCCAGGCAGCTGAGTGGGGTGGCATCCTTCTCCCTTCCCCGAGCTACACCGTAGGCTCGAATGGCATAATGACAGAGAGTTGCCACAAGTAACTCCCACCTTTACCAGACAGATGGTAGGGCCTGTCACCCCACAGAGTCCACCTGGGGCCAGTCACAAGAGAACACAGAGGCAGCTGGTGACTGAATCTAGTAGTGTCCTTACTCCCCTTTGAAAGCTATGCCGTAGCTCCTGTTGGGGTAACAGCAGAGAAACTGAACAGCTTCTTGATGGTGCAAACACAATAATCAGTATCTAAACCATTTAAAGAAGCAGTCCACCGCGGCTCCGGAAAACTCCCAAAATGAAGAACCAAAACCTTCCCAGATGAAGAAGCCTTTGTGAAGCTATAGGAGGTCAAGTACAAAAGAATTATGTATAGAGCCCTACTAGAGATGAAATAAAATGCAGCAGAACAAAATGAAAAATTAAATAAGCTATCTGAACTGATGGAACATCAATGATCTGAAATCCAGCAGATCAGTAATAACATTACAGAATTAGACAATTCAATTCAAAGCCAAAAGAGCAGGACTGAGGGGATGGAAGCCAAAGTTAGTGAGCTTGAGGAGAGAGTAACTGATACCAGTATTTATGAGGAGAAATCAGAGAAAAGAAATAAGAAAAATGAAAAAGCATTAAGAAACATGTGAGACTCTACTAAGAGGAATAATCTACAAATAACTGAAGTTCCTGAACAGGGAAAGACAGCCAAAAATACAGAGTATTGTTGTAGAGTTGCTGACAGAAAACTTCCCTGAAATTATGAAGAAAGAGAACATAGATATCCATGATGCATATCGAAAGCGACACAATACTGACCCCAAAAGAAAGACACCAAGACATAATCAAGCTTAGCAAAATGAAACATAAGCAAAGATTCTTAAAGGCAGCAAGACTCAAAGAAAGCTAACATTCAGAGGGAAGCCCTGCAGGCTCTCATCTGACTTCTTGGCAGAAACCATGTTGGCAAGGAGGCAGTGGGATGATACATTCAAAACCTTGAAGGAGAAAAACTTCCAATCAAGAATTACACATCCTGCAAAAGTGTCTCTCAAATATGATGGTGAAATTAAGACATTCACAGATAAACAGAAGCTGAGAGACTTTGTAAAAACCAAACCAAGACTACAAGAAATACTGAAAGAAGCTCTTTGTTTCAAAAAGCAAAAACATCAAACATATACTCAAGGAGGCAATGCAGGACACAGCATCCAGAATCCTACTCAGTTAGGGAAGTCGCAAAGCTCAATCAAAGCTACAATATTAAAAGAAGGAAAGCAGTGATCTTAACAAGAAAGCTATGACAGAAGAAAAAGCACTGGAACTACCTGATAGGGAATTCAGAAGTTTAATATTTGGAGTTTTACAAGCGATTAAGAAAGAGATCAAGGAAGACACAGACAAAATTAAGGAAAAATGGACAAAATCATGGAAAATATGGGCAAAATCAGAGAAAACACAAAGGAATGGGCAATTTCAAGAAAACAATACAACAAAAAATGTCAAAATAAATGAACAGTTAGAAACCATACAAAAACAGCAATTAGCAATGCAAAAAAAACCCACAATTTTAGAAATGGAGAAGACAATAGAAGGTTTTAGGTGCAAATATGGAACAATGGAAGATTGGATTGGCGAAACTGAAGACATCTTACCTACCACTGTGTTTGAGGAAAAATCTGAGAAAATAATGAAAAAAAATGACAAAAAATAAAAATAAAGCAGGTGGGATATAATCAACAGCGAAAACTTGTGTGTGATCAGGGTTCTGGAGAAGGAGAAGAAAACGGAAAACACAGAGAGGAATCACTGAAGATTTGCTGGCAGAAAACTTCCCCAATATCATGAAAGATGAACAGCTGACCATAAAAGAAGCTCATCAAACCTCATATGAGATAGACCCCAAAATAAAGTCACCAAGACATATCATAATCATACTTGCCAAAACCAAAAACAAAGAATCCTGAGAGCAGTTTGAGAAAAGTAAAAATGACACACAAAAGAGAAACAATAAGACTAATCTCTGACTCAGCAGAAACCACACATGCAAAAAGACAAAGGCTTGACATATATATATATCTCCTCGGAAGGAAAAAAACCCTAACCTGGTCTCAAAGACATTGAACACTCCACCTAACAGCAGCAAAGTATACAATGCACATGGGACATCTAAAACGCTGAGTTAATACAAAGCATCTTCTCTGGTCATAACGCTATAAAAGCAGAAATCAATAATAGGAAGAGAAAGGAAAAAAATCAAAAACATGGAAACTATAGCATCTTCCTTAAAAACCTCCGGGCAACAGACTAAATCAAAGATGGAGCTGAAAACTTCCTGGAATGAAAACATACACGAAAACCTCTGGCAGCTGGTCAGGGAGTGTAGGGTTCACGTCACTTGGATTCACCCCACCCCACATCAAGGAGCAGTGTACAGAGAGTACAGGAAAGCAGCTTCACAGAGCTCCCAGCAGGAGACAGAACACATGATCCCTTATCACTCTTGTTTGGTTTTGTCATTTTGTTTGTTTTTGGCTCTTGTTCTTCTCTTCTATTTCCCATACCCATTTTAACTCCACATGTTACAAGCTCTCCTGGCACAGGCACAGCCTACTGGAACCTGCCCTGCACTGACTCCCACACTGCCTGGACACCTCTAGTACCTGCCACAAACAACCCATCCCAGCCCCTCTTCTTCAGCTAGACATGCCCTGCCGCACCACAGCTGAGTGACTGGAAAAGAAGGGGGAAAGTATCATACTGACAAATGAGCAAACAACAAAGAATGCACAGTCCACCTGCTAAGACATAACCAAATAAAACAAAAAAGCAGGATAAAACAAACAAATCTACAATCAAATGAAGAAAACTACTATTGAATGTCCCAAAGACAGCAGATATTATCACAGCATTAAAAAAAAAAAAAAATTGGACAAGATTGTTCCAGTAGCCATCCAAAATAAAACACCAGATGATTTTCCAATAGAATAAAAGGCACTAAAGCTACCTGATAGGAAATTCATATCTCTAATATTCAAAGCTATCTATAAGTTGATGCAAGAAGTAGACAAAAATGAGGAAAAAGTAGATGAATTCATAGAAAATGCAAGTTCATGGAAAATATAGGCAAAACCTTTGGAACACAGCAAAGGCAGTACTCAGTGGTCAATTTATACAAGTAGATGCACACATCAAAGAAGAAGAGAAGCAATACAAGCATCAGAGCAGAAATCACTGGAATAGAGAACAGAAACTTAATAGCAAGAATCAACAAACCCAAAAGATCAACAAAATCAATAAACCACTTGCCAAAATGACAAAAGGAAAACAGGACAAGAAGCAAATAACTCAAATAAAAAAAGAAATGGGGGTCATTACAATAGACCCAACTGAAATCATTAACAAATACTATGAAAAATTGCACTCCCTACAAACTTGAAAGCCTAGACAAAATGGACAAATTTCTAGAAACACACTAACTGCCTAAACTAACAAAAACTGGGACAGAAAATCAGAACAGACTCATGACAAGAAAAGAGACTGAAAAGGTAATTAAAAAAAAAAAAAACCTCCAAACAAGAAAACATCCTGGCCCTGATGGCTTCATTCGAGAATTTACCAAACATGCAGAGAAGAGCTCACACCAGTACTAATCAAACTATTTCGGAACACAGAAAAGGAAGGGACGCTTCTGAATTCATTGTGTAAAGCTAACATAACCGTGAAACCAAAACCAGACAAAAACATCTCAAAAAAAGGAAGTTACACACTAGTATCTCTAATGAATATAGATTCTAAAAATTTCAACAAAATTCTAGCTGATAGACTTCAGCATTATATTAAGAAAAGAAAAATACACCCCACCAAGTGGGATTCATACCAGGTATGCAAGGATGACTCAAAATTAGAAAACCACTCAATATAATCCACCACATAAATAAAACAAAAGAATCACATGATCATCTCAAGTGAGGCAGAAAAAGTATCTGATAAGGTCCAACAGCCATTCCTAATAAAAACTCTCAATAAAATATGTATTTCCTCAACATAATAAAGAGAGTCTATACAATATCAATAGCCAACATCTTTCTAAATGGAGAGAGATTGAGAGTATTCTCCCAGAGAACAGAAACAAGACAACAATGCCCTTTATTACCAGTCACACTCAATAGTGTGATGGAAGTCCGAGCTAGAAGAATAAACGAAAACCAAACCCACTGCTGTTGAGTCAATTCCAACTCATAGCAACTGTATAGGTCAGAGCAGAACTGCCCCATAGAGTTTCCAAGGAGCACCCGGGGATTTGAACTGCTTACCTTTTGGTTAGTTGGTGTAGCCCTTAACCCACTATGCCACCAGGGCAAGAAAAACAAGTAACAAGCATCCAAACTGGTAAGGAAGAAATAAAACTATCCATATTTACAGACACTATACACAGAGAACCTGAAAGGCTCCACGAGAGTACTGACAGTAATAGATTCAGTAGAGCAGCACGATACAGGATACATAGATCAACTGGATTCCTTTACGCTGATAGAGAGCTAAGGAAAGAAAATCAAGAAAGGATATCATTTACAACAGCCAAGCCAAGCCAAGCCAAGTGCTGTCGAGTCGGATCCGACTCATGGCGACCTAGAAAAATAAAATTCTTAGGAATAAATCTAACTAGGAATATAAAAGACCTATACACAAAAAATTACAAAACACTACAGCAAGAAACCAGAAGAGACCACTGAAACGGAAACACATACCATGCTCAAGGAAAGGACAGGCAGATTCAACACTGTGAAACGCCAATTCTACCCAAAGCAATCTGGATCCAAATACCAACAGCATTCTTTAAAGAGATGAAAAAACTAATCATTAACTTTACATAGAAAGGAAAGAGGTCCCACATAAGTAAAACATTGCTAAAGAAGAAGAACCAAGTAGGATGTACCACCTGAGCACAGAATCTACTACACCGTAAAGTGGTAGTCAAAACAGCCTGGCACTGGTGTAATGACAGACACACTGACCAATGGAATAGAATCTAGAATCCAGTTGTACATCTCCCTTTGACAGAGGCCCAAAGTCCATTAAATGGGAGAAACAAGTGTTTTTTAACAAATGGTGCTGGCAAAACTGGGCATCCATCTGTTAAAAAATGAAACAGGAGGTTAGCTGAAATCACTGACAGCACACAGTCGAGCACACTCAGTAGAGCAGCACGATACAGGATACATAGATCAACTGGATTCCTTTATGCTGATAAAGAGAGCTAAGAAAAGAAAATCAAGAAAGGATAGCACACAGTAACTGGACTTCACCATAAACTGAAAGCTCTTCTAATCTCAACCCAATCTAGCAAGCATGCAGTAGCAGAGGCAGGGTCTGGGGACCATGCTCTCAGGGGACATAGAGGTCAACTGGCATAATTAGCCTATTGCTAAGAGAGTCTTCTGCACCCCATATTGGTGAGTAGCATCTAGGGCCTTAAAAGCTAGCAAGCTGCTAACTTTTAAGGTCCCAACTCATCCAGAACAGATGATCACTGAGAACACCAAAGACGTGAGGGAAAAAGAGTCCAGGAGACAGAAGGACCCATGTGAATGGCAGACTATTAATATGTGACCAGAAGAACCAGATGGTGCCCGGCCACCACCAAAGATACCAGTAGCCGTGATGGGGCACATAATGTTGAGTCCTGGTGACAACATGAGAAAAAGAGGGGTGCAGCTCAAGAACTCTACTAAAAGACCACAACTAATGGTCTGACAGCCTGAGGGATCCCCTGGGAACATGACCCCTAGACTTTCTGCTGCCTTTGACCAGAAAACACTACTGAGGTCAGCTCTTTGGACAAAAAGGGACTGGACCTGGGGACACAGTGTAACAATATGGTGTGTGTACTTTATGATTCTATGCATTTATAGGATGCTGTCCTACTGGTCCCTTTCTAGATGGGGAAGATGAGGGTAGAGAGGAGGGGACAGGAGCTTGTTAAGAGGATATGACCAGTACAGAATGAAAAGGAGGAGTGTGCTGTCACAGGGAAAGGAAAGCAAAAGGAGCTGCAGGCAGGTGGGCAAGCAAAATTAATTTGGATTGTATACTTTCACTTAAATTACAATAAAAATAAACAGACCCCAACTCCAACTGGATAAAAGACCTAAATATCAAACCTAAAACAATAAAGCTCATCCAAGAAAAGGTAGGAACAACAATGGAAGTTTTAATACACAATGAGGACAGACTCCAAAATCTGTCAAAGAAACCTCAATCAACAGAAGAGAAAATAGATAAATGGGAACTATTAAGAATCAAACACTTTTGCTCATCCAAAGACTTCATTAATAGAATTAAAAGAACACCCACAGAATGGGAAAAAATATTTGGCAACTCTATGTCAGACCGACGCCTGATCTCCATAATCTATAAGATACCACAAAATATCAATAAGAAGATAAACCATCCAATTAAGTGATGGGCAAAGGAGATGGGCAGACACTTCACTGAAGAGGAGATCCAGGCAGCCAAAAAACACATGCGGACATGTTCACGATCTTTAGTTATGAAAGAAATTCAAATCAAGACAACAATGAGATACCATCTCACCCCAACAAGATTGGCCATGATACAGAAAACACAAAACAACAAATGTTGGAGAGGCTGTGGAGAAAGTGGAACCCTCCTACACTGTTGCTGGGGTTGCAAAATGGTCCAGCCTCTTTGGAAGGCAATCTGGCGCTTCCTTAAAAAAATGGATATCGATATACCATTTGACCCAGTAATTCCACTACTTGGAATATATCCTACATAATCAAGGCCTTTCACACCAATGGACACATGCACCAGAATGTTTATCGCAGCACAGTCCACAATAGCAAAAAGATGGAATCAACCCAGATGCCCAACAACAGAAGAATGGATAGGTAAACTATGGTACATATACTCAATGGAGCACTACGCAATGATAAAGAATAACGATGATCCCAGGAAACATCGCCTAACCTCGTTTCAACTGGAAGACATTATGTTGAGTGAGAGTAGTTAGCGACAAAAGGACAAATACTGTATGAGACCTCTACGATAAGATCTCAAAAACAGACTTGTGTATAGAAGAAAAGACTCTTTGACAGCTGCAAGGGAGGGGAGGGAGAGTGGGGAGGAGGGTTTAGTTTAGATAGTTACTAGAAATCTAGTTGGGAGAAAGCGGTGATAGCTCACATTAGAAACAAGAACAACATTAAGTGGACTTCAGCATAACTTGAGTACTCCTTCCATCTTAACTCAATACTGCAAGGATAGAGTAGCTGGGGTGGGGGGCGGGGGACCATGCTCTTAGGCTAATTCCAGGCCAACTGGCACAACTAGCATTTTGCTAAGAGAGCTCTCTGCACCCCACATTGGTGAGTCGCGTCTGGGGTCTTAAAAGCTGCCAAGCTGCCATCTGAGGACACAGCAAATGGTCTCAACTCAGGAGGAACGGATGCTCACCAAGGACCAAAATGACATGCGGTAAAGACAACTGAGAAGACAGAGAGACCCACAAGAGTGGGTGCCTACATCGACTTGGGACCGGAAGAACTGGATGGTGCCCGGCCACCATGAGCGATAGCCATGATGGAGCTCACAGAGAGGAGTCTCACTGGCAACACAAGAATAAAAAGAGGTGCATCATGAGATCTCCACTAAAAGACCTCAATTGATGGTCCAGCGATTTTGGGGTTCCTCTGAGAGCATGGCCCCCTGCCCTGATGCTGCCCTTTCCCATAAATTATAACAAAGGTCCACTCTTTGGACAGGAATGTATTGGACTTCGCAATGCAGAGTGACCATATATTGGAAGCACTTTATGGTTCTATACATCTATAGGATATCATCTTGCTGACCTCTGGCTGGAGGAAGGGGAGTGGATGGAGAGGAGGGGAAAGGAGGCTGTTGGGAGGATGAGACACGTATGGAGCAGAGAGGAATAGTGTGCAGTCACCGGACAGGGAGAGCAGTGGAAGCTGCATATAGGTGGGCATGTAAATTTATATGTGAATGTACATTTTCACTCAGTTATGTTAAATAAAAATAAAAATAAAAAAAATAAATAAATAAACGGACCCATGCCTTATACTATAAACAAAAACTAATTCAAATTGGATCAAAGACCTAAACATAAACCCGAAAACTATCAAGATCATGGGAAAAAAAAGGGTCAGTAAACCATAACTAACAATATACACACACCAAAAGATAAGCTAGACAACTAGATCTTCCAAAAATTAAACATTTATGCTAATCCAAAGATGTCACCAAAAGAGTCAGAAGGGAACCTACAAACTGGAAAAAAAAAAAAAAAAAAACTGGCTACGACATATACAACAAAGTTCTAATCTCTTAAATCCAACACCTCTACAACCAAAACACAAACAATCCAATTGAAACAAATGGCAAAGAATATAAACAGACACTTCACCAAAGAATACATGCAAGCAGGTCACAGATACATGAGGAAATACCCCCTTCAGTAGCCATTAGAGAAATGCAAATATCACCTCACCCCAACATTACTGTCACTAATAAAATCAAAAATAAATAAATAACAGAAAGTAACAAGTGTTGGGAGAGGCTGCAGGGAGACTGGAATTCCTATGCACTAGTGGTGGGAATGAAAAACACGGTACAAGCATTTTGGAAAACAACAGACGTAGAAATAACATGCAATATAGCAATCTCACTCCTAGGAATATATTCCAGAAAGATTTATAACAAGTGAATGGTTTAGGCAATTGTAGAAGCTATAACATCTCAAGCCATGGATCAGGAAAGAACCTGGTTCAAACAATCACAGAGGCTGGCAAACCTAAGACTGGCAGGCTAGAGAGCAAGGCTGTTGGTCAGAGCCTGTGAAAATCGAGAAATCCCAAGACTGGCAAGCAAGTCATCAGACAAGCTGAGGTCAAGGTCCCAGAACCAGAGGTTAGATGAACAGGAGTCAGCTACAGGATCTGGAACAAGCAAAAGCCTCTGAGCCCTGCCTCGACACATGCCACACACTCCAGGAAACTCCCCTTCAACTAACTGTCCCCTCACCAATGATCCCATCATGGGGGTGACCACACAACATATCTCAGTAGGGACATGATCGCCTTCTAAGACTGCCAAAACACTGAGAATCATGGCCTAGCCAAGGTGACACAAAATCTTAACCATCACTTAGAAAAAACAAAAAATCGAAACTTGTCACCATCAAGTCAATTTTGACTTTACAGCAACCCTGTAGGGCAGAGCAAAACTGCTCCACAGAGTTTACAAGGGGCGCCTGGTAGATTCCAACTGCTGACCTTTTGATTAGCAGCCATGGCACTGAACCAGTATGCCACCAGGGTTTCCATCAACCTTCAGAGCACCATCACAGATGAATGGATAGACAAACTATGGTACACACAAGTACACACATAATGGAATACAACAACATACAACAATAAAGAACAATAATGAATCTTCAAAACATTTCACACCACGGATGAATCTGAGGGCGTTATGCCGAGTAAAACAAATCAATCACAAAAGGACAAATACTGTATGAAACCACTAATATAAAAACTCCTGAAAAGGTTTACATACAGAAAGAAATAATCTTTGATCATTGAGAGGGAGGGAAAGCATGTGATGGGGAGGGAAACACAATTAGACAATGAGTAAGTGATAACTTTGGTGAAAGGTAAAATAGTACAAAATACTGGGGACATTAGCACAACTTGACCAAGACAGAATCACAGAAGCTTCCTGTTGTTAGGTCACTGTTTGGTGCCATCAAGTCAGCTGTGACTCATACCAGCCTTATGTGCACTGCCTAATCCCACACCATCCTCACAATCACTGTTAGACCTGAGCTGACTGTAACAGCCACTGTGTCACTCCATCTCATTGAAGACTGTCCTCATTCTCACTAACCCTCTACTTAACCATCATAAGCAACATTATGATAAATGGAGATAGGATTGATTGAGGTTATCGAGGATTTCATTTCACTTGGGTCCACAATCAATGCCCATGGAAGCAGCAGTCAAGAAATCAAAGATGCACTGCATTGGGAAAATATGCTGCAAAGGACCTCTATAAAGTATTGAAAAGTGAAGACTAAGGTACGCCTGACTCAGGCCATAGCACTTTCAATCGCATCGTACACATGTGGTGGGTGGACAATGAACAAGGAAGACAGTAGAAGAATTGATGCCTTTGAATTACAGCGTTGGCAAAGAATACTAAATGTCCCATGGACTGGCAAAAGAACCAACAGATCTGTTCTAGAAGAAGGACATTCAGAGCACTCTTTGGAAGCAAAGACAGCAAGACTGCATCTTACATACTTTTACATGCTGTCAGGAGGGACCAGTCCCTGGAGAAGGACATCATACTAGGCACAGCAGACGGTCAGTAAAAAAGAGGAAGTTGTTCAACAAGATGGACTGACACAGTGGCTGCAACAATGGTCTCAAGCATAACAATGGGGGCAGAGTCAAGATGGCGGACTACACATACACCTCCCTATATCCCTCTGGAAACCAAGACCTGAACTGATAATCAAACGGAGCCTCCTGATCACCTAATCAGCTCCAGGACACGGCACAGGGCTGTTAATTTGCACTTCATACCTCCGAGCGGAAACCTCCTCTCTTTCGCTGACTCCCACTCCTGGCTAGCCCTGGCTCTCATGAACTGAAGGTAAACGCACCATTTTGACTTTATTTTTCTTTGTCTTGGCCAGCGGGTGGAGCTGGGTCTTGCCTAGCGGCTAGACTAAGACACGCTGCTGGGGGGATAGGCAGGCGAAATTCCCATATTTTGAGAGCCAGGCTTAGGACTCTGTTAATCTAGCCACTTTGGGCCTGTCTTTTTATCTTTGCCACAGCAAGGTTTGTATGGAATTGCACTGCCAGTGTGCAGGACACCATGTTGGGTACAGAGATTTTAGCGGGACCTAATTCTTAGCCTTGGAGCCAGCGCCTACAAACAGGACAGCGCTACTCCGACAGAAAAGCAGTAATTTACACAGTGCCATCTACGGTGCGGGCCCTGCAACAGAAGCAGAGGAATCACTACCTCTCGGTACCTTTAGCTCCTCTATCTGCTGCCTGTGTGGAGGGCACCATCTTGGATATGGTGGCCGCAGCTGGACCTAGTTCTTAGCTTGGGAGCCAGAGCCTGCCCACAGGAGAGTGCTTTTCTACCAGAAAAGCAGTACTTTACACAGTGTCACCTAAGGCTGGGCCCTGTCAGCAGAGGCCAACAGGGCAGTAGCATTGCTGTATTCTGAACTAGTTTGTATCATATGGGGTTGGATATAGAGGTGCTTACTTTGCCAGTTGGGAAGAGGGCCCTCTACACCTAAAAACCTGACTGACTTGGAAAGTGGTCAGATACCTTTTGCTTTACCTTTTAAGACAGCCTAGAGAAACATCTGCAGTCCATCCTCACAGAATCTCTTCCAGCCTCTACTTACTCACATGGGACCCAAAAAGCAACAGGCACTTGTGGCATACAAGAAATCACCTATGGCTTCAGAAGGCTCCCAAACAAAACAATCAAGGAGTTTTCCAGATGAAGAAACTTTTATGAAAGCATCAGAAAGTGAATACAAAAAGATTATATACAGAGACCTTCTAGACTTTATACAAAATGCAGCAGAACAAAAGGAAAAATTAAACAAGCTGATCGATCTGATGGAACACCAGTACTCTGAAATCCGACAGATCAAGAACAAAATCAAAGACATAGAAACTTCAATGCAAAGCCAAGAAAACAGAATGGAATAAATGGAAAAAAGAATTTCTCACTTGGAACACAGAGCTACTGACGCCAGCGTCTATGAGCAGAAATCAGAGAAAAGAAACAAGAAAAATGAAGAAACATTAAGAAGCATGTGGGACTCTATTAAGAGGAACAACCTTCAATTAATTGGAGTCCCTGAACAGGGTGAGACACCTGAGAACACAGAGACTATCGTTGCTGAGCTGCTGACAGAAAACTTCCCAGAAATCATGAAGGAAGAGAATGTAGACATCTCAGATGCATATCATACGCCACCCAATATAGATCTCAAAAGAAAGACTCCAAGACATATTATAATCAAGCTTAACAAAATGAAACATAAGCAGCAACTCTTAAAGGCAGCAAGACTCAAAGCAAAGCTGACATTCCGAGGAAAATTCTGTAGGCTCTCGTCAGATTTCTCAGCAGAAACCATGCTGGCACGGAGACAGTGGCATGACACATTCAAAGCCTTGAAGGAGAAGAACTTCCAACTAAGAATTATATATCCTGCAAAACTATCTTTCAAATATGAAAATGAAATTAAGACATTCCCAGATAAACAGGACTCAGAGATTTTGTAAAAACAAAACCAAAGCTACAAGAAATACTGAAAGAAGTTCTTGGCTTTGGCTTAGAAGAACAAAACCACTAACTTTATATTTTAGAACGACACATGATTCCAAACTCTACTCAGTTAGGGAAGGCTCCAAACTCAATTACAGCTTTAATACTGAAAGAAGCAATCCAGTGATCATCATGAAAACTATGGTGCCATCATATTAAAAGAGGGATGTACTACAGTCGTTATAGTCCTTCCAGATGGAGAGGAAGACGATAAAACTGGTAGCAATTAAAATTGAGTTTATATATAGTTTATTAAGGGGGATCATAGGGACTGCTGTAAAGCACAACAAAGATATATCATACCATTTCAAGAAATGTAACACAGGAGTCTCAACAACTACAAAAACAGCTCTGAAAAAGGTGAAAAATCAACTCATAAAGAAGAATGTCCCAGAACAGACTAATGAGAACAACAGAGAAAACATCAACACAAAAATAAACATATCAAGCATAACAATGACTGTAGGGATAGTGCAAGACCTTGCAGTATTTTATTCTGTTGCATATCGGTTTGCTATGAGTTGGAACCGACTTGATGGCACATGATAATAACAACTACTTTATTAAGCACAGTGTGCTTAATAATGAAATCCTCCAGGTCTGATCCCTCTGAACAACATGTTCCAAGTATGTAAGATACAGTCTTGCCATCTTTGCTTCCAATGAGCACTCTGCTTCTACTTCTCCAGAACAGATCTGTTTGGAGGTCCATGGTACTTCAACATTTTCTTCCAGCACCACAATTCACAGGCATCAGTTCTTTTTCTGTCTTCTTTGTTCATGGTCCAGCTTTTGCGTGCGTATGGTACAACTGAAAAGACCATGGCTTGGGTCAGACACACCTTAGTCTTCAAGGTGAAATCTTTACTTTTCAACATTTTAGAGAGGTCCAAACACAATGTCTTATTTGATGGGCTCTTTATTATGATGATGATGATGATTGAGTGAAAATGTACATTCCCATATAAATTTGCATGCCCACCTATATGCAGCTCCCACTGCTCTCCCTGCCCAGTGACAGCACACTCTTCCTCTCAGCTCCATACATGTCTTATCCTCCCAACAATCTCCTATCCTCTCCTCTTCACCCACTCCCCTTCCTCCAGTAAGAGGTCAGCAGGACCACATCCTATAAATGCATAGAACCATAAAGTGCACACATGATATGGTCACTCTGTGTCACCAAGTCCAATCCATTCCTGTCAGAGATTTGACCTCCATTATGATTTATGGACAGGGCCAGCCTAAGGGCCAGGGGTCATGCTCCCAGGGGAACTCCAAGGCCCGTGGACCATCAACTGCACTCTTTTAATGGAGATCTCAGGGTGCACCCCTTTTTATTCTTATGTTGCCAGTGAGACTCAACTTTGTGAGCTCCATCACGGCTATCACTGGTGGTGGCCGGGCACCATCCGGTTCTTCTGGTCACAAGTCGATGTAGTTATCCACTGTCATGGATTGAACTGTTTCCCCCAAAAATGTGTGTGTTGATTTGACTTGGCTATGAATCCCAATATGGTGCCCTTCCTCCCATGTGTTGTGAATCTTGCCTCTGTGATAAAGGATGATGCAGAAAAGGCAACAGCTGTGTTGGTGAGGTGGGACTCAAGCTACAAGCTTACAGAATAGAAGGGAGAGAAGTGAGCAGAGGAAGTTGGGAACCTTATATGACCAAGAGAAAAGCACCAAGAGCAGAGCATGTCCTCTGGACCCAAGGTTCCTGTGCTGAGATGCTCTCACTGGATTTGGACTTATCTTACCGGACTGTGATAATCTCCCATATTGAATGAGCTTGTAACTTGTTAATGGATTTGCAGCTTACCGGACTGTGACAATAAAAGCTTCTCTTTGTGAAACCTTCCACTCATGGTGTTTTCTGTTAGAGCAGTACCAGGTGACTAAGACACCTACTCACATGGGTCTCTCTGTCTTCTGGGTTCTCTTCCCCCATGTCATTTTGGTCCTTGGTGATCATCTATTTCTGCTAAGTTGGGACCATTTGCTGTACCCTCAGATTTGCTGTACCCTCAGATTTGCTGTACCCTCAGATGGCAGCTTGGCAGCTTTTAAGACCACAGACGCCACTCACCAATGTGGGGGTGCAGAAGGCTCTCTTAGCAAAACACTAGCTGTGTCAATTGGCCTCAGTTTCCTCTGAGAGCACGGTCCCCGGCTCCCCGCCCCAGCTACTCTGTCCTTGTAATATTGGATTAAGATGGGAGGAGCAGTCATGCTGAAGTCCAGACCGATGCCTGATCTCCAAAGTCTATAAGGTACTACAAAATATCAATAAGAAAAAGATAAGTAATCCAATTAAGTGATGGGCAAAGGAGATGGACAGACACTTCTCTAAAGAGATCCAGGCAGCCAAAAACCACACGTGGACAAGCTCATGATCATTTCATTTCTTGAATGCTGCTTCCATTGAGTGTTGACTGTGGACCTAAATAAAATTAAATCCTTTACAATCTCAATATTTTCTCCATTTATCTTGCTGTTCCTTACTGGTCCAGTTGTGAGGACTTTTGTTTCCTTGATGTTGAGGTGCAATCCATACTGAAGGCCATGGTCCTTGATCTTCATCAGTAAGTGTTTCAAATCTTCTTCACTTTTCAGCAAGCAGGGTTGTATCATCTGCATATCTGTCAATTTGTCATACTGTGGGGGCTTGTGTGTTGCTGTGATGCTGACCCTACTGAGATACCAGCAGGGTCACCCATGGCAGAGAGGTCTCAGCTGAGCATCCACATTGAGACAGACTAGGAAGAAGGGCCTGGCAGTCTACTTCTGAATAACAGCCAGTAAAAAGTGTATGAATAAAAGCTTCAGAGACACATCTCAACTCCCTGAGGGTCTAAAATATGGGGTAAGGACTATGGACCACGATCTCAGGGGACATCTAGCTCAATCGGCATAACACAGTTAACTAAGAAAATGTTTTACATCTTTGTGAGTATTGTTTGGGGTCTTAAAAGCTTGTGAGCAGCCATCTGAAATACTCCCCTGGAAAAATGCAGAACAAAATTCTAACTCCAAAAGGAACACCAGGCTTGCTGGCCTGACAAAGACTGGAGAAACCCTGTAAGTGTGGCCCCCAGACAATCACTCAGCTCAGTAATGAAGTCACTCCTGAGGTTCGCCCTTCAGCCAACGACTGGACAGGCCCATAAAACAAAATGAGACTAAAGGGCCATGCCAGCCACGTGACAGGGACTAGAAGGGCGGGAAGGGGCAGGACAGCTGGTCATAGGGAAGCCAAGGTTGAGAAGGGAGAGTGTTGACCTATTGGGGGGCTTTTAACTGGTGTCACCAACCAATGTGCATTCTGTGTAATATGAAACTAGTTTGTTCTGTAAACCTTTATTTAAAGGGCAATAAAAAATTTAATATAAAGATCTAAGCAATAAAAGAAAGGCCATCAGCACTGATTGCATAGACATTAAAATGATAATAAAGGATTATTTTGAACAACAGTGCCAAGCTGGCAACCAACACCAAAAAACGTTGTGTATCAATTGTTCAGTGAGAAATTAAATTGCTCTGTAAACTCACTTAAAGCACTATTTAAAAAAAAAAATTGCAAGGTGATTTGTATAGTATGCCACTTGTGCCAAAAACAAAAACAAAAACTTATGTATCTTCTAGAATGACAATAAACTGCTAATAGTTGTTATCCCTGGGGAGGGAAAGGGTATAGGCAGGAATGTATTTTACGTTTTAGTCTATTTAATTTTATATTATTTAAAATTTTTACAAAAGAATATATTCTTATGTTACTTCTAATACAAAACATACAAAAGGAAAGAATCAACTGTCTTTTCTGATTCCCTTAGCTCGCGGGCTTCAACTCGATGAAGTACCCACGGCTTAGCCTGTCTGCCCTGAAAGACTGATCTTAAAGCAGACCAAACGTCCAGTTCTGACTCCACAAACACTAATGAGGTGATGCCGAAGGACGGACTGCTGTAACTGGGCCACTAACGAGTTTTGTTATATGTTACTGCATGATGTATGCTAGGCTGGACATTTTCCAGGGCAAGGATCAACGTTTTGAGGTTCCCTGCCTCTGTATCTCAAGCAAGCAACACGGATCCTAGTTCAGAGCTGGTGAGCAACTAATGGGAGAGGGGGAGGAAGTAAAGGCTTTCCAGGGTTGAGTAGTCAGGACAAGAGCTGAATTAGAGACCCAGGTGGTGTAATGGTTAAATACTATGGCTGCTAACTAAAAGGTTGGCAGTTTGAATCCACCAGGCAGTCCTAGGAAACTCCAAGGGCCAGTTCTACTCTGTCCTATAGGGTTGCTATGAGTAGCATTCGACTCCACGGCCATGGGTTTGGTTTTTTTGGTGATTTATCAAGTTGCCCGTGCCCTATTACACTGACAAGCGGCTGCCCTCTAGTGGCACCAATAGGTTTCTGCACAGAAACAAACTTTTCTGACCAATTTCTTTTTACGGTGTGTTCCAGGAGTGCACTTCCACAAACACAAAAAAAGCATTAATTGTTTAAAAACTATGACCCTCATTACACAAAATCTCCATCACGGACTAAAAGGTCACGTTTTAGGTCTTGCGGTGTCAGTAAGATAGCAGTGGGTACTTCTACGTCTGAAGTCTCATTTCTTGGTCCTCTCTTGTTACACCCCGACACTGAGACTGTTTTTAAGTTGAGCATGCCCAACCTCCTCCATCCCCACCCCACCCAACTCTGAGCTGTGGAAAGCACACACTTGCCACACTCGTATTCCACCGACAAACAAAAAACCACAAACACTAACAGCCACACCCAGCCGTGTGCTCCCCAGTCTGAAGCACTAACGCTTCCTGGAGCAGTACTCATGACAAGACGTGCAAGACTGGGCAGACCCACCCGGCCGCTCGGCTCTCCACGTTCACCGTCTCCTCGACTCCTCGACTGGAAAGCAAGTGCCACTCTGAAAGTACCCAAGAAACCTCTCAAATGGTTTACATTCAAAAGGGCAACAAAGAAACCAACGTCCAGTGTTATCCCCAAGTACTGACCTATGACTGTTTAAGAAACCACCTGGGCAACTCAGGCCGAGCTGCATGATAAGGTGAGTTCCTGGACTTGAGGAATCAAAAACAAGGACAGTAGAGCACGTCACTAGTCAAAGAGATCACTGTACAGTATTTACAAGCATCCAATATCTACATGCTAAGTCGAAAAAATAACTCTTTAAAAATGTTGTTCAACTGAGCAACTAAAAAAACTCCCCAAGACTCCTAAGGGAGCAGCGCTTCAGGTCAAAGGGATAAGGCCCTGAGGGGTCCTGTGCCCCTGCGCCTATTTTGGAAATGTCCAAAAATTATTAAACTCTTCTTATTACCTCAGTTCTTCACCATAGGTGCCTCTTAAATGTGGCAGCCAAGTCGCCACGTGAAATCTTGCAGAAACAACTAGGAGAGCGGACCCCAGAACTGTCCGCAGGGGGAATGGCTTCAGAGGGGCGCACCCGTGGGCAGATTTGTCTCGGGAGTCGCAGGGAGCGCAGGAATCCTGAACCAGATGCATCCATCCAGCTCCCAGTCAAAGAAGCAAGTCCTCAGATCTATTTCTAGCAGCTCCCGGGAGACCGCAGGGCTTCTTCCTAACGACGGAAGAACACCGGCGCAACCGAGGCTCCTCACCGAGCCCTGTCCAAATTGGTGCTGCCGACGCCGAGGGACACAAGGGACACTTGCCTCACAGGCGGTACACTGCAAAACGGCAGCTGAATTCGTAGGAAGAGCTGCTCTTCCCAGGGTCCCTCACTTCATAGTCGTAAAACCACCAGTTCCTTGGGTGACTGGGCACACTCGTCTCAGCATAAAGAAACGGCTGACGAGAGCCCCGATGCCGAGCTCCGTCTGGGCCCGCCCGGTGACAGCCGCGCCGAGAGCCGCAGACCTCAGAGCCGAGGGCGGCGGCCGAAGCAGGCCCGCCTAGCTGGCCCGCTCCCCCCCCGACCGCACTCGCCCCGGCCCTGCTCGCCACACGCCCCCACCGGCCCCGCTCGCCCCCGGCCCGGCCCGCTCGCCCCCGGCCCGGCCCGCTCGCCCCCGGCCCGGCCCGCTCGCCCCCGGCCCGGCCCGCTCGCCCCCGGCCCGGCCCGCTCGCCCCCGGCCCGGCCCGCTCGCCCCCGGCCCGGCCCGCTCGCCCCCCGCCCGGCCCGCTCGCCCCCCGCCCGGCCCGCTCGCCCCCGGCCCGGCCCGCTCGCCCCCGGCCCGGCCCGCTCGCCCCCGGCCCGGCCCGCTCGCCCCCGGCCCGGCCCGCTCGCCCCCCGCCCGGCCCGCTCGCCCCCGGCCCGGCCCGCTCGCCCCCCGGCCCTACCCTAGCCCGGCGCCCGAGCCCAGCGTGCTTCTACCGAAGCGCTCCCCGGGCCGGTTCCGCCCCCGCACGGCCGCCTGCCCTTTCAGCCCGGTCCCTTTCCTCCTCCGGGCTGCTCGACGCGCTGCGACGCACCCAGCCGCGCGAGCAGTGGCCCGGCGACCCGGCTCGACGTGCGATTTCGCTTTCAGCCGGGCCGTGGTCGGCGACCGCAAGGGCGCCCAGAGCCAGCGCCCCTACTCACATAGCGCTGCAGCTTCCTTTCAGGGGGCGACTTGACCAGCCAGCCGGTGCACACCGTGTCGCCCGCGCTCATCTTGGCCTCCGCGCTGCTTCCTCCAGCCGGGCCGCCCACCAGCGGCCGAGCAGAAGGAAGTCAGGCCATTGATCCCCGCGGGGCGGGCCCAGCGACGCCCCGCCACCGCCCCGCCACCCCGGGGCGCCCCTCAGAGGGCTGCGACCTTCACAGACCTCTTCTGCCCTTCCTGACGGACAGCCATGACTCAACAAGATAACGCACCCAAAGGCACCTTGTTCTGTGCCAGCCCAACACCTTGCCCCACTGCATGGACCTTCTCTCAGTTTTGCCAGCAAGTAACATGAGACAGGAGTTCTGGTGGCAAAGCCGTTAAGAGCTTAGCTACTAACCAAAAGCTTGGGAGTTGAAACCCACTAGGTGGTCCTTGGAAATTCTAAGACGCAGTTCTACTGTGTCCTATAGGGTTGCTGTGCGTTGCAATCCACACAGTGGCAAGGAGATTGGCTTGGAATTTTCTTTTTTATTGTGATTAAAGTTTACAATCCAAGTCAAATTTCCATACAGAGCCCTGAGTACCGCCTCTCTGCATCTCCATCTGCTCTCCTCACCCTGTGACAGACAGCACACCCTTTTTCACTCTTCACTTCCAGTATCCACTCAGCCAACACCTGTCCCTTCCTTTCCACTCTCTTCTATCCTCTAAGAGATCAGCAGGATAGCCTCATACATATATTAAATCATGAAGTAAAGACACCATCTGCATCACTCTGTGTCCCCAAGTCTAGTCCATTCTTTGTCTCAAGTGCTGACTTCAGTAGTGGTCTCAGCTGTGGACTAGCAGCAAGTCTAGGGGCCATGTTCTGAGGGGACCCTCCAGATAGTCGGACCATCAATTCCTGTCTTTTAATCAAGTTCTTCACCTGCACACCTCTTTTTCTCATGCTGCATCAGAGACTCTACATTATGTCCCCTGTCAGGGCCATCTTTGGTGGCAGCCAGGCACTATCTAGTTCTTCTGGTCTCAGGCTGACATAGTCTCCCAATTGTATGGGTCGTTCTGTCTCCTGGGCTCCTTTTTCCTTGTGTCTCTCGCTGATGGAGTCTCTACCTTATGTTTTTTTAAATCCTTCACCGAAGTCTTACATGGAAACCATGGTAGCATAGTAGTTAAGTGCTACATCTGCTAACCAAAAGGTCAGCAGTTCGATTCCTCCAGGGGTTCCTTCAAAAGTCTATGGGGCCAGTTCTACTCTGTCTCATAGGTTCACTGTGAGTCACAATCCACATGACAATGGGCTTGGTTTGGGGTTTGGTTTGAAGCCTCACATAACCATATTACCTTGATGTGGTGGTGCCGTGGAAGGAATGAGGAGATGAACCATAAACAATCTGGAGACTTACCCTTATTGCTCACTCATCTCATACATACATTCACTCTCATTCATAATTTCTGTCTCTCCCCCTTGAGGTATACACACAAACACACACACGTGTGTGTATACACAAAGGTGGTCCCCAACTTAGGACATGGTTCCATTCAGAACATTCCATTGTAAGTCAAGTACCTCATCTTTTTTTTTGTTTTCGTTACTATTCTCTTTCATTATCAATGTCTTTATAAATTCAATCTTTATTCACCTTTGGGGACTTGAAACATACATAAACTTGTGGATATATTTTAATACATACATAGCCAAGCCAAGTGCTGTCGAGATAAGTGAAGCCCATTGTCATGCAATCGACTCCTAGCAACCCTACATGACAGTGCAGAGCTGCCCCACAGTGTTTCCAAGGAGTGACTGGTGGATTCATACAGCTGAACTTTTAGGGCACCAGCCAAGCTCCTAACCAGCATGCCACGAGAGCCCAAATTGTACCACCAAGACTCTGTAACACATATGTACACACAAAACACATACAAATACAGGGAATCCAAACTGGTAAGGAAGAAGTAAAAGTATCCTTATTCACACATGATCTTATACACAGAAAACCCTAAAGAATTCACACAAAAAAAAACTACTGGAATCGACAGAAGATTTCAGCAAAGTATCAGGATACAAAATAAACATGCATAAAGCTGTTGCATTCCTTTACACTTACAAAGAGACCATCAAAGAGCAGATTACCAAATGATCACCATTTACTATAGCCCCTCAAATAAAAAAAAAAAAAACCCACAACATGCAGTGCCGCTGAGTCAATTCCAACTAACAGTGACCACATAGGCCAGAGTAGAACTGCTCCATACGCTTTCTAAGGTGTGCCTGACAGATTCGAACTGCCGACTTTTTGATCAGCAGATGTAGCACTTATCCACTACGTCACCAGAGTTTCCTATACCCCTTAAGAAGATAAAATACCTAGCAATAAATCTAATCAGAGACCTAAAAGTTCTATACAAAGAAAAACACAAGACTCTACTGCAAGAAACTGAAAGAGACCTACATAAACGGAAAAACCTGCCTTGCTCATGGATAGAAAGAATTAATACCATGAAAATGTCTATTTTACCCAAAGTGATCTACAGATACAATGCAATCCTGATCAAATTTCAATGGTACTTTTTAATGAGATGGCAAAACAAATCACTGACTTCATATGGAAAGGGAAGAAGATCCCGATGAGTAAAGCATTACTGAAGAAGAAGAACCAAGTGGGAGGACGCACACTACCTGACTTTAGAATGTATTACACTGCCACGGTAGTCAAAACAGCCTGGTATTGGTACAAGGGATATACAGAGCAATGGAACAGAACTGAGAATCCCGGCAAAAAAATCATTCACCTCTGGAGAGCTGACATTTGACAAAGGTCCAAAGCCCAGGGAGGAGGGGGAGGAACACGGGTACCCACAGGTTAGTCAGTAGACAGGAAGTGAGATCAGTGAAGGCAGTGGACAGTATATAGTAGAAAGGAGCTCACCAGTGCTAGACTACACCAAGATCTAAGACATTTCCTAAATGTAACCCAACACTTTGAAGGTCAGAGTAGCAGGGGAGTCGGCACACTGTGCTTTCAGCGGACATCTAAGTCAACCGGCAGGCTTTAGTTTTGCATACTACTTCAGTGAGTGGTGTGTGGGGTCTTAAAAGCTAGCGAGCTGCCATCTAAGCAGCATCAATTGGTCCCAATCCACCAAGAGCAGAAGAAAAGGAAGGACATCACAGACAGGAAGAAAACCTAACCCCAGGACACAGAAGGGACCATGCATTCCAGAGACTACATCAACATGAGACCTGAAGGACAATATGGTGCCTGGCCACCACCAATGACTGCCTTTGACAGAGAACACAACATAGGCTCCTTGATGTAAACCAAAAGCAAACCCACTGCTGTCAAGTCAGGTCTGACTCACAGCAAACCTACAGACAGTGGAAGAAAAATGGGGGTGCAGATTTAGAACTCTTAAAAGGCCAGACCTGATTATCTGACATCACAGAGGGCCCCCTGAGAACATGGCCCCTAGACTCGCTGCTGGTCCAGAGCTAAAACCACTACTGAAGACAACTTCTCAGACCAAAATGGGGCTAGACTGTAAGACACGAGGCTATCGAAGCAGCCCTTCTACAGAAGCGAGATGGGAGGGAGCAGATGGGACAGGAGATGGCCGAACGAGTGCAGGAAGCACAGAGTGGAAGGGAGCAGAGTGTGGTCACAGGGTTGGCAGAGGAGCTACAGTTGTACAGAGGTGTGTGCATGCAGTCTCCTTGGCAAACTGATTTACATTCTACACTTTCACTTAATCACAATAAAATACTTTTTAAAAAAAAAGAAAATTTGAAGACAGTTACCTGGCCAACTGACTGTAAGAGATCCGTATTTGTGCCTGTTCCAAAGCAAGGTGGCCCAACAGAATGCAGAAATGACCAAACATGTCATTACTATCAAGAGTAAGTAAAACTTTGCTGGAGATCATTTAAAAATGATTGCAGCCATACAATGATTGACAGAGGGCTGCCAGAAATTAAATTCAAGCTGGATTCAGAAGAGGATGTGGAACCAGGGATATTATCACTGCGGACAACAGATAGATCTTGGGTGAAAGCAGAGAATACCAGATGTTTACCCATGTTCCCTTCACTATGCAAAGCCATTTGACTGTGTGGATCATAACAAACTATGGATCACATTGTGTAAAATGGGAATTCCAAAACACTTAACTGTGCTCTTAACGAACCTGTACATGGATCAAGAGATAGTCCTTTGAACAGAATAAGGAAACACTGCACGGTTTAAAGTCAGGAGTGGTGTCTGCGAGAGTTGTATCGTGTCACCATACCTTTTCAATCTGCATACCAAGCAAATAATTCAAGAAGCTGGATTATACAAACAAGAATGAAGCATCAGGATTGGAGGACGACTCACTAATAGCCTGCATTATGCAGATGACACAACCTTGCTTGCTGGAAGTGAAGAGGAGTTGAAGCATTTACTGATGAAGATCAAAGACCACAGCCTTCAGTATGGATTGCACTTCAGCACCAAGAAAACAAAAATCCTCACAACTGGACCAGTAAGCAACATCATCATAAATGGAGAAAAGATTGAGGGTGACAAGGATTTCATTTTACTTGAATCCACAATCAACGCCCATGGAAGCAGCAGTCAAGAAATCAAAAGATGCATTGCATTGGGAAACAAACAACCTCTTTCAGGGGTTAAAAAGCAAACATCACTTTGAGGACTCAAGTGTGCCTGAGCTAAGCCATGGTATTTTCAGTCACTTCTGAAAAACTGCTGCCTGTGAATTCTGGTGTTGGCGAAGAATGTTGACTATGTCTGCCAGAAGAACAAACAAATGTGTCTTGGAAGAATCATAGCCACAGTGTTCCTCAGAAACAAGGAGTCCCTGGAGCAGGACATTGTTCTGGATTGAACACTGTGCCCCCCAAAAATGTATGTAGCAATTTGGCTAGGCCATGAGTCTGGTATTGTAAGACTTTCCACCATTCGGTCATCTGAAGTGATGGTCCTCTGTGTTGTGACTCCTGCCTCTCTGATGTTAATGAGGGAGAATGGGTGACAGCTGTGTTGATGAGGCAGGGCTCAATCTACAGGACTGGACTGTGTCTTGAACCAGTGTCACAGATTATATGTCCAAAAAATGTGGATATCAACTTGGCTGGACCATGATTCCCAGTGCTGTCCACCGTTTTGTCACTTATGGAATTTTCCTGTATTGTCAATTCTATCCCTATGGTTGGAGAAATTGGATTAGCAGCAATCATACTGACAAGGTCTACAGGATTGGATAGTATCTTAAGCCTATCTCTCTTGAGGTATAAAAGAGGTGAGCGGGGACACATGGGACTTGCGTACCATCAAGAAAGCAGAGCCAGGGGCAGAGTACATTCATTGGACCTAGGATTCCTGCCCAGAGATGCTCCCAGACCAAAGGAAGACCAGTGACAACAACCTTCCTCCAGAACTAACAGAGAGAACAAGCCTTCCACTGGAACCAGCACCCTGAAATCAGACTTGCAGCCTACTGAACTATCAGAGAACAAACATCTCTGAATTGAAGCCATCTACTGGTGGCATTTCTCTTATAGCACAGTGCTCCTTGGAAGTAAGGATGATGACACTGCGTCTCACCTCCTCTGGACACACTGTCAGGAGGGATCGATCCCTGGAGAAGGACGTCATGCTTGGTATGGGGGAGGGTCAGCACAAAAGAGGAAGCCCCTCAAGGACATGTGCTGACACAAAGGCCGCAATGCTGGGCTTAAGCATAAAAATGCCTGTGGACATGGCACAAGACCAGGCACATTTCCTTCTGCTGTGCATAGATCACCATGAGCTGGAATCCACTCAACGGTACCTCACAACAACACAGCACTAGCCAACTATCATGGCTAGTTTCTTTGGGAAGTGAAAGAGAGATGGGAACAGAGAGACACGGCGTCTCACACAACCCAGAGAGCAGCGCCGGGAACGGAGCACACTCTTTGGACCCAGGGTTCGTGCACAGACAAACGCCTCCACCAGGGGAGGACTGAAGAGAAGCACCTTCCTCCAGAGCTGAGAGACAGAGACAGGCTGCTCCTGGAGCTGGTGCCCTGAATTTAGAAATGTCGCGGGCTTCACTGCGAGGCAGTCCATTTCTTTGTTAAAGCCACCCACCAGCGCTCTCTCTGCTGCAGCAGTACTAGGTAACTAACACAACCTCCTTCCCCAGGGACTGGTGCCACCTGATAACACGGGCAAAGGGTGTGAAATAAAGTCCCACCATCTTCACGTCTAACGCGCATTCTGGCTGTGCTTCTCCCAAGACCGACTTCTTTGTTCTCATGGCGGTCCGTGGCACTTGCAGCATCCTTCGCCAATGTCATGACTCGCAGGTGTCGATTCTCCTTCAGCCTTCTTTGTTCACTGTCCAGCTTTCACATGCATATAGGGTGATTTAAACACCACGGTTTGCTCGGGAGCAGCTAAGATACTCCACTGGTCTCGCCCTGCTTTAAGCCAGGAAAAACTAAGGAAACTAAAGACGCAAGGGAGAGATGGGCCAAAGGACTGAGGGAACACAACCACTGCAGCCTCCAGCAGCAGACTGAGTCCAGCGCAACTAGATGCTGCTGCCGCTGACTGCTCCAACAGGGAACACAACACGGGGTCGCAAGCAGAGTTGGAGAAAACTGCAGGACACAACTCTGGGTCCCCAAAAACGACCGGACTTACTGGCCTGACAGAAACTGGAGAAAGCCTGAGAGTATGGCCCCTGCACACCCTTTCAGTTCCGTAACGAAGTCAGTCCTGAGGTTCACCCTTCAGCCAAGATGAGACAGGACCCTAAAACAAAGTAAGACTAAAGAGGCACACCAGCCAAGGAGCGATGACTAGAAGGCAGGAGGGGACAGGAAAGCTGGTAAGAGAACCCAAGGTCAAAAAGAGAGAGCGTCGGCATGTTGTGGGGTTGGTAAGCACTGTCACCAAACAATGTATGTGCTAATGAGAAGCTAGTTTGTTATGTAAACATTTAAAGTAGGACTGAAAAACAAAAAAAGACCCTTGCTTTGGTCAGGTGCACCTTAGTCCTTAAAGTGACATCTTTGCTTTTTATCACATTAAAAAGGGGGTTCTGCAGCCAATTTGTCCAATGCCATGTGGTGTTTGATTTCTTGACTGTTGCTTCCATGGGCATTGATTATGGATCCAAGTAAAATGAAATTGTTAGACAACTTCAATCTTTTCTCCATTTATCATGATGTCACTTATTGGTCTGGTTTTGATGATTTTTGCTGTGTTTTGAGGACTGCTGCAGTAGAGGGCTGTTAGATACAGTAGCAAGAGTGTGTGGAGATGATCCTCTGATTGCCTTTATTCCTAATAAGCAGTAAGGTCATCATCATCCGCAAGTCAGGGATGTAGAAGCAGCACCACACTGCTTGGGGAAAGGCAGCAGGATAGCCAGGGGACCTGTCGGTTTGGGCGAGGTCACTGACACCAGCAGCACTGTCATGGGCGTCCGCCACCTACATGCAGGCAGTCAGGCCAGAGACAGAGTTGGGTTTAGGCTAGTTTTGGCTTTGCTGGCGAGCAGGATGGAAGGAAAAGGGACAAGGGTTTAGGGCAGGCACCTGGAGCCAGAAGAGCTGGGGGGAATGAGGTGAAGAGCACAATGCAAATGTTTCAAACTCACCTCACAGCAGCTAGACAACACACTTAACAAGCGCCACTCTTCCCCCTCATCAGCACAGTAGGGAGTTTATGGATTAAACCCCTGTACAGTGGAGGGCAGAGCCTCATGTTCACGTTGTGTCCCAAGTTGCCGGAATGAAGACAGAACACGTACGAAACACATGAGAACTGCAATTACTCAATCACTGTTGTCCTAGTGCAGTAACAGGCAGATAAAGAAACAGACAGCTAATTTAGAAAATAACATTGGAATCATTCCCTATTTGTGAGTATAGAGGATGGGACCCCAAGGACACATCAACTGGACCCTGAGATAAAGACAATAGGTGGGACCAGCTTGGAGATTATCTTTTAGGGAACACAAACAGTACACGAAAGACTCTCCACCCTTAGTTTTTTCTATTAACATTCAGTGATTAGAACATGCTGGCCCAATGAGAGCCTGCTGACTGTTTTTACTAAAAGCTGTGCCAATGATCGTCAAGAAAGATGATTCAAAATATAAGACCACAGCTTCTGGCCAATCTGTGCAATGATGAAGCTTTCAATGATTCTACCCATTCTGACCCCATCTGACATTAGCATGTACTGACCACTCTGTGCCCGAGCATCCGGGCATGCAGGCATTAGCTCAGGCAACATGCTCGTGCACCTCCCACTTTTACCCGTGGGAATATCTGCCAAATAAAACTTGGTTTTCGCTCTACTACACTTTGTGATGCTTGTTAACCCTACAACAGTCTAAAAAGAAATTGCAGCTTATGAAAAATAAAACACACGCTGAATATGTGTCCCAGAAATCAAGACCCAACCCAGCCAAACCCACTACTGTTAAGTCGATTCCAACTCATATGGACCCTACTGATAGAGCAGAAGTGTCCCATAGAGTTTCCAAGGAGCACCCAATGGATTTGAAGTGTTGACCTTCTGGTAAGCAGACACAGCACTTAGCCACTGAGCCACTAGGGATGGTAGGAACACACCTTTATTCCCCGCACCCACCCACTCCCACCCTCCACCCCCCACCCCCCACCCCCCCCCCCCCGCCCAGAACTGAATTTCTAACTCTCAGGCTATGTTCCACTGAGCTGTCAAAACCTTCCCTTGGGCTTTCTTGACTTTGTCTCTTCTCTGCCCAGGAATCGTGCTCTGTAACCTTAGGCTTGCTTGCTGTCCTGTCCGGCCAGACCAGAGTCACACTGCCACAGAACTGCACTGTCCTGGGTTTGCTGTTTTCATGGGGAAGAATTTTGGGGGAAGGGCATCGCCTCACAAACACACACACAGACACACACACACACTCTTCTTCCCTCCTTCTCCCGTTCTGCAAACTCCGGAAGCCTTCTGCAGGGCTTTTGTCTTTCAAACAAAGGTGCACCAGGAAACGCAACAGTCACTAGAGTAGGTTTCCCCTAGCACTGGCACAGGTCTCTCCCCGGGCATCTTAGCAGAGCTGGGTACCTCCTTGAATGGAGGTCTGGAGGGGGAGAAGAAAGGAAGAATACAGCGCTAAAAACCCATCAGTGCACACCTCAACTTTTATCAGCAAAACCTGTATTAATGCGTCCTTACAAACTGATGGGGAGTGAGAAACTCCTAGAGAAGCCCAGGTGGCACAGCGGTTAAAGGGCTCAGCTGCCAACGACAAGGTCAGGAGTGGGAACCACCAGAGACGATGCAGTCCGCTTCAGTCAAGCTTGTCAGCTTCGGGACTGCCTTATAGAACAGCTCTACTCTGTCCCCCAAGGTGACTACGAGTTGAAAGTGACTCCATGGCCCAAAACAAAACTAACTCGAGTGGGATGATACTGGGATATATGGGGGTCATTATTACGACCTCACCATACCACCCAAATAAAGTCTAGACAGAAGAAACGTTAAATGAAAACAATCGTATTTTTTTTTAAAAAATCGTTTTTTCAAAAAGCCACAGTTAAAGAAAGGTGAAATCTTCCCAACCTCTGGATGCTTGAGGAGAAATGGAAGAAAAATCACAGCTTTCCTTTTTTATCAGCAGCGAGTCGCTAGAAGTCAGAATCGACTCGACAGTAGGGGGTTTGGTTTGGTTTTGGTTTAACTCGCTGGAAAACGATGGCAAAGGCTCCCAGCTGGAATAGCAATAAAGCATCGAGTAACTGTGGCTCAGTGGAGACAAGGATAGGATGAATAAGGACTCATTAAATTTCTAAGAACCTTTGGAAAGTTCTGGACCATCTCCCACATAAAATGCCCCATAAATGCTGCATACAAGCTCGGAAGTTCCACCAAACCCCTGCGGAGTGCCCCGATCCCCCGGGCTGACTGCGAGAAGAGAGCAACCGCACTGAGGACAGCAGCGCTGAAGCCAGGAAGGGGCCTCCGCGTCCTCCGCGCTCCGCTACGGAAGCCACGAGCCACCCGAGGAGGCCAAGCACCCGACACGGGGCTAGCTCGCACTGTGCGCCATCCAACTGCTTCTGAGTCAAAGCGACCCTGTAGGATGACAGAGTGGGAACGGGCCCATCGGGTTGCCTCAGCTGCAATCTTGACCAGATGGCCGCGGGGCGCCAGCAAGCACCCCTAGTTCTAGTTGAGGAGTACTACAAGTGTAAAACCCGCGCCGAGAACCGACGAGTTCGTACGAGGGGAGAAAAGAACGTAAACTATTTCTTCAAGATGTATTTGCGTTGCCAACATGGTGAAACAAAATATTTCGGTTAGGGAGGTTCCATAAAACACATTATTAAAGCTACTTTCACCTTCTTCTTTTTACTTTTTTCCACGTGGCTGCCGGAACAATGAAACGTACACAGGAGGTTCGCATTCTACTCCTATTGGCCAGCGAGGCTCTAGATGGCCCTTACCAGCAGGCGGCAAAGAATTGCCATCTCTGCGCCTCTGTTTCCTCATTTCTCAATCAGGGCTGCTTCCGACACCTACCTTACAGTGTCGGCTTGGGGCAGCAGAGAGCGATATTTACATAGTGCCCTTTCACTTGGAACTGCGGCCAATGGTCGGGCGCCCGGATTAGACCGAGCAAAATGCGCCCGCGGCGCCGCACGGCTACGGGAAACCCCGGTCGACTACGCACGCGCCGTAGGCCTGGGCCGCCGGAGGCGGGGCGAGCCCCGAGACGCCCGCGCGCGCGCAACCCAGGCCGAGCCGGCCAATAGGATTGCCCTTGCTTCCCTCAAGAGCCTCGGGCTCCGCCCGCCCGCCCGCGTCCCGCCCCGCAGCGCGGCGCTCCACGCACGGGGCGGGGCGCCAGTGGGCGGGCCCTCGCGGCGCGGCCTGACGGGAGCTGGGCGGCGGGAGGCGGCGGTGGGTTTCTCGTCGGTGGCCTGGGAGGCGAGCGGGTTGTGTGGGTAACATGGCGGACGTCGAAGGTAAGGACGGCAAGCCGGCTGGCCGTGTGCGCCGCGGCGGAGCCAGCGTGGGGCTGGGGAGACGGGGGACGGGGTAGCGGCGTCGGGGCCCGTGCCGGCGCCCTCCGGCTGCTGCCGCTGGGCCGCCCTCTTCTCTCCCGGCACGCTTGCGGGTCTGGCTTTGTGACTGCCTGCTGCGCAGGTCAGGGCGCGAGACCTCGGGGGCCAGGGGTGATGCAAGGCTAGCGGCGCGGCGGTGGCGGCCCCGAGGAGGCGAGAGCCCCGGGAGCAGCCGTGTGACGCCAGCGTCGCGCAAGGAGGGAGAGGAGTGGTGGGGACGAGTAGGAGAGATGGAAGCCAGGGGCCCCGGGCGCGGGGGTTAACTACGTCCCGTGAAAATGCTAGAGGCCACAAACCTCTGGCCAGGCGACTGAGCGCGTTTTTTAAGCCTCGCTGCGGCCACGTGGTGAACCGGAAGGGAAGCCAACACGTGCAACAGCCCCTACTAGATTACTCACCCGGGTGGAGGAGTGTTTGGCTTTTCCAGACTTTGTTTTCTTTGGGAACTTGACACTAAAAATGTCAATATTCGCTGCCCTGTTTTCTGTTTTGATTTTGTTCTCAACTTTCCCTCATTTTTGGGAAAATCTTCAAACCTGTGTTTTCAGTTGTTACGCTGAAGAAACATAAGAAGAAAAAGGACCGGAAGTCATTAGCAGAAGACGATGTAGCCGTAAGTAGAAGTGTAGTGTTGCACTGGGTTCGGTTACCGAGAAAGCATCTGAGGGAGACAACTCTGGGATTATTTCTAAGAAGTGGAGTGGAATTGCGTAGCAACAGCAGAGCCCCGGAAAAGGAAACCACCGACCCTGATCCCCAGCCAGCTGAAGTTTGTACCCCTGGACCACTGTTCACTAACCAGTCTGCTCTGCGGAAAGTTTGTTTCTTCCTTATCCTGCCTACAGATCCTCCGCCTTATTTCTCTTTTAACTATTTGGGCCCACCCTAGTGGCATTTCACTTCCACTTGAGTCTCTGGTATATAGAAGCATAGCTTTCTACAGCCAGTTTGGACTTCGTCAAACTCAGGTGAGCAGTCTAATAGGGTGTGTTTCTGTCTTGTCAAAGGAAATACAACATGCTGAAGAATTTCTTATAAAACCAGAATCCAAAGTGGCTCAGCTGGACACATCTCAGTGGCCTTTGCTGTTAAAGGTACGCAGTTAAGTTTGTTCGTCTGGTTTTTAGCTTTTTTTCCTAAATGCTAAGCAGCCTATTTTGCCCATTAATCCATGGGTATTGCTTCCCCTTCCAAAAACCTAGAAGTGTGTCCCTGTTTTAGTCACCTAGGGCTGTTCTAACAGAAATAACCACAGGGTGTTTGGCTTCAAGAAAGGAATGTTTATTTTTAACATAGTCCCGTAGGCTACAAGTCCAGATTCAGGCTGTCCACTACGGGGGAGGGTCTTCCCGTTACTAGCTCTGGAGCAAAGTCTAGTATTGCATCGGTCTTTGTCCAGGGAGCATCTTGGTGTAGGAACCCCAGGTCTGAAGGGTGTGCTCTTCTCCCGGTATTGCTTGCTTGAGGGTACGAGGTTCCGTGTTCTCTGCTTGCTCCTGCTTCCTTTCTCTTGTAGGCTGAAAGGATTAAAGGTGGGGCAAGCCATGCTCCAGGGAAGCTCCCTTTACAGTGGAGCAGGGAGGTTGTCCTGTGAAGGGATTTACAGCCCTGCCCTGATTTTTTAACATACAGCACAGGAAAACCACACAATGGAGGCCAGCCACAAAATATTAGGAGTCATGGCCCAGCCACGTGGCTAGACATATTTTTCGGGGGACACAATTTAATCCATGGCATCCCACCCTTTGGCACCCCAAAAATCACATCATCGAGATACGTAACACTCATCTCATCATCATAGCAAAATCATGCGCATTCCATGTGATAGAAGTCTTAGATCCGTTCCAAGTCCAAGATTAAAAAATTCCTTTACATCTGTGAACTCTGAAATACAAGCTGTCTGCTTCCAAAGGCACAGGTTAGACATTCCATCACAAGGGAGAAATTGTAGGGAAGGAAGGCATTAACAGGCAACCAGCAAGTCAGCAGAGCTCATTGCAGTAGCTCTCAAAGCTTTGAAAATACACTGACGTTTTTTGAGACATTCTTACACAGTGGCCCTGCCCTCCAAACTCTAGGTGTTGGCTGCACTCTCTGGATTCGGAATGGAGACTTAGAATCCCCCTGCCTTGTGCTACAGCTCTGCCTTCAAGGCCCACTTGGACAGAAACTGTCCCGTCGGCTTTTGGAGCACCCTAAGCCCAAGTGAGTGGCCGTTCCATCCTTATGAACATAGGACGCCATGGTTCCACCCTTGCAAACCCATGAGGTCAGGGCCATACCTGTTGAGACTGAGGCAGCTCAGCTTCTCGTGCTGTTTGTCTCTTTAGCTTCTGCTTGCTAGGACCACATGGCCCGGGCCTCAGACCCACGTCTGCCCTGCCAGGCAAGTGTTCCAAAGCTGTGTAGCTCTACTGATTCGAGTGCCCGGAGGCACCCCGTCCCATGAGGAAAACTCTGGGCCCGGGCACTTGGCTCTTGCTCCTTGGGTCCACTCCAGTGCTGCCTCTGGTTCTGTTACTGCCGCTGCTGCCACCACCCGTCCTGTTTGTCACCATCTGTGCCTCCTCCATTGCTTCTGAATCATATCCAGTCTGTTTCAAAATGGCTCCCACATTTTAGCTATTGGCCAGAGCAGTGCCCCGCGCTCACGGTGCCAGACCTGTGCCTGCATGCTGGAGCTTCTCAGTACTTTCTGTCTTCCCCATTAGAGTTGACTTGTTAAAAGCAAACTTTGGATGTGCCGGGTGGTGCTGTCTAAAAGCAGTGTTCCTCGGGGTATTGGAGGTGAAGGATGAGGGTCTTTTTCTAAGTGGCCGTTGCACCCACTGCAGTGGCGGAACACAGTTAAAATGCTGCAGCAGTGTTAGTTTGCCGTCAGAGACCCTAAATGCTCGGCTCTTCCGTTTCTGTGCTCTTGTGTTCAGACCTGTCCTAGTTCACGGGCCGTGCCTGGAGTGGTACCGGTCTCGTGCTTCTGCTCACAGGCTTTAAAGTCAGGCACTTTAGGTCAGGCTGTTTGTAATCGTAAGCCAGTCGTTAGACCTGTCACACTGCTTCCCCAGAATCCTGCAGGAGGTCGTCCAGGGGGGCTGGGCTTGCCCTCAGGAAGTTACTCTCTGCTTTTTGGTCTTAGCCCTGGTGGTGGTGCAGTGGTTAGCGCGCTTGACTGCTAACAGAAGGGCAGGCGGTTTTAACCCACTAACTGCTCTGCAGCGGGGGGCGGGGGGTGCTGGTTTCTTTGAGGGGCAGCCTTGGGAACCCTGCTCTGTCCTGTAGGGCTGCTGTGAGTCAGAATCAACTTAATGGCGATGTGTTTGGCTTGTTTGGGTTGTTTTTGGTCTTAAATGGGGTAGTTCAGTAAAGACTTAACATTGTATCTTTGTTTTAAAATTGAATTAAGTAGGCACTTGGTGTATGGTCAAGAGAAAAAGTTACTGATACACACTTGGAACAATTTACTTGAGGTAGAAGATTGGCTTGAGAATTCAGAGCTGAGTTTCTGTTGGGCCAGACAGCTATACCATTTAAGCACAGTTTACTTTGCTCTTGCAGGGCCTGAGAAGCCCCTGATAAGTGGGGCAGATAATTAGGGGTGGGAGATAGGTCGCTTCAGGAGGGGGCTATTTGTAATAAGTGCTGTGACGGGACAGCTGGGCGTCACTGGGGGGCTGTATTTCAGACAGGAGCGTGGCTATAGATGGGCTGTCTGCAGCGAGGAGACTTGTGGAGGCCAAGAGAGGGGAGCGTCTGAAGGAGGAGCACGCTGGTCCCCCAAGACAGGGGCTCTGTCTTGGCCCCTGGAAACAGGAAGGCGCCTCCATGTTGCCTCAGCAGTAGGTCCGCAGTCTGGCCTCTGGTTCTCCCAAGAGTCTCCGCTTTCTAGAGCAGGGTCTTAAATCTAGGAGAGGTCACATTTGTCTTGGTCTTCTTAATGTGGGGAGTTTGCCTCACACTTAAAGCAACTTAGCAGTTTGTCACAGCAGATAATGAGAACACAGGCACAAAACCCAGCTGTATGTGTTTATCTGGCTGCTTGGTGGTATTTTGTATTTGCTAGTGGTTTAAAAAGGTCTTTTGTAAAGACTTTTTTTGTGTGTTGTCTGGTTGATTTCTAGAATTTCGATAAGCTGAATGTAAGGACAGCACACTATACTCCTCTTCCTTCTGGCTCCAACCCTCTGAAGAGGGAGATCGCCGACTATATCAGGTGAGGGCTGGGCAGGGCCGGAGGGCGCCGACCAGGGCAGGCGCTGGCCAGCTCGCCCGGGTCCCAGGTCGGTGTCGGGAGGAGCCTCTGGCCCAGCTGCCGCTCGCACCCGTCAGCCACTCAGGGTAGCGGTGTCTTTGAGTAGCACCCGTGTCCATGTGATTTTCTTTGTACTTTTCAGATTTGTTTTATTTGGAGACAGAACCAGGTGCTACATGATTTTCTTTCTCGCCCTTCTAGGACAGGGTTCATTAACCTTGACAAGCCCTCTAACCCCTCTTCTCATGAGGTGGTCGCCTGGATCCGGCGAATACTTCGTGTTGAGAAGACAGGGCACAGTGGTACTCTGGATCCCAAGGTGACTGGCTGTCTCATAGTGTGCATAGAGCGAGCCACCCGCTTGGTGAAATCTCAGCAGAGTGCAGGTATGTGAAGGAGGAGAAATGCCTGCGATACCTCTGCCCTCTGACTGTCCTGCTGGCTGCTGCACAGCTGCCCTTTCCTAGCGTCTTAGGAAACCCAGGTGGCACAGTGGTTAAGTGCTCAGGCAGCTCACCAAAAGGTCAGCAGTGCAGATCCACCAGCCACTCCTGGAAAACCACGGAGTGGTTCTGCTCAGTCCTGCTGGGTCACTGGGAGTCGGACCGGACTCCACGGCAGTGGGTTTGGTTTTAGTTACCGCATAGACTGGGCTCATCACTCCAGGTTCGATGATAGAGAATTTGGTTGCCACACCCAGCTACCCTTCTGTCGCTTTTCAGGCAAAGAGTATGTGGGAATTGTGCGGCTACATGGTGCCATTGAAGGCGGGGCCCAGCTTGCGAGGGTAAGTAAAGGCTGTGTTGTCAGACCTAGACCCCTTTAGGTGACTTGAGTGTCCTGAGCTCCGGGTGTGTCTGGAGAGAGGTCTCCTTTCTTTGTTGGCCTATCTCGTCCATGGTGCTTGAGCACCCTTTTCAAACATCTGAAGAGTTCCTCTCAGAAGAGGTGCTGCTGCTCACTGGGCCACCTGGTGAATTTGAAGAGACAGAGAAAGAGTCATAAGACCACACACGTGTTCAGTGAAGTCTTTCAGCTTACAAAAGACAGCCTTCGATCTTACTTGTGTTTGTGCCACTGAGTCTTTGTTTTGATCTGTGTGTGTTTCTAGGCCCTGGAAACTCTGACAGGTGCCCTATTCCAGCGACCCCCACTCATTGCTGCAGTAAAGAGGCAACTCCGAGTCCGGACCATCTACGACAGCAGGCTGATTGAGTATGACCCTGAGAGGAGGCTAGGTGGGTCGGTCAGCAGCCTCGTGCAGGACGGGCATGGGGCAGCCTGACTCTGGGGAGGGGCCTCCCTGAGAACTCTGCCTGTCAGTAGGAGCGGTCAGCAAGCGTGTGGTGACTGTCTCTGCTATCAGGGGGCGTATAATTTTGAACGTCTCTAAACCAGGACTGTGTTTCCTTTGGAAAATAAGTGCTGTTTTTCTTTCGTTTGTGTGTGTATGTGTGTCTTAGGAATCTTTTGGGTGAGCTGTGAGGCTGGCACCTACATTCGGACACTCTGTGTTCACCTTGGTTTGTTACTGGGAGTTGGAGGTCAGATGCAGGAACTTCGGAGGGTTCGATCTGGAGTCATGAGTGAAAAGGTACAGTGTTCTGGGACTAGACGCTCTAGAGCTGGCTCTGTCTTCCAGCCCTTGAAAGAACCATCATTGCCGACATCCTGCAGAAGGCAGCATCCAGAGTGTTGAGTCCAGTTCAGGGCTGTCTCCCTGATCTGTTAATTAGACTTTGGGACATTGAAATGGGCTAGGGAAAAGGAGTGGATAGAAGGCCTTCCTCTATTCATCTATCTCTCAGCCTACAGAAACGTCTGCCTGGATTACGTATAAAATCTGCTACTCTCTTGAGTCAATTCCGACTCAGTGACCCTGTAGGACAGAGTAGAACTGCTACCCCATAGGGTGTCCAGGCAACAGCCGGGGGACCCAGCCTTCACCCTTTTTGGGTAGCAGCCACAGTGCTTGGACACTGTGCTCCAAGGTCTCCGAAAGGCAGGTCTCTAGCAGAGGTGGCGATGAGGTGGGACCCCCCTGAACTGGCGGTCCCCACGAGCTCCAGTCGTTCTGCTGTTGAGTGTTGGGGTCTGATTGGCTGTTCGGTCACGGGCACTATTGGATTCTTGTCATACATACCTGGCTGCTTTTCAGGACCATATGGTGACGATGCACGACATACTGGATGCTCAGTGGCTGTATGACAATCACAAGGATGAGAGTTACCTGCGGCGAGTCATCTATCCTCTGGAGAAGCTGCTAACGTCACACAAGCGGCTGGTCATGAAAGACAGTGCGGTGAGTGGGTGGGTGTGATGGGGCCCCCAGGGGGACAGCCTTGTGTTGACAGCTTGCTTCCACTGGTAGAGAAGACTTTGAACTTGTGAACTTAGGCTTATTTTCCTTTGGGTTTCTTTTTTCTAGTTTCAAAGATTGGGCACTCTATTTTAGCTGTTTTCAGTGGGCCTATTTATGAGATGAAAATTAACAAGCCAGACCCAAGCATGCTAAATTAAAAGCAGAATTTAATTCCGTGTCAGAATGAAGCACGAGAATTACACATCGCCATTGAAGAGTTCTCTCAGGGTCAACAAGTACAGGCATACACATGCTTTGCTTGCCTGTGATCTGAAGCCTTGACTTGGGGATGGGCGGGTGTGGGTTTGGACTGCAGTTTCAGCTGTAATAATGGAGATGTGTATCCAGGATACATTTCAGTAAAAAAATTGTTCTGTTTAGATAGACAGTAGTGTAAGGCTGTAAGACCTGGGTTTCACTGGCTTCCTTAGCCTTTTTTCTTAGTGTATTTACTAAAACACCTTAACTTGGAGGTAGTCACTTTAATAATGAAAGTGAGTCCTCATCCCTGGTTGTCGTTTTACTACTTTTGATAGTCTCTTTGGTCCAGGAGTGACCTAGGGGAGAATTTGCTTACATTCCAAGTGGTCTCAGTATTTTAAAATAACGTATTTCTAATTGCTTTGTGTTAATCAGAGAATGTAGTCTTGTTGCTAAATGTTAAAACCTGCTACCTCGTATCAAATGTATGTGGATGTCAAATTGACCTCCTTGTGGGATGCACGTTTGTGTATGTATTTAATTGAAGCTGATGGTTATTCGTAGTCCAGTCTTTAACTGTGCGTGTATTTTGGAATTTTATAGTCCAATACTAGAAGACCAAAAATTTTAAAAAGACAGACTAAAACATTCCACTGTAATTTTTGGAGAAACTTTACCAGTGAGCACGTAAATGTGATGCATTAAGCCAGTGGCAGACTCAGTTGACTTCTGGGAACTTTTAGGCTTACAGACTTCACTGCATGATTTCTTGAAGAACAGGGTCTCCGAGTCAGGTATTCTGGACATACAAGTATCCATTGTTTTAAATCTTCTTTACCAAGTGTGAACGGACACTTAGGAAGCCCAGCACATGTCCGTCCATCCGCTGCACCACGCTAGCTGCGCAATGCTCTGATCCTGGCGCTCCCAGACTCAGGCCGGAAGGAGGGGCCCGGGCGTGCACTCTGGACAGTGGGCTGGTGCAAGCCGCACAGAGACATAGCCCTGGTGGTGAGGACAGCAGGGGACTGGGCTGTGTTTGCTGCCGTTGGACATGCATCATCAAGTCAAAAGCAACTCTCAATGGCATTTGACCACTACAACATGTAAAGTGCTTAGGCAGTGCTGCTGCTCCTCGGAGTCCTTCCCCTCCGGTGAACTCAAGCTGCTGTCAGCCCACTTCACAGGGGCGAGGGAAGGAAGCGCTCAAGCTCAGCTTGTGTCCCACGTCCTCTGTTGTCTCTTGTCTTCTTGGGTTCTGGAGGGCGGGCATCAGACAGCCCCCTGGAGGCCTTGTTAAGACCCAGAAGCCTGGGTCCCTGCAGATGCTCTGACAGTGCCGGTCCGGGAGGACCCACTGGGAGACGGGTGCACTCTTGCCCGCTGTGTGGTGGCCCTCACAGGCCCTGGGCTGTAAAGTGTTTGAATCAGGCGATGACAGCTTACATTGCCGGCACCTCCCTTGCAGGTGAATGCCATCTGCTACGGAGCCAAGATCCTGCTTCCAGGTGTCCTTCGGTACGAGGATGGCATCGAAGTCAACCAGGAGATCGTGGTCATCACCACCAAAGGGGAAGCCATCTGTATGGGTAAGGAGCAGGGTGCACCCGGTCAGGTCCTGAGCTGACACTGTGTTCCTTGCTGTCCCAGTCCACTTTCTGCCATCTGTGGTCTCAGTGAAGGGACATTTCCGGCACAGGCCAGAGACAAAGTGGGCTTGCAAGCTGCCCACTGGCAGGTGGCCCCATTGAGGACTTAGAACCAAGTAAAGACATGAAAGATGAAGAGTTAGTGACTGGTTGTCTGCGGTAGTTGGAAGGAAAAGTTCACCTTTTTGCTAAGATTGTTAAAATTTAGTATTTTGCCAGCTATTATTTGATTGTCCCTTAAGGTTTTAAATCCTGTGAGGTAGGATTTGTGTGTCCCTGGTCTTGACATGCGTCAGAGTCCTGGCATGTGTTTCCTCTGTGGGGTGGCATTCCTTGACTACGTGCTTGTTGAGCTGAGACCATGGACCTCAGTGAGACCTTGTACTTCTGAAGCACGTTAGAGCCGTCATAAGTGTGGCCCTGATGGCTTCGGTGGAGGTCTCCCCCAAGGACCTCAGGCGGGTACTCCACGTGCTCACTGTGGCTGTCCGTTTGCCCTGGTGAACTGAACAGCTTCCCTTGGTGTGGATGAAATGCAGTGAATGGAAGTGGGCATCCAAAGCTGCCTGCCTGCCCGTCAGCCCGGACGTGCAGTAGTCTTCTTCCCTGTGGTCAGTGTTCCTTTGGCGGATCCGTAACTTGGGCTGCATGTGTGACAGTAGTTTCCTAACCCAGCTATAGTGGCCACCATAAGCTGGTGGCTTCAGTGAGCTGACATGTGTTTTCTCTTTGTCGGCATGCCTTGGTTCTGGGGGGACCTCACACAGTGTCGACCTTCTCTTCTGCATCTCTGTCCAGTCTGTTTGGTCCCTAACTCTGAAACGATGGCGATTTAGAACCCATCCTTATTCCAGTTACATTTAATTACCGTTAACACCATAGCAAAGAAAGCTTTGTCAATAGGATGACATCCAGGTGTGTAGGGGTGGGATTCCAGCACGTATTTTGAGGGAACACAGTTCACAACACGAGGCTTGAAACCAAAGAGAAAGCAAACCCACTGCTGTTGAGTCAGTTCTGACACCCCAGAACCCTACAGGACAGAGTGGAACTGTCCGGCAGAGGTTCCAAGGCGTGCCTGGTGGGTGGAAACTGCCTGTGTTTGGGTTCAGAGCTGCTGGGGTTTCCGGCACAGGGCTTGAGTGCCAGGTCATAAGTGTCCTGTGGAGTTGCGTGAAACAGTGGAGTCGTGGGTCGTCAGTCTCCTGCCTCGTGTTGTTTTTCTCTCTTTCCCGTGTCCGTAGCTATTGCGTTAATGACCACAGCAGTGATCTCCACCTGTGACCATGGGATAGTGGCTAAGATCAAGAGAGTGATCATGGAGAGAGATACGTACCCTCGGAAGTGGGGTTTAGGCCCAAAGGTAAATGGCCTTGGGTAGCGGGCTCTGTTTCACTGTTTTGTTTTGTGGTGTTGAGCAGCCTTTGTGTGTTGACACACCCCAACCACTGGATGCGCTGCGCTCTGGGAAGTGAAAGACAAGTGGCAGTAAGTCTTGTCTTGGACCACGGCGGTCTCCGTTTAAGCAGGGGAGTAGACAATGTCTGTGCACAGGGGACGCTGCACTTTGGCTGGAGTGACGGGTCCTCGAGTGCCCAGACGTGCTCGCGAGAGCCTGCACTGGGCCTTAGACCTGGGGTGGGGTCATCTCGGACCTGTGCCAGCAGGAAAGACAGCTTAGGGGCATGTGAGGTGGTGAGTTCGAGGTAGAGGGAACAACTCTGCAAAGGCCCTGTGCAGAATGGCTGGAAATGCCACGGAATGGCCCCACTTTGTGCCTGGGCTGAGTTTGGAGTACTCTCCAGAGGGCTCTCGAGCCATGTGGCTGCAGTGTTGAAAAGTTGCATTTGCCATCAGGCGAGTCAGAAGAGGTTGATGATCAAGCAGGGGCTCCTGGACAAGCACGGCAAGCCCACCGACAGCACACCCGCGACGTGGGTGCAGGGCTATGTGGACTACAGGTGAGCGGACAGGACGGCCAGGCTGCAGGGCTGGGGCGGCGGCTGGGGGACAGCGCCGTGGTGCCCACAGTTGGGGACCTTCCTAGTCTGGCTCCTGGGGCTTGAGAAGGAGTCACTGTGCAGCATCAGATGGGGAGATTTTCTTTCCAGTGTCAGTATTTGACAGTGGCTTTAGATTGGCCAGGTAGCACCAGTCAGCTGAGGGTGTCGCCCGGCCCTCACGGAAGGTGTTCTGCCTGTTTGACTGTCTGTCTCTTCTCTTCTTGGAGTGACTCTCTGAAGAAGGAGGTAGCTGGGGACGCTCCACAAGGTGGTGTTGAGGCCGTGGAAGCGCAGAAGGTGCGTGGCCAGCAGGGTGTTGGGACTGCACCTTGGGTGAGGAGTCAATGGGTGCTCGCTCCGGAACGAGCTGCAGTCCAGCCGTGTGTGTCGGCGTTGTCCTGACCCATGCAGAGATGATAGTGGACCGCACCCAAGGGTTGGCGCCCAGCTGCAGTTCAGCTCACGAGGTCTGGTGGCTCTAGGACCTGTCCGGTCTCCGTGGCTCTAGGAGTCCTGATCCTTCCCCGTGTCAGAGGAGGGTGGGCTCCAGAGTCAGACTGTCAGTAAGCCGGGCAGTGGGGTCAGCAGCGCTGGAACCGGAGGGGCGGCCCAGGTGCTCGCGTGTTCCCCTTCCCCAGACCAAGTGGTATTCTGGGTTAAGTGCGCGTGCCCTGCAGTGTGTAGAAGTGAGGGAACAGAATCTCCTGAGGATGGTCCAGTCAGCCTAAAACAGGTGGTGACAGCCAGTGTCTCAGCTTCAGAGGGTGTTGTGCTGAGTGACCAGTTGTTTGGTACTGTCTGGGCTGGCATCCATTCCTTAGTTGGTGTGTCAGATGTGAGGACATCTGGGCCTTAAGAGAAGAGCTCTATTGGAAGTGACGTAGTTCAGCTTCCGCTGGTGTGTGGCTCAGTGCCACATGACGACTTGGGTCCTCTGTAAAGGTCAAGTCCCATCAGGGTAGTGACCAGAAAACTCCTACAGGCCATTTCTCATTCTTTTTTGTCAAAGACTTAATTTTTGATCAATTGTCTTCACCTAGCGGAAACGAGAGAGTGACAGTGAAAGTGACAGAGAGACCTCTCCAGCTGCTCCGCAGGTGATCAGGAAGGAGAAGAAGAACAAAAAGGAGAAAAAGGCCAGAGCTGCCCTGGAGAGTGGAGCACAGCCAGGGGCTCAGGTTTGTGGGTCAGCTTCCGGCCCACAGGGCCCTTGGGGCTTGCTCATTCCTTAGAATTGTCCCAGTGCTGATGGTTCTGTGACTCTTAGGAGGAGGAGGAGCTGGAGCTGGCTGGTGCCACCCTCACCCCTGGGGGATGGATGGGTGGAAGAAGGCGCCAGGTGCGGGGTTCCCGCACCCACCAGGTCCCAGTCTCTGGGGATAAGACCGTCTTTATGTCCTCTGCAGACTTCATGTCCCATCAGTTTAGTGATCAGGAAACAGTTGCCTGCTGGAACCACTTGGGATCTTTGCTGGTGATGCCCACCTTTTGACTTGCAGGACATTTCTCGTCTTTTATTGCCCAGGACTTAATTTTTGATCCGTTGTCTTCACCTTAACAGAAACAACAGAGTGACAGTGACAGTGACAGAGAGATCTCTCCAGCTATTCCACAAGTAACGAAGAAGGAGAAGAAGAAAAACAAAAAGGACAAGAAGGCCAGAGCTGCCCTGGAGAGTGGGGGCGAGCCTGGGGCCGGGGTGTGTACAGCGGCCTCACCTGCCCGGGCCTTGGGGCTCACTCAGGCCTTAAAGTGTCCGAGTGATGGTGCCTTTGTGACTGGGAGGCGGAGCTGGCGTGTGCTAGCCTCAGCCCCGGGGGTGGGTGGGTGGAGGCACCCACCAGTCGGTCCTGACGACCCGTGCTGGGCAGGGAGGAGTGTGCAGCCCAGCCATGTGGAGGGTCCCTTTTCTAGAAGTATATTATGAGGGTGTTGCTGAGCTGAAAGGCCAAGTAGAACCTTGTGGTGATGTGCAAAATTCATGTGTAAACAAGGAGGAGCGTCACAAGGTCGGAGAGAGAATGGACCGAGCGAAAAGGCTCGTTTCTTGACTGGCAGGAACTTGACAGATTTCGCTGCATGAAAATTGGTTTGTTAACGGATGGGGTGTGACCTTGCTTTTCCCTCTCTCTCTAGGACAGTGACACTACCAAAAAGAAGAAGAAGAAGAAAGCAAAAGTGGGTTCCGAGTAGTGACGACGGCTCTGAGCCTCGTGTGCCACTGGGAGGAGGACAGCCTCACTGGGAACACCTGATCCTTGGGGTGGTGGTGTCCACAGGGTCGCTGTGAGTCAGAACCGACTGGAAGGCTCCTGACAACAGCAACATAGACTTTGTATCTCCACATTCACCACACTAGTGTGGTCACGTAACGTGAGAATCCCGGCAGACTGGCAGCCTGAGACTCCGGGGATGTTATCTGTGTGCTCAGCCCGTCTCGTCCTGTTTTAAGGACCTGGGTGATGACTGAGGCACACTGGGCCCTCCAGGTTTCACTGATGAGGGAGAAGCCTCGCCTTCAGACACAGGACCACCCAGCAGCGATCCACAACTTTTTTCTAACTGCCTTTTTAACATCAGTCTTCTGATCCCCTCCCCCCCTTTAAAAACTTGGTAATAAGTCTGTCCAGTGACAGAAAAGGATAACTGATGCAAGCTGTCTGCTAGGGTAATCCTTTTCTCTGATGTCACGAGGCCAGTGGTCTGGTCCAGCTTCCCACAGATCTTCCTGGGGCAGGGGCGGGCCTGGCGGAGACTGCAGGGTGCTTTGCTCGGGCAGCTGTGTCACGTCTCCTCTTCCCCGCTCGTCCGTCCAGGCGTCTCCGCAACCTGCACCTTTGGTTCCGCTGGCCCGCTGGGCCACGGTCATGGAGGTCCAGCTGTTAACGCCCTCTTGCTTTAACTCGCATGTATTTTTAAAGAAATAAATGGCTTTCGGTGAAGGATCATAAGCAGTTTAGATTCCCATTGACCAATTACCACAGAAATTGTTGGTGACACTGGTGACGTTCTCACATCCTGTGAATGTTCCCGTCACATGTCCAGCGCCTTTGAGTCAGTCCTGACTCAGGCCCACTGTACAGCAACGGATCGCTGCCCTGCCCCGCAGTCGTTCTGGGGGGGGGGCCCGTTGCTGCGGCCGCTGTGTCTGTCTCATGAGGGGTCTTCTCTTCACTGATGCTCTGTCAGTAGCTGCTGACCAAAGGTCAGCTGTTGGCATCCACCAGTCCCCCGGTAGAGACTACAGCGTGCTTCTCTCTCCTCTAGGGTCACTGTAAGTTGGAATTGACATGATGCCAGTGGGGTTGGGGTTCCCCCCGCCCCCATTTTACCAAGCATGGTGCCCTTCTCCAGGGCCTACTGCCCACTCCTGTAAATTGTCTGAAGTTGGTAAGACAGTTGCGCCATACCCTTGCCTCTAAGCACTCTGCTTCTGAGACATTGGGCCTTCAGCGTTCTTCAGAGGTGTGAAATGGTCCAGCTCACACCCTCATGAGGCAATTCAAAACACCACGGCGCGGGCCAGGCTCACCATAATCCCCCAGGTGTCATCTGGTGGGCCTAGATACTTGAGCATCTCATTGCTTGACGCTGCTCATGTGGTTATGTGAGCTTTGATTGGAATTCTGTGACAGCTTCCGTCTTCCCATCGAGTGTGATGGTGGTGGTTTGTCCATTTGTGAAGAACTGTTGAAGTGGAACCCGTGCCAAGCGCCACAACCTGCTGTTTCCTGACTCCCTGTGATCGTGTGGAAGCCGAGTTCTGGGGCCACTGCAACAAATGAGGGGTTTTTTATAAAACAGCTGTTGGTAACGCACTACACAGGTGTTAGGATGTAGTTCTACTGCCTGACACTGTTAAGAAAAGACTGATAACAGGCAGTGATAATGAACAAGTGAAAACGAGGTATCTGACTGGTCAGAAGCGACCTAAGGCCTGTCAGGATGGAATGCTATCCCAAGCTGAGGATTGCTCACATTTCCATCCTAGGGATCTCCCCATGACACGTCCTGTTTGAAGGATATCTTAGGGAGAAGGAATGTAATTGTTAGTTATCGAAGTTTACTCCCTTGTTCAGTACTTTTGGTGTGCTTTCTAATGATTGGTATTCAGAACCTAGGAAAGTGACAAGCAGGTGTCCTCCAGTCAGCTCTGACAAGGCCCAAGACAAACCCAGGCCTCTGTAGCCTTCACCACCACTGCCGTGCTGACGAGCCCACTGTCGCAGTTGCTGGGGCAATCCATCTCATTGAGGGTCTTGGCTGGCCTGCTGCCAACTGTGCTGCTCTGGGGACTGCTCTGTCCGGAAGTGGCCGGAGAACCAGGCGGCAGCCACGCCCTCTGCACCTGGGGCCGGCCAGCAGTGCCCCTTCCGTGCCCGCAGGGCCCGTGCTGGCAGCCGTGTCTGCTGGACGGTGGCGGTTCTCTGGTCCATCTGTCTCATGAGCCAGCTTGTGCATGCGCATCAGGTGAGTGGAAATACCTTAGTCTCCAAGGTGACAACTCGGCCTTTCAACACCTTAAAGAGGGCTCCTGCAGCAGATTTTCCCAAAGCAGTGTGTCTTGATTTCTTGACTGCTGATTCCACGGGTATTGATTTGTGGATCCCAGGAAGACAATGTCCTTGACCACCTCAGTCTTCTCTAGGTATCCATGATGTCATTTACTGGTCCGTTGTGAGGACGTTTGTTGCCTTTACATTGAGATGTGTACGCTCAAGGTCCAGCTGTGAGGATTTTTCTTTGTAAAGGTACAATCCATAAAAAGTCTTTGGTCTTCATTGTTAAGTGCTTCAAGACCTTCGCTTTCAACAAGCAAGGTTGGAATAACTACCTTAGTTTTGGGTTTTTTTTTTAATTTTTATTTACTGCAGTGCACGGGTGTTAGAAGTACAGTTGATGAGCTTTGATAAATGTGTACACCCACGTAACCACCACTGTTAACCTGTGAGATACATAGAACATTCTTCCATTTTGAATCACTGTGTTGTTGGTCGCCTGTTCTCCCAGCTCCAGACTGTCTTCTCAGGGCAGGGCCTCCAGGCTGCGTCTGTTCTGACCAGGAGCGTCCCCTACACACCAGCTTCCTTCCTTGCAATCCTTGTCTGTGACAGACACCGATGCACATCATGTTGCTCAGGTTAGAAACCCGGAGAGTGGGCCCCAAGCCGCTCAGCACGGAGGTGCCGCTGAAGCTGCTGAAGCTGCTGAAGCTCGGCGTCGTGGTCGGCTGCGACTGCACCCAGAGCAGCCAGGAGGGTGTCTGCCACACGGCCCTGAAGATCCTCCCCGAGGAGCCCGCCGTGCTGGTCTCCGACCCTCCACTCAGCCCCAGGAGCAGCCAGAAGAATGTCGAGCTCCTGTTCGAGACCTTCAGTGTCCCTGCCGTGCATGTGATGTCCCAGTCGCTGCTGTCCCTTTACTCCTACGGCAAGACCTCAGGGCTGGTGGTGGAGAGAGGGCACGGTGTCTCACACGTGGTGCCCATCTTGGAGGGCGACGTGCTACCGGGCTTGAGCGTGTTTTTCATTTTTTACTTTTTATTTTTTATTAATTACAATAAAAGAATAAAATTTCTAACATCTATCAATTATCTATGATAAACCCTCAGCCCCCACCCACCCATGTAGCCAACACAGTCATTTTCTTCTATGGTTAATTATCTTGCTAAGTCCTTGTAACAGGTGTCTCATACAAAATTGGTCGTTTTGACACTGACCGATTTCACTCAGCATGATCTCTTCCAAATGAGACCATGGTATGTTTTCTACAGTTGTCGTTGTGTTTGATCACGGCACAGTGTTCCACTGAGTACATGCACCATAGTTGGCTCAGCCGTTCATCTGTTGATGGCCATTGGGGTGGATTCCAACTTTTTGGTCTTGCAGATCGTGCTGCAACAAATATTTGTGTACATGTGTCTGTGTGACAACCTTTGTTTTTGAGTTGTAGCCATAATTTTTTACAATCCACACAGTCAAATGCTCTTGCACGGTCAATGAAACACAGGTAAACATCTTCCTGGTATTCTCTGCTTTCAGCCAAGATCTGACATTAGGAATGATATCCCTGGTTCCACATCCTCTCGTGAATGCAACCTGAATTTTTCACAGTTCCCCATCGGTGTACCACTACAAACCCTTTTGAATTATCCTCAGCCAGACTGCACCTGTGTGTGACACTAACAGCATCTGATGATGGCTGCATTCTGTTGGCTCACCTCTCGGGAATGATCACATGTATCGCTCTCTTTCCATTGGCTGGCCAGGTTGCTGTCTTCCCGATTTCTTTGCATAGACAAAGCGCTTCCGGTGCTGGCATCCATTTGTTGAAACATTTCAGTTGCTGTTCCATGAGTTCCTGGAGCCACTTCAACAATGGCCTCAAGTACAGCTGGGAGGTCTTCCTTTGGCAACACTGGTGCTTGATCCTACGCTGTTTCCTGAAAAGGCTGCACGCCAACCAGAGCTTTGGGGGCGCTAACTCTGCGTCTCTTCACATTTCTCCACAGAATCCTTCCCTGTTGCAACTTCAGGCCTGACCGTTTCTCTTCAGTACTTGCAGCTTGAAAGATGCCGACTATGTTCTTCCCCTTTGGTTTTTTAACTGCAGCCCCTCACATGTGTCGTCCTAACACTTGACGGTCCTCTCCAGCTGCGCCTTGACATCTTCAGTTCTTTATCATTTCTTACCTTAGCTAATTGGTGTTCACAGTCAAATTTCAGGGTCTTTTGTGATACCCATTTTGCTCTTTTTTCTTTCCTTTTAACAACTTCTGCTTTATGTATGATGTCCTTCACATCATTCCACAACTCATCTGGTTTTGTCATTAGCATTCATTGCATTACATCTATTCTTGCGGTGGTCTCTCAGTTCAGGTAGGAGACGTAGGATAGACTCAAGGTCCCACAAGAAGTGTATGGACTTTTATTTCCTATTTCCTTTATGCTTAGTTAGCCCCACTTTCTCTGATTCTGTTTCTCTGAACATTCAACCCAGGACCCGTCACCCTAACATGGGAGCAAATACTCTGGCATCTCAGGGTGTTACCTAGGTAACAGAAGGCTATCATCACAAATTCAGTGATCTCTCCCAACTAACTGAGGCTGTATGTAGCAACGGAAGGGCTGTTGGGCCTGGCAGGGTAGGTGTGGGGACTGCAGCCCAGCACTCACCTGAGTTGCTTCCCAGCCTCAGGTTCTTGGGGTCCTGAGATCCTGGGCCCCAGGAGCTGGATCTTTGACTTTGTTCCTTGTTTGTCACATTTGAAATGCTACCAGAACATGAGTCTCCCCACAAGTCTAATCAGGAAACAGGAGAGTGTCCACCACAGGCCCCTGAGCTGAGACCACCTCAGGTGCTTCTTACACGGATGCAAACAACTGGGGTGCAGAGGACTGGAACTTTCCCAGGGCTCAGACATTTCTAACTTTAACGGCGGCATCTTGCCTCTCCATGGCTAACGGGGTACTCAGCCGCACCAGTTCCAGTGTCTGTACTGTCAGAACAGCTGGGGGGCTTCATTTGGGATGTTTCAGTTTGGGCTACCACATGCGGCTGGTACAAAACCCACATCTTTTGAGACTCACAGCAAGTTGGAAGAGGGGCTGCTAAGAGGAAGAAAGGAAAGGAAACCTGAGGGACATGTCACTACCAAGGCCAGGACCAACGGTTCCAAGTCCTCAGTCTCCCGACAGGGCAGAGACTGGCCTGCCCTGCTCCTGGGCGCACACCTGTCTGCCCAGCACAGTGCGGAGACCCCTCCCACTGTGGAGATGCCACTGAGAGGAGGCTGTTTCTTTTGATCTCTACGTTCTAGGATTGTGTCCCAGTCCAAGGGACAGCCTTAACCCAGGAGACACTCACTGTGTCGGCCCTGACCTTTCAAAAGCTTGTACAGGCAGAAACCCAGAAAGTCACACAGTCACTGGCATCTGAACAGCATATTTTTTTTATTGCTTTTGAGGGTTCCCGGTTGGCATTTGACAGTTGCTGTTCGCAGTGTGATTGAAGGCAAAGGAGCACAGGCTTTAGCGGTACAGTGTGGACTGCTATCCCCACTGTGTGTACAATATGACAAGTGGTTGCATTTTGTTAGCACTTCTGAACCCCTAGGGATCCTTTTGAAATCCAGACCACTGGGGCCCCATCTATCAGGAAAATCAAAACACTTCAGCCCTTCATGAGTGTGCACAAGAAAACTGCATCCCACTGGCCCTAATCCAGGTAACTGCAGAGACTGGGAAGCGGACATAAAGCAAGCTGGAGTGACCCTGTTTGTCTGAGCGCAAGACAAGTGGAGTTCCAAACGCTGGAGAGGGCTGTGGCCGGGCACAGACGCGGGGCGCACAGCAGCTGACTGCAAGCTTAGTATACCCAGGAGACAGGCACCCACTGCGGAGAGCGGCACGCCTGGTCAAAGGCTGCCTGCAATTTCTTGAGGGTCTCATCAACACCATTATTGACCAGCGAGAGGTCAAAGTAGTGAGCGTACTGGCTACGGATGGCCTCTGAGTCCTTCTGCAGCTGCTGCAGGGCTTCTGTCTGCAGAGAAGAGAGAGAGCACCATGAGAAAACAGGGCTTCCCCCTGCCCTGTTCACTGGGAAAGGGCTGAACTTCTGCAGGAGAGAGCTGGGGTAGGGGGCACCTCCAGACTGCTGGGTTGGGGAGGCGGTACTGCTGTCCACGCCCTGGGCACCGAAGCAGCACAGGGAAAGTGTCAGGCTGCGGAACGCCCGCTGTGAGCACTCCAAAGCCACAGTCAGCCCATGTGTCTGAAGCTGGAGGGACTGTCAATTGGGACGACTGCTAGAGAGGTTAATTTGATCATATCCGTCAAAATTAGAAATGCATATTCTCTTGGGCCCAGTAATCCCGCTTGTGGAAATGTGCTCTCCGGATTCTGACTGCAGTACTGCTTATGACAGGACGTTGTGAAACAAGCCCCCAAGAGAGAATAACACAGTCAACCCCCGACGCTCACTGCGTCACAGCAACCCACGAGGAAGAGAGCGGAGCCGCCCCACAGCGTTTCCGAGGAGCAGCAGGTGGACTGAAACTGCTGACCTTCCGGTGAGCAGCCAAACTCTGAGCCACTGAGCCCCTATGGCTCCTTTTGACATACAGCTAAGACTGAAGAAGTGCTCACAAGCTGATATGTAAACTGAAAAACCAAGGTGTGGAAAAGGGGACAACAGGTATCTGTACCGTGAACGTCTGAAGAACATCCGAGGGTGACATGAAACACCTTTCACAGCACTGACCCCGTGGGCAGGGCTGAGTAGGGGCCAGGAAGAACTCGGGGGGGCGGGACAGCAGGATGACTAGCACTGCCTTTCCTTTTCATCTGTTTTCAGTGACGCCCAGGGCCTCCTCCCCGCCACCCCGGCTGCTCCCGCTCCAGCCTTCATCACATCCAAGTGTCAGGAGCACGTTTACTGCTCATCTCTGCGCACTGCCAGGACAATAAACCGCGTTGGACTGATTCTGTCACTTAGCACAGGCCCTAGCCAAGCCAGTGGTTTATGTCTGCTGAATCAATAGAACGTACATGCTACCCTGTGGCTTCTTGGCTTGGAGGCAGGAGGACAACAGTAGCTAGGAGAGTCATGGGAGATGTGGTCACCAGCTAGAGCTGAGCCCCAGCCCCAGTGTGCTCTTTCCTACCTGCATGCCCTGGTCAGTGGGTGCGATGAAGACAATGAAAGGTGACAGCTCTGCCGTCCGAACAACCTTCAGGGTCTGGAAAAAGAGGCAGGGGCGGGAGAAGGACAGTATCTTCAGCAACACTCAGCTCCCAGAAGATTCCCACAAACTGGGCTTTGCAGCCCTCCCTTTCCACCCAGCCCTGGTGTGGTCAAGCCCAGCCACCCTAACCTTTCCATGCCCACCCACCTGGGGCTCAATGTCAAGAATGGCAATTTTTTCCTGATTATGAATCTGATGCACTGTTTCAAACTTGGTACCAAACATGTTGCCCTGGTAGCTGCCGAACTCCAAAAACTCATTGGCAGAGATGCTCCTTGTCATCTCCTCAGTCGAGATGAAGTGGTAGTCCTTCCCATCTTCCTCGCTCTTCTTGGGCAGCCGTGTGGTATCTGTGCAAGAATCCAAATGCCCTGATGAACCTGGGTCCTCGCTGTCTCACGAAGGCTTAGATCAGGGGATCTGTATTGAAAACCTAGCTGTCCCTGACGCAAACCATTTACAAGCAGGTTTATTCCCCCGGGATCCCGAAGGTCTAATGGTTGGAGGTGAGGCAGCCCAAGAAATGCATCTCAAAATGCTCCTAAAAGCCACAGCATTTTCTATTCCTCAAGTAGTTGTCCCTCAAGGAAATTAAGCTCCAGATACTGTAGCTGGCGACAAACACGACACTCTCAACTCCTCCTTCCTCCCTGACCTCTCTTCACCTTCCACCGAGCCCCTCCTGCCTCAGCTTCCCTGTCTCAGCAGGCTCCCTCTCCTCTATCTGCCACTGTACATGCGTCTCTCCACGTCAGAGAAGAGCCCTCCTTGGGCCTTAGCACTCTCTCCCTGCTCACTGCAGCTTCTTGAAGGAGGATCTCGTGCTGAGGATTTCTACTTCCGCCACTCACATCTCAACCCAGGCCATCTGCTTTCCACCCCTACTCTTAGTGGCCCATGAGTGAAAATAGCAAAACAGAGAAGCGAACAATCAAAAAATAGGTATCACCAGATTTGAGAATCCAGTTTTCTCCTCGGATTAGCAGTGTCTCTCTCTGGGCATACATACAACTCTGCTACACAAACAGTCACTTCTGGAAACAGGGGTGTTAGCTCATTTCCCACCTGATCACTGGTTCTGCTCTCCTCTGTACCTGAGACTGCCCCAGGACTGTGTATACTTTCCCAGTGCTGCTCTGCTGTGGCTGCTGCGTGACAGTCAGAGGCGGCCCAGTGCCGACAGAGAACGGGAGAGCAGAATCAATTAGGGCGTGGGTGTGGCCACTCACTGTCCCAGAAAACAGTTTCTTGAAAATGAATTAGGGAGACAGTAGAGGAACACGGAGAAATGTTTTAACAATATATTACCTTCTTGAGAGTTTTTAAGTAGGATAAAAGTATGTTTATTACAGCTTGTTATATAGGCAAACAGCATAGAAGAGAAGGAAAAACCACTAGTTATTTTACTTGGGGAAAGACTGTAAGTAAAAAAAAAAAGTTTCCTTTTTTTTCTTTCTAACTTCTGTTTTTTATAATCAAACATTTAAAATAATAATAATATAAAAGACCACTTATAGCATCTCAGACCAAGTGGGGCGCTAACTGAGGAAATGTGCACAACAGCAGCCATTACTCCAGGCCCCAGCAGCTACTTACATGGCGCAGGGTACATGAACTTCTCCGGGTTCTGGCTGAGCAGGGCACTTTTAATGTGGCTGCGACCCACCCCACTGGCTCCTGGGAAGGGAGAGAGGTCGATCAGGCTGCTGTGATTCCACACACCAAGGCAGGAATGGGCAGAGGAATGGGGGCCACTGAGGACCCTCAGGGCTGTTTTTTTCTCACATCTGTTCTAGAGGCTTTTTCTGGGGGCTGAGGGTCAGGACTCAGAGTATAACTGTCATTTCTATAGAGTAGCCAGTTAATGTGGGGTTTTCTTTTCATTTTCTAAGGATATTGCTTCTCTGAGCACTCTAAAATTAAGGGAAGTGAATTCAAGATGGCCCCATACCACACACCTACCTGCAGATGGGGCTCCTATAAAATCCAGAACCAAACCCAGTGCCATCAAGTTGACTGTGACTCAGAGCAACCTTACAGACAGAGCAGAACAGCTCCACAGAGTTGCTAAGGAGCACTGCCAACCTTTGGGGTGAGCAGACATAAGCACTTAATCACAATGTCACCAGGGTTTCTGGGATTCTCACAGACCTGAACAATTCTTTATACCTCCTCTAGTGGGAGGTATAAAAGAGGTCTTACTTCTTTTCTTCTTTGATTTTTGGGAAGGGGTGGGTGGGGTGGGGGCCAAATCAAGCAGGCAGAAAAACAAGGGCAGAAACATTATCTTTAACTAGCCCAACAATACCTATGAGCACCAGGGTCTTCCTCTTGAATGCCGGGAGTCGAACAACTTCTTCATAGGAAACTACATCTAACTGGTCAAAAACTAGAGACAAAGAAAACCAAGCAATGTTCATTTCTCATTCTGAGAGGAGGCACAGCTAGTGTCACTGAGGCCCCTTTGGCTGTCTCTGACACTTACCTGGGTCCCTTCCAAGCCCCTTTCATCTGTCAACTAGAACTGCAACTCGCCCTCTAATCTCACAGGCAAAAAGTGGATTCACAGAGCCCACCCCCAGAGCTTGCCACCACGGACAGTCCACGCTACATTCAACATCCTCCTCTGACATCACTATTCAAAGGAGTCATTTCTTCTTCCGGCAGCGTGGCGGCTAAGAGCTGTGGCTGCTCACCGAAAGGCTGGCAGTTCCTATTTGCCAGGTGCTTCTTAGAAACCCCATGCGGCAGTCCTCCTCTGTCCTAGAAGACCGCTATGAGTTGGAATCAACTCGACGGCAATAGGTTTGCATTCGGGTTTGAGCTGAGCAAATAATGCAGTGCGTTTTACTTCACCATGCAGAAGGGATAGCCGTCAACCTGACAAACAAGACACCTACTGCTGTTGAGTCATGTCCAACTCCTAGCGACCCTACAGGTCAGAGCAGGACTGCACCATACAGTTTCCAAGGAGTGCCAGGCAGATCTGGACTGCCGACCTCCGGGCGAGCAGCCGCAGCACTGGACCCACTACGCCGCCGGGGCTGCCAGTACCGACCTTGCCAGGGTTAATAGCTAAAAACGCTCAGAAACAACGGTTCATCAGTAGTGTATCATGACAAACACGACAACGTGTACTGTATGTTAACAATATAGGGGTAGGCAAAACTAGAAAAGCAGTCTGATTTCCATAGGTCATCCACTGGTTTTCACTTCAGCAATCAAATTTTAAAATCCAAGAAGTCTTTCTTCATCTCCACCTGCTACACTCTTAGAGCTCTTTCTGGAATGGCCATTGCACACGGTGGCACAGTGGCAAGGCTGCCAACTTAATTGTCTAGTTGTCTGTCAAAAGAGTTTTTAGCCAGTAAACAAACAGCTGTATTGGAACACCCACTCTACTCACCTGAACTGGCCCCCAGTGACATTTTTCTTTACCCAAAGATAAAGGAAATACGGAAAGGAAGACATATGGATGACCTTCAGGACATCAAAGGCAATATGATGACAGCTCTGATGGCCACTGCAGGAAAAGAGTTCCAAAACTGCTTTGAAGGGTGGACCAGGCACTGGCATCTGTGCATGGCGTCCTAAGCGGAGGACTTCAAAAGTGACCATAGTGACATCAGCAATGAGTCTAGAGCGCTGTCCCAGGGTAAGTCAGCATACAGAATTGTCAGACCTCGGACGTCAGTGCCTGAAGCTTGGCAACCCCTCCAGCTAGGTGCAGCGTTAAAGAAAAGGGGCTCACCCCACATTCCAGCCCAACAGAATGGTTTTCAAGACAAGAAAAACAGGGGAAAATTCGAGAACACAGGGAAAGGGTAGGAAAGGGCAGATAATACACACTTGTTTAACATCTAGTGTACGTCATACAATGTGCTAGGGATTTAAGACATGTATTTTCTACATAACTAAGAAGTAGGCACTGTACTCTTCCTTTGACAGAGGCTAAGTAGCTCGTGCCCTCCACACGACTTGTTCCTCTTGTGAATCTCGGCCTGCGGCCAACGCCCACACAGTCACAGGCTCACGATCTCGTTCTTTCCCTGCTGCTAGCACAGGCAGGCAAGCAAAAAGCTGGCCCGATGGCTCCCCAGTGGAGGGCCCTTTCGGAAACGCATCACTACCTACCCGCAGGCCACATCTGCAAAGGGAAAGGCGCAGGACGACAGAGCGCCTTCACCCTGCTGTGCACAGGCTACTCATGCTTCAGGTGTACATGAATACAAGCTTATTTTGGTTTGAAAGGTAAGTTTCTATAAATTGTCTCTTTTTTATATTGTTTTTTATTACTAAAACAAAATAATGAAGATATCCTTCTCTCTGCCATGCAGTCTTTCCGTAACTCTATCCATTGCCTAAGCTGCATTTCAGAACCCATACTACGGAAGGAAGCAGTCAAAGCCGCACTGAAGGCATGGGCAAAGAGCAAGGCTCCAGAAAGTGATGAAACATCAACTGAGACAGTTCGACAAACAGATGCAGCACTGGAAGTGCTCAGTTGTCTGTGCCAAGAAACTTGGAGGACAGTTAGCCGGCCAGGCAACTGGAAGAGATCCGTATTTATGCCCCTCCCAAAGAAAGGTGATCCAAACGAAATGTGGAAACTACCAAACAATATCATTATCACACGCAACTAAAACTTGGCTCAGGATCATTCAGAAGTGACTCCAACAGTATACTGACAAGGAACTGCCAGAAATTCAGGCTGCATTCAGAAGAGGACGCGGAACCACGGATATTACTGCTGACGGCAGATGGCTCTTGGCTGAGAGCAGAGAATACCAGAGAGACGTTTACCTGTGTTGCAACGATGACGCAAAAACATTCCACTGTGAGGATTATGACACATTACGGCTGACATCGTGGAGAAGGGGAATGCCAGAGCAGAGCACTGAAGTGCGCTCAGGGGGACTCTACACGGATCAAGAAGCAGTTCTGTGAACAAAAGAAGGAGACCCTGTACACTTTAAAGTCAGGACAGGGGTGTGTCAGGGTTGTATCCTTTAACCACGCCTCTTCAATCTGTATGCCAGGCAAATAAACCAAGAAACTGGATTATACAAAGAAGAACAAGGCATCACGGTTAGAGGACGACTCATTAACAACCTGTGTTATGCAGATGACACAGCCTTGCTCTCTTGAAGTGAAGAAGGTCTGAGACACTTACTGATGAAGATCAAGGACCACAGCCTTCAGTATGGACTGCACCTCAACACCAAGAAAACAAAAATCCTCACAACTGGACCAGTAAGCAACATCATCGTAAGTGGGGAAAGGACTGAGGTTCTCAAGGATTTCATTTGACCTGGGTCCACAATCAATGCCCATGCAAGCAGCAGTCAAGAAATCAAAAGACACAATGCATTGGGAAAATCTCCTGAAAAGGACCTCTATAAAGCATCGATAAGTCACGATGTCACCTTGAAGACTAAAGTGTACCTGGTAAGTGTACCTATCATGTCATATGCATGCGGAAGCTGGACAATGAACAAGGAAGACAGAAAAAGAATTGATGCATTTGAGTTGTGATGCTGGAGAAGACTGTTGACTGTACCATGGACTGCCAAGAGAACAAACAGATCTCTTCTGGAAGAAGTAACACTAGCGTGCTCCTCAGAAGCAAAGATGGAGAGACTGCGTCTTACATACTTTGGACATATTGTTAGGAAGGATCAGTCCTTGGAGATGGACATCATGCTTGGTAGAGTGGAGGGTCAGCGAAAAAGAGGACGACCCTCCTCCACAAGACAGACTGACACAGCGGCTGCAACAATGGGCTTAAGCACAAAAATCATTGTGGGCACGGTACCAGACAGGGCAGTGTTTCGTTCCGTTGTGCCGCTCTGAGTCAGCACCTCACAACAACAACCCCTAGCCATCTCTGTCTGTCATCTCTCCATAGACAGCGATCTGGGGCAAGATATTTCACAGTTGGTGAAACATACAGATGAAGTGTATTCTTGGAACTTTCCTAAACCTTTAAAAATATTTCAAATTGAAGAGTTTTTAAAAAGCTAAGGAAAAATGAATAAACGTCAACCCCTAAGGACAGCCCTGAGGCATTCCACAATCTAGCCTGAGTTCGGGTCCTGCCTCCTCTTGCCCACCAGTGACATTCCAGCCACAACTGTTGCCTCGGTATGCAATTTGCTCTGACAGAACAGAGGCATTTAATAAGTGGTGGCTGAATGGTAGATTACTATTCATTTTTTAAATCTGAAATCTGCTTGAACCTCTTTACCATTCTAATACATCATACTTCCCACCACAGCAGGTTAAAAAAAAAAAAAAAAAAATCCAGAAGTAGTTCCCAGGACAACACTGTACCCCGAAGTCACTCCAACCTTGCAGCAGGGTCATGTGACGGCAGCGGCAAACGGAACAAGACCTAAGCAGAGAGGAAAGGAAGGGAAAGCTGTTTGCTTGGTCACCTGAGGACTCCAGAGGACAAGCAGCTGTGGGAACCTCACTAGTTCTTCTTCCCGTCTGACTACAGTGTATGTGTGAACCTTTGTTTCTTGTTAAAGTCGAATTTAATTAAAGAAAGAAAATTATGAAAACAGAAAACCTGGAAGAAAGAGAAGATGCCAAACACAGCCGTGTCAATAGTTCAGAATGATCCGACGAGGAATCCCTTTGACAAGAAGACCTACTATACTCCACTAGGTACGACCCAGAGACCCAGCAGAGCCTGGGCATTCAGGACCAGTGCCGTCCAAGACCTTGGCAGTTTCCCTGAATCTCAAGTACTACTGTGACATAGAGCTGTTCCCCCAAAATGACAGGAAGCTGAAATACACGGCCTCCTGTGGATGATGTGTGGCCCGGAATGCCACACCCAGAGGTGCGGACACTCTGCCGTGGGCTGCCAGGGGCTCTGGCAGCAGGACACTCGGGAAGCTTACTCGAGCTGTGCTTTGCCAGATACTTGTCCTTGTACTTCTTCTTCTTCCCAAAGGGACTGCAACTCGGGGACTCGCTGGGAGCAGACCGAGCCAGGCTGGCCACACGCCTAGTGGGAAACAGGCAACAGTGAGCAGAGGCTCCTCGGCCTGTGCGGCAGGCTAGGGGCGCGGGGTCTTTCTAGGACCACAGCGCTGGTAGCCCTCTTGGCTCCGCATGCCAAACAGCCCCGATGGGTGGCCCCTGCCCTCCCTTCCCCGTCTCCCACAGGGCCTCCACCTTCCCTGTCCCTGAGGCGCACACTGAGCCAGGCGCGCTCTGCTCCACTGCTGACTACTAGGAGGCTGGGAGAGGGGGCGCCGCGAGCAGCTTCCCCTGCACAGTGAAGGAGCAGCCTTGCCCAAAGAAAGGGCTGGCCCTTGTTCCAGGGAGATGATCTGGTCAGAGGGCTGACCTGAGTTCAGTCTGGGTGCAGGACACGTTTCCCTCTCTACTGCATCACCCTATCAGCACACAAACACATCAGCTAATTTTTCCAGTTTCAAACGCAGACACAAACCGCAAACGCCACTGCTGGGCCCTGTGGCTACACCCTTTCTCCCCTCCCTTTACAGAAAAACCTTCCCAAGGGCGTCTGCGCTCCCTCCACTTCCAGCGCCTGGCCTGGCCTGACCTCCGCTGAGCTGCTCCAGGTCCCGGGGGCCCTCCGTGGTGACAAACCCACTGGTCCCTGCTCTGTCCTCCTTGGATGGCGGCCCCTCAGTGGCCTCCAACCAGCCAGGTGCTGACGGTCCCAATATCTAGGTTCTCCAGATGCTGGGTATCTGGGCCTTCCTCTTTCTCTCCCTCCCTGTTTCTTAGCTGTCTGCCTGTCTGTCTGCCCCCGTGTGTTACTCATTCACAAGCCTCTGTTTCGTGTGCGCTCTCTCTCTCTCAGGTGTCCTTCTTAGACGGTCGTATTCTTTCTCTCTTTATCTCTCTCTGTCTCTCCACTCCTCCATCAGATCCTCTCTCCCTCTCCCCCCCACCGCACCCCCCCCCCCCGTCTGTCCTCTCAGAAAACTGAGGAAAGCACAGGGCTCCTTTACAGCTGGCTGCTGACCCGCCTGTACCCATGAGGGCAGGAAGCAAGGCAGAGAAGCAGAAGCCACAAACAAGATCGCCAAGCTCTGCCTCTGAGGGGCAGGCACACGCTCTCGCCCACTGTCCGCAGGGCCGCTCACCATTCCTGCAGCTCCGGGGAAGGGAGCAATCCCGCCGACTCCGTGGATGAGCCTTCTACCCGCCCTTGCCACCAGTTGCTATCATCCTTGTTGATGATCTGGATGATGTCCCCAGTAACAAACTTCAGTCCTGCCTCCTTGCAAGGGATCAGATTGTCCTTTCTGGGGTCATAGTCAAACTGTGCTCTCATGAACATCTGCAAAAGAAGACAAAGGTGAACTGCATGTGGTTCTGCGGCAAACAAACCAGGTCAGGATGGAGAGCCCAGTCATCCCCTCCAATTGACCCAGTTAGTTGCCAACTTCAAATACTCTCCACGGGCCCCAACTTGGGACTTGTAAACACACAGCTCAAAAGCCCTGGGGCCCGTCCACCACGGGGGACCTGCCTGCCACCGGGGGCCCATCCGCCATGGGGGCCTGTCTACCATGGAGCGGGTCCCATCCGCCATGGGGGACCTGTCTGACACAGAGGGGGCCTGTCTGCCATGGGGGCCCATCTGCCATGGGTTCCACCAAGAAATGAGGACAATGCCATCAAGAAATGAGGACAATGAATGGATAGAGTCTGCGCCACAGGACTTGGAGGAAGAATGTGGGACATGTGGGTGTCACTGCCTTTAATTGTGCAACATTTCAGGAGACACTTCAAGTCACAGAATGTTGAGTTTAGGACAGTCTGGCAAAATGAAAATCCCAAAACTCTTGAAATATTAACACTTCTTGGCCCCCCATTGTACTTCAAGGCATTTATCTGACACAGATTAAAAAAGAGTTGTTATTAAAGACATATGGAAAAAACCTACCCATTTCTGTCAAGTCATTCCAACTCATAGCGACCCTATAAGACAGAGGAGAAGTGGCCCATAGAGTTTCCAAGGAGCTCCTGGTGGATTCACACTGCCGACCTTTTGGTGAGCAGCCACAGCTCTTAACCACTGCGCCACCAGGGTTTCCAATGTGGATAAGTATGCCATGTGTTTAAGACTGAAATATTGAAAACCAGCTCATTTTCTAAGAATGGGGAATTGGTTAGACAATGGTCATCTGCTGGATGTACTACTACATTAATACAAAAAATCAATTTGTAGAAGACTATTTAATGCCCTGGAAATGTACTGCTGACATAATATGAAATGAGAGTATCATTAAACTACAATACCGCATATGTTAGAAATTTTAAAAACAAAAGTATTTATGCATAGGAAAAAAAGGACTGGAAAAAAACTATACCAAAATTTATAATGATAAATTCTGGTAATGAGTTTAGCATTGCTTTTTAACCTCTGTATTTTCCGATGTTTTCTAAAACAAACATACATTGCTTTATCAGGAGAAAAATGCTTTAAAAGCTCCATCTAAATAATTATTTTTCATAAGAAAATAATTTGACCCCAGTTACGAGTTCTGAATAAAATGGTTCCCAGTTAAATGATTTAAAAAAAAAATCACCTTTGATGTAAATGTGAAAGTTTAAATATACCCTTACATTCCCTAGATCCCTGACATTGGTGACTTAGAGGGCAATAAATCAATGCTTACCACAAATGATAAGACAAGCAGGGCAACAGATTACAAATGTAACCTAACGGCCAAGTACAGAACACATCCAGGATACCCTGTTTTCTTTCAACCATACCTAAAACATTTACTAAATCTGATCTTACACTAGCAATGCAAAGAAGATTTAACATCTAAAGATGAATGGTTTGCAAAACAACAAATGCTGGAGAGGCTGTGGGGAGACTGGAACTCTCCTACACTGTTGGTGGGATTGCAAAATGGTGCAATCTCTTTGGAAAGCAATCTGGCGCTCCCTTAAAAAAATGGATAGCAATATACCATTTGACCCAGTAATTCCACTGCTTCGAATAGATCCTACAGAATCAAGGCCATTCACACCAACTGATACATGCACACGAATGTTCATCACAGCACAGTCCACAACAGCAAAAAGAAGGAATCAACCCAGATGCCCAACAACAGAGGAATGGATAGGTAAACTATGGTACACATAACTCAATGGAACACTATCCATTGATAAAGAACAATGATGATAGCAGGAAACATCTCTTAGCCTGGTTCCAACTGCAGGACATGTTGAGTGAAAGTAGTCAGTGACAAAAGGACAAATACTGTATGAGACCCCTACAATAAGAACTTAAAAACAAACTCATGCATAGAAGAAAAGACTCTTTGACGGCTGCAAGGGTGGGGAGGGAGGGAAGGAGGGAGGGTTTAGATTAATACAAATTTGGTTGGGTGAAACTGGTGACAGCACACATTAGAAAGAAGATTAATAATCACTTGACTTCAACACAATTTGAGTACTCCTCCCATCTTAACCCAATATTGCAAGGACAGAGTAGCTGGGGTAGGGGGCCGGGGACCATGCTCTCAGTAGAAATCAAGGCCAACTGCCACAGCTAGCATTTTGCTAATGAGGACTCTCTGCACCCCTCATCGGTGGATGGCGTCTGGGGTCTTAAAAGCTACCGAGCTGCCATCTGAGGGTACAGCAAATGGTCCCAACTCAACAGGAATGGATGATCACCGAGGACAAGAAAGACACGGGGAAAAGAGAACCCAGAAGACAGAGAGACCCACGTGAGTGGGTCTCTACATTGACTCGTGACCAGAAGAACCAGATGGTGCCCGGCCACCACCAGTGATAGCCACGATGGAGCTCACAAAGTTGAATCTCACTGGTAACAAGAGAATAAACAGGCGTGCACCCTGAGATCTCCAATGAAAGACCTCAATTGATGGTCTAGGGGCTTCGGGGTTCCCCTGGGAGCATGGTCCCTGGCCCCGATGCTGCCCTTGTCCATAAATCATAATGAAGGTCAACTTTTCAGACAGCAATGGACTGGACTTAGCAATGCAGAGTGACTACATCTTGTGGGAATTTTATGGTTCTATGCATCTACAGGATGTCATCCTGCTGACCTCTTGCTGGAGGAAGGGGAGTGGGTGGAGACGAGGGGATAGGAGACTGTTGGGAGGACAGGACACGTGCGGAGCAGAGAGGAGGGGTGTGCTGTCGACTGGTAGAGAGAGCAGCGGGAGCTGCATACAGACGGGCACACAAATTTATATGGGAATGTACATTTTCATTCAATCATAATAAAATAAATAAAGATGAATGGTTTCAACAGAAGAATGGAGAAAATCATGTGATTTTAACAGATGCACAGAAAACATTTCATAAAATTCAAAAACCCATTCATGATTAAAACTCTGAGCAAATGTAGAAAAGGGAGCTCAAATCAAACAGCTACGTGCTGTTTCAGTTCTTGCACTGTGTATGTCTAGAACATAAAGTTAAGACTCACATCTCTTTCAATGAAATCTCAAAGAATCACACGGAAACACTGGGCCTGAATCCAGCTGTGATGTGACACCAGCCCCAACACTGCAACCAAACAACAGCGCCACCTACCTGTAGTGCAGGAGGCCGGTTTTGCTGATTCGGAATCACTTTCAAGGAGATCATTCCTTTGGTTTCTTTCTATCAACAAGAAAAAGCAGGGGCCGCACAAAATAGTTAGGGACACTAACTTGAATGAGTTTGGATTCCACAAAGCCATGGTTTTCCACTCTAAAAGCACCCAATTTTTTTCCGAAGAGCCATGTTTACATTTAAAACTTTGGTAGGATACTTCTTCCTTTCACTAGGGAACTGTCATGTGCCTCCAGAAACCAGCAGAAGAATGTAAGGATGTACAAAGAAGGAAAATAAAGCGAATTATTTTTTGTCCTTCCCAGATTCAGTCCCCAAAAGTACACAGAAGGATCTAAAATGAAGTCTGGCATGAATACAACTGTAAGGTTCTCCATGTCAAGACAAGCGTTTGCAAAAATAAACATATTTACAGACACACAAGCACACACGCACACATATAAACATGACAATTTATTTTTAAAGCAATTGGAAATAGAAAGATACATAACTCTAACCCTGAGTTGATCCCCCTCAGCAGTGCTGTGTTGGCAGCTGCCCCCCGAGTCCACTGGGATTCACGCAACCACATGCCTGACAGGGTGCAACCTCAAAACCATGGCTATGCTTCAGTCCAGTGTTGCGGCCACTGGGTCAGCCCGTTTCCTCGACGCTCGTCCTCTTTCACATGGGCCCACTACTTTACCACGCGTGCTGTCCTTCTCCAGGCACCCTCCTGGTAACGTGGCGGAGGTCTGGCGGCTGAAGTCGCGCTATCTGTTACTTCAGGTAGTCCACGGAACAGTCAATGTTGTTAACCAATACCACAATTCAAAGGCATCAGTTCTTCTTCTGTCTTCCTTATTCATTGTCCAGCCTTCACATGCATGTGAGGTGACTGAAAAGACCATGGCTTGGCTAAGGGGCATGTTAGTCTTCAAGGTGACACGTGGGCTTTTTAACACCTTCAGGACAGCTTTTTCTAGCAGACTTTCCCAGTGTAATAAGTCCTTTGACTTCCTGACTGTGAATCCAACTCAAATGAAATTGCTGCGAATTTCAATCTTTTTCCTCTTTATCACGATGTCACTTACTGGTCCAGTTGTGAGGATTTGTGTTTTCTTGTTGTTGAGGTGCAAGCCATACTGAAGGCTGCGGACCTTGGTCTTCATCAGTAGCTGTCTCAAATCTTCTTCATTTCCAGCAAGTAAGGTGGTGTCGTCTGTATAATGCAGGCTGTTAACGAGTCGTCCTCCAATCCTGATGCCTCGTTCTTTGTAGAATCCAGCTTCTTGGATTACTTGCTTGGCATACAGATTACAAAGGTATGGTGAAAGGACACAACCCCGACACATGCCTTTGGTGACTTTAAACCATTTAAACCCTTGTTCTCTTTGCAAGACTGCATCTTCATCCACAGATTCCTCATTATCTCAATTGATGTGGAATTCCCATTCTCCACAATGTCAGCCATAATTTGTTATGATCCACACAGTCAAATGCCTTTGCATAGTCCACGAAACACAGGAAAACATCTTTCTGGTATCCTTTGCTTTCAGCCAAGATCCATCAGACATCAGCAATGATGTCTCTGGTTCCACATCCCCTTCTGAATCCAGCTTGAATTTATGGCAGTTCCTTGTCAATATACTATTTATAATGACCTTTAACGAAATTTTACTTGTGTGTGATACTAATGATATTGTTGGGTAATTTCTGCATTCTGTTGGATCACCTTTCTTTGGAATGGGCATAAATATGGATCTCTTCCAATCAGCTGGCCTGGTAGCTGGCCTACCAATTTCTTGGCATAGACGAGTGAGCAGTTCCAGCGCTGCATCTATTTGTCGAAACATCTCAAGTGATATTCCATCAATTCCTGGAGCTGCTTTTTATTTTTTTTTATTTTTGGCCAGTGCCTTCACTGCAGCTTCGAGTTTTCCTTCCGTACCATCAGTTTCTGCTCCTATGCCACCCCTTCAAATGGCTGGACACTGACCAGTTCTTTCCGCTATAATGATTCTGTGCGTCCTTTCATCTTCTTTTCCTATAGAACTAGGAATTGCAAAATGGCAACACTTTAATTCTATGATCTCTTTTTCACTTCCTACTCAGAATACTTCTCCAAAAAAGCTTTCCTCTAATTTAGTATCTGTAAGTGCTTCGTTCTTTCTCTTTATTTACCAATTTCAAAATAATTGGTTACCTCACATCCACCAACTACTTTCTATTTAAATATACAAACCCTATATATACATATGTACACACACACACATACAAATACATAATTATACCATCATACAAGTGATCCATTTCAGATGATCTTCTAAACGTTCCCCTCTCAGTTCACTTGCCAAGGTCTCGTCCAATCTGACTGTTTATTTCCTTTCTTCTGCTTCTCTGGTCTAGTTTCACCTCCTTTTAGTTTCTTACGGTGAGAGCTCAGGCCACTGGCCAGAGAGACAGTTTTTCTTTTCTAACAGATGCAGTCAGTGCTATACATGCTCCTCTCAGCACTGCTTTGGTGGTTACCCTACAAAGTCTGCTACACTGTGTTGCCACTTTTGTCACTTTAAGATATTTCCTAATTTGCCCTGCGAACACAATCAACCAAGCTGACATGCTAGGTATTTAAAGCACCGTCTACCCACCAAGAGGAAAAGACACATTCTTCTCAAGTGTGCAGGCAGCATTTACCACGGCAGCCCAGATGCCGGGCAACACAGTGAAAAGGATCCAGCTCACACAAATCACATCATTCGGGCCACAAGGAAACTGAACTAGAGTTCAAAACCAGAAAGCTATCTGGGAAATCCCACAATACCTGGAATGCAACAACACACAGCAAGTCTACGAGGTAAGAAAAAGGCATAATATCTTCAGTTCACAGATGAGAAAACAAGGCCTTCACGATGGCAATTCACCTGCTCAAAACGACGCTTATTAACAAAGCTGTAACATGCAGATGACACAACCTTCCTTGCCAGTACTGAAGAGGACTTGACGTACTTTCCGATGAAGATCAAAGACCACAGCCTTCAGTGGGAACTGCAGCTCAGCATCAAGAAAACCAGACCAATAGACAACATCACAATTAAGGGTGAAAATATGGAAGTTGTCAGGGAAGTAATTTCATGTGGATCCACGATCAAAGCCCATGGAAGCAGTAGTCAGAAATACAAAGCAAGTATTATACTGGGCAAATCTGCCGTAAAAGACCTCTTCCAGTTACTGACACACATCTGTCTGTCGAGCTCTGGCACCTTGGGTGTTGCTGTGATGCTGGAAACTTTGCCACCGGTATTTAAATGCCAGCAAGGCCACTCATGCTGGCTCACCTGTGGTGACTTGTGGAAAGACATCAAGAACACTATACATGAAGAAAGCAAGAGGTCAGTAAAAAAGACAGGGAAGAAAGAAAAGACCAAATTTGACGTCAGAAGACACTCTGAACCTTGTCCTAGAACATCAAGCAGCTAAAGCAAAAGGAAGAAATGGCAAACTAGAAGACCTAAACAAAAGATTTCAAAGAGCAGCTCAAGAAGACAAAAGAAAGTATTATAATGACATGTGCAAAGAGCTGGAAACAAAAAACCAGAAGGGAAGAACACGTTCTGCATTTCTCAAGCTGAAAGAACTGAAGAAAAAATTCAAGCCTCGAGTGGCAACAGTGAAGGATTCCACAAGGAAACTATTAAACGACTCAGGGAGCATCAAAAGAAGACGGAAGGGATACCCAGAGTCATCACAGCAGAAAGAACTGGTCAACGTTCAGCCATTTGAAGAGGCAGCATAGGATCAGGAACCAGCAGTCCTGAAGGAGGAAGTCAAAGCTGCATCGAAGGCACTGGCAAAAAAACAAGGCTCCAGGAATTGATGGAATAGCAAGTGAGAAGTTTCTCACATGGATGCAGTGCTGGAAGTGCTCACTCACCTGTGCCGAGAAATCAGGAGGACAGCTCCCTGGCCAGCTGCCTGGCAGAGAGACTTATTTACGCCGATTCCTAACAAAGGTGATCCCCAAAAATGGAGAAATCACTGAACAAATACTATCACACACAAGTCAAGTTTTGGTAAATATCATTCAAAAGTGACTGCAGCAGTAAATTGACATGAAACTGCCAGAAATTCAAGTGAGATTCAGAGGGCGGATACGGAAGCAGGGATACCACTGCTGACGTCAGATGGAGCCTGTCTGAAAGCAGAGAATACGAGAGAGATGTTTCCTTGTGTTTCGTTGACTGCGCAAAGGCATCTGACTGTGTCGATCCCAACAAATCCTGTCTAACACTGCGGAGAACGGGAATTCCAGCGCACTTCCTTGTGCTCCCGAGCCATCTGCACACAGATCAAGAGGCAGACCCTGGTTTAACACCACAGCAGGTGCGCGTCGGGGCTGGGTCCTGTCACCGCACCTATTCAATCTGTAGGCTGAACAGATAATCTGAGAAGCTGGACTACGTGAAGAAGAACGTGCAAGCAGGATTGGAGGACGTCTCATTAACAACCTGTGTTATGCACAGGACACAGCATTGCTTGCTGCAAGTGAAGAGACCTTGAGGCACTTACTGATGAATATCCAGGACCAGAGCCTTCGGTATGGATTATACTTCAACAGAAAGAAACAAAACTCCTCACAACTGGACCAATACGCAGTTATCATGATAAACAAAGAAAACATTGAAGTTGGCAAGTATCTTGAGTTATCCAGTATTGCCGTGACAGAAATACCACATGTGGATGGCTCTAACAAAAAGAAATTCATTCTCTCACGGCCCGGTAAGCTACAAGTCCACATTCAAGGCGTCAGGTCCAGGGGAAGGCTTCCTCTCTCCCTGCTGGCTCTGGAGGAAGTCCCTTGGGATGCATCTGTCTTTCCACCATCTGGGAGCATCTCAGCACGGGCACCTCTGCTCCAGAGGATGCGCTTTGCTCCTGGCAGTGCTCTCTTGGTGGTATGACGTTCCCGTGGCTCTCTGCTCGCCTCTCTGTTTTATATTTCAAAAGAGACTCGCTTGAGACACAATGCACTCCTGTAGCCCTCCTCAGTATAACTGCCGCTGCTGATCCATCTTATTCACTCATAGTGACAGAATTTACCGGCACAGGAAAATCTTATCCAATGGTGGCCAGTCACACAATCACGGGGGTCACAGCCCAAACAGGCTAAGACACGCATCTATGGGTGATGTACTTCAACCTCCGACAGCAATGATTTCATTGTCCTTAGACCCACAATCAGTGCCCATGGAGGCAGCAGTCAAGAAATCCAATGGTACCTTGCATCAGGCAAATCTGCTGCAAGAAGCCTCTTGCAAGTGTTAACAATGACAAAGAAGAAAGATGTCACTTTGAAGACTAAGGTGTGCCTGAGCCCAGCCGTGATGTTTTCAGTCACCTCAGCGGCCTCACGTGGATTTCGAAGCTGGGCACCGGGAAAGGAGGACTGTGCAAGAACTGATAACCTGTGAATTACGATGCAGGTGAAGAACATCAAACACAATCACGGGCTTCGAAAGAGTGACCGGAGCTGTCTCAGAACACCCACAGCGCTCCCTGGAAGCGAGGACGGTGAGCCCGTGTCTTCTATACTTTGGACATGCTGTCAGAAGGGACTGGTCCCTAGAGAAGGACACCATGCTGGGCCGAGTCCAGGTGAGAGGACAGAGGCAGCCCCTCAGTGAGACGGACTGATGCAGTGGCTGCAGCGAAGGGCTCAGTCACAGCAAGGACTGTGCAGACCCCACTGGGTCTTGTCCTGTTATACCAGGGTCACCACGAGGTGGACACCTAACACCACCACCACAAGAATCAAGCGGAGCTGGCGTTCAGAGCTGTTGGGGAAGCCCGGGTCTCCTCGTACCCCGTCTTCCATGTTCTCGCCATTACACCAGGCTAAATGAGAGAAGAAAAGTGTCACTGCTGTCCCAGAGCACAGACTGGCAGTGAGAAAAGCCTCCTAACGAAGGTTTAACTGCTTCGACAGAAAGTGAGGTACACTGAAAAACACCAACAGAGACCAACACTTCGTGGAGAGAACAGAAGACGGCAACTCAGCACGGACAATACCCACCATTGCCTTCTGCAGCTGATCAACAGAGTGGTTAGTCACGTTTGTGCCGTTGATTTCCAGGATCTCATCCCCCACGTGAAGTGAGCCTGCCACAAAACGAAAAATCAACCCACAGAGGAATAAAAGTTCAATATTACTTGACATACCAAAGAAAAGAAACCACAATCTAGAGCACAGTATTCAACAGATTGTGTGAAATACTCTGAACTGAGAACACTTAACAACAAGAGACAGGAACAGCCTTGATGTTCCCTCAAGGACTGTAGCCGGCAAGCACTTGAGTACTGAAGACCGCCACGCTCTCCCTGACCCGAGGACCCCACCCAAGTGTCCCAGAACTGAAGCGGCTGCAGAGTCCAGGAGAACAGGCTACAGAACAGGCTAAAGAACAAACGCGAGGTAAAGAACCTAGTATTCACCATTCACCAGCAAGTTCAAGTTTTCTTCGTTATTTAGATAACACAAAAATTCTACTAAACAGTAAAGTCAATCAAGTGTTCAGATTCCTTGTAAAGAGTAGCTACCAATATACGTGCTATTCTGGATACAAAAAAAAATGTTTTACCTCAACATAACAGGGTAGCAGCTAGTGTAGTACGAAAAGTACATCTCTGGGGGTCGCCATGAACAAACACAACACTAGGAAAAGTCCCAGGCAGGGTTCAGGGCAAGGTACAAATCAGGTGGGCAAACAGAGGATACTGTCAACTTCTAAAAACATGCCACGTTTTGTTAGCTTGTTCTCTCGTCACCCCCCAAGAAAGCTTTTACTAAATGATGCATCAGAAACTTCATGGGCACTTACCATCAAGGAATTGCAATAATTACTGGTGATTATTCAGTCAGTGTCTACATTCTCTGCTAAAGTGCCAGCTTAAGGAAAGCAGAGACAGTGTCTTTTCTTCAATTCTGCATATTCAAAGCCTAATGCAACAGGTGGCATGTAGTCACTGTGCCAATAACCATGTGGACAGTGATCAGAGTCAGTTGCTGTATGAGAATGCTCACAGGGCAAAGGAGAAGCAGTGCGCAATCCATACTGCAACCTGTGGTTACCCAAAGGAGTAAGCTGTTCAGGTCTCCCAGTGCACTCACAAAATGCTACCCTTTGGGAAGACTCTAAACTTCATAGCTCATACCACTGAACAGGGAGTACATGATTAGCCTCTGAATACAGCAGGACCCAGGAGCCCTGCAGAGTGCTGTGTCCGTGCACCACGAATACAGCAGGACCCAGAGGCCCTGCAGAGTGCTGTGTCCACGCATCATGAATACAGCAGGACCCTGCAGCCCTGCAGAGTGCTGTGTCCGTGCACCACGAATACAGCAGGACCCAGGAGCCCTGCAGAGTGCTGTGTCCGTGCACCACGAATACAGCAGGACCCAGGAGCCCTGCAGAGTGCTGTGTCTGTACACCACGAATACAGCAGGACCCAGAGGCCCTGCAGAGTGCTGTGTCCACGCACCGTGAATACAGCAGGACCCAGGAGCCCTGCAGAGTGCTGTGTCCACGCATCGTGAATACAGCAGGACCCCGCAGCCCTGCAGAGTGCTGTGTCCATGCACCGTGAATACAGCAGGACCCCGCAGCCCTGCAGAGTGCTGTGTCCATGCACGACGAATACAGCAGGACCCCATAGCCCTGCAGAGTACCGTGTCTATGCACCATGCCTCCGTGAAGAATCCTGGCCACCGTGCAGGACCGTTTCTCATTCAGCTTCAGAGTGATTCCCTGAAACACACACAAGAACACAGTAAGGTGACTATCTTTAAACCAACTTCAGGTGACTCCTCAGGAAGAGACATTTTCCATTCATAGCCGGGCAATCCTCAACTAGGTTGGATCGCACAGTGGTTTGAAGAGGCTTGAGAAGTGGATGAAGAGACATAAAGAGTTCATTCTTTCCCCAGTTCTATGAGTAGCCTTCTTTGTTTCCTCCTGTGACCCACGACCCATGGGGTCAAGAGAAAGCAGTAGGTAACAATATAACAACAGATTTACCATGGGTTCCTCGGTGACTTTCTCAAACTGTATGAGTCGCACTTTCCGCACTTCCTGCCCCTTGGCAGGGCTACCCGGGGCAGCAGACCCATTGGTGTATGTGTCCTCAGTCACAGCGTTCAACTGGTGTGACACAGCCTGTCAAGTCAAAAGGAGAGAGCAATGTATGAAATAGAAAGGCAAGGCTCCCAGTTGCCCCCTCCTCTGTAAATGCTACAATCCGCAAAGCTCCACACACTAACAGCATTTTCTAACTGTGGCATCCGACGGTCTCTTCTTCTGTTTTTCTTTTACTATTTTTGAATTTTTTATTGATTTTGTTGTTGTTGACAACACGTACAGCAAGACAAACACCAATTTAAGTTTCTACATGCACCATTTAGTGACACTGATGACACTCTTCGAGCTGTACAACCATTTTCATCCTCCTTTTCTGAGTTGTTCTTCCCTCATTAACATAAATTCACTGCTCCCTGAGGCTTCTATTGCCTCTTTCAAGTTGCTGTTGTCACTTTGATCCCATATAGATAGTTCTTAGAAGTGCATAATACTCAAGGTGGGCGGTTTTTACTAGTTAATCTAAGCTATTAGTTGGTTTAAGAGGACTTTAGGAGACATTTTTGGTTTAAGGTTTAAACATCATCTCAGTAGTTTCAGGGGCTCATCCAATCTTCATGGCTCTAGGAAGTCAAGAATCCAGGAAAATTTGAAATTCTGTTCCACATTTTTCCCTTTTTAATCAGGATTCTGCCACAAAGCACTTGATCGAAAAGCTCAGTAATGGTACCTGGAAACCATCTAGTTCTTCTGGTCTCACAGCAATGGACACAACTGTTTATGAGACAGTAGGCCACATTTCACATCCACCTGATTCCTGATGCTCCTTATCCTCCATTGCTCCAGGCAAATACAGACCAACTGCTGTGCCTTGGATGGCCACTAGCAAGCCTTTAAGACCCCAGGCACTACACAAAGGACTAGGGGGTACAACAGAAGCATTAGGCATATTATTGGGCCAATTCATTGGGATGTCACATGAAACCATGACTACAAACCAACACACCAGGGAACCAAATCCCATGAAGTGCTCAGTTGTACACAGGCAGCCTCAGAAGCTACTGTTTTTATTTTTCATAAATACATCTGTCAACACAAATTGTGCCAATTCAACTTTCTACATGTGTACAACTTATTGACAGTAATTACAAAAATCAGCAGTTACCACCCCATCCTTCATCAATGCAACATTTCCATCACTGTTAACCCTCCAATTCCACCTACCTTCTACCCCTGGTAACCATGAATAAACTCTCTCCTCTGTACATCTGCCCTTTCTTTTCTCTTTATGTGAGTGAGGTCACACAGTATTTCTCCTTTTGCAGCTGACACACTTCACTCAGCATAACGTTTCTGCAATTCGTTCACCCAAGCTATAACCCGGCAGGACTCCATTCCTCCTGCCGGCAGAGTGATATCCACGGTGCGTGCTGCGCCCATTCATCTGCTGATGGGCATTCCGGCTGCTTCCTCCTCTCAGCGACGGTGAGTAGCGCTACCCTGAACACAGGGGGCACGAGCCTCTGGCTGATCTTTGCTTCCGGGTATATACCAAAAAATGAAATTGCTGGGTCATGTGGCAATCCTATTTTTAGTCTTTTTAAGGAACTGCCTCTCTGTTTTCGATAATGACTGTACCATTCTGAACACCTGCCAGCAATGGATAAGGGTTCTGATTCCCCACGTCTTTACCAAGGTTTATTTTCTTGGGTTGCATTCTCTCTTTTTAACAATATCTTGGCCATCTTCACAACAACAACGGCAACAACAAAAAAGCCTGTTGCCGACGAGTCAATTCCAACGCATAGCAACCATCCTAGTAAGAATGAAATAGTATCTCACTGAGGTTTTGATTTACGTCTCTCTGATGGTGCATGGAAACCCTGGTGGCATAATGGTTAAGTGCTACATCTGCTAACCAAAAGGCTGGCAGTTCAAATCCGCGAGGCACTCTTGAAAACTCTGTGGGACAGTTCTACACTGACCTATAGAGTCTCTATGAATTACAATTAACTCAAAGGCAATGAGTTTAGTTTGGATTGATGGCTAATGATGTTTGGTGTCTGTTCATGTGTTTAGTAACCATCTGAATGTCTTCTTTGGTTAAATGTCTGTTCAAGTCTTTTCAATAAACTATGCTGAACTGATCAGAGAAGCATAGAGAAAAGGTTAATCTTGACCCCCATCTCATGTGATATACAAAATTCAACTCCAGAAGAACTGCACATCCCAATAGAAGAGGTAAAACAACCAATCTCTGACAAGAAAACACAGGAGACTGTCTTCAGGACCTTGGAATAAGACATAGCAGGTACAAAGTAGCCTACTATAAGGAGCTGACAGTGTGATGATTAAGCACTTGGCTGATCATCAAAAGGTCTGCAGTCCAAACCAAACTCAATGGTGACCCTGTACGAGGAAAGGCCTGACAAACTGCTCCTGTAACGATTCCATCCCTTTGGCAACACTATGAGGGCAGTTCTGCTGTGTCATAGGGGGTCACCATGAGTTGGAACTGATTTAACAGTACACGGTAACAATGGCTAACCATAAGATGAAAAGAAAAGGATAAATTAGGCTAGTTTAGATGAAGAATATCTGTTCGTTAAAACTTTATTAAGGGAGGTAGATTTCTTAGGCAAAATACACAAAGCAATCATCACAAAAGAAAACAATTAACTTCACAGAAACTGAAAACTTCTGTTTATCATTAGATAATTTTAAGAAAATTAAAAGGCATGCTATTACCATGAGTCAGATCTGACTCGATGGCACTTGGCTGACTACTGCCTGAGAGTAAACATCTGTAATACATCTGACAGAGGAGTTGTACTCTAAGTGTATAAATAACTCTTACATCTCAACAGCTAGATAACATACAACTCAATGAAAAGAGAGGTCCAAGACCTGAACAGACACTTCCCAAAAGAAGATACGTGAATGCCAATGAGGACACGAAAAGACGCTCAAAATCGTTAGTCACTGGGGAAGCATACACCAAACCCACAGGGAGAGATCACACACTCGTTACAATGGCTGAAATAAGACAGACAGACAGACAGGAGCAAGTGCCGGAGCGCTCAGACACTGCAGTGACTTCATAAATGTAAATACAGAAACAGACAGAAGTCGGTGTGGCAAAGAAACATGTTACAAAACATTGGTCATTCCAACAGTCTTCACAGGTACGATTCAGTTAATCATGATAAAAATTCAAGCCTCAAGTTGCAACACTGAAGGATTTTACACGGAAGATATTAAAAGGCTCAGGGAGCATCAGAAGATGGAAGGAATACACAGGACTCACAGGACCAAAAAGAACTGGCGACGTTCAGCCACTTCAAGAGGTAGCTTATGATCAGCAACCCATGGTCCTGCCAGAAGGCACCCAAACTGCACTGAGGCAACAGTGAAAAACGGCTCCGGGAGCCGACAGACCGCCGGGCAAGATGCTTCACCAAACAGATGTGCAGCGCTGCACGTACTCATGCTCCATGTCAAGAGATTTGGAAGACAGCTACCCGGCCAAGACACTAGAAGAGAGACATATTTCTGCCCACTCCAAAGACAGCTGGTCCACCAGAATGCAGAAATCATCAAACATCATCCTCAAGATCACAAGCAAGTAAAATTTTGCTGAGGAATATTCAAAAGCGGCTGTAGAGTACATCAGCGAGGAACTGCCAGAAATTCAAGCTGGATTCAGAAAAGGGCATGGAACGAGGGCTATCAGTGCTGCTGTCAGGTGGATCTTGGCTGAGAGAATACCAGAAAGATGTTTACCTGTGTTTTACCAACTACGCGAAGGCCTTCCACTGTGTAGATCACAACAAATTACGGGTAATGTTCTGGAGAATGGGAATTCCAGAACACTTCACCGTGCTCTGAAGGAACCCGAATGTGGACCAGCAGGCGGCTGTGCGAACAGGACAAGGGGACGCTGCATGGTTTAAGGTCAGGAAAGGGGAGCATAAGGGTTGTGTCCTTTCACCAGACCTTTCCGATCTCTATGCTGAGGAAATAACCTGAGAAGCTGGACTATATGAAGAAGAAGGAGGCACCAGGATTGGAGGGCGACTTATTAACAACCTGAATTATGCAGGTGACACCACCTTATTTGCTAAAAGTGAAGACAACCTGAAACACAGATGAAGCTCAAAGACCTCAGCCTTCAGTATGAAATTACACCTCAACGTCACAAAAACAAGAATTCTCACAACTGGGCTGCTCAGCAACATCACGATAAACAGAGAAAACACTGAGGTTGTCAAGGATCTCATGTTACCTGGATCCACAATCAACGTCCATGGAAGCAGCAGTGGAAATCCAAAGATGCACTGCACGGGGCAAACCAGCTGTAAAGACACTCAAAGTACAGCAGACATCACCTTGAAGACTAACGTGCGCCCCGACGAGCGACAGTGTTTTCAGTTGCCTCACACGCATGTGGAAGCTGGACAGTGACTAGGGAAGAGCAGAGTAGAACCGCCGCCACTGAACTGTGGTGCTGGAAGAGTACTGACTACACCATTGGCTGCTGGAAGAAGGAACAAATTTGTCTTGGAAGAATTATAACCAGAGTGCTTCTTGGAAGCAAAGACGGCGAGACTATGTCTCACATACTCTGGACATGTTATCAGGAGGGTCCAGTCTGTGGACGAGGACATTATGCTTGCTAAGGCAGAGGATCAGTGACAAAGGAAGACGACGTGGTGGGTGCAACTTGGAGCCCAAGCACAGCAACCAGTTAGGGCGGCCCAAGACCGGGCAGGGTTTTCTCCTGTTGCACAAAGGGTTTCTGTGAGTCAGAACTGGCTCAGTGGCACTCAACCACACACACTCGTGTATACGTATGGACACACGCATTCCTGGACCGTGCCCAATGGCCCCTTCAGGGGCCTGAAGGAAAAGGACTGGAGCGTCTGAGAGGGGGAGGCTTGACGTCGAGGCTCCCGGATCCACTGATATTTTTACCAGAACTTGCTGCATCCTTTTCTCAAAGGCCAGTCTGACTCTGACACGATAGTGAATTTGGAAATACTGTTAGTTACTGGCTGGCCTCAAATGAAGGAAGTACTGACAAACAGAAACTGCCTTACGCCACAGGCAGATCGTCACAAACTCACGTGACCCCAGGTCACAGGGCAGCGCTGTTAGCACCAAATTGTCTAAGACCCGGCTGTGCCCACAGAGCTGGGTTCCGCTACCTGCAGCACAGGGCTCCAGAGAAGCGCACGGGGCCCCGCAGTCGGCACCTCAGTGACACAGGCCACACCCCGTCAGCGTGAGGCCAGCCTGGGCCCACAGACACCACACAGTCCTAAAGCGGGTGAGGAAGCTCGCTAGGTTTTGGTGTGACATGCTCTTGATGATCTTTTGTTAAGTGAAAAAAGGAAACAAAGTGAGGATGAAGAAGCTATCGTTAGCATACACAGTAAAAAACGATGACCGTCCTATTTGTTTGTGAATGCATATACGAGCTCCAGAAGGACACACAAGACACCTAAGAAACAGTGGTGGCTTCCAGAGAGAGGAATGAAGCGGCTACTGGATGGGATGAGAAGCCAGCTTTCCCTCTGGATGCGCACTCACACTGCTCAAGTTATGTACTGTGTGTATGTGTCACTTTAATGATAAAGGACTCGGTAAAAGCCAAAGCCAGCACCGGGTCCAAGTCTGAGGATACCTTTTAACCACGACAGATGGAACTGTCGGCAGCCAGGACCCGGCTCTTGTACACACCGCTGAGTAACTTGGGGCGCTTCCCCGACCTGTCTTGTGCTCTGGTTTCCTCAGCTCTAAAATGGGCAGAACAACAGCAGGCACTTGACAGGACACCCGGACGCGCTCAGCCAGCGCTGGCATTCCCACCATGCCACACAACACCCGCACGCAGTACCGAGACACGCTGCAGCCCAACAGAGGATATGCTCGAGAAACTGTTGTGAGTCCTAAAAGCTCTACAAAGTCCAGTGCTCTCTAGACTGGCACGCCAGCATTGCCCAAAGTGACTGTGATTCTGGTTCAAGCTGACAGACCGAGACCCCCTGTGTACCTCCTCCCCTCCTGGGCATCCTGTTTAAAGGAGGCCAAAGAAGGGGAGACAGAGACACACAATAAACAAGAAAATAGCAGAGGATCTTCAGAGGATGAGAGCTTTTGATAACTTTCTAGAAGACAGAAAGCAAACAGAGGAAGAATCACTGAGCAGGCAGAGCTGAGAAAGCTTGAGCCTGGACCGCACACAGAATCAAAGAAGGTGCCAAGGGGAGGACTGCGCCGAAAAGCACCAGCTCCAGCCACTGGGGCCACTCTCGAGGCAGGAGAGTGGAGAAGGGCCAGGCCAGTGGCATCTGTCCCAGGACTTCCCCAGAAGACAGCTGTTTATGTCTCACCGGCCAGAACTGTTGCACATGGCCACAGTGATCTGCAGAAGGGGCATCTCGCCATCCCAACCAACAGGAGGGACCCGCGAGTCAGTGAGAAGGGGAAAAGCCTGCCAGGAAGGCCGTCACAGTGTCTGCCTTTTTGGTTAGCAGTTCCAATAATATAAAAACCATTTACTGATTTTCACTTTTCTAAAATCCACCTATTGACAAATCAAAAAACTAACTAAAGCACTGATTACAAAAGTCAGCAACCTGATAATACCACAGGACACATCTAGAAGACGGGAAGAAAGGAGGGGAAGGTCCAGCAATCTCATCACCTTGTGAAGCGGGGAGTCACATGGCAGGGTCTACAGTGGGGGAAACAGCTCCTCAGTGAACACAGGATTCAGTTTCAAAGCAGAGGGTAAAAACTAATAGCCTATGAATCTGTTTCATTCAGACTATGTGTTTTTGTTTGGTTTGTCATTTCCAGAGATTCCAACTTGTCTAAAATCACAGCTCTGGCCCGGCCGAGTCCGGGTCCTAACATAGCTACAGAAGTGGGGGCGGAGGGACAGCACCCTCGCAGGTGGGTGCATGCCCTCCAGTCATCCCAACCTCCACTGGTGCGGAGGCCGAGTGTCAGCTGCCAAGCGACACTGCACCCGGGGGTCCTTTCAATGACACAAAATGCTTAACTCACCTGGTCCCTGGAGGTTACACTTAATGTGCTTCTGGACGACTTGACTTCCAAAACCCTGACGGAAAGGCACAAGCCCTAGAACTACTAAGACAATTTTGAAAAATAGTAACAAAGTGGGAAGAATCAGTCTACCCAATTTCAAGACTTACTATATAGCAAAGCAGAATCCCTGGTGGCGTAGTGGTTAAGTGCTACAGCTGCTAACCAAAAGGTGGGCAGTTCAAATCCACCAGGTGCTCCTTGGAGACTCTGTGGGGCAATTAGCTGGAAACAACTCGGCAGCCTTGGTGAAATCTTCCATTCAGTTCTTGGAAACCCTGGCCAGGTGGTAGGTTCAGTGCTACGTCTGCTCACCGAAAGGTCAGCGGCTCAAATCTGCCCGGTGCTCCTGGGAAACTGTATGGGACAGCTCTACTCTGACCTCTGGTGTCGCTATGAGTTGGATGTCCACTTCGATGGCAGCAATTTTTTTTGTATTTCACATACAGCAAAAGTAATCCAGTCTCTTTGGCACAGACACATAGATCAACAGTACAGAACAGGGCATCTAGCAACAGACCCACACAAATAAGCCTGACCAAGGTTTTTTAGTATTTTATTGCACTTTAAGTGAAAGTTTACAACCCAAGTCAACTTCTCATAGAAGACTTCCTATGTAAGTAAGAGTTGCACTGCCCCATGACTGCAGCTGTTCTCCCTGCCCTGGGACAGCGCACTCCCCATTTCCATCCTGCATTTCCTGTGTCCATTCAACCAGCTCCTGTCCCCCTGGGTCCCCTCACCACCATCCCCGATAGGAGCTGCCTGGTCAGTCTCTTGTATCTACTTAAGCCAAGAAGCACATTCCCCACCGGGATCATTCTGCATCTTCTAGTCCAGTCCAATCTTTGTCTAACAGTTGCCTTTGGGAATGGTTCAGCTCTGGGCTAACAGAGAATCCAGGGACCATGTCTTCTCGGGACCTTCCAGGCTGTAAGCTCATCAGGTTTGCTCTTGTCACTCCACTTTGAGTTCTGCACCACCATTTGTCTCCTGCTACCCCAGGGACTCAATGCTGTGTTCCCTGTCAGGGCAGTCACTGGTGGTGACCGGGCACCATCCACGTCTTTTGGTCTCATGCTGATGCAGTCTCCAGTTCATACAGCCTTTTTCTGACTCCTGGGATCGTATTTTTCTTAAGGCCACGCTGTTGTGCATTCTCCTCTGTTCCAGGTGGGATGGGACCTGTTGCTGTCAAGGCGATTCTGACTTACAGAGACCCCATATAACAGAGCAGAACGCCCCAGAGTTTGCAAGGAGTGCCTGGGGGATTTGAACTACTGACCTTCTGGTTAGCAGCCGTTATGCTTACCCACTGCACAGAGTTTCTACACATCTAATTAGAACAGCAAGAATTAAAAAAAAATAAATGGTAACAATGCTAAATGTTGGCAAGTATGCAGAGAAACTAGTTCTCTCATATACTGCTGGTGAGAAGGTTAAGGGAGTTCCTTAAAAAACTAGGTAAACAACCATGATACAACCAGTAATTGGGCATTTACCCACAGAAATGGAAACTTACATTCATTCAAAAACCTATACATACATGTTCACAGCGACTTTTGCCCCAAATTGGAAACCACCCAGATGTCCTTTAACAGGTAAATGGTTAAACAATCTGTGGTACTATGGAACCCTACTCAGCAATAAAAACGAAAGAAAAACAAAAACCGACAGACACACAAGATCCAACGATTAAGTCTGTGAACGTAATTGTTCTACGTGCTACATACCTCATTGTTGAATATGACTATAGTCCCCTTGGAAGCACTCCCCTTGGGAAGCTGTGTGCTGATGCCAACACCTAGTCCACCCTTCAAAGCCATTTTGAACTCTTTCTAGAATGGCCATTGTGCACAGCGGCATGGTGGCAAGTTCGCAAACTTAACTGTCTAGTTGTCTGCGAGGGAGTTTTTAGCCAATAGACAGATAAGTGGATTGGAACACCCTCCCTACTCACCTGATCTGTTCCTCAGTGAATTTTTCCTTGACTCAAAGATAAAGGAAATATTGAAAGGAAGACATTTTGATGGCATTCAAAGCACAAAGGGCAATAGGATGACAGCTCTGATGGCCATTCCAGAAAAAGAGTTCCAAAATGGCTTTGAAGAGTCGACTAGGCACTGGTGTCGGTGCAGAGGTTCCCAAGGGGAGGACTTGGAAGGTGACCACAGTGATACTCAGAAATGAGGGATGGAGCACTTTTTCTAAGATGAGTTCATGAACCTGTCAGAACAATTAAGTTTGAAAACTCATCCTAGAAACAGTATTATAAATACACACACACACACACACACACACACACACACACACACACACACTTACGTGTGTGGTCTTTACTGTGTACTCTGCAGCTGCGTTGAGCTTCTGACACACAGTGACTAACACCACGGCTGGTGTGTGGTGTTTCCTTGCAAGCCAGGATCACTAATGAAGACAGAGCCGGCTCCCGGACCGGCAGAGACAACACGGATGACACAGGGTTGGTTTTAACACAACAAGATTTCCCACACATTCGGGGATGAGGGAGTAAGAGTGACCACACAGTTCTGTAATCACTGCCCTCGGTGACCCGTGAATATGTGGTTGCAACTCCAAGACACAATCTGAACTGCTGTATTTGGTACCACGTGCGTGTTTTGTGGAGTGAATGTACCAAATGAAGGATGTCTATAACAAGGACCACTGATGGGATGACGGCTGGGAACAAACAGTAAGTTCTAATAAATTCCTGGCCCCAAACACAAAATAAAATTCAGGCCTTTCCTTGAGCCTGCCATAAGAATCTCTTGCTATTTAGTAATTCTGTTGCTGAAAAAGCTGAAATGCAAACTCAGAAATTCTACGGCTTGATCACCAACTGCATTGACTCCTCTCTATTTTCCGTCTGACATTCTAAGAAACGCAAGATGAGACATCTTAGTTTGCAGGACACGAAGTAACCTCCGAAAGGGAGAAGAACTGACAACGTTACCACATGTGGAGCATACAGGAAGAGAACCTCCCACTCTTACCTCATATTCTTATTCAGCCTGATTATCAAGATTGCTTTTAACATGTCAGCCTTTAAATTAAGGACTCAGCAAAGCCAGCTACAGGCAGAACAAATTCTGGGCAGCAAGGTTCACCAGTTGCTATCCCACAAGCTGGTCTGTCAAATGTGCTGACCCATCAAGACACAACCCTTTGCGATGACTACGAGTCACGGTCCCACTCACCGAGAAGTGTAACTGATGACTAAGGACACCGAAAGTTCCGACAGGGCAGCCGAAGAACGCACCCGCAGCGGGAAGGGTTCAAAGGCCAGCTGGGCCCCAAGCACCTTGTCTTCCAGAAATACTTTCCACCCCGCCTACCGAGTCCTCCCCGTGTCTCTCTTCAGTGAAACTTCCCTGGGGCACTCACAACGGTCAAGACAGCTTCTCCTGCCCCTGTCCTTCCAGCAAAATCTTCCAAGGAGCCCCCGCCTCCCCACGGCAGATACACCACGCAGCGCGATGCGCAGGCCCATGCTCCCACCGTGTCACAGACACACATTCTCCTCCACCTGCTCGCTCATTGGGCTGGAGCCACCGCTGAGAGGCCACGGGGTCCAGGGAGTGGGGACGAGACAGTCCAAAGGACTTCTAAGACCATCACGGACAACAAGCACCCAGAGGACACAGACCATGGTTATGTGCTCTCTTCAAAACCACCCAAGTGTCTGTCAAAACGATGGTTTCTACCCGGTCAGTGGGGAAAAGGCAGCCAGCAGGCAACAGCCCGAAGAGAAGTCAGCTGTTGCGGGGGATGGGAGACAGACGACTCGCGACTCAGACAGAAGTGTCGTCTGATGAAGCCGCCCAGAATCTTCATGTCACACAAACAGCCCAAACTGAACTTAGGAAAAAGGGGAAGATATCTGCCTTCAGCTCTGAAGAACACACTTGTTCAGGCTGACAACTGTGCCTGCTGTCCAGCCTAGCCGTCTGTCCGTCTGGCCTAGCCGTCTGTCGGCTCTGGGTGTCCGCGCCACACCCGCCCCACCGCCCTCCTGGGCCCCGTGTTCCAACTCTGTGCTTTCCTACGGCCCTCAGTAGGTTCGAACACGCCACCCATTTCATTCACTTATTTTGTCTCCCCACCCCGGAATGGCAGTTCCACGCAGGCAGTGACCTCTGTCCGCTTCATTTGCTCGTGGACTCAAGCACCAAGAACCAAAAAAAAAAACCCAAACCCACTGGCGTCGAGTTGGGTCCGACTCACAGCGACCCTAGAGGTCAGAGCAGAACTGCCCCACTGAGTTTCCACGGGGCACCTGGTGGATGCGGACTGCTCTGGGCCCGGCCCCAACAGGCGCTCGCTCAGCGTGCCTTCACCGCGTGAAGCTCAAAGCACGCGGCCGCCAGTCTGCGAGTGGTGACACAACCAATGCTGGACAAATAATAAAGGTCAGAGGCAGCAGACTTCTCCGAGCTCACTGACAGCCTCTATACCATCCCCTCAAAACCACCACCCTCTTCTCCAATGGACAGGGGGCCCCCAAGGCTAGGGCGGGCCTACTGCCCACCCCGAACAAAGGCAGGATGGAAGGGACTCCGGCGCAAAAGGAAAGCGAGGGGACCGTCAGCCCAAACTCCGGGTCTGGCCTCTACTCCGCAGCCTCCTGGAGCAGCAGTGCCCACCCACTGCCAGGCAGCCAGCTGCTCTGAAACCCCCTTCAGAGGAAACATCTGCAGCAGGGTTCAAAGGGCAGAGACAGTCGCTCAAAGGAAGTTGGAACTGGCAAGGAGGAGAAAAACAAACTGGGGGGGGGGTGGAAGGTGAAAAGAGCCTGGGCAACTAGGTGACGAGCGGACGACACTGAAGGGAGGGAAAGAACACAGACGGTGCGGCCTCCCGGCAGCTCTCTGCCAACTCTCCATGTGCGAGCAGACACAAGGCCCAGGTGCAACCAACGCCATCTCCACGTGGGCAAGATCCAATTCCAGAGGGGGAAAAGGGAGAGAACCGGAGTTTCCACGGTATTAAGAGATTACCACTGGCTAATCAGCACTGTGTGACCACAAACAAACAAGAGTTGGGAAACCGAGTTGGGGAGAACGGGAGACTTTAAGAGCCAGGATTTTCTGGCAAAACTATTATCTGAAAATCATACATTAACTAGGCAGTTTGTTTCTAAGGCACTAAACCTATTCGAGAAGACAGACGTCATTCCAAAGTACAAGTCTCTGAGGAGTCCTTCCAGGGCCCTTGATCTAGTCCATGAACTATGCACACACACACCCAAAGGATTTTCCCTCCACTGAAGGAAAACAGGAAACCAAGCAGCACGGCTTCTCACAGAAAGAAACACACAACTGGAAGTCCAAATACCGGCTGCGGGACCCTGGCACTGTCACAAACTAGCACTAGACTGTGTCAGTAACATCTCTCGTTCCATTCTCACCCCACTTTGTGATAGTTACGTGGAGTCTTGAAACAGTGTAGGGACACGTCCAAGATTCAAAGACAAAATCTCCAACTCCAGGAGTGAAATCGCGAGTATGGCGCCAAGTAAGGAGGCTTCCAGGCAACCAGGGAGCGACAGTGCAGGGGCGGTGCGAGCAGGTGACTGGGCTGCAGAGACACGAACCTAAGTCCTTTCTGTCTACCGACACAATACAGGGGAAGTGAGGCTATTTCCGGGAGGCCTGCAGGAAGGCCGGCAGGCAGGCAGGCAGGCTTACCAGAACTGTGGGACAACCCATTGCTCCCAAGACGCAGGAAAAAAACCCCGAAGCTCCACTGCTCTCCGCCCGAGCCCTTACTGTCACCGGACTCAATATGTCCTCACTACACTCCCTCAAGAAGAAAGGAGGCCAGCCCAGTAAGTGGAGAGACTTTTGTTCCTTATGCAAGAAAGCAGACAGCCGAGAGTCAGCTCTCAGAGAAGCCACCTCAAGGGCACGGTGCAGTGACCGGGGCTTTTCACAAGCTCAAAAAGGGAAGTTACACATATTCCTCTGTGGGGCGGTCTTTAGGGCAGACGTGATCACGTCTGGGCTGTGCTGGTGCTGGCCTCAGGTAACTGTCTGCACAGTCCCAGCTGGTCCACGATGGAGGACTGCTGACTACTGCCACCAGAGGAAGGCCGTGTAGTGGTCACATGTCCTTCTTCTGCACACACTTTGAACCTGAAAGATAACTTCCAGCTGCAGCTGTTGCAGGCCCATACATAAGAGCCACTCACGAGGTGGTAAAACCAAGGTGGAACCCAGTGCTATCAAGTCAACTCCACTCACAGCAACCCTCCAGTACAAGAGAAGAACTGCCTCAGAGGGTTTCCAAGTAGTGCCTGGTGGACCTGAACTGCTGACCTTTGCGTTAGCAGCAGTAGCTCTTAACCACTGCGCCACCAAGCTCAAACAATGCCTAATCACAAGTTGGCAGTGGTCACCTGGCTTGCCACAGTCAGTAGTTAGTAACTACCTGAGGGTGGGCAAGGGGTCTTATCACCACCCCAACAAGTGGCAATGCCTTTATTCTCTGTCTTCCCTGCAGAAGTCTGAGCATCTTGAGGGCTTTGCCTTAGTGCCCACAAAGTTGAGAGCGCACTGATTCTGCAGTGTGGGCACCCCGAGTCCACAGGTAACAGATGGCAGCCCTGCACTTGAGAAGCTGACATTCTAGCAGCAGATATAGATATTAAACATCACCCACTGGTTACAGAGAATATTCAAAGATGACAAATCCTAGAGAAAAGCAAAGCAGAAGTCGGGTAAGCCAGCCAAGCCAAGTGCCGTCAAAAAGGGGCTTGTTATTCTAAATAGGGTACCCAGGAAAGGCTGCCCAGGGAAGGTGACTTTGGAACAAAAAACTACTTTATGTGTTTTGCTCTTGTACATTTCTTTACATAAAGGGAAAAAAGGAAAAGAAAAACCAGAAAGGCTCCTGAGTGGCCCAGATGGCCCAGTGCTCAAGGGCTAGCCCCAAGGTTGGTGGGTTGTAAGCGGCACCCAGAGGCGCCTGGGAAGACAGGGCATAGCTTTCCAAGCTCGGACAGCAGTCCTACTCTGCTCCTCGGGAGCTGGAATTCACTCTGTGGCAATTAACAACAAGCACAGAAGAGAAAACCCCATGTTAAGAGAACGGTACTCCTGTTCCCTAACCCAAGGTCTTTCCTTTCTCTTCCTACTCCTGGCCTTGCACTCCCTCCCCAGCCAATTCACACTTCCACCCAGCCACCCCCAAAGCCTTCTTTCTAGCAACACCAAAAGATTACAGCAGTTCTTTGCTGAGGATAAAAATCTTCTTTCAACTAAATGTCAGCTCTTCTCAGGTCCTAGATGTAAGGCCTGGTGCTCAATGGGGGACTCTGCCCTCCAGGGGACAGTTGATAAGGTTTGGAAAGCTTGTTTTCCATTGTCACAACTGGGGGGTGGGGTGGGTGTCAGTTTTCACAACAAAGAATCATCCAGACCAAAATATAAATTGCTAAGCTACAGTGCAAGGGAACTGATCTTGATATGAAATATTCCAGTCAGGCATCTTGTCTAGGGAGAAGAAAAAAGGAGTTGAATTAAAAAAAGGTTAACTTATCCTCTTTAACTTACATTGACAAAAACTTACATGGTAAAATTCTAATCTACTTAACCTCAAGTAGCCACAATAAAATCTTGTTCTTATCTGTGGAGGTCCTCCTTCCAATTTTGAAATACAGTCATCAAGTTCCTGGAAGTGAAAGGCAAGGAAGCCCGACTGGCTGAGACCAAACCAGGTACTGGAAAAAATGGGCAAGGGGCTAAGTAATTTGAAAATTACATTTATTTCTCTACTATCATTTCTGAGAAACAAATAAACCTTCAACCAAAAAACTCTCCTCTGGAATGACACCATTAGATGCATGTCTGAAACAGGTTTTCGGTGCCTTAGCTTTCTGTTCTCATCAGAATTCCAACAACCCTCTTTGCAGAAATGGAAAAGTCAAATCTCAAATTTACATGGAAGGGCAAGGGACCCTGAGTAGCTAAAGCAACCTTGAAGAAGAATAACATTGGAGGGCTCACATTTCATGATTTCAAAACATACCGTAAAGCTACAGCAATTAAACCAGCCTGGTACTGGTATAATACAAGAAGACACATGAATCAACAGAATAAAGAACACAGAAATAAATCCATGCATGTACTGCCAACTGGTTTTTGACAAGGATGTCAAGTCCATTCAATAGGAAAGGAACATCTCTTTGCAAACAGTGTTGGAAAAATTGTATTTCCACACGCAGAAGATTCAGGATCCATGCCTCACACCATACAGAAAAACCAACTCAAAATGGATCAGGGACCTAAATGTGAAAAATAAAACCATAAAAACCCTAGAAGACAACATAGAGCGAGGCTGTGAGACCTAGTGCTCAATGACAGATTAATCAAACATGACAACAAAAGCTCTAGCACCAAGAGACAAATCAGATAAAGGAGGCCTCATAAAAATTAGACACTTTTGTTCATCAAAAGATGTTATCAACAAACTGAAAGGACAACCTACAGACTGTGAAGAAAATTTTTGGAACCAAATACCTGATAAGAATCTAATATCCAAGATATGTAAAATGCTTCTACAACTTACTTAATAACCAAAAGACAAAAAAAATCCAATCATAATACGGGGAATGGATTGGAACAGATCATCTGAACAGCCAACACACGCATGAAAAGATGCTCAGTGTGATGTGCCACTGCTGCCGTTGTTAGGCGCCACTGAGTGTCTTCCGACTCACAGGGACTACACATGAAAGAAGACAACTGGCCCCCAGAGCTGTCAAGGCCACAGTCTTCACGGGAGCAGATCTCCAGGTCTTTGCCCAGTGGAGGTGCTAAACAAGTTAGAACTGACTTCAGGTTACCAAGTGCGTAACTGTTGTGTCCCCAAGGTTCCTTTCAGTAGCCATTAAACAAAACTCATTGCCATCGAATTGGTACTGACTCGTAGTGACACTACAGGACAGGGTAGAACTTCCCCACAGGGCTTCCTATGAGCACCTGGTGGACTTGAACCGCTGACCATCTGGTTAGCAGACAACCATTTGGTTAGCAACCAGGCTCGTAAGCACTGTGCCACCAGGGGTTCTCGCTAGCCATTACCAAAGGAAACCCACGGATGTTGAGTCGATTCCAACTCCTAGCAAGCCTACAGGACACAGGAGACTTGCCCCATGGAGTCTCCAAGGAACAGGTGATGGATTGTAACCTCTGACCTTTTGCATAGCAGGTGACTCTCAACCACTAAGCAACCAGAGCTCCCTGTTGCTATTTTAAAAAAACAAAAACAAAAACATTGCCATCAAGGGGATTCTGACTCATAGTGACCCTACAGCAAGGTGCAGAACTGGCCTGTGTGGTTTCCAAGGAGTTCCTGGGGTATTCAAACTGCTGACTTTTTAGTCAGCAGCCACAGCTCTTAAGCCCTAGTCACCAGAGCCACCAGGGTTTCAGTCGCCATTAAAACCAAAAAGCACACCCACTGCTGCTGACTCACTTCCAACTCCTGGTGACCCTACAGGGCAGAGCAGACTGCCCCAGAGAGTGTCTAAGGGGCGCCTGGCAGATGTGAACTGCAGACCTTTGCGTTTCCAGAGGTCGTATGTAGCAGCGACGCCACCAGGGCTGCCATCAGGGAGATGCATTGGAACAGCAGCCACCATAAAACTGGACAACCAGGAGCCGGAGTCGAGGTTGCGGAGAAGGGGAACCCACTCTCGCTACTGGCGGGAACGTAAAGTGGTGCAGCTGCTGTGGAAAACAGTTTGGAGATTCCCCAAACCCAGAACTGCTCTATGAGCCAGCAGTCCCAATCCCAAATGCACACCCGAGGGAGGGAAAGCCGCCCCGCTCACCGCAGCTCTTCTCCCGACAGCCAAAAGGTGGGAAGAGCAGAAACGTCCATCCACATGTGAATGGACCAGCAAAACGGGGGACCAGAACCACTGGGCCGCGCCCAGTCACAAGCACTTGCCACGGCGTGGCTGACCCCCGAAAGCACAATGCTAAGGGAGGTCAAGGGAGCCACAGAACGACAGATACTGTGTGCTCGTCATCTCCCTTACATGGAACAGGCACGTTTAGGGACACCACAGGTGGGCAAGGGAAATGGCGAGCTTGTCCTGGGGACAGGGGGCTCAGTGTGCGGGAAGAGTGGAGGAAAACCGTAGGAAGAGGTCACGATGACAGCTGCAGAACCTGAAGAACGTCATCACTATCACTGAATCCTATATGTAAAATTTGTTGAATAAAACACAAAGGTAAGGTTCAGCCAAGTGAGCTCTTGATGGTGGGGAAGAAAAGAAGTCACACACGCAGGATTGCGGGAATCAGGCGGGGTGAGGCCCCAGTTCTCACCTGGTGTAAATCCCACCACACAGTTTTCAGTTTTGTCTTGTCATCTATGTAACAGAGACACTGTTGATTCAGTCCCTTGTCTGAGCCCAGGCTGGTTGAACTCACCATTAGACATGAAGGACAAGTATGAACACAGCAGCCTGGGAGGCAACGATCTCTACCAAAGGTGACTGTGGTGAAGCAGAGTAAAAGACTGCACTCTGCAGACGCCACATCCAGCTTGTTCCGCTGCCCGTTAATTTTCCTTGAGCTCATTTCATCCAGTCAGGGGTCACCCAAACGGCCACTCTACAGTTGCCTTTACCTCATTCACGGCCCAGTTTCCATTAGTGAAATCACAGGGTGACGACAGCGAATCTCTCAAGTCCACCTCCTCGGTGATTTGTTACGGGAACCCACAGTTCCGAGGCCCTCCTCTGCCAGGCACTTACACTCAGCAAAGAACTGAGCATGAGACAGCCGTGCCCCGGCGGCCCTCACACTCGGGCAGATTCACAGCTGGAAGCGACACCAGCTGGCTTCGGAGGGTTGGGTCGGAAAAGCTCTGGCCTGGTCCCTTCCCAGGGTCTCCGTCTCTGTGCACTTCTGTGTGTGTGTCTCTCTGGACAATGCGGTGGGGAAGCCCGGGCCACACGTCGCTGAGTGACGACCAGCTCCCTGGGTCAAAATCAAACCCCCTAACTACGGGCCACAGTAAGAACTTAATTGGGGGGGGCGATCTGTTAAGCGTCAGTAAGTAACGGAGGCACGCAGCCTTCTACCGGGTACCACAGGGGGCCGGAGGGCAGAACTGCCCCAGGAATCCTTGGAGTCACCCACAAAGACGCCCAGGGGGGCCGACCGAACGCCGGCAGTCAGGGCTGGGAAGCCCAAGTTGGCATTCCCAGCCCTGTTTCTTGACCCAAGGACAAGTCATTCCCAAGCCACAGGGCCGACCCACGCTTAGACCCCCTACCCGCGCGACGTCCACGAAGTTTCCCCTGACCTTACCGAGCGCTCTCCCGGGGCGCGGCCTCCCCAGCTTCCACCTGGGAGGGCTGCCCGGGGCTGGCGGCCGCACCCCGGCCCCTGTTCCCATTTCCCCGCAGACTCGGGCCCGGGGCCAGGGGCCCCAGGGCCAGTGCCACCCCGCAAGCAGAGTGGGGAGCAGAGGCTCCCGGAGGGCGGGAGCGCGGCGCGGCCTGGAGGCGAGCCCCGGGGCCGCCTTGCCCCGGGCGCCCTGAGGCCCCGCGGCGCCCTCTCACCTCGGGTCGGTTGCGCTTCTGCAGCAAGTGCTCCAGGTAGAGGTCCGAGAGCGCCGTGCGCATGCCGCCCCCTCCCTCGCCCTCGCTCGCCTTCAGCGTCATCTTGCTGGAGCCGGGACGCGGGGACGCCGGGACGCCGGGCAGGTAGCGCGCAAGCACCGGGCCAACGGGGCCTGCGGGCGGCGGAGGCGCAGAGCCGCGCTGCGACTGGCCGTCACCTCCCCGCAGGCGGCGCGCCGGGTGGCCGGGGCGGAGCTCCGCGCGCTCCGCCCCCGCCCCGCCCCCGGCTCGCGGGCCGCCGAGCTAGTGGCTGCCGGGCGGGCGGGGCGGCGGCGGGCGGGGGGCGGGGGGCGCGGCGGGCGGGGGGGGCGGGGGGCGGGGGGGCGGGGGGGCGGGGGGGCGGCGGGCGGGGGGGCGGGGGGGGCGGCGGGCGGGGGGCGGGGGGGGGCGGCGGGCGGGGGGGCGGGGGGGGCGGCGGGCGGGGGGGGCGGCAGGCGGGGGGGGCGGCAGGCGGGGGGGCGGGGGGGGCGGCGGGCGGGGGGCCGCGCGCTTCCGGCTCCCGAAATCTGCAGCCCGCTCCCCCCGGGGCGCCGGGCACGAGCTCGCCGCGTTGACTGACCGAGTCGCAGAGGCGCCGGCGAGGGAGGGACCCGGCGGGTGTGCGGCCGCGCCGCTTCTCCCTGTCCAGGCAGAGGGGCCGCAGGCGGTGTCGCGCGGTGGGGGCCGCTGAGGCGGTTAATCCACCGGTGCAGTCATAGCAGCACGAGACGGTGGGCGAGGTCGAGGCGGGTACAGCAGGTCCGTGCAGCCTGCCCGCGAAGCTGGCATATTCTGAAGCTGTCTTTAAGGCTCCTGTAGGCCTCTTACCCTGTGAGTTACACCGCTGATCTCAGGGCAGATGGCCTGCTGTTAATGGCACAGATTTTTTTTTTTTTTTAAGGATCAGTGCAAGCAAAGGGATCAGACCCACAAAAAAATGACTAGGTTTACAAGGTTCAGAACTGCCTTGCAAGCTGTCTTGTCTGGCTTTTACTGACAAAAATCTGTTCTCAGACCCTAAACTAGTTAACTCACAGTAATATTAGGCAGTAGTTTGTTATGGGCTCTTATTCTGAGCTTCTTTGAAGTCATAACCAAGAGGAGACACTTAAAGGACAAGAATTTGGACCTGCATCACCCAGTTTTCTCAGTCATGCTGCTGTCCTCCTAAGAGGCTGAGCGCGATCCTTGCTGGCTCCTTGCCCCAGTGGCCATATGATATGGAGAGACAGGGACAGCAGAAACGCTTTAACTGTAAGACAGAGTAGAACTGCTCCATAGTTTCCAAGGAGCACCTGGGAAATTTGAACTGCCGACCTTCTGGTTAGCAGATGGAGCACTTAACCGTTACTGAGCAACCAGGGTTTGCACAGTCATAAGCAGCATATTTTATCACGCACACCCCAGGACTGACTGCTTAAATCATCCCTAAAGTGTTTCAGACAGACTTGACTGCTCTATGTCCTTCCAACCAGGCAACCAGAAAGCTACGGCCAGGCAGCAGAATGGAACTGAGGGACCAGGAAACTGCACTGGTGTGACTCTCCGTGATAATAAGTCCTTCTACCTATCTCAGAAGCCCCCGCAGCAGGAGCCATCTTGAAGTGCTCGGGCAAATCAAGCAACAAGCAGCTGCCTGCCACCCAGAGAAGGAAATTCTTCGCAGGTCTGACAAGAACCCTTGAGGCTCTTCAAAGACTCCCAGGAACAAATCTTCCCCTGGACTGGGAGCTTCTTTCCAAAGGAAGCGCTCAGCTCCTGGCACTGCTTCTTGGTGGTATGAGGTCACCGAATTCCTGTGTTAGCTTCTTTCTTTCCTTTACGTCTCAAGAGACCACCTCAAGACACAAAACACACTTACACACTGAATCTTGGTGTACCAACACAACTGCTGCCCCTCCTCCCTCATGAACATCACAGAACCAGGGTACACAACATGGAGAAACGTCACACAATACTAGGAATCATGGCCCAGGCAAATTGCTATATGTATTTTTAGGGGGACAGAAAGCAATCCATGACAAAACCATTGACAGAACAGACAAAAAAACCTTTCAGACTTGGAGATAGACTAAGATTTATTAAACAATGCAGAAAAACCATTGTCTGTGAAATAGACAATTTTTACAGCAAACTTTATACATCACTTTTGGCAAGGATTACTTCATGTTGTTAAGCCTGTAATGCACAGATAATTGTATACATCACAAAATAACCACAAGAAACTCTTTATTAGGCTACAGAGATGTAGGTCAGGTACCTGGACTCTAATCTGTACGTTTGTAACAGGCAAAGACAAAACTTTTGTATTAAAAATTCCTCAGCTGGTGGAACTAGCCTGTCATGTCCACTCTGACCGAGGTAGTGAGCAAGAAAGAAGTTTATGGATACAAAAAAATGCTGAATGCTGGTGGTAAATGTAAGAACCTAACAAAGGTCACTTAGGTTATGAAGCTACATTCCATCTTCTGCCTCAATTACCTCCCTCAGACTGGACTAGCAGGTCTGCATTCCTCTCCCTATCTCTTCCTCTCTCTATCTCTGAGGAAATAGCATTGATTAAGGCCTCAGAGAAAGAGAGAATGAAATTTTGGGTAATTCACACTGTTTGATAAGATGTAATGAAACCTTATGATATAATGAAATCTTGTGACTCCTGGCTATTGTTCTGTGACAAACACCTACCTCTTTGAATTCTGACTGTAAAAACCGCTGGAAATGGGTACAGGGCAGGGTTTTTTTGAGAAACTCTCCTCGCTGTCCTCCAGATTTACTGGCTATCTGCAAATAAAGCATTGAACCCCCGCCATCTCTGAATTTTGGCTGTCGGTGACAGGCGGAAGGAACTTGCTGTAGTTAGGCAGCAATGCCCGGGCTGAGGGCCATTCTCAAGGGAGCTAAAAAGAGGAATGAGACGAAGGCCACGGGAACTGCCGGGGTTCTGCTACTCTTTGGAAAGAGGCTAGTGCAGAGGCCAGAGGAGCTGGTGCAGTAAAAAACACTTAGGGATTATTTACCATTAGTTATGTCAAGCTCTCAATTGCCCATTTTGAAAAGGAGAAAACATGTTGCAAGGTGTTAGGGTTTCAGCTAGGAAAATGGGCAAAAGACATCAAACAAACATTTCACGGAGAAACACATATGGTCAAAAAATTATGAAGAAATGTCCAGCCTCAGTTATCAGGCACATGCAAATCAAGGCTGCAGTACAGTGCCTCTGCTTGCCCAGTCTGAGTGGCAAAAGGGCCTACCAACATCAAGTGCCAGAGGAGATGCGAATGCACATTAGTTCTCACACTTTCTGGTGGGAGTTCAAATTGGTGCTGCCAGTCAGGTAAACAGTTTTCCATTCTCTCTGAAGCTTGAGCTTGCATTTACACTATAAGTCAGCAAGCCCCCTCTTCTGAAAACGTACAACAGGAGGTGTGTACGATTGTCATGGATTGAATTGTGTTCCCTCAAAAGTCTGTTTAGCTGGGCCGTGATTCGGAGTCTTGTGTGATGTACCTCCATGTTGTAAAACCTGCCTCTGTGATGTTAATGAGGGTGGATGGGTGGCAGTTCTGTTGGTGGGACAGGACTCAACGTGTGAGGCTGTTTTGTGTGTTGAGATAGGAAACGGAAGCAAGCAGAGACATTTGGAGACCTCTTCGAGGAAACCTTGGTGGTCTGGTAGTTTAGGTGCTGTTACTACTAACCGTGAGGTTGGCAGTTCAGATCTGCCAGGCAGTCCTTGAAAACTGGATGGAGCAGTTCCAGTCTGTCCTCTAAGGTCACTATGAGTTGGAATCAACTCAACAGCAGTGAGTTTGATTTTTTTTGGTTACCGCCAAGAAGCTGTGCCAGAAGCTGAGCGTGCCCTTTGGAAAGGACCAGGGTCCCTGTGTCTCCAAAGCTTCCACTCCAGGGGAAGATTGATGACAAGGACCTTCCTCCGGAGCCAGCAGAGAAAGCCTTCTGCTGGAGCTAACAGCCTGACTTTGGGCTTCTGGCCTACTGGACTTTGACAAAACCAAGTGGCTCTTTTTAAAGCCGTCCACTCGTGGTGTCTCTGTTAAAGCGGCGCGAGCTGACTAAAACAACAACCGTGTTCACAAAAACACTGGTCGGCGTAGCACAGAGGGTGAGCATCCAAAGGCTCATCGATGGGAAACAGATTAATAAATTATGGTCTCTTCGCAAAATGTATTCTTATATAGTAGTCAAAACTAATTACCTATTGCTATATGCAGCAAGGTGAATGGATCTATACAACCTATTACTAAGAAAAAAAGAATGATACCAAAAGAATACACACAGCATGATGCCCTGGTTTACAAATGGAAAAGCGACTACAGAACCCACTTTTAAGGACTAAATCTAGCTGTAGTTACCCTTAACTGCTGCCTGGGGGGCTCCCGCTCCCCTGCATCCTGCTCCATGATTTGCTGTGGATCAGACCCTCGTAATCCACAGCGGTCTGGGTGGCTGATTTTTAGAAGTAAATTCCCAGGCCCTTCTTCTAGTGTGTCGTAGTCTGGAATCTCTGCTGAAAGCTGCTGAGCACCAGAGCCACACCCAAGCCTCCGGTGACCGCAGGGGGGTGGCTGCCCGACACTTATGACGCTACAACTGAGCCGCGGTCTCCGCGTGGAAGGCGAGACTTCTGCACCAAAGCCCCGACGTCCCCTGGGGACTGACAGGGCGCTCAGGCCGCGGGTCACAGGTGGGAGGGGCGACATAGGCGGGGGAGACCTGTGGTTCAGCGTCCCTTGTTTTGGGCAGTACGTTTCCGTATATTTATTACTTTACAAAAAATTACTGAGGTGACTCTTTTGGACCCTGGGTGAGTAAACTCGTGGTAAGACTGTGTTGTAAACTGAAATTAGGATTAACCCAATGTACCTTGAGTCCAAAAAGAAGGAAAAATAATAATAAATCCTACTTGTCCTTAAGTGTCCAGCTTAAATGTTTTCACGTCCAGTTTTCCCTGACCTCCTGTTTGATGTACTTTGTTCTTCCACAGACAAGAGCACTTCACACCTTCTGCCTTGCAATACACTTATTCCAGTTACTTCCTATTTTTCTTACTAAACTTGAAGTTCTAAGAAGCAGGGACTAACCTTTTTTTTTTACTTGTGATTAGCTGAAAGTTTACAATCCAAGTCTATTTGCCACATAAAACCCCAAGTACCCGCCTCTCTGCAGCTCTATCTGCTCTCCTCACTCCGTGACACCACACTCTGCTTTTCCACTGTTTGCTCCTAGTGTCCACTCAGCCAACACTGACCCTCCTCTTCACACTCTTCTCACCCCTCCAAAAAGAACCCAGTAGGGCAGCCGCATATATTTAGAAAACCATAAAGTACACACACCTTGTTCTAATTGATGTTTCCACTTTACAAAAGTGGTACATGCTTAGTGGAACAAAATGGAATAAATCAGAAATGTATAAATATATAAAACAGAAAGACCCATTCTTTTTCTCTTCCCACTCCCCAGGGGGAACAACTGTAACCTCCCATGCTTTCCTCATGAAAATATTTAAGGCTAGGGTTGCCTCCTTTGTCCAGCTAGAGAAATCATAACACACACGGTCTTGCTTCTTCCTTTCCTCGACCTCCCCTTAAAGGAGGCCTTCTCTGAAGACTGGCCCAGGACAAGAATTTATAGCTAGGAAAATTGGCTTCTGATCCCTCTGCCTCTTCTTCCTCTACTAACTCTCTTATCACTCCCTCTATCCTGACACCGTCAATCTCTTAGAAGCAAGGAATGAAACTAATGATCTGCTTTACATTGCACTATTAGAGGTTTTATGTACTATTCCTTGGTGAACGTTGCTTTTCAAAGGATAATACCATAAATTGCAAACTCAGAGTTTTCAAAGGTCACTCAAGTGATATAAATGTTTTAAGAGTTCATACACAAAACAATAAGAAGTTATACAGATTTGGGTGAGCTGGAGAATGCATTTTCCATCTAAAGTAATCTAAATTCAAGTGTTTTTGTATGCTTACACACAGACACATGCACACGCACACACACACACATTGCTATTCAAGGACTTGCAAAATACCTACTTTATTCCACATAAAAATTGTCTTTGACCAGCAGAACTAATTTGTAGTTAAGGAAGCAAGGAAATGTACTCACGATGAAGGAATATACTGTTCTTAATGTGTGTTCCGTTATCTAGAAGCTGTTCGTGTGCAAGAATAATAGAAAGGTGTATTGAAGGTTTCACTATGGCACCAGCTCAGGGAAAACACCTCTCAGGGTTTGGATGTTGTCTACAGGATTACTGAATATGCATTGAACCAATGCCTGATATATGGTGCCGTGTTCTCTACAAGTACAAAAGGTCGAAGAACCAAGAACTACAAGTATGGTTGGCCTCTTTTATCATCACTCTCAGTGACTCATTATGGCATTTACACTTCTTGTCTCTGCAATTTTAGGCTCTATTGGACTAGTGATCTTGGTACCTGAGGTAAATAGTTCCACCAGAGACACAACAAAGATTGTGCTGGAAGATGTGACCAAACCTGACCTTTTGGGGTTCTTTATGTTAATACACAGCATGATCAACCCTGATAACCACAAAGAATTAGGATGCCTACTACACAATAACTCCCCCCGCCCCCGCCAAGAACCCAACCTGTTGCCGTGGAGTCAACTCTAACTTGCAGAGACTTTCTAGGACAGAGTAACACTGCCCCATATGGCTTCCAAGGAGCTTCTGTTGCATAGGAACTGCTGACTTTTCCGTCAGCAGCTTTAGCTCTTAACCCCTGCACCACCAGGGTTTCCACTACACAGTGGGGGCAGGGAAGAGTATGCCTGGAGCCCAGAAGATTCCCTTGGGTGTTTCTTGATGTTTACATGCCCAATGGACACTGTAAATCTGAAACACAGTAAGCACAACCCAACACGGGCAAGGTAACCAGGAATAGCGCAGACCCGCTGGGGTTGAACACTTCAGTTGCGCCCCTGGGCAACCCGTCCAGTCCATTAACAAAGTGCTAGCTGAGGCTGAGGGATACAATGGGTGATGAAGGTGAGAGATGGTGAATACCAATTCGAATCCCGAGACAAGCTGCAGCAGTTGAGACTAGCTTCCCTGAGTTTACCAACTCGCCTTAAGTCTTTCAGTCACGTGTTTGCTTGGAAAATAATGTGGCTCACAGTAAAAAGTTCACTAAACAAAATAAATGTACGGCTTTATGAGGAAGAGCCTGCAGAAGCTACATATAAATGGATTACACTAAAAACATATTGGAATTTCAGGTTTGTTTAACATTTGAAAATATATTAATCCAATTTAAAACATTAACATGTTAAAAGGGAAAAAAAATCATATGATCTCAGACGACAAATGCAGTGTAATTAGACATTTATTCATGATAAAATCCTTAACAAACTAGGTGCAGGAGGATTCATCCTTAACCTGATTTTAGTTATTTGCAAAAAAGAAAAACCTGAATCTATCGCTGTTGAGTCGATTCTGACTAACAGCGACCCCATAGGACAGGGTAGAACTGCCTCATAGAGTTTTCAAGGAGCACCTGGTGGATTGGAACTGCCGACCCACTGGTTAGCAGACGTAGCACCTAACCCACTAGGCCACCAGGGTTTCCTATCTGTAAAAAGCCAACAACAAATATACTTAGTGGTGAAAACCCTAATGCTTTACATTTAAGATTTTAAACTAGAAAATGATGCCTCTTTACTACTTTTTTTTTCACATTGTATTATATATCCTATCCAGCACTGTAAACCCCGTAAACAAATAAATACAAGGATAAGGGCATAAAGACTGGGAAGCAAGAAACAAATTTGTTATTATCTGAGATACTCTATTGTCAGTGTGGAATAGTGCAAAAATCCACATACAAATTATTAAAATGAATAAGAGCTCTTGGCAAGGTTGCTGGTTGTTGTCATTAGCTGGCGTTGAGTTGACTTGGTTACTGGTTACAGTGCCACTACACAGATAGCTAATGCACTGCTACATACCAACAACATACAGAAAGTATAATTTTAAGTATCATTCATAGCAGCATCTACAAATATCAGAGAACATGATAACTGTCATCGTGTCACTGAATTGTACATGTAATGATTGTTGAGTTGGCAAAAGTTTTGTTGTATATATTTTTACCTTAATAAAAAATTGACCGACTCGACGGCACTTGGCTTGGCGCAAAGTTACATCTGATAGGAAGAGTAAAGATAGAGTGAACAGCCCCCCCTCATCAGTCAGTCAGGGCTTGCTTGTTGCTGTGATGCAGGAAGCTACGCCATTGGTATTTAGGTAGCAGCAGGGTCCCCCACGGTAGACAGGTTTCATCTGCGCTTCCAGACCAAGACAGACTAAGAAGAAGGACCTGGCAGTCTACTTCTGAAAGAAATTATCCAGGGACGGAACACTGTCTGATACAGCGCCAGAAAATGAGCGCCCCCAGGTTGGAAGGCACTCAGGAGATGACTGGGGAAGAGCTGCTTCCTTGAAGCAGAGTTGGCCTTAATGTTGTGGATGGAGTAAAGCGTTCAAGACCTTCATTCGCTGATGTGGCATGACTCAAAATGAGAAGAAACAGCTGCAAACATCCATTAATGATTGGAAATGGAATGTAAGAAGTATGAACCCAGGAAAATTGGATATTATCAAAAATAAAATGAAACACATAAACATAGACATTCTAGTCTCGGTGAACTGAGATGGACTGGTACTAGCCATTTTGAATCAGACAATCTTATGATCTACTACACTGGGAATGAAAACTTGGAGAGGAATGGTGTTTCATTCATCATCAGAAAGAATATTTCAAGATCTCTCCTGAAGCACAATGCTGTCAATGATAGGATAATATCCACATGCCTATAAGGAAGGCCAGTTAATACGATTATTATTCAAATTTACACACCAACCACTGAGGGCAAAAACGAAGAGACTGAAGATTTTTACCAGCTCCTACAGTCCGAAATTGATAGAACATGCAATCAGGATGCACTGACAACTAGTGGTGACTGGAATGCAAAAGTTGGAAACAAAGAAGGATCAGTGGTTGGAAAATACAGCCTTGGTGATAGAAATAATGCCGGAGGTCATGTGACAGAATTTTGCAAGACTGACTTCATTGCAAATACCTTTTTTAACCAACACAGACGGCGACTGTACATATGGACCTCACCAGGTGGAACACACAGGAACCAAATCAACTACATCTGCGATAAACTCCAATGGAAAAGCTCCCTATCAGTGGCCAGGACAAGACCAGGTGCTGACAGTGGCACAGATCATCAATTGTTCTTACGCAAATTCAAGTTGAAACTGAAGAAAATTAGAAAAAGTTGACAGGAGCCAAAGTATGACCTTGAGTACATCCCTTCTGTATTTAAAGACCATCTCAACAACAGATTTGATGTGTTGACCACTAATGACCAAAGGCCAGATGAACTGTGCAATGACATTAAAGACATCATCCATGAAGAGAGCAAGAGATCATTAAAAAGACAGGAAAGAAAGAAAAGACCTAGTTGGATGTCAGAAGAGACTCTGAGACTTACTCTCAAATATCAAGCAACTAAAGCAAAAGGAAGGAATGACGAAGTAAAAGACCTAAACAGAAGATTTCAAAGGGCAGCTTGAGAAGACACAATCATGTATTCTAACGACATGTGCAAAGAGCTGGAAATGGAAAACCAGAAGGGAAGAACATGCTCTGCATTTCTCAAGCTGAAGGAACTGAAGAAAAACTTCAAGCCTCGAGATGCAATAGTGAAGAATTCTACAGGGAAAATGTTAAATGACTCAGACAGCATCAAAAGAACATGGAAGGAATACGTAGTCATCACACCAGAAAAAACGGGTCAGTATTCATCCATTTTGAAGAGGTAGTATATCATCAGGAACTGACGGTCCTGAAGGAAGAAGTTGAAGCTGCACTGAAGGTATGGGCAAAAAATAAGGCTCCAGGAACTGGTGGAATATCAATTGAGACATTTCAACAAACAGTTGAAGCGCTGAAAGTGCTCACTCATCTATGTCAAGAAATTTGGAGGACAGCTGCCTGGCCAACTGACTGAAAGAGATCCGTATTTATGCCCATTCCAGAGAAAGGTGATCCAGCCAAATGCGGAAATTACCAAACAATATCACTAACAACACACACACAAGTAAAATCATCCAAAAGCAACTGCAACAGGGAACTGCCAGAAATTCAAGTTGGATTGAGAAGAGGATGTGGAACCAGGGATATCATTGCTGATGTCAGATGAATCTTGGTTGAAAGCAGAGAATACCAGAAAGATGTTTGCCTGTGTTTTATTGACTGTGCAAAAGCACTTAACTGTGTAGATCATATTGGAACGTTGCATGAAATGGGGATTCCAGAACACTTAACTGCTCTATGGGAATCTGTATATGGATCAAGAAGCAGTCGTGCGAACAGAACAAGGGGACACTGCATGGTTTAAAGTTAGGAAAAGTGTGCATTGGGCTTGTATCCTTTCACCATACCTCTTCAATCCGTATGTCTAGCAAATAATCCGAGGAGCTGGACTATACAAAGACGAATAAGGCATCAAGATTGAAGGATGACTCATTAACAACCCGTGTTAAGCAGACGACACCACCTTATTTGCTGGAAGTGAGTATGATTTGAAACAGTTACTGATGAAGATCAAAGACCACAGCCTCCAGTATGGATTGTACTTCAACACGAAGAAAACAAAAATCCTCACAACTGGACCAGTAGGCAACATCGTCATAAATGGAGAAAGGATTGAGATTGTCAGGGATTTTACTTGACTTGGGTCCACAATGAAAACCCATGAAAGCAGCAGTCAAGAAATCAAAAGATGCATTGCATTGGGAAATTCCTCAAAGGACCGCTATAAAGTGTTGAAAAGTAAAGGTAGCATCTTGAAGACTAAGGTGCACCTGACCAGATCAGAAAATATCCATGGTATTTGCAATCACATCATATGCGTGTGGAAGCTGGACAACGAATAAGGAAGACAGAAGAAAATTCGATGCCTTTGAATTATTGTGTTGGCAAAGAATATTGAATGTACCATGGACTGCCAAAAGAACCAACAAATCTGTTCTGGAAGAAGTCCAACCAGAGTGCTCCTTGGAAGCAAAGATGACAAGACTGCATCTCACACACTTTGGGTTGTCAGGAAGGATCAGTCCCTGGAGAAGGATATCGTGTTTGGTAGAGTGGAGAGTCAGCGAAAAGAGGAAGACCCTTCACGAGATGGATCGACACAGTGGCCTCAACAATGGGCTTAAGCATGTAAACAATTGTGGACATGGCGCAAGACCGGGCAGTGTTTCATTCTGTTGTTCATAGGGTTACTAGGGTTCAGAAGCAACTTGACAGCCCCTAACAACAACAACAAAGATAAATCTGTAGGGTTGCTATGAGTCATAATCAACTCAATGGGTAAGGGTAAATCTAACAAAATATATGTAAGAACAATATGGAGAGAAATAGAAAATTCTCCGGAAATCCACTAAAGAAGAGCTAAAGCAATGGTGAGATAAATTAGATTTATGGTCTGAAGATTCAATTTCATGAAGATACCAGCTCCCCCCAAACTGGCCTATAGATTCAGTGCAATTCCAATAAAGTCTCAACAAGTATGTCTGTAAAACTTGGCAAACTGATTCTAAACTCTGTATGGAATTGTACAGAGCAAGAAGAACCAAGGCAACCTAGAAGAGAACAAGGGGGTGGGCCTGCCTTGCTGAGCACAAGCCCTGTGCTGAAGCTCTGGTCAGGGCTGTAAGGCACAGGCAGCGTCCTCTGAAAGAGAGCTATGGGACGGGAGACAGTAGCATCAGATTTGTGCATAGTTAGATGTTTGCAAATGCGACAGAGGTGGCACTGCAGATCAGAAGGGGAAGGACAGACTTTCACTAAACAGGACTGGGCATACTGAGTGTCCGTGCTGTCACAGTGGATTCCAAGAGTAGTTAGAGGTGAAAGCAAGCATTTTGTTCAAATCACTGCAGTTGAGAGAACTCCAAAAGAGTGACTTCCACAAGCAAAACATTTAGTTAGCACCTTCACTGAGGCAGTGCTCGAGGAGGAAAAGTACTGGGAAAACAAGTCTGGTAACTTGGAGGGGAGGTGGTCACAAAGCTTGTCTTTTCCTGACCGTCTCAGGCCTTCGTGGCCTGCCAGCTCCAGTTCAGGGCCATTGTTGCACAGAAGCTGGTTCTTCTCCTTGGGATTTGTTGGGGTTATCTGCTGTTATCAATTCCTAGAACTGCCTTTAGGCACAGAAGTTCCGGTCAAAGTTCATGAGTGGAAAAAAATGTAGCTTTTCAAAATATGAGGAAGTGATATTGGACTTTGTCTCACCACCCCACAAAAATTTCCACTCCCAGCAGCTAAACAGCTTAAATGTTAAAGGCAAAATTGTAAAACTTTTAGAAAAAAGAAATAAGAGAATTTCTTTATGACTTTGGGGGTAGAAAAGAGTTTCTTAAAAGACACTGAAAAGCAGTAACATCAAGGGAAATGATTGCCAAATTTGACAACTTTAATATAAGTATTTCTTTTCATAGAAATGCATCATATTGTGAGTGAAAATACAATCTTCAAACTAGAAGATATTTTTCACACTTAGATCCTACAAAAGATTAGTGTTCAGAAGATACAAAGATTACTCACTGGTTAACAAGGAATATATGAAACTACTAATTTAAAAAATGGACAAAATTAACAGAAATTTCACAGAAGAGAAAGACAAATGATCTACAAACAGGTGAATGGGTCTTCAATCTCCTCAGTTATTAGGGAAAACAACGGGATACAGTTTTACAATTCACCAGACTGACAAAAGAAAAATTTGAGAAGACTGATGCTAAATGTTACCAAGGATGTGGGACAATCCACCCATCCAGTGCAGTCAAGTTGATTCCCTTTCATAGCAGACCCTACAGAACAGAGTAGACCTGCCCCATAGAGTTATGGGGGATAATGGAATGTCTATACGCCACTGGTAGGAGCGTGAGTTGGTGGGTCCCTTCGGAAAGTTGGCAGTGTATAAAAAAGTGGAACCTGTGAGGCCAGCTGAGGAGTCTGTGGGGAAACTTATGTGGAAAATGCAGGACCTCTTTGAGTCAACAGAAGGGAGTAAGGCATGGAGGCTGAGGGCCTCTGTGAATAGTGTTAAGGAAACTATCAACAAGTGGTAAAGGATAAAAAGAGCCAAGTATTAACTACATCCTGGGACTCTGAAATAAATCGTCCAACAGCAGTGTCAACTTCCTCAAAGTTGTTTTTCGGATGGAACCAACTCCAGAGACATGCTGAGAAATTCCCACGTTGACGGCTAGTTGTCCTGCCAAAGGGGGTATGAGAGAGGTGCCCTCGGGACCAGGGAACTGAAACAAGGGAGCAAGAAACTGTGAGTGGGCTTCTGGGAAGCCTCCGTGGCAGAAGCCATCTTGAAATCTTCATGGGTGCACAACCAAGGAACAAACAGCAGCCTGCCAAAAAAGAAAACAGTTCAGATTGCCATCGCTGATGTGTTGTTCCCAGCTATACCCTGGACATATATGGGCTATAAAACCCAACCCTGAACTTGCTCAGTGGCGTAGCCTGCTGGAGTGCTACGTGCTCTGCTGCTGCCCCACATCGAAGGGCTTTCCTTCTCCAATAAAGATTTCTCTCCTGGACCAGCCGGGACTTCCTGAGTAACTCTTTCTCATAGGTCTGACAAGGACCCTTGAGGGTTTTGGGAGACCCCCGGCAACACACGCATTCGCCATATGACCTAGCAATTCAATTCCTGAGTATATTCTTTGGAAAAAATGCAAATGTCTCCAGGAGTCCCATTCAAGACTGTTTCTACAAGCGTTATTCAGAATAGAAAAAAAAAAGGTGCCATTCTACAATTGACAATCTACATGAGTAGAGTTCTAGTCATTTAAACAGAATATTATACAAAATACTACAGAACATTATACAGAATAGGTAAAAATGGGCAAACTGCGGCTGCAAGCATCAGTAAGGATGAATCTGAAAACATAGTTTAAGTAAAAAAAAATCACAGAAGAATACATTTTTGTTTAGCTTTTATAAAGTTCAAAATCAAGAAACACTAATTTATGGTGTAAGAAGACAGGATAAGGATGACTTTGGGGGGAGGTGAGCAGGACTCCTGAGCTCTGCTCGTGGTCTAGTTCTCCATCTAAGTGTTGGTTACATGGGTGTGTTCATTTTGGTTACTCTTTGAGCTGAGTACTTATGATCTGTGTTCTTTCCCTGTATATATGCTAAATGTCCAAAACAAAAAAAAAATCCCAAGGCACCAAGCAGAGAGACACTTCAAAGAAAAAACAAGAAACAAACACAGGCAAAAGAATATATTGCTTAGGGACACAAACATAACTGGTGAAAAACATGAAGAAAAGCAAAGAAAATAAACAATAATAATACACAAATAGATAATACAGCACTCAGGACAGTGTTGTTACATCTGGGGTAGGAACAGAGAGGGCTGTGAGACTGGAAGGCAAATTAATACAACCATTAGGTGGATCAACATCAAAAGCTTTCTACTCCATATTCAGCATTGCAATGTAAGGATCAACTTGGACAAGAATACAAATAATATATAGCTGTGAGTTGGAACGCTCATCACACTGTTGTTTACATTAGTAGGGTCCCCAATTCCACTGACACTATGATTTGAAAGTTCACAGGAAATGTCACTCTTCTGTTTTATTCGTAATATATTGACTTCCTACTCTCACCTGCTGGTTAGTAAGAAAAAAATGTAAAAAAGGTCCAATCTAATTCAAAGCTTAGTGTAAACTGGTAAGTTAAGCAGACTCCAGGCAGTGTGCTCTTTGATAGCCACGAGAGTCTTCTTTACCTGTGGATATAAGGGACAAAGGCTATGTGGCTTACATACCTCACGTGATGGAAAAGGGGAAAAATTGGTCCTCTTCACCTTGGCTTGTGAGTGTGAGCTTGTACCAAATGGTGTCCACAGGGATGTCTCTTGTACTCCTGGTCTTGTGCTTTGTTGAGCTCTGCAGTTGTGGGGCTCTTGGTTTGAGCAATGCCCTTAATAATTCCCACTGGCAGCCACACCTTCAGCTTCTCTCAGGTCCTCCAACTAGCTCCTGACCCAGCTGAGTTCACACGTCACCCACCTGGAAGCCACCGGATCTTACCTTAGCTCCTTTCCATAGTAGCTGAGCACGCCTTGAGAAAGTTAAATGCAGTCCACACTTCACGACTCTTCTGTGTTGTTATTCTTTAGCCCGTTGTTGTGGCCATTGTGTCAGTCCATTTTGTTGAGGACCTTCCTCTTTTCTGCAGACCCTCTGTTGCACCAAGCACGATGTCCTCCTCCAGGAACTGGTCACTCCCGATAAGGTGTTCTAAGTATTTGAGACGAAGTCTCAGTATCCTCATTCTAGAAACATTATGGCTGTGTTTTCTCTAAGACATATTTCTTCATGCTTTTGGAAGTCCATGGTATATTCAATTCCTCGCCAACACCGTGACTCTAAGGTGTCAATTCTTCCTCCGTCTTCCTTATTCACTGTCCAACTTTCACATGCATATGCAGTGGTCCAAAAGGCCATGGTTTGGGTCAGGTGCACCTTAGTCCTCAACAGGACATCTTTGCTTTGCAACCCTTTAAAGAGGTCCTTTGCAGCAGATCTATTCAATGCAATGCCCTCTTTGATTTCTTGACTGCTGCTTCCAGAGGTGTTGATCGCGGATCTTTTAATAGAGTTCTTGATCTGCACACCTCTTTTTCTCTTGCTACATCAGGGACTCTGTATCGTGTCCCCTATCAAAACTGTCTTTGGTGATGGCTGGGCACCATCTGGTTCTCCTGGTCTCATGCTGATGCAGTCCCCCAGTCACAGGGGTCCTTCTGTCTCCTGGGCTCCTTTTTTCTCATGTTTCGACGGTCTCAGTTGTCATCTGTTCCAGATGGGTTGGGAAAAAATGATGTTCCTCAGACGGCAGCTTGCTGGCTTTTAAGACCCCAGATACCACTCACCAATATGAGGTGCAGAAGACTCTCTTAGCAGAAGGACGGTTATGCCAATTGACTTCGAAGTCCTCTGAAAATGTGATCCCCAGGCCCCTGTCCCTGCTACTCTTAAAATATCTTTTTAAAACTTACTAATCAAGACTCCTGATCTCCATAATCTATAAGATACTACAAAATATCAATAAGAAGAAGATAAACCATCCAGTTAAGCGATGGGCAAAAGAGATGGACAGACACTTCACTAAAGAGGAGATCCAGGCAGCCAAAAAACACATGCGGACATGTTCACGATCTTTAGTTATTAAAGAAATTCAAATCAAGACAACAATGAGATACCATCTCACCCCAACAAGATTGACCATGGTCCAGAAAACACAAAACAACAAACGCTGGAGAGGCTGTGGAGAAAGTGGAACCCCCCTACAATGTTGGTGGGGTTGCAAAATGGTCCAGCCTCTTTGGAAGTCAATATGGTGCTTCCTTAAAAAAATAGATATCGATATACCATTTGACCCAGTAATTCCACTACTTGGAATATATCCTACAGAATCAAGGCCTTTCACACCAACGGACACATGCACAAGAATGTTTACTGCAGCACAATCCATGATAGCAAAAAGATGGAATCAACCCAGATGCCCAACAATAGAAGAATGGATAGGTAAACTATGGTACATACACTCAATGGAGCACTACGCAATGATAAAGAATAATGATGATTCCAGGAAACATCTCCTAACCTGGTTTCAACTGGAAGACATTATGTTGAGTGAAAGTAGTCAGCGACAAAGGGACAAATACTGTATGAGACCTCTACGATAAGATCCCCAAAACAGATTTGTGTATAGAAGAAAAGACTCTTTGACAGCTGCAAGGGAGGGAGGGAGGGTGAGGGGGTGAGGGTTTAGTTTAGATAGTTACTAGAAATCTAGTTGGGAGAAAGCAGTGATAGCACACATTAGAAACAAGAACAACATTAAGTGGACTTCAGCATAACTTGAGTACTCCTTCCATCTTAACTCAATACTGCAAGGATAGAGTAGCTGGGGCGGGGGGCGGGGGACCATGTTCTTAGGCGAATTCCAGGCCAATTGGCACAACTAGCGTTTTGCTAAGAGAGCTCTCTGCACCCCACATTGGTGAGTTGCGTCTGGGGTCTTAAAAGCTGCCAAGCTGCCATCCGAGGACACAGCAAATGGTCCCAAGTCAGCAGGAACGGATGCTGACCGAGGACCAAAATGACATGCGGTAAAGACAACTGAGAAGACAGGGAGACCCACAAGAGTGGGTGCCTACATCGACTTGGGACCGGAAGAACTGGATGGTGCCCGGTCACCACCAGTGATAGCCACGATGGAGTTCACAGAGAGGAGTCTCACTGGCAACACAAGAATAAAAAGGGGTGCATCATGAGATCTCCACTAAAAGACCTCAATTGATGGTCCAGCAGTTTTGGGGTTCTTCTGAGAGCATGGCACCTGGCCCTGATGCTGCCCTTTCCCATAAATTATAACAAAGGTCCACTCTTTGGACAGGAATGGATTGGACTTGGCAATGCAGAGTGACTATATATTGGAAGCACTTTATGGTTCTATACATCTATAGGATATCATCCTGCTGACCTCTGGCTGGAGGAAGGGGAGTGGACGGAGAGGAGGGGAAAGGAGGCTGTTGGGAGGATGAGACATGTATGGAGCAGAGAGGAATAGTGTGCAGTCACCGGACAGGGAGAGCAGTGGAAGCTGCATATAGGTGGGCATGTAAATTTATACGGGAATGTACATTTTCACTCAGTTATGTTAAATAAAAATAAAATAAAATAAAATAAAACTTATTAGTCGAATGATACAGTTGTTGAAGAACAATCAGACAATGCAGACAGAGATAGTCAATAATAAAAATGAAAACCATACACTACCACCAGAAGATAACCAGTGCTGATGCTTTGTCCTGCAGGTGTAGTATTTCATTGAACAAAAATGAAACCAAACTGTAACTTCTGTTGTAATCTTCTTTTTTCCACTGAACAATACTTCATAGGTATAACCTAAAGCCCACTGCTGTCAAGTTGAATTCGACTCATAGAGACCCTATAGGTCAGAGTAGCACTGCCCCATAGAGTTTCGAGGGGCTGCCCTGGCAGATTTGAACTGCCAAGCTTTTGTTTACCAAGTGTAGCTCTTAACCCACTGTGCCACCAGTAATTCCTTCATGGATATGTTTCCACATAATTATCCTTCTACGTAAGAAACTCTGGTAGTATACTGGTTAAGTGCTAGGGCTCCTAACTAAAAGGTCGGCAGTTCAAGCCCACTAAGGGCTCCTTGGAAACTCTTTGGGACAGTTCTGCTATGTCTCGTGTGGTCGATACGAGTCAGAATTAACTAGATGGCAATGAGTTTTTTGGTTCTGACTTTAGATTCAATCTTCCCTCATTTATATGAAACATTTAAACATTTATATTTTTGTCTGTTGTGTTATTTTGGGTTCCCTTGTGAAAGAAATCAATTATGTGGCTTCTGTATTATTATTATTTTTTATCCTTACTCTAAACTCTTCGCCTCTTTTTATAACTCTTGCTTGGTTCAACTCTGTTTTTGTATCTTGTTTTATGTATAGAGATTTTTGTCAATACCTCTTTTCTTTTGTGCTTCTTCCCTTCTGTGACTGTCTTCTTGTTTTTCACATTTTTCTTTCATTCTTCAATCTAGTTTTCACTTTCTTCTTTTGCTTTGCTCTATCCTGCCTACCCTATTATGTCTACTTAGCCACTAAGCCAAGTCTACTTAGAGTTCTCACTTTATAAATGTGATTCCTACTTCAAGTTTTCTGGATTTACGATAATACATTACTACATATTTCTTAATCTGCCCTAAAACATTTTCTGGAGAGTGTTCCTCATCTATCATTTTTTTTCTTATGTATTTCTTCTCTTTCTCAAATAGTAACTCTTTTTGAATGAGACCAGGTTTTACTGGACTAGTTTTTTGAATCAACCCACAGCCACTCCTCAGTAGAAAGATGTGGCAGCTTGATTCTGTAAAGAGTACAACCTTGGAAACCCCATGGGGATAGTTTTACTCTGTCCTGCTTTCTTGGTGGTATGAGATTCCTTGGTGTCTCTGCTTGATTCTCTCCATTATATTGCAAAAGACATTGGCTTAAGACACTCTCTAATTTTGTAGATCTCATCAATACGTTGTTGTTAGTTGACATCAAGTGGGTTCTCACTCACAGTGACCCTGTGCACAACAGAATGAAATGTTGCCCAGTCTTGTGCCATGCCCATTGTTGCAGCCACTGTATCAATCCATCTTGTTGACAGTCTTCCTCTTTTTTGCTGACTCTCCGTTCTGCCAAGCATGTTGTCCTTCTCCAAGGACTTAGCCCTTCTGACAACATATCCGAACAACGTAAGACGCAGTCTCACCATCTTTGCTTCCAAGAAGCACTGTTGTTGTACTTCTTCCAGAACAGATCTGTTTGTTTTTTTGGCAGTCCACGGTGTATTCAATATTCTCCAACACCACAATTCAAAGGCATCAAGTCTATTCCTCTTTTGTCTTCCTTATTCGCTGTCCAGCTTTCACGCATGTATGATGAGATTGAAAATACCATGGCTTGGGTCAGGTGCACCTCAGTCTTCAAGGTGACATCTTTACTTTTTGACACTTTGGAGAGGTCTTTTGTGGCAGATTTACCCAGTGCAATGTGTCTTTTGATTTCCTGACTGCTACTTCCATGGGCGAGTAAAATGAAATCCTTGACAACTTCAGTCCTTTCTCCATTTATCTCAATGTTGCTTTTTGGTCCAGTTGTGAGGATTTTTGTTTCTTGATGTCCAGGTGTAATCTGTCCTGCAGGCTGGGGTCTTTGATCTTCATCTGTGAGCGGTCCTCTTCACTTCCCTCGAGCAGGGTTGTGTCATCTGCGTAACACAAGTTGTTGGTGATACTCCCTCCAACCCTGAGGCCTCATTCTTCTTCATATAGTACAGCTTCTCAGATTGTTTGTTTGGCATACAGATTGAAAAAGTATGGTGAAAGGCTACAACCCTGACACACACCTTTCCTGATTTTGAACCCCTTGTTCTGTTCGCATGACTGCTTCTAATCCATATACTGATTCCTCATGAGCACAATTAAATGTTCTATAATTCTAATTCTCCCCGAGGTTACCCTGATTTGTTATGATTCTTATAGTCAAATGCTTTTGCATAGTCATTGAAACACAGGTAAAGATCTTTCTTTTTTTTTTATTATGTACATTCCCATATAAATTTACATGCCCACCTATATGCAGCTTCCACTACTTTCCCTGCCCAGTGACAGCACACTCTTCCTCTCTGCTCCATACATGTCTCACCCTCCCAACAGTCTCCTTTCCCCTCCTCTCCACCCACTCCCCTTACTCCAGCCAGAGGTCAGCAGGATGATATCCTATAGATGCATAGAACCATAAAATGCATCCAATATATGGTCATTCTGCATCGCCAAGTCCAATCCATTTGTGTCCGAAAAGTGGACCTTCGTTATGATTTACGGGCAAGGGCAGCATCAGGGCCAGGGGCCATGCTCCCAGGGGAACCAACCCCGAAGCTGCTGGACCATCACTTGCAGTCTTTTAGTGGAGATCTCAGGGTGCACCCCTTTTTATTCTTGTGTTGCCAGTGAGACTCAACTTAGTGAGCTCCATCGCGGCTATCACTGGTGGCGGCCGGGCACCATCCAGTTCTTCCGGTCCCATGTCGATGTAGGCACCCACTCATGTGGGTCTCTCTATCTTCTGGGTTGTCTTTACCCCATGTCATTTTGGTCCTCGGTGGGCATCCACTCCTGCTGAGTTGGGACCATTTGCTGTGTCCTCGGTTGGCAGCTTGGCAGCTTTTAAGACCCCAGACGCCACTCACCAATGTGGGATGCAGAGACCCCTCTTAGCAAAATGCTAGTTGGGCCAATTGGCTTCCATTTCGCCTAAGAGCATGGTTCCCTGCCCCCTGCCCCAGCTACTCTGTCCTTGCAATACTGGGTTAAGATGGAAGGAGTGCTCAAGTTATCTTGAAGTCCACTTAATATTGTTCTTGTTTCTAATGTGTGCTATCACCAATTTCACCCAACCCAATTTCTACCAACTATCTAATCTAAACCCTCCCATCCCCTCCCTTGCAGCTGTCAAAGAATCTTTTCTTCTATACATAAGTCTGTTTTTGAGTTCTTATCATAGGGGTCTCATACAACATTTGTCTTTTGGTCACCGACTACTTTCACTCAGCATAATGTCTTCCAGTTGAAACCAGGTTATGAGATGTTTCCTGGAGTCATCATTATTCTTTATCATTGTGTAGTGCTCCATTGAGTATATATGCCATAGTTTACCTATCCATTCCTCTGTCTTTGGGCATCTAGGTTGAGTCCATCTTTTTGCTATTGTGAACTATATGCTGCAATAAACATTCTTGTGCATGTGTCTGTTGATGTGAATGGCCTTGATTCTGTAGGATATATTCCAAGTAGTGGAATTACTGGGTCAAATGGTATATCGATGTCCATATTTTTAAGGAAGCGCCAAATTGCTTTCCAAAGAGGCTGGACCATTTTGCAGCCCCACCTAAACATCCTTCTGATATTCTCTGCTTTCAGCCAAGATCTATCCGACATCAGTAATGATATTCCTCGTTCCACATGCTCTTCTCAATCCAGCTTGAATTTCTGGCAGTTCCATGTTGATGCACTGTTGCAGTTGCTTTTGAATGATCTTTAACAAAATTTTACTTGAGTGTGATATTAATGGTATTGTCTGGTATTTTCAGCATTCAGTTGGATCACATTTCTTGGGGATGGCATAAATGTGGATCTCTTCCAGTCAGTTGGCCAGATAGCTGTCCTCCAGATTTCTTGGCTTAGATGAGTGAACACTTCCAATGCTGCATCCATTTGTTGAAGTATCTCAATTGATATTCCACCAATTCCTGGAATCTTGTTTTTCACCAGTGCCTTCAATGCAGTTTTGACTTCTTTCTTCTGTACTGTCGGTTCCTGATCACTTGCTGCCTCTTGAAATGGCTGAACATCAACCAGTTCTTTCTGGTATATGACTCTGTGTACTTCTTCCATTTTCTTTTGATGCTTCCTGAGTCATTTAATGTTTTCCCTGCAGAATCCTCCCCTATTGCAACTCTAGACTTGATTTTTTTTCTTCAGTTCTTTCAGCTTGAGAAATACAGAATGTGTTCTTCCCTTTTGTTTTTCCGTTTCCAGCTCTTTGAGTATGTCACTATAATACTTCATTTTGTCTTCTCGAGTTGCCCTTTGAAATCTGTTCAGTTCCTGTACTTCATCATTCCTTCCCTTTGCTTTACCAGCTTAACATTCGAGAGTGAGTTTCAGAGTCTCTTCTGACATCCAATTTGGTCTTTCTTTCCTATCTTTTTAATGACCTCTTGCTCTCTTCACAGATGATGTCTTTGATGTTGTTTCACCATCTACCTGGTCTTTGGTCATTAGTGTTTGATGCATCAGATCTGTTCTTGAGATTGTCTCTAAACTCAGGTGGGATATGCTCAAGGTTGTACTTTGGCTCTCTTGGATTTGTTCTAAGTTTCTTCAGTTTTAATTTGAAATTGCATATGAGCAGTTTATTGTGGTGTAGTCAGCACTTGGTCTTGTTTTGACTGCTGATATTGAATTTTTCCAATGTCTTTTTCCACAAATGTAGTCTATTTGATAACCGTGTATTCCGTCTGGCGAGGTCCACATGTTCAGTCACTGTTTGTGTTGGTGAGAAAAGGTATTTGCAATGAAGAAGTCATTGGTCTTGCCAAATTCTGTCATGTGGTGTCTGGTATCATTTCTGTCACCAAGGCCGTATTTCCCAATGACTGATCCTTCTTCTTTGTTTCCAACTTTTGTATTCCAGTCACCAGTAATTATCAATGCATCCTGATTGCATGCTCAGTCAATTTTAGACTGCAGAATCTACTAAAAATCTTCAATTTCTTCATCTTTGGCTTTAGTGGTTGGTGCATAAATTTGAATAATGGTCATCTTAATTGGCATTCCTTGTAGGCATATATATATGTATATCATCCTACCATTGACAACATTGTACTTCAGGTCAGATCTTGAAATATTCTTTTTGATGATGAATACAACACCATTCCTCTGCAAGTTTTCATTCCCAGTGTAGTAGAGCATATGATTGTCTGATTCAAAATAGCCAATATCAGTCCATTCAGTTCAGTAATGCCTAGGATATCTGTTTGTGTGTTCCATTTCATTTTTGGTGATTTTCAGTTTTCTTAGGTTCATATTTCTTATGTTCCATTTCCAATTATTAATGGATGTGTGCAGCTGTTCCTTCGCATTTTGAGTCATGTCACATCAGCAAATGAAGGTCCTCAAAGCTTTACTAGATCCACATCATTAATTCTGACTAATCTGTCTAAGTACATCATAATGATAGAATTTACAACACACAGGGAAATCCTATCAGATGACAAAATGTTAGACAATGCTACAATGTTGGGATTAAAGACCTAGCCAATTTCACAGATATTTTCAGGGGACACAGTCAATCTATGACAGTTTCTTTAGTTTGTTACTAAGTGTACATGTCAGAGTAGTATTCGGCTGGTATAACACAAAATCCTGATCTTTTAGCAGTTTAACACATTAAATAATTAGATTCTCTCTCATTCTGATGCAGATCAAATGCCTTTCCTCAGGGATCCTGGATCCTTCTACTCTGTTCCTCCATTATCTCTGATTCCTTCACTTAGGTCATATACAAATGTGAGGGAGAGAGACAGCATTGACAATTGTAGAGAACATTTTCTGGCCAGCCCTGGAGTGGCGTATATCATTTTTACCACACCAGTTACATGACCCTAACCTAACTGCAAGGAAGGTTGGCAAGTGCAATCTTCATCTGTATTTGGGAAAAAGAAACAGGATTAGTGACTATATAGCCAGGCTCTGTCAGAATCGGCCATCCTGATCACCTGATATGTTTCCCTCTTCCTTCTGGACATGGAACACAGTCACCCTGTAGTAGACAAGAAAATAAACCACCTGAATTCCCTCTCGATTACTAATTGTTTTGTTTCCTTAGCTACTGAGAACTGTTGGCAAACAGCCCCAAGCTGTTAGCTCTTTTCAGAGTTTGCCTCAGCGACAGAGAGCTGCCTTGTAATTCCTTGGGCAGTCTATGCACAGTAACTGATACCCAGTCCCTTCACAATAACCCAGGACAACGCTTATTGGCTGCATGTACTTCAAGTTTCCCTGTGTGGTCAACCAAGACTTTGCAGGGCTTCCAAGCAGATTGACTTCTTTTCCTCCCTTCCACAGATTTTGACAAATAAATATTCTGTACACCAAACTCCTGTCTCAGAGTCCCCTTTCTAGTACACGTGACCTGTGCTATATCCCTTCTCCAGTCCCAAAATCCTGTTCATGACTGTGTCCAACTTGAATTTCAGAGTATCAGAGTGACGTTTTATTCTCTCAAGACTGGGTGTGGATCTTCCTGGTTAAGTGACATTTGAAACCAAAGCTCTCTGAACCTTGCTCTCCAAAGACCCTATACAACGATGAAGTAAGAAGGAGATAACCACCATACACATGCCCGTTTGGTAAGAGGAAGAATGGGATACCCACAGTAGTCACTGTCGTTACTGTTGTTCAGTGCCATTGAGTCAGTTCTGACTCATAGCGACACTATGAACAACAGAATGAAACACTACATGGTCCTGTGCCACGTCCTCAATCATTTTCATGCTTACTCGCATTGTCTTGTCCACTGTGTCATTCCATCTCGTTGAGGGTCTTCCTCTTTTTGCTGACCCTCCACTCTACCAAGCATGATGTCCTTCTCCGGGTACTGATCCCTCCTGACAACATGTCCTAAGTATGTAAGACACAGTCTTGACATCTTTGCTTCCAAGGAGCACTCTGGTTGTACTTCTTCTGGAACAGGTCTGTTTGTTCTTTGGGTAGTCTATGGGACATTCAACATTCTTCTCCAACACCACAATTCAAAGGCATCAATTCTTCTGCTGTCTTCCTTGTTCACTGTCACTGCTCTGTAGTAATTCTGAAATGCTGCTGGGCACTTCTTGATAAGCCCCTGGTATCTAGGAGGTCCATTGTCCTCCCTGTCCCTTATTCTCTGTGACTGTATCTGAAGCACATACTGTGGAGCCCTCCCTCCTAGGCGATGTATAGTTTTCAAAGCCTGAGTCTCAAGAAGGTCAGAGACCCAAGCAATTGATTGCTCACTGAGCTCTGGCTTGCAGTTTCTTTGGCAGTGTGCTACTCTGAAAAGTTTAGCCAGTTTGTAATCAATTTGCCTCCAATGACTTCTGTATGGCAGCAATCATATCCAAGGTTTTTTCCCAGACACAGTTTTTAATCCTGATTCATTCTTAGACTGTTGGAAGCTATAGGTGGCAAGGAAAGGTTTTTTTGTCAACACATAACCTACTGGGGATTTACGAGCAGTCTGGCTTTTTGAACTCTGCAGGGCCCCACACTTCTCTCTCTATTCCTTTTCATTTCTTTTTGAAAACTGACCAACTATTCCCCGACCTCAATTATTTTAATACTATTGTTGATCACGGTTAAATATACATTACATAGGTTCCGCCGCTTGGACTATGCCCTCCCCCAAATTTCACCAGTTTGTAATTACTTAATTGTCTTATTTCTCTGTCTTTAGAGTCAGGCAAGTAGTCATTGCTTGGTAAATACTGACTGAGTTAGCAAAATTTGGACATTTCTGAACTATGCCAAACTTTTTTGTTTTCCTCAGAAATCTCCTTGTCTGACTATGTTGTTTTTCTTAGGATTAATGTTGGTTCAGTATTATTTATGTAGAAAAACAATTTGATAAACTTGATATGTTTTCCATGAATAGCTCCCGAGATAAATGGAAGGAAACTTAGGAGTTAATGAAGTTAATAAAATAATCATTTGACCACACAGGTTATTAAATGTCATCTGTCAGTCATTGTAAGAGCTAGGGCAGACTGGCTTAAAAACGACTTTCAAAGAGGGAGTTTCATGGTCATTCAGAGTTTTGTTCCCAGAGGTATGGGGACAATTTGCTGGGCAGTCTAGTTGGGGGGTGGTGGGGAATGAGGAGTTAAAGATGAGGTGTGGGTGTAGGTGGGAGAGTGATTTGCCAGCTAGTCTCATCTGGTACCCTCTTGGACTCTTTGTACCTGGGGAAAATGGTCCCCTCTAAATCTACCTATCTACTCCTCTGGTGTGCAGGCTGATTGCTACTGTCCCTCCCTTGAATTTCCTGTGTCCTCACCCCCCAGCAGCTTACGTGAAGTGGAAGAGGTCTCACATTAGTGCTGTGACAATGTCAAAAATGAAAAGGACTGCCAGAGGAATGGAGTTCTTGATGAGATCCTGGAAATAATCCCTGAAGTTGTGTAGCCAGGACCCACCGTTTGCTGCAGAAAGAATACAGATGTTCCTTGAGGAGAGGTCAACTACTTTGGCCAAAATGACTCACTGAGTAAGTGATGGGGCTGGGATTTGAACCTTACTTCAAGTTCAGGTAGTTGTCCAAAAGCCCAAATTCTTGGCTACTTGGATGTGCTGTCTCTAAGATTTTAAAGAAAGCATACATCAAAAGCAAGGTCAATCTCATCTCCTTTGTCAAGTCTAAGCTGAATTAAACCAGAATAGTTTGCTTTCCTGTGAACATCATTATTTTTAATTACAAAGTCAGATTTTCCTGACGTAAACATCAATCTCAGGTCTTATAAAAAAGGGAGCTTTCGTCCTAACAGCAAACATTGCCCTTGACTGTGGTTTAGATTCCTCTGTCTTCCTTTCCAAAGGTGCATAAAGGTAAAGAGGAAACCATTGTCTCCAACAAGATGCCAGCCAGAAAGCACAGGAGAAATCCTGCACTCTGTAATTTCTAGAACTCCACGGACTCTCCTGAAAGTCACCCAGCTGTGGCTGAGCTGCTGGCACACCTAGCTCACCGACTCAAGGGGAGATTTCTTTGTCCTTGGCTGCCCACTCTTCTCAAGGCAGCTTTTTCTGAAAAATTTAGAAATGGCAGTTTAGTTCTTACTGCAAAAAACACACGACCACAGATATAGTCAACTGACTGAAACAGACGAAGCCTGATCATGGTCAGTTTGCAAAGCAAAATTTATCCCTGCTCCTTGAATACTCTAGGGGTCAGTTCTACCCTGGTCCCTAGGATCGCCATGAATCAGATCTGACTCGATGGCACTTGGCTGGCCAAGAAACAAACAAAAGCAAAAATAAAAACAAACTTCCTATGCTCTATCAGGTCAGATTCCTTGACATGCCCTCCTAAACTTCACCCGCCCCCTGTCAGTTGCCCCAGCTTAATGAGTAGAAAATCCTTCAGCTGTTCAGACCCAAACCTATGGCATTATCTTTGCCTCTTCACTGGCACCACCATACCTACCTCTCAGCACTCCCTACACAATGTGTCTAGAACCCGGCTACTTCTCACCACCGGTGCCGCTAACCCTCCCAACCCCACATCATCTCTGCTTGGATTATGCTAGAGCCTCCTTCACTGGTCTCCCTGCTTTCGTCCTTGCCTCCCTTCAGCCTATTCTCCACAGTGCCCACGAGACTGCAACAAACTGAAAATCAGATTATGTTTCCCTAAACTCTGCAGTGAATAGCACTCTATCTCATTAAGTGGAGGAGCAAAAGTCTTTATCATGTTCACCAAACTTCACCATAATATACCTTCTTGTTACTCCTCTGGTCTCATATCCCACTAGTCTCATATTCCCTTCGATATAGCCTCATTTGCTTTGAACAAGCCAGGCATATTCTTACCTTAAAGATCTTTCACTTGTTATTCCCTCTCCAGGTTCCCATGTCTGTCAGTGTGCTGTCCTCAGGTGGCCTGTGTGTTGCCATGATGCTGGAAGCTTTGCCACTGGCATTCCAACACCAGCAGTGTCACCCACGCTGGTCAGGTTATGGTGGAGCTTCCATACCAAGACAGACTAGAAAGAAGGGCCTGGAAGTCCACTTCTCACAAAACTGGCCTGTGAAAACCTTAGGACTAGCAGCAGAACATTGTTGAAGTGTTGAAAGATGAGCCCTCAGGTTAGAAGGTACCCAGAATATGACAGGTGAAGAGAAGCCTCCTTAAAATAGAGTGGATCTTAATGACACGGATGGAGTTAAGCTTTAGGGACCTTTATTTGCTTAAGTGGCACAACTCAAAATGAGAAGAAACAGTTGCAAACATCCGTTACTAATCATAACGTTGCATGTACAAAGTAAGAATCTAGGAAAATTGGAAGTCTTCAGAAATGAAAGGCAATGCATAAAGATGGATGTCCTGGGCATTAGCGAGCTGAAATGGATTGGTGTTGACTATTTTGAATCATATAGTCACGTGGTCTACTATGCCAGGAATGACAGCTTGAAGGGGAATACCGTCACATTCATTGTGAAAAAAGATCATTTTAAGATCAAACCTGAAGTACAATGCTGTCAGTGATAGAATAACATCCATACACCCACAATGAAGACCGATTATTATGACTATAATTTAAATTTACATGCCAACAAATAACATCCAAGATGAAGAAACTGAAGATTTTACAAACTTCTTCAGTCTGAAATTGATCCAGCATGCAATGAAGTTGTAATGATAATTACCAGTGGTTGGAAATGTGAACTTTTAGAATAAAGAAGGACCAGTAGTCAGAATATGCTGACTTGGTGATAGAAGTGATGCTGGAGATAGCATGATAGAATTTTGCAAAACGAATTACTTTTTAATTGCAAATACCCTTTTCTCAACAGCGTAAACAGTGACTACACATGTGAACTTTGCAGGTGGAATACCAGGGATTCAAATCAACTACATCTGTAGAAAGAGATGATGGAAAAAGCTCAGTATTATCAATTAGAATAAAGCCAGGGGCCAACTGTGGAACATACTATCAATTACCAATCGGCAAATTCAAGCTGAAGCAGAAGAAAATTAGAACAAGTCCACAAGATCCAAAGTATAGCCTTAAGTATATCCCATCTGAGTTTAGAGACCACCTCAAGAATAGATTCGTTGCACTGAACACTAATGACAAAAAACCAAACGAGTTGTGAAATGACATCTGACATCTTGGACATCATACGTAAAAAAAGCAATAGATCATTAAGAAGACAGGAATGAAAGAAATGACCCAAATGGACATCAGAAGGGACTCTGAAAATTACTGTGGAATGTAGAGCAGCTAAAGTCAAAGGAAGAAATGATGAAATAAAAAAGCTTAACAGAAGGTTTCAAAGGGCAGCTGGAAAGACAAAGTAAAGTATTCTAATGATTTGCGAAGACCTGAAGTTAGAAAACAAAAAAGAAAGAATATGATTGGCATTCCTCAACCTTAAGAATTGAAGAAAAAAATTCAAGCTTCAAGTTGCAACACTGAAGGACTCTGTGGGGAAGATATTCAACAACACAGGAATCATCAAAAGAAGGTGGAAGGAATACACACAGTCACTGTACCGAAAAGAATTGGTTGAAGTTCAACCATTTCTAGAGATAGTGTATGATCAAGAATCTGGTACTAAAGGAGGAAGGCCAAGCAGCATTAAAGGCTTTGGTGGAAAACAAGGCTCCAGGAACTGACAGAAGACCAGTTGTAATATTTCAAAAAGAAATGGAGCCTGTAGGCTTTTGTCTATGCCAAGAAATTTTAAAGACAGCTTATTTGGCCAATCGACTGGACGAGGCCCATATATATGCCCTTTCCAAAGAAAGGTGATCCAAATAGAGTGTGAAAATTATCAAACAATATCATTAATATCACACTCATGTAAAATATTGCCGAAGGTCATTCCAAAGCAGATGCAGAAGTACATTGACAGACAACTGTCTGAAATTCAAGCCAGATTCAGAAAAGAATGTGGAACAAAAGACACCATTGCTGATGACAGATGAAGCCTGGCTGAAAGCAGAGGATATCAGACAAAAATTTACCTGTGTTTCATTGACTATGCAAAGGAGTTTAACTATGTGATCATAACAAATTATGGATAACATTGCAAAGAACAGAATTGTTGAACAATTTTGGTAATAAGGAACCTGTGCATAAATCAGTAGGCACTTGTTTAAACAGAACAAAGAGATACTTCCAGGTTGAAAGTCAGAAAATGTGTGTAATCAACACCCATGGAAGCAGCAGTTAAGACATCAAATGATGCACTGTGTCGGGCAAAACTGCTGCAAAAGACCTCCAAGTGCTGAAAAGCAAAGAGGTCAGCCACCTTGAAGACTGAGATGCGCATGACCCAAGCCATGGTGCTCTCAATAGCTTCATATGCATGTGGAAGCCAGACAATAAATAAGGGAGACTGATGAGGAACTGATGTCTTTTAATCGTGCTGTTGGCAAAGAATATTGAACATATGCCATAGGGTACTAAAAGAAGGAACAAAGCTGTCTTGGAAGAAGTACAGCCAGAATGCTCCTTAGAACCAAGGATAGTGAGACTTTGTCTCACATACTTTGAACCTATTGTCAGGAGCAACCAGTCCATGGAAAAAGGCATCATGATTGCTAAAGTAAACCCATTGCCTTCAAGTCAACTCTGACTCATAGAGACCCTATAGGACAGAGCAGAACTGCCCCATAAAGTTTCCAAGGAGTGACTGGTGGATTCAAACTGCCGACCCTTTGGTTAGCAGCTGCAGCACTTAACCATTTATGCCACCAGAGTTTCCTGGTTAAGTAAAGGTTCAGTGAAAATGAGGGAGAGCCTCAATGTGATGAATTGACAACAGTGGTGTAACCCTAATACCTTGCAACACGTTTTCCCCTTTTTAAAATATCTACTTGAGAGCTTCACACAACTAAAGCCGTAATGGTACTCTAAGTAATCTGTGTTTCTTACTGCACCAGCTGCTCTGGCCTCTGCACTGGCCTCTTTCCAAAGGGATGCAGAACTGCCTCAGCTCCTATGACCTTGGTTTCCCTCTTCTTCCTTGCTCTCCTAAGAAATGGCCTTCAGCCTGGAAAACAGCAGCTAGGAAGGCTGCCTGGCTTTTTTTGTATCCCCAACTTTCTTGCTCCTTATCTCAGAGCGAACTCGGAAGGCTAGTTTCACTAGCTGAGAAATTTTTGTATAAATTTCATCTTTGACTGTTACAAACATGCAGATTAGAGTCCAGGTGTCTGATGTACATCTCTGTGGTTTAATGAAGAATTTCTTTTGACTATTTGGTGATGTATACAGTTATCTGTGGGCTACATGCTTAAAAACAAGAAGTATTTGTTGCTGAAATGATACATAATCTCTGATGTAAAAATTGCCTTTTGAGATTTCATGGAGAACAGCCTGTTGAGTTTCCGGTGGTATCACACCTCCCAGTCAACCTTCTTCCTCTTTCTCACCTGGAATATGTTTTATTAGCTTGACTGCTCCAGGGCACGGACCCTAATCAGGCAACAGTGGCTTCAAAAATGGGCTGAAGCATAAGCAAAACCTGTGAGGATGGCACAGACAGGGTGGTGTTTCATCCTGTTGTGGGTAGTGTCTCCGTGAATTGGAATTGACTTTACAGCACTTAACAACAACAGCACTGTTCCCCCTCCAAGGAATGCTTTTCCTCTGATATTCATGTGACACATTTCCTTACCTCTCTCAGGTACTCAGATATCACTCCCTCTGTGAGGATTTGCCGCATCTAACGTAATACAGGTATGTATTTAAATTATTTTAAGTGCTACATTTGTTAACCAAAAGGACAGCCGTTCAAGTTGGCCAGGCACTCCTTGGAAACTCTATGGGGCAGCTATAAACTGATCTATAGGGTCTCTTTGAGTTGGACCTGACTCAGTGACAGTGGGTGGGTATTTAAATTATTTATTTTCTTTTGTTATCTGTGTCTCCTGAAAAGAAGCTAACTCCACAAGGGCAGAGATTTTTACTTGCTTTGTTCACTGAGCAGTAACTAGCATAGAGGTGTTTAGGTGCTCGATAAAACATTTTTTGGGTAAACAAATGATCAGTTTTGGCAGATACTATCCATTCATAGCCTGGCTCAACAGTCATTCCCAACCCTTTTTGCTTCACCACATTCAACTTCAGCTAGAAAATCTGAATACTTCTTTTCCCAGACAGTCTTGTGTCTACACTAGCTATATGACATAGTTCTGGACAAGGAAATAGAACAGAAATCTGATAGACGCCTTCTGGGAAGAAGTCCTGCCCCTTTGATAAAAGAGATGGTGGTATCATTTCCCTCCTCAGACTGTCCTGAACACTGTTGAAGGTGTGTTGTCTGGAGTTGAGGTGGCCAACTTGTGATCATCAATTAATACCCATGAGGAGAAAATGTTTTGCCAGCGAGTCAACTCTGACTCCTAGTAATCCTATGGGACACAGGAACTGCCTCACAGGGTTAGCAAGGCTTACAATCTTTATGAAAACCAATCACCACGTCTTTCTTGCACGGAGCAGCTGGTGTGTTTAAAGCACCAACTTTTAGGTTAGTGTCTTAACACTTAAGCACTGTATCACCAGAGCTTCCATATGTGAGTGAAAGGCCAATAAAATGACACATACTCTGGTTTTCACAATCTCAAGTCACTAAACCAACACCCATGTCTGCCTACCTCTGGACTGATTGGCATGAAAAAATAAACCCCTATTTGAATCATTTCACTTTTAGTATTCAGTCACTCAAGGTTCTCAAGTACTCATCTACTGTGTGTTAGGGCTAATGAGATCTATGTCAGGTGGGACATCACTTAACTGAAATTTGACTTTTCACCAAGGGATCAAATGACACAATTGAACAAGATCTCAGTCTTCAGAAGAAATTGGCCAAAGTCTTCCCTAAGATTTCAGAAGTTCCAAATAGAATTTCACTGCCGACAATGTCATCAACTGCATTTTACCCTCTCTCTAATCCCATTTTAACAGTTAAGAATTTGGACATATTGGAGGCAAAGTCAAGTGGTAGACTAGAGACACGTCTCCTTAATTCCCTCTGAAAACTGAGACCTGGACTGATAATTAAACAGAGTTTTCTGGACTCCCAGTGAGCCCTAGGACATGACATATGGCTCTCAGTTTGGACTACATACCACTTGTGGTGGTCAGGATTATGTCAACTTGGCTACTACATATTTGGCTGCTGTATTAAGTGGCAGGGTGGGGTTTGTGGTGGCTCCCTGCCTCTCGGCTCTCATCTCGCGACCTTTGACTACAGCTGCTGGTTGCTCACGTGACCAGGAGCTCCTGCTCTCTTCTTCCAGCATTTGGTTCCGGGACTTAAGCTAGCAGCTGTTGGACTCATCAGTCCTTACAGTCGGCACTTGAGAGTCCTGCTCCCTGACCTGCCGATCCTGGGTTTGCCAGCCTCTGACGCTCCTGCTCCCTGACCTGCTGATCCTGGTTTTGCCAGCCTCTGTCGCTTCGTCTTGCCACCAGCTTGGGATCCACTGACCTACACAACTGGTGATCTAGAACTCTGGTCTCTGACTTGCTGACCTTGGGTTCCTCAGCTTCTGTGGCCACATGAGGCTTGTGCCAGAGCTTGGGACATTCAGCTTCTGTGATTACATGAGCTTTTTCCTATATTTGTATCTATCTATCTATCTATTATAAATCTTTCCTTGTACCTACACGTGTTACTGGTTTTGCTTCCCTAGAAGACACAGCCTAAGATACCACTGAACCAGAAACTTCTTCTCTTTGGCTGAGCCCCACTTTGGTTGAATTGGCAGGGTACCACGGACTGAAGGTAACTGGTGTTTTTAATTTTTTTGTTGTTGTTGCTGGCTGGCAGGTGGGGGATGGGCTTACCTAGCTGCTTCTCCAGGTGGCAGTGCTGATGTGAACAGCAGGTAGAATAGCCACATTTTGAGAGTCTGGTTCCAGACTCAGAACACCACAGCCCCTCCATCCTCTCGTTTTGAACCTCCACCATAGATTCTGCTGTTTTGTGGGGGCAGGACAACTTGACAAGAACATCATCTTATTTGACTGAGAGGCCGAATTACCCAACTGGAACCCTCAGCAGGGACTAATTCCCAGGCTGGTAGGTAGTCCCACTCTGGGGAGCACTTTACCAGCAGAAAAGCTGTGTTTAGCACAGTGTAGCCTGATGGGTGGGGCCTGGTGGGGACAACAGCAGGCCAGTAGTCTGTTCCTAATTTGAAATATATCACAGCATCAAGGGAAAACTCAAAAGGTGCCTCCATTGTCAGCTGGAAGGAGGGGGTTGCACACCTGACAGCCTGACTGATTTGGGAAGCTGTCAGACAGCTTTTACCTTTCAAAACAAGACTGCCTAGAGGAATAACTGCAGTGCAGCCTGAAGCATCTCTTCCAGCCTTTACTGACCCACATCATAGGGAAGGCTTATGGCTCCCCAGATACTCCATAAGTAGGGCTATGTCTTTGCCTGCCAGGAGGCAGAGCCTGCTACCCCAGAGATTCCACTGGGACTAGTCACTGGAGTACACAGAGGTGGCTGGTGACCAACTCCCTTCTCAGCACTGCTCACAGCTCCTATTAAAGCAACACCAGAGAAACGAAACAGCCTCTAGATGCCCCAAAAGCAATAAACCCTAACCAAACATTTAAAGAAAAATCCACCCATGGCTCCAGAAAACTCCTAAAATAAAGAACCAAAGAACTTCTGAGATGAAGAAGCTTCGTATTTTGTCTTTTTTTTCCCTATATGTTGTCAATCTTGCCTCTGTGATGCTAATAAGGGAGGCTGGGCAGCAGTTGTGTTGGTGATACAGGACTCAATCTACAAGATTGTGTTGTGTCTTAAATCAATATTCTTTGAGATGTGAAAGAGAAAAGCGAGCAGAGAGGCGGAGAGAGTTCATGCCACTGAGAAACAAGAGCCTGGAGAACAGCATGTGCTTTGGATGCAGGATCTCTGTGCTGAGAAGCATCTCAGCTGCTGAACATTGCTGACAAAGACCTACCCTCAGAGTTGACCGAAAGAGAAAGCCTTCTTCTGGAGCTGACTCCCTGAATTTGGACTTGTAGCCTCCTAGACTGTGCGAGAATACATTTCTGTTGGTTAAAGCCATCCTCTTGTGGTGTTCCTGTTATAGCAGCAATAGATAACTAAGACACTCATTAACATCATAAAAAAACTAAACTTCTTGCTGTTCAGTTGATTCTCAGTCATAGCGACCCTACAGGATGGAGAAGAACTGCCCTATACATTTCCAAAAAGTGCCTGGTGAATTTGAATTGTCGACCTTTTGGTCAGCAGTCACAGCTTCACAGAGACAGGATTTACAACACAGGAAAATCACATCAGATGAGAAAAGGTGAATAATCACACAATACTCGGAATTATGGCTTAGCCAACTTGACACACATTTTGGAGAGAGGTACAATTCAATCCGCAACATTCGACACTTTAATTCCCCTAAATTCATGTCGTTGAACATGTAAAACATATGCACAACATCATATCACACCAAAGTCTGAAATCAACTCCGAGATCAAAATCCAAAACTTCCCTTTCATTTACGAAATCTAGAATGCAAATTATCTGCTTCCAAAGTACAGTGGTGTAACAGACACAAGCTGGACATTTCTATTACAAATCAGAGAAATTGGAGGGAAAGAAGGGGCAACGGGCACCAAGCAAGTCAACAGAACACGTTACATTAGTCCTGATTTAGGAGACAATGTCGGAGCCATTACTCCCTGTGCTGGAATGTCATCCAGCTGGAGCCGGACTCACAGGGACACACAAAGAATCACAAGGACACATCAACTGGGTTGGAACAATCTTGGAAAACATTTTTTAAGGATTCTTTCATGTTAGCAAATCATTAACAAAGCACAAAAGACCTGCAGACATTCCACTCCTATCTTCTTCTATTAGCATTTAGTGGATAACAAGATTTGCTGGCCCAATGAAGACCTTTCTAATGCCCATTTCTGAAAACTGTACCAATGATTTTTAAAACACACAATTCAAAGTATAGAACCGTAGTGACTTAAAAATTTTTACCCAGTCTGTGAAACGTGACTCTGGCGACGTAGTGGTTAAGTGTCATAGCTGCTGAGCAAAAGGTCAGCAGTTCGAATCTGCCAGGCTCTCCTTGGAAACTACTTGGAAGTTCTGCTCTGTACTATAGGGTCACTATGAGTCAGAATTGATTCAATGGCAGCTTTTTTTTTCTTGATGAAAGGTGAAACTTTTGATGGCTTTGCCCATTTGTAACATTAATAAATACTGATGACTTCGTAACATTTCTCAGACTAGGGCAGACGTGGCCTGTGGCAGCATGCTCGTCTATTTTCCCACTCTTGCCTTGCCTATCCTGTAATATTCCTTGGACTCAGGCAGACATGGTTCTAATGGCATGCTTATGCATTTCCCACTTTTGCCTATTTGAATATATGCCAAATATAATTTTTCTTTTTGCTTTCCTAAACTTTGTTCACATCCTGCATCTCTCAAGCTGAAAAAATTGAAGAAAAAATTCAATCCTTGAGTTGCAATAGTGAAGGATTCTACAGGAAAAACATTAAAAGACTTGGGGAGCATCAAACGAAGATGAAAAGAATATACAGTTATTATACCAGAAAAACTGGTCAATGTTCTGTCATTTGGAGAGGTAGCATATGATCAGGAATCAATGGTACCGAAGGAAGAAGTCAAAGCTGCATCGAAGCTGTTGGCAAAAGCAGGGTTCCAGGAATTGATGGAATATCAGTTGAGATATTTCAACAAAACAGTGCAGTGGTGGAAGTGCTCACTAGTGTATACCAAGAGATTTGGAGGACAGCTACCTGGACAACTGACTGAAAGAGATCCTTATTTATGCCCATTTCAAAGAAAGGTGATCCAACTGGATGTGGATATTGCTGAATAATATCGTTAATATCACGCACAAATAAAATTTTGCTAAAGCAACTGCAACAGTATATTGGCAAGAAACTGTCAGAAATTCAAGCTGGATTCAAAAGAGGATGTGGAACCAGAAATATCATTGCTGATATCAGATGGATCTTGGCTGAAAGCAGAGAATACCAGAAACATCTTTGCCTGTGTTTTATTGATGATGCAAAGGCATTTGATTGTGTGGATCATAACAAATTATGGCTAGTGTTGCATAAAATGGGAATTCCAGGACACTTAATTGTGCTCTTAATGACTCTGTACATGGCTAAAGAGACAGGCAAATGGAACACAGGGTCACTGCACAGTTTAAAGTCAGAAAGGGTGTGTGTCAGGGTTGTGTCCTTTCACCATACCTTTTCAATCTGTATGCCAAGCAAATAATCTGAGAAGCTGGACTATATGAAGAAGAACAAGGCTTCAGGATTGGAGGAAGACTCATTAACAACCTGTGTTATTCAGACAACACCCCCTTACTTGCTGGAAGTGAAGAAGATTGGAATCACTTACTGATGAAGATAAAGACCACAGCCTTCAGTATGGATTGCACCTTAACTTCAGCAAAACAAAAATCCTCACAACTGGACCAGTAAACAATGTTATCATAAATGGAGAAAGGATTGAGATTGCCAAGAATTTCATTTTACTTGTGCCCATGACCAAGACCTGTGGAAGCAGCAGTCAAGAAATCAAAAGATGTATTGCATTGGGAAAATTTGATGCAAGGGATCTCTTTACAGTTGGAAAGTAAAGATGTCACCTTGAAGACTAAAGGGTACCCGACCCAAGCCATAGTATTCTCAGTCACATCATAGGCATGCAAAAGCTGGACAGGGAACAAAGTAGACAGAAGAAGAATTGATGCCTTTGAATTGCAGTGTTGGAGAAGAATGTTCAATGTATCATAGACCATTGAAAGAGAGTTTAGATTAGGTAGTTGTTAGAAATTTGGCTGGGTGAAATTGGTGACAGCACACATTAGTAAGAAGATCAATATTAACAGGACTTCAACACAACTTGGGTACTCCTCCCATGTTAACCTAATATTGCAAGGACAGAGTATGTACATTTTCAATCAATCATAATAATTAAAAAAAAAATGAAAGAAAGAAAGAACAAACAGGTATGTTCTGTAAGAAGTGCAACCAGAGTGCTCCTTGGGAGCAAAGATGGTAAGACTGTATCTTACATACTTTGGACATGTTGTCAGGAGAGATTGGTTCCTGGAGAAGGACATCATGCTTGGCAGAGTGGAGGGTCAGCAAAAAAGAGGAAGACCCTTGATGAAGTGCATTGACACAGTGGCTGCAAAGATGGGCTTAAGCACAAAAACGATGTGGATGTGGCTCAAGACCAGGCAGTGTTTCATTCTGTTGTGCATATGGTCGCTATGGGTCAGAACTCACTCGATGGCACCTAACAACAACAAGCTTTGTGATGTTTTTAGCCTTGGACAATCATCAAGACTTAAAAACAACTCTCTGTTCTCTGAGACCATTTACACAAAGGTCCTATCCTCCAGACTCTAGGTATTGGTGCACTGTCCATATTCCAAGTGGAGGCTCCTCAGTCCTGGACTTCAGCAGTGCCTTTCAGGCCAACTGGATTGGTAACTCTGGTCTCTCAGTTTTAGCCAGCCCCATTCTCCTAATACACCAGAGAGACAACTCTACCCCTTGAGACTGTGGCAGCTCTGCTTCCTGTGTTCCTTGTCTCTTCAGCTTCTGTTTCTGGATCCTTGGTATCTTGGCTTCTCAGGCCTCTCCACTCGTCTGCTCAGCTCTAACAAGTGTTCCAAAGCTCCTGAGCTCCATCAATAAGTGCCTGGAGGCACCTCACTAAACTTCATCTGGAAAGCACTCAGCTCTGTTGTGCCACGGATCAGCAAGCCTCGCCCCACAGATACGTGCCCAGAGGCACCCTACTCCACCAAGAAGCATCCTGCACAAAGGCACTCAGCTCTCTTGCTCCTCAAGTAGTCCTCAACACCATCTCCCACCAGTCCTCTAACTCCACTGCTGCTGCTTTCCCACTGCTGCCAGTTATGTGTTGCTACTTGTAAATATCTGTGCCATCTCCAGTGTAACAGCTCTCCTTATGTCTTTCTGAATCTTCATAATGATTGTCCTTAATGTCTATAATTCAATGAATTCTTCAAGGCAATCTAGGCTTTTACTATTAGGCACTTTAAAAGTCTTCCAGCCTCTGTACATTCTGTTTCAAAACTATTTCCATGTTGTATGTATCTGTTAGAGCAGCAGCCCACTCCAGGTATCAAATTCTGTCTTAGTTATCTGGTGCTACTATAACAGAAACACCACATGTGAGTGGCTTTCACAAATAGAAAATTATTCTCTGGCAGTCTAGGAGGCTAGGGTGCTAGCTCCAGGGGAAGATTTTCTTTTGCTGTCATTATGAGGGGGGAGGAAATCCCTGTCATGAATCTTCTCCAGGTCTGGGAGCTTCTATATGCATGAATCCTAGGTCCAGAGCAGGTGCTGGGCTCCCGGCACTGCTTTCTTGTTGGTATGAGATCCCTCTGTCTCTCTGCTCACTTCTCTCTCTTATATCTCAAAAAAGATTGACTTAGGATACAACCGAATCTTGTAGATTGAGTCCTGCCTCATTAACATAACTAATTCTGCCTCATTGACACCATGGAGTGAAGATTTACAACACATAGGAAAATCATACCAGATGACAAAATGGTGGATAATCCACAATACTGGGAATCATGACTTAGCCAAGGTGACACAAATTTTAGGAGAATACAATTCAATCCATATCAAACACCTACTAGTAAATCCCAAGTCCAGAAAACGTAAATCACCCAGTACCCGTTTAAAGCGTGTAGCATCTTCTCATAAAGTTAAAGTTTCACAAGCAATTACATGTCCTAAAGCTGTAAATCATAGGTTCTATTCTTAGGAAGGCATAAAGGAAGACCTGTTGTTGTCAGGTGCTGTTGAGTTGGTTCCTACTCATAGCGACCCTATAAACTCAACCCAGTGCCATAGAGTCAGGTCCTACTCGTGGTGACCCTAGAGGCCAGAGTAGAGCTGCCCCATAGAGTATCCAAGGTCAGAGTAAAACCACCCCAAAGAGTTTCAAAGGAGCACCTGGTGGCTTTGAACTACAGACCTCTTCGTTCACAGCTGTAGCACTTCACCCCTGCACCCCCAGGGTTTCCAGAGGAAGACCTAGGGCAGGTAAAGTCTTCAACAATTTCACTTCGGTTGCATCCGCAGTCACCACCCGTAGAAGCAACTGTCAAAAAGTCAAATGACACTGAACTGGGAAAATCTGCTGTAAAAGACCTCTTTAAGATGTTGAAAAGCAAAGATGCTTCCTTGAGGGCTAAGGCGGGCCTGCCCTAAATCAGGGCATTTTCAATCACCTTATATGCATGCAAAAGCTGGACAATGAAAAGGAACACTGCAGAATAACTGATGCCTTTGAATTATGGTGTGAGGAATAATATTGAAAATACCATGAACTGCCAAAACAACAAAACTGTCTTGGAACAAGTACAGCCAAGATGCTCCTCAAAAGCAAGGCCATGAGCCTACATCTTCCGTACTTTGAATGGGTTCTCAGAAGGGCCCAGTCCCTGGAGAAAGACATCATGCTTGGTGAAGTAGAGAGTCCATGACAATGAGGAAGGCCCTGGAGGAGAGGGGGAGACACAGTGGCTACAACAATGGACTCAAGCATAACAACAATTGTTGAGGATGGGGCAGGACCAGACAGTATTTCATTGTGTCATGTATAGGGTGGTTGTGAGTCAGAATCAATGCAATGGCACCTAATGACAACAACACAACTAAGTTTAATTCAAAAATTAAGTTTTGCTTCAGGTTTGGGTCAGTTTTTTTTTTTTTTTAAATCATGCCAAGCTCTTCAACTGTAGAGTGCCTTCACATAGAGGTGACCCACCCGTGGCATCCAGCCTTAGGTGCCTGTAATGGTTAAGGTTGTGTATGAACTCGGCCAGGCCAGGATTCTCAGTGGTTTGGCAGTTAACGAGGTACTTCGGCAGTCATGTAATGATGTAATCACTTCCACGGTGAGACCTGATACAGTGTGATCACCACTATGATGAGATCTGCTTTGAGAAGCCAATCAGTTGAAAAGGAGTTTTCTTGGGGGTGTGGCCTGTGTATAATGTAAGTAGAGTTTCTAGTGAAGCTTGCAGGCTATTGCTCACTCTGAATCTTGCAGTTCGGTGCTGTTCATCTGACTTCTGGTTCTTCTGTCTTGAGCTAGCAGCTTTCCTGCCGATCTCGAGATCCATCAGCCACCACAGTCTGTGACACAGTGGCCTGCCAGCCTATCTGCCAACTTGGGGATTTGTCAGCCTCTGCAGACTATTAGCTGGTGGCCTGTTGTGTGAACTGCTGGTCTTGTGTTCGCTGGCCCCTGCAGCTACATGAGTCAGGAGAAGCCTCCAGCTGATGAATCCCAAGATCAGCAGGAAAGCTGCTAGCTCTGGACCCAAGAACCAGAGGTCAGTGAACAGGACCGAGCTGCAGATTTCAGAGTGAGCAGTAGCCTGCAGCCTGATCCACAGACTTGAGATTTCATAGCCTCTACAAACTCATGAGCCATTTCCTTGTGATAACTCTTTCAATTTATATCTCTAAGTAGAGATATAGATATTTGTCTCCATAGATAAACATTTCACTAATTTTGCTTCTCTAGGGAAATCAGCCTAAGACAATGTCCTTTCAAACCTTGTAGGAGCTGGTTCTCTGAAGTCACTTTCAGGTCAAACCATGGCCTAGTAAGCAGCTTAGTGGAGACCACTGGGCAATAGGCATTGTATTGTTTTGAAAAATTATCTACGAGCAGATCGCTTCCACAAAGGAGAAACTCCAGAGTCTGACTAGAGGCTGTTTGAAAAGGTATGGCATATCCTCAGCAACTGTTTCTATAACGTGGCTTCTGCTTTGAGGTCATTTGTTGAGACGTTAATGTAACACAACGATGCCATGTATAAGCCACTCTCTTTGTAGCACCTTCCAGACTGGAATTGTACCTAGTCTCCATAAATACAGTATGTTATGCTAAATTCTTATGTTTCTCAAAGCAAATTAGGTTTTCTGACCCTGTCTAATTAAACAGTTTCTCAAACAGTCTTTCTTAGTTTAGCACTCCACCTTCACCTTCAGTTCCAAAATTACTTAAATCCGTCTCTTACAGGCCCTTTTTCAGGGTTTCCTAGGGTAATCACAGTTTCTTGGCTCTCCTGGTCGAAAGCCTAGATTCAGCTTTGTAGGGTTTTCTAAGTCAGTTACCACTTGCATACTTTCTTTCAACCTTCTAAAATTTTGTTACTCTTGTCTTCTCTGCCTTAGCAATGACACAAATCCCATGTTCCCTTTTAAAATTTTGTGGTTAGTCTCTTGGAGTTCTAGAAGACAGTCCACACAACCGGACCAATAAACAACATCATGATAAATGGAGAAGAGATTCAGACTGTGAAGGGTTTCATGTTGTCAGGACAGATCAGTCCCTGGAGAAGGACATTGTGCTTGGTAACGTAGAGGGTCAACAAAAAAGAGGAAGATGTTCAACAAGATGGACTGATACAGTGGCAGCAGCAGTGGGCTCAAGCGTAGGGACAATTGTGAGGACACTGCAGGACCAATAGTGTTTTGTTCTGCTGTGCACACGGTCACTATGAGTCAGAACCGACTCGATGTCACCTAGCAACAACAAGAAGAGAGTGAAAACAGTGGGGGTCTAGAGAGAAAAAGGATGAGCAAAGTGGCATTTTGGACATGCAAGGGAAGACAGATGTATAGCAGGAAGCTGGATATTTATGTCTTGAGCATAGGAGAAAGTTGTAGAATGAAAATAAAGACACATGAGGATATACACGGGAAAAATTATCAGAACCCTCACATGCTGCTGGTGGGAATGCAAAACATAGCTGCTGTGGAAACCAGTTTGGCAGTTCCTCAAAAGGTTAAACACAGAACTACCATTCTTGTTGTTCTTAGGTGCCATTAAGTTGGTTCGTAGTTGACCCATAGTGACTCTGTGAACAACAGAACAAAATGCTGCCCAGTCTGGCTCCGTGTCCACAGTCACTGCTATGCTTGAGCTCCTTGTTGCAGCCTCTGTGTCAATGTGCCTCATTGAAGGGCTTCCTGTTTCTCACCGACCCTCTACTTTTTATTTTTATTTAACATAACTGAGTGAAAATGTACATTCACATGTAAATTTACATGCCCCCCTATATGCAGCTTCCACTGCTCTCCCTGTCCGGTGACTGCACACTATTCCTCTCTGCTCCATACATGTCTCATCCTCCCAACAGTCTCCTTTCCCCTCCTCTCCGTCCACTCCCCTTCCTCCAGCCAGAGGTCAGCAAGATGATATCCTATAAATGTATAGAACCATAAAGTGCTTCTAACATATGGTTACTCTGCATTGCCAAGTCCATTCCATTCCTGTCCAAAGAGTGGAACTTTGTTATAATTTATGGGAACGGGCAGCATCAGGGCCGGGGGCCATGCTCTCAGAGGAACCCCAAAACCGCTGGAACATCAATTGAGGTCTTTTAGTGGAGATCTCATGATGCACCTCTTTTTATTCTTGTGTTGCCAGTGAGGCTCCTCTCTGTGAGCTCCGTCATGGCTATCACTGGTGGTGGCCGGGCACCATCCGGTTCTTCCGGTCCCAGGTCGATGTAGGCACCCACTCCTGTGGGTCTCTCTGTCTTCTTGGTTGTCTTTACCGCATGCCATTTTGGCCCTCGGTGAGCATCCGTTCCTGCTGAGTTGGGACCATTTGCTGTGTCCTCGGATGGCAGCTTGGCAGCTTTTAAGACCCCAGACGCCACTCACCAATGTGGGGTGCAGAGAGCTCTCTTAGCAAAACGCTAGTTGTGCCAATTGGCCTGGAATTCGCCTAAGAGCATGGTCCCCCGCCCCCGCCCCAGCTACTCTATCCTTGCAGTACTGAGTTAAGATGGAAGGAGTACTCAAGTTATGCTGAAGTCCACTTTATGTTGTTCTTGTTCCTAATGTGTGCTGTCACCGCTTTCTCCCAACTAGATTTCTAGTAACTACCTAAACTGAACCCTCCCCCCCTTGCCCTCCCTCCCTCCCTTCCTCCCTTGCAGCTGTCAAAGAGTCTTTTCTTCTATACACAAGTCTGTTTTTGAGATCTTATCGTAGAGGTCTCATACAGTATTTGTCCTTTTGTCGCTGACTACTCTCACTCAACATAATGTCTTCCAGTTGAAACCAGGTTAGGAGATGTTTCCTGGAATCATCGTTATTCTTTATCATTGCGTAGTGCTCCATTGAGTGTATGTACCACAGTTTACCTATCCATTCTTCTATTGTTGGGCATCTGGGTTGATTCCACCTTTTTGCTATTGTGGACTGTGCCGCGATAAACATTCTGGTGCATGTGTCCGTTGGTGTGAAAAGCCTTGAATCTGTAGGATATATTCCAAGTAGTGGAATTACTGGGTCAAATGGTATATCAATATCCATTTTTTTAAGGAAGCGCCAGATTGCCTTCCAAAGAGGCTGGACCATTTTGCAACCCCACCAACAGTGTAGGAGGGTTCCACTTTCTCCACAGCCTCTCCAGCATTTGTTGTTTTGTGTTTTCTGGATCATGGCCAATCTTGTTGGGGTGAGATGGTATCTCATTGTTGTCTTGATTTGAATTTCTTTAATAGCTAAAGATCGTGAACATGTCCGCATGTGTTTTTTGGCTGCCTGGATCTCCTCTTTAGTGAAGTATCTGTCCATCTCCTTTGCCCATCGCTTAATTGGATGGTTTATCTTCTTCTTATTGATATTTTGTAGTATCTTATAGATTATGGAGATCAGGCGTCGATCTGACATAGAGTTGCCAAATATTTTTTCCCACTCTGTGGGTGTTCTTTTAATTCTATTAATAAAGTCTTTGGATGAGCAAAAGTGTTTGATTCTTAATAGTTCCCATTTATCTACTTTCTCTTCTGTTGATTGAGGTTTCTTTGACAGATTTTGGAGTCTGTCCTCATTGTGTATTAAAACTTCCATTGTTGTTCCTACCTTTTCTTGGATGAGCTTTATCGTTTTAGGTTTGATATTTAGGTCTTTTGTCCAGTTGGAGTTGGTTTTTGTATAAGGTGTAAGATATGGATCTTGATTCAGTTTATTGCAGATGGATAACCAATTTTGCCAGCACCATTTGTTGAAGATGCTGTTTTTACCCCAGTTTAATGTCTTAGTCACCGACCCTCTACTTTACCAAGCAGAGCTACCCTGTGACCCAGCAATTCCACCCTTAGTCATTGCTGTTGATTCAAGTCTGACATACAGTGGCCCTACAGGACCGAGTAGAACTGCCTCATAGAGTTTCCAAGGAGTGCCTGGTGGACTGGAACTGCTGACCTCTTGGTGAGCAGTCAGAATACTTAACCACTACCACTAGCATTTCCAGTTCCACTCCTAATAACTGAAAAGTAATCGAAAGCAGAGACTCAAATAAATGAACACATACGTTCATAGCGACACTATTCACAACACCTAAAACGCAGAATTAACACAAATGCTCCCCAGCAAATGAATGGGCAGTGCAATCACACAATGGAATATTCTTTAGCCCTAAAAGGAATGAATTACTGATGCGTGAAATAACATGGATGAGCCTTGGAAACATTAAGCTGAGTGCTATTTACACAAAGTGTTCAGAACAGGAAGATCCACAGATAAGGAAAGGTTTGTGGCCATATAGGGCTGGGGCAGGGTGGGGTGGGGTGAGGTGCCCAGAACGGGAGTCATAGCTGCAGGTTTTCTCTTTGAGTGATGAAAATGTCCTAAGATCAATTGTGATGATAGTGGCACAGCTCTGCACATATGTTAGAAACAAATTCCAACTACTGAACTGTACACTGTAAAGGGGTGAATTACATGTGAATATGTCTATGAACTATGTCTCAATAAAGCTGTTTGAAAAAATTCCTCAGTTACATTGAGGAAATATTTTCTCAGTGTCTTGCTTTAGGATTACTGTTCAGAAGTATGAAGTTTACAACAGTATCCTTTGGGTTGCAAGTGACAGAAACCAAACTCAAACTAGTCTAGGCACAGTGAAGAATACTGTGAAATGAGTCCCACAAAACAGGGCCCAGGCGTGCACACTGTGGAAGGGGAGATGGGTCGGAAGTCACGCTGGGCACACAGCGAACAAGCAGCTGGCGTCATCGGCATCACTCTTTCTTCTTTGCAGGTGATCTGTTCTTCCAACAGGACATTTCAAACATTTTATCATTACTTGAGGAAATAGCAAATTATAAGATTGAAAGTCTCAGCTTTGGTGAACACTATGGATGAGATGATAATCCACAAGTTTGAACGGTACGCAAAGAGAAATGCCCCAAACAAATGCTGACCGTTCCTAGGCGCCCACGCACGTCTGCTCAGATAGCGAACAGAGGGTTAGAAGATACTCGCGGCCACCTGGTAAATAAGCAGTACAACTAAATCCGTAGTTAGCCTGGGACCCTGGTGGCATAGTGGTCAAGAGCTATGGCTGCTAACGAAAAGGTCAGCCGGTCACATCTGCCAGGCACTCCTTGGAAACTCCTCAGGGCAGTTCTGCTCTGTCCTATAGAGTCACTGTGAGGCAGAATCAACTTAACGGCAACAGGTTTAGTTTGTACTTAAGACACCTTTTGTCACCCTAAAGATGTTTCTATGTAATCTGCTTATTAAAAACGGTATGGAGCTTTCTTGTACCACTGTGATGTTTTAATACTGTTATCTTCTAAAGAAAATTCCTTTATAATCTTGAGATTGTGTTTAACAAAATGTCTGTGACAGAAAATTATACTTATTTATTTAATGTTACAAAATGTACTTCTCATAGGAGACTGAATTTGCTTAACAACCTGATCATTAACTTGTTATGTCCTCATCGATCTTACAGTTAACTCAGCCAGCATCTTAAACTGGTGGGGATTTTGGAGGATAGCGAAGGTGCCTGAGTTTCTAACATACCTGACCTGCTATTCAGCGCCTCTATTTGGTTGTAAGAGATCTTTGTTCACATTTTTATTTCAAATGTAAGTGCACCCTTCTTAAACAAAGGCATTTGTTTCTACACGTCAATGTTTTATTTAACTCCTTACAGAGGAAACCAGCAGGACCGTAGAAGAGCTGCTTCCAAGAGCACTGGAGAGACAGAGGGTTACACAGTCCAGGTGAGAAGAAAGCCAAAGCAAGACTGTTAAGTTAGACTTAAGGGGTTAACCGTGCACATTCAGGGGATTAACTTCTCGGCTGGGTTATAAAACAAAACGACTTACTGACTTCTGTAAGTCAACCTCGACATTTACAGAACCTCACAGGATGCTACATCATTTGCACCTTCATCAGCTGTTGCCTGTCAGACACTGTAGTGTGGCAGTTAAGTTCCGGCCCCTGAAGAGACCAGGTAAGGGTCCAATGCGCTTACTAGGAAGTCCTGTAGTGTAGCAAACGAACAGTATTTCTTTTGCCTTTTCTCAGATGAAGATCAGTTTTCTCTTGTCCTGGGGCTTGTTTTCAAACTGGTCTGTCTTGCAAACTTGAGACAGTTCCTCCAGTCGCCCTGTGGTTTATCCTTGCCTCTGGCCACTTTATCCACCAGGGGAATGTTTGTGTGGCCACAGTGAAAGAGCAGGTGGCCATCAGCAGTAGAAAATCCTTCACAAACCTATTGGAGACGGGAGCAGTGCATCTTGTGTGGTGGACGCAGCAGACTGCAGAGTTTTCTCTCTGCTTTCACCTGCTCCATTTTCTTCTATGACTCCTTTATGTTTTGGCTATGCTGCTGAGACTCCACTGGCTTTTCCTCACAGTATAGAGTTTTCTCTGTTACATTTTTGTTGTGTTGTTTCAATAGAAAATTAAGAGGGGGGGAAGCAAAATATCTGCAGTCTAAGAATTACAATGTTTGTATTTGTTATTCTGGGGGCTATTTACCTTCTTCAGGTTTTCCAGAAACATTACGAGTCTGTCCTTTAGAAATCTATTACGATCATTGCCTTTCTTGGCTGCCTCAAGAGGACATTGTCATTTTATTTCAAGGTGCCCAGTACTTCCAGACCCCTGACCTGTTATATTTTGTTGGTCAGAATTAAGGCCAAACGACTTTACTTCTATTTCCTGAGATTCAGTTTAACTCTTTTCAGACCATTCACCCCTTTTCAAACCAGACTGAATCTACGAACCTCTTGCCGTAAAAATGCACCTGAAAGGGCAGGTAACGGTGCCTGTCATTTCCGTTTAGGAGCACCACTCAGGAGGTCAGGATGCGCCACTAACAATGCCTCAACGCGACTCAATAAGAGAATCACAAAGAGGCAAAAATGACTTCGATGGGGTCATAGTTCTGATCTTTATTTTACAGGCTCACAAAATGACTTGCCTCTTCGGGACTATGTTGATAAGACCCCAAACATGTGGTTCAAGTCTACCCGGCGGAAAAATTCAGACTAGCTTATCGGGCGCATGTACAGAAAGTTAAATCCAGAAAATGCGGGTAATGAGTTGCCTGCCTTTGTTTGGCCGGAAGGACTTGGCAGCACTTCCCTCCGCCTCTCTCCGGTGTCGTCACAGCGCTTCCATGCCTTACTAGGATAATAACCGAGTATGAGTTTCAGTTTAACTGTCTGAAGCCTTATCTGAAAAGCTTAGCCGAGAGGGTGTCTCTCACGCAGAGAGCACCCGTCCTCTGGGCACACGGGCCTCAGCAGCGACGACAGCCCCGCCGCAGGCCCTGAGTCCCCGTTGCCCGCCTGCGGGCCACGTGCCGAAGGCGGCGCAGCCAGGGCGGGGGTGGGGCCGGCAGCGGGGCGTGGCAGGGGCGTGGCAGGGGCGTGGCAGGGCGGGGCCGGCAGCAGGCATGGGGGCGGGGCGGGGCGGGGCGGGGCGGGGCGGGGCGGGGCGGGGCGGGGCGGGGCGGGGCGGGGCGGGGCCCGCAACGGGGCGCCGGGGCCTCAGTCGCGTGGCTGGGACTGGCAGCCCAGGACCTCCAGGCGCAGGGCGATGTGGCGCGCCCAGCTCCGGGGGTGAACTCTCAGGTAGCGAGTTAGCAGCGGGGGGTCGACGGAGTTCACCACAGGTGTGACGGAATCTCGATTTCCCTGAAAAACCTGAGGGACAAAACAGCGTTTATTAATCATCTGACAGAGGAGTAAAACTGCGACTCCCCTCACCGGGACCCCCCTCACCGGGACCTCCCCATCATCGGGACCCCCCCTCACCGGGACCACCCCTCACCGGGACCCCCGCCTCGCCAGGACCCCCCTCGCCGGGACCCCCCTCGCTGGGACACCCCCTCGCCGGGACCCCCCCTCGCCGGACCCCCCCCCCGTTCCTCCCGGGCCGCCCGCCACTCCCCCGTAGCTCCGCCCATAGCCCTGCACCCCACGCCATCCTTTAGGCTTCCCGCCTCAGATCCCTGGCGTTTTTCTCATTCTCACTTGGCTAGCCATTGCTTCCAACACCCTGGGTTTGAACCCTGAGACTTGACTGGGTGGCTGCATGTCAGGTACATCTGGGCCTGGGAAAGTGGGTGTGACGTTTAGGATTAAGAGTATCTGCCCGGGCCCTAGAGTCACCATGAGTAGGCTCCAACTCGACGGCACTTGGCTTGGCTGGCCTGCTTGCTCCGAAGGGATTTGTACCTGAGGTTCCCTCTGCTAGGAACGCTCGTAGCCCTCATGTGCCCTTTCTTTCATCCTTTCCGTTTCAGTCTAAACGGCACCTCTTTACAAAACAGCCCGCATCTAAAGATACTTTCTCTGTCTCTCTGTCTCCCTCCGTCAATAACACACACACACGTTTCTTGCTAAACAATTTGAAAGTGATTGTAAATTTCTTTAAAAAATAATATTTTGGGGCTGAGCGACTAGGCTCAGACCCTACTCTCTTTCTCTTCCAATAAACGTCCGTGGCCCCTTGGACTGGTGTGTTGCTGCCTCTGTTTCGGCCACCCTCTCCGCAACACTTTGGTGCGAAAACCCGGGACAGGGGTGTATGAGACCACCAACTCAAGGGTCGCCCCATCCCTCGGAGTCTGGCTGCAGCACTCCGAATGACCAACAACACATTGGCAAAATTCTTTTTTTTTTATTATTATTATGACTGAGCGAAAATACACATTCCCATATAAATTTACATGCCCACCTATATGCAGCTTCCACGGCTCTCCCTGCCCGGTGACTGCACACTCTTTCTCTCTGCTTCATACTGTCTCATCCTCCAAACAGCCTCCATTCCCCTCCTCTCCACCCACTCTCCTTCCTCCAGTCAGAGGTCAGCAGGATGATATCCTATAGATGTATAGAACCATAGAGTGCATCCAATATATGGTCATTCTGCATTGCCAAGTCCAATCCATTTGTGTCCAAAGAGTGGACCTTCATTATGATTTATAGACAAGGGCAGCATCAGGGCCAGGAGCCATGCTCTCAGGGGAACCCCGAAACCACTGGACCATCAATTGAGGTCTTTTAGTAGAGATCTCAGGATGCACCCCTTTTTATTCTTGTGTTGCCAGTGACAGTCAACCTAGTGAGCTCCATCGCGGCTATCACTGGTGGTGGCCGGGCACCAACCGGTTCTTCTGGTCCCAAGTCTATGTAGGCACCCACTCATGTGGGTCTCTCTATCTTCTGGGTTGTCTTTACGCCATGTTGTTCTGGTCCTCGGTGAGCATCTGTTCCTGCTGAGTTGGGACCATTTGCTGTGCCCCCGGATAGCAGCTTGGTAGCTTTTAAGACCCCATATGCCACTCACCAGTATGGGGTCCGGAGACCCTCTTAGCAAAATGCTAGTTGTGCCAATTGACCTTGATTTCGCCTAAGAGCATGGTCCCCTGCCCCCTGACCCAGCTACTCTGTCCTTGAAATATTGGTTTAAGATCGAAGGAGTACTCAAGTTATGCTGAAGTCCACTTAATGTTGTTCTTGTTTCTAATGTGTGCTATGACCGATTTCACCCAACCCAATTTCTACCACCTATCTAATCTAAATCCTCACCCACTTCCCTCCCTTGCAGCCATCAAAGAATCTTTTCTTCTCTACATAAGTCTGTTTTTGAGATCCTATCGTAGGGGTCTCATACAATATTTGTCCTTTTGTCACTGACTACTTTCACTCAGCATAATGTCTTCCAGTTGAAACCAGGTTATCAGATGTATCCTGGAATCATCATTATTCTTTATCATTGCATAGCACTCCATTGAGTATATATACCATTGTTTACCTATCCATTCCTCTGCTGTTGGGCATCTGGGTTGATTCAACTTTTTTGCTATCGTGGACTGTGCTGTGATAAACACTCTTGTACATGTGTCCGTTGGTGTGAAAAGCCTTGATTCTGTAGGATATATTCCAAGTAGTGGAATTACTGGGTCAAATGGTGTATCTATATCCATTTTTTTAAGGAAGTGCCAGATTGCTTTTCAAAGAGGCTGGACCATTTTACAACCCCACCAACAGTGTAGGAGGGTTCCACTTTCCCCACAGCCTCTCCAGCATTTGTTGTTTTCTGTTTTCTGGATCATGGCCAATCTTGTTAGGGTGAGATGGTATCTCATTGTCATCTTGATTTGAATTTCTTTAATAACTAAAGACCATGAACATGTCCGCATGTGTTTTTTGGCTGCCTGGATCTCTTCTTTAGTGAAATGTCTGTCCATCTCCTTTGCCCATCGCTTAACTGGATGATTTATCTTCTTATTGATATTTTGTAGTATCTTATAGATTATAGAGATCAGGTGTCGGTCTGACAGAGTTGCCAAATACTTTTTCCCATTCTGTAGCTGGCCTTTTAATTCTATTAATAAAGTTTTCGGATGAACAAAAGTATTTGATTCTTAATATATCCCATTTATCTATTTTCTCTTCTGTTGATTGTGGTTTGTTTGACAGATTTTGGAGTCTGTCCACATTGTGTATTAAAACTTCCATTGTTGTTCCTGCCTTTTCTTGAATGAGCTTTCTCATTTTAGGTTTGATATTTAGGTCTTTTATCCAGTTGGAGTTGGTTTTTGTATAAGGTGTAAGATATGGGTCTTGTTTCAGTTTATTGCAGATGGATATCCAATTTTGCCAGCACCATTTGCTGAAGATATTGTTTTTACCCCAGTTTAATGTCTTAGGGCCTTTGTCGAGTATCAACTGTTCATAGGCAGATGGTGTCATCTCTGGGGTCTCAATTCTGTTCCACTGATCCATCTGTCTGTTCTTGTACCAGTACCAGGCTGTTTTGACCACGGTGGCAGTGTAGTATGTTCTAAAGTTGGGTAATGAGAGGCCTCCCAGTGTGTTCTTCTTCTTTAGTAGTACCTTACTTATCCGGGGCTTCTTCCCTTTCCAAACAAAATTGGTGATTTGTTTCTCCATCTCATTAAAAAATGACACTGGAACTTGTATTGGGATTGCATTATATAAGTAGATTGCTTTGGGTGAAATAGACATTTTCACAATGTTAAGTGTTCCTATCCATAAGTAGGGTAGGTTTTTCCATTTATCTAAGTCTCTCTTAGTTTCTTGTAGTAAGGGCTTGTAGTTCTCTTTGTAAAGCTCTGTTATTTCTCTGGTTAGATTAATTCCTAGGTACTTTATCTTCTTAGCGCCTATAGTAAATGGTATTGATTTGATGATTTTCTTGTTAAGAGTCTTGTTGTTGGTATAAAGGAACTCTACTGATTTACTTCTGTTTATCTTGTATCCTGAGACTTTGCTGAACTCTTGTATCAGTTTGAGTAGTTTACTTATAGATTCTTTGGGATTCTCTGCATATACAATCATATCATCTGCAAACAGGGAGATTTTGACTTCTTTGCTGATGCAGATGCCCTTTATTCCTTGGTCTTGTCTAATTGCTCTGGCTAGAACTTCTAATACGATGTTGAATAGGAGAGGTGAGAGTGGGCATCCTTGTCTAGTTCCTGTTCTCAAGGGAAACTGTTTCATTCTCTCTCCATTCAGGATGACATAGGCAGTTGGCTTTGTATAAATGGCCCTTATTGCATTGAGGAATTTTCCGTCTATGCCTATTTTGCTAAGAGTTTTAAGCATGAATGGGTGTTGGACTTTATCAAATGCCTTTTCTGCATCACTTGTCTTTTGTGATATTTATGTGGTTAATCACATTAATTGTTTTTCTGATGTTGAACCAGCCTTGCATCCCTGGTATGAATCCAACTTGGTCATGATGGATTATTTTTTTGATATGTTGTTGTATTTTATTGGCAAGAATTTTGTTGAAGATTTTTGCATCTAGATTCATGAGTGATATTGGTCTGTAGTTCTCCTTTTTGGTTGGGTCTTTCCCCGGTTTTGGTATCAGGGTTATGCTGGCTTGATAGAATGAGTTTGGCAGTACTCCATCCCTTTCTATACTGTGAAATAGTCTCAGTAGTACTGGAGAGAACTCTTCTCTACATGCTTGGTAGAATTCTGCAGTGAAGCCATCTGGGCTTGGGCTTTTGGTTGGCAGTTTTTTGATGACATTTTTAATCTCTTCCTTTGTGATGGGGTTATTAAGTTGTTCTGCTTCAGCTTGTGATAATTTGCGTAGGTGATGTGAATCAAGGAATTTGTCCATTTCCTCTAGGTTTTAAAATTTGTTAGAGTACAGTCTTTCATAGTATTCTGTTATGATAGTTTTGATTTCTGTTGCATCTGTGGTGACAACTCCCCTCTCATTTCTAATTTGGGTTATTTGTTTCCTTTCCTGTTTTTCTTTAGTAAGTTTAACCAGTGGTTTGTCAATTTGGTTGATCTTTTTAAAAAACCAGCTTTTGGTCTTTTCAACTTTCTCAATTGTTTTTCTATTCTCTAATTCATTTAGCTCTGCTCTAATCTTTATGATCTGGTTTCTTCTGGTGCCTGAGAGTTTCCTCTGTTGTTCTCTCTCACTTGTTCAAGCTGTAGGGTTAGTTCCTTGATATGGTTTCTTTCTTCCTTCCAGATGTGTCCATTTATGGAGATGAGCAGACCTCTGAGCACTGCTTTGGTTGTATCCCATAGGTTCTGGTAGGAGGTGTTTTCATTCTCATTGGAATCCATGAATTTCTTTATTTCATCCTTGATTTCTTCTATAACCCATGGTTTTGTGAGCAAGATGTTCAGTTTCCAAGAGTTCCACTTTCTATGTTTTTTTTTTCTGCTATTGATTTTGACTTTTATGGCTTTATGAACTGAGAAGATGCTTTGCATTAATTCAGTGGTATGGATTTTGTTGAGAATTGCTTTATGTCCTAACACATGGTCAATTCTGGAGAATGTTCCATGTGCACTGGAGAAGAAGGTGTAATTGTCCAGTGATGGGTAGAAAGTTCTGTATGTATTGATGAGGTTTAATTGGTTAATTATGGCAATAAGGTCTTCTGTATCTTTACTGAGCTTTTTTCTAGATGATCTGTCCAGTACTGAGAGTGGAGTGTTGAAGTCTCCCCCTATTATTGTGGAGTAATCTAACTCTTTTTTGAGTGTAGTCAGTGTGTCTTCTATGTATTTAGGTGATCTGATATTAGGTGCATAAATATTTAACATAGTTAAGTCTTGCTTGTGTACTGAACCTTTGAGCAACAGTGTCCATCTTTGTCCACAATGGCGGATTTTACATTAAAATTGATTTTCTCTGGGATTAGAATTGCCACTCCTGCTCTTCTTTGTTCATTGTTAGCTTGATATATATTCTTCCATCCTTTAATTTTCAGTTTGTTCCTATCTTTAGGTCTCAAGTGAGTTTCTTGTAGACAACATATGGTGTCTTTTGATCCAAGATGTCACTCGATATCTCTTTACTGGAGCATTCAGTCCATTGACATTCAATGGAATTATTGATAGGTATGTGTTCACTGCTGCTGCTGTGATATGTTTATTTTTGTGTTGATGTTTCCTCTGTTGTTCTTACTAGTCTGTTCTGGGACATTCTTTTTTGTGAGGTGATTTTTCACCTTTTTCAGAGCTGTTTTTGTAGTTGTTGAGACTCCTGTGTTACATTTCTTGAAATGGAATGTTACATCTTTGTTGTTCTTTACAGCTGCCCCTATGATCCCCCTTAATAAACTATATATAAACCCAATTTTAATTACTACCAGTCTTGTCATCTTCCTCTCCATCTGGAAGGACTATAACGACTGTAGTATGTCTCTCTTTTTAATATGATGGCACCACAGTTTTCATGATAGTCACTGGATTGTTTCTTTCAGTATTAAAGCTGTGCTTGAATTTACAGCCTTCCCTAACTGAGGAGAGTTCTCAATAATGTGTCATTCTAAAATACAACGATAGTGGTTTTGTTCTTCTAAGCCAAAGCCAAGAACTTCTTTCAGTATTTCTTGTAGCTTTGGTTTGGTTTTTACAAAGTCTCTGAGTTTCTGTTTATCTGGGAATGTCTTAATTTCATTTTCATATTTGAAAGATAGTTTTGCAGGATATATAATTCTTGGTTGGAAGTTCTTCTCCTTCAAGGCTTTGAATGTGTCATGCCACTGTCTCCATGCCAGCATGGTTTCTGCTTAGAAATCTCACGAAATCCTACAGGGTTTTCCTGTGAATGTTAGCTTTGCTTTGAGTCTTGCTGCCTTTAAGAGTTGCTGCTTATGTTTCATTTTGTTAAGCTTGATTATAATATGTCTTGGAGTCTTTCTTTTGAGATCTATATTGGGTGGCATATGATATGCTTCTGGGATATCTATATTCTCTTCCTTCATGATTTCTGGGAAGTTTTCTGTCAGCAGCTCAGCAATGATACTCTCTGTGTTCTCAGGTGTCTCATCCTGTTCAGGGACTCCAATTAATCGAAGGTTGTTCTTCTTAATAGAGTCCCACATGCTTCTTAGTGCTTCTTCATTTTTCTTGTTTCTTTTTTCTGATTTCTGCTCATAGACACTGGTGTCAATAGCTTTGTCTTCCAAGTCAGAAATTCTTTTTTCCATTGGTTCCATTCTGTTTTCTTGGCTTTAAATGGAAGTTTCTATGTCTTTGATTTTGTTCTTGATCTGCTGGATTTCAGAGTACTGGTGTTCCATCAGATTGAACAGCTTGCTTAATTTTTCCTTTTGTTCTGCTGCATTTTGTATAAGGTCTAGAAGGTCTCTGTATATAATCATTTTGTATTCACCTTCTGATGATTTCAGAAAAGTTTCTTCATCTGGAAAACTCCTTGGTTGCTTTGTTTGGGAGCCTTCTGAAGCCATGGGTGATTTGTTGTATGCCACAAGTGTCTGTTGCTTTTTGGGTCCCATGTGAGTAAGTAGAGACTGGGAGAGATACTGTGGGGATGGACCACAGATGTTTCTCTAGGCTGTTTTAAAATATAAAACAAAAGGTATCTGACCACTTCCCAAGTCAGTCAGGTTTTCAGGTGTAGGGATCCCTCCTGCGAACTGGCCAAGTAAGCACCTCTATATCCAACCCCAGATGATACAAACTAGTTCAAAATACAGCAATGCAACTGTTCGCCTTGTTGGCCTCTGCTGACAGGGCCCAGCCTTAGGCGACACTGTGTAAACTACTGCTTTTCTGGTAGAAAAGCACTCTCCTGTGGGCAGGCTCTGGCTCCCAAGCTAAGAAATAGTTCCAGCCACGGCCACCGTATCTAAGATGGCACCTTCCACATGGTTGGCAGATAGAGGGGCTAAAGGCGTGGAGAGGGAATGAGTCATCCACCTCTGTTGCCGGGCCCCCACCGTAGGCTACACTGTGTAAACTACTGCTTTTCTGTCAGAGAAGCACTGTCCTGTTTGCAGGTGCTGGCTCCCAGGCTAAGAACTAGGTCCCGCTATAATCTCCATATCCAACATGGCATCCTGCACACAGGCACTGTGGTTCTGTACAAACTCCGCTGTGGCAGTGATAAAAAAAAAAAAAAGGCCCAAAGTGGCTAGATTAACAGAGTCCTATGCCTAGCTCTCAAAATATGGCAATTTTGCCTGTCTATCCCACCAGCAGTGTGTCTGAGTCTAGCTGCTAGGCAAGACCCAGAAGGATCACAATCAGGTTTAGGAGGTGACGGCTTAGAAAGCTGACGTTTTTCATTAAGGAGGAAAGTGCCACAGGTTTAGCAATGAGAAGGGTGATTACAAAGGAAAAAGAAGGCTTAGATATAAAGGACCTCGGACCACCTGCTGTTGCGTGTTATGAATTGACTGAATTATGGAGAATGTTCCTAGGTGTGTAGATTTTTTAGGAGACACCCCAATGGCGTGTCCTTAGGGGGCTTAGAGTGGCTAGTCCCTGTAGTGTAGACAGAGTAGGAGGCAGAGAGAGGGAGAGTCCTCCTAGGGAGAGGCAGGCATCCCCGCTTCTCACTGGGGACCCGGTTTTGATCCCAACTCACTGTCTAGGCATCCCTGGAAAGTGAAGATGGGGGCAGCAAGGAACCAGTGTTCCAGCTCACCAAGGACAGCCTCTGTCTGCCCGCCGGCCAAGACAGAGAAAAGAAAAAGTCAAAACGGTGCGTTTACCTTAAGTCCATGTGAGCCAGGGCTAAGCAGGAGTGGGAGTCAGCGAAAGAGAGGTTTTTGGCTCAGTGGCATGAAGTCCAAATTAACAGCCCTGTGCCGTGTCCTGGGGGCTCACTTGGTTACCAGAAGGCTTCGTTTGGTTATCACTTCAGGTCTTGGTTTCCAGAGGGATATAAGGAGATGTGTGCTTAGTCTGCCATCTTGATTCTGCCTCCTGGCAAAATTCTAAACTGGTGAGTTGGAGGACGAGACTTCCTTCGCTGGAAGCCTTGCCATCTCTCTCTCTCACTGCCGTTTCACACAAACCCCAGCGCTGGGTCGAGGCTGTCCTCAGTGAGCCAGAACACTGGTTCCTTGCCACCCTCATCTTCACTTTCCAGGGATGTCTGGACAGTGAGTTGAGATCAAAACTGGGTCCCCAGTGAAAAGCGGGGATGCCTGCCTCTCCCTAGGAGGACTCTTTCCCTTCTCTGCCTCCTACTCTCTCTACACTGTGGGGACTAGCCACTCTAAGCCCCCTAAGGACACGCCATTGGGGTGTCTCCTAAAAAATCTACACACCTAGGAACATTCTCCATAATTCAGTCAATTCATGACATGCAACAGCAGGTGGTCCAAGGTCCTTTATATCTAAGCCTTCTTTTTCCTTTGTAATCACCCCTCTCTGATAAACCTGTGCCATTCCTAAGCCTTCTTTTTCCTTTGTAATCACCCTTCTCATTGCTAAACCTGTGGCACTTTCCTCCTTAATGAAAAACCTCAACTTTCTAAGTCGTCACTTCCTAAACCTGATTGTGATCCTTCTGACAAGCCTCTTCACTTCTTATACTTCTCCTCCTCCTTCAGCTCCGGCAGCCTCTCCCTCCACTTCTGAAATTCTGCATTCTCCTTCCATGTCAACCTTCCTCCCCTTCTCACATTCCATGACCTACCACCTGCTTGAGAGTCTCCTCTGACCCACCCACCCACCCCCTTTCACCTCCACACAGTAGGCCTGAAGACAGCGGTTTTGGAGAAGTTATCCTCACTGTTCCTCTAGATTTACTGGCTATCTGGGAATAAAACACCTTCAACCCCATGCCTTCTCTGAATTTTCAGCTACAGTGACAGGTGGAACGAACTTGCTTAAATTCAGCAGCGTATTTCTGGCCATCATGGCAGGACCTCTGGAACCTCTCTGGTAAGTTCTTTCCCAGGGAAGAGCCGACTTTTTCTCTTTCTCCACTTTTCTGCTACATCTCTAAAAGCCCTCAGTGAAGAGGCAGTGACTGCTGTGGCAATTGAAGAGTTCTGACCAGGGCACTCCCTGGTGAATTCCTGAGGTCCCAGCTGCTCATACTGCCCTAGGATCTCTGGCCCAGATGGGCGAGGGTGCCTAGCTGTTCCATTCAAAGGCCGAAGATGAGGTCCATAAATCTGCGGGCACAGGTCAGACATTTAAGAGTCAAAGAGTGTCTGCCACTGGAAGGCTCCCATGACAGGATAAGGGGTGCATGGAGCGGACAAGGAAAGTGTCTGCCCCCTGGAAGACAAACTCCACACAGTGTAAGGCACACATTGCTCCAAGCATAACATCTCCCCATTACCCTGGACCTCTGCTACCCTCTTAGTTTAGAAAGAGGATTCTTTGGCCTCCTCTCCTTTCCTCCTCTTCTCTTCGGCTCAACCCATGACAGAAAAAATTTGGAGGAGTCCTCCTTGTCCACCTGGACAGGCAGGTCCAGTGGTGCGACTTCTGAACACTCTGAGAGCCTTCAAAAGCTGCCCATCCATGCCTGACACTGATTCACTAATCTGAAAATGGTTTGAGTGCTTTAGCCTAGTTGCCTTCAGAAAACTCAGGTTCTCACCAGGGTTCGAACTTCTGTCTCAGGACCATCTGTCTGGTAAGAAGGGAACGTCTGTCTCAACTGAAAAAGCTTTCTCTGTATCTGTATTCTCTGTAAACTGGGAAATAAGACATCTGTTCCTAAGAAAAGCCTGAGACTAAAGATCAAATGAAGTTTTACTATAATCTAATTGGCCTGGCCAGTGTATCAGCTAGACTCCAGAGAAAGTTAACAATTGAATGGATCCAGTAAATTATTTTACTATCCTTTAATTAGAGCTCTTTTGTTAAAAATCAGAAATGTACTTGCTAAGCTCACTAAGAAAACAGGCTGTGTAAAGTGAAGCTGTGTGTGTGTACAAGTGTGAGGCCTCCCATGTCTATTTGATAAAAGTATTTGTTGTGTGGTTTCATACTTGCTTTTGTGGGGTTTTGGAAATGTCTTTGTCATTGTTATATCTATACAAGCTGTAGGGACTCCAGATCTATAATTTTCAGTAAAAAAGTGCCTTTATTCTTGTCGACTTAAGTGCTTAAGGTTTGACTTCAGGCTACACATTTTGGCCAATTCAACCTTGGAATTGTTTTCTTCTCCCAGTGTTGTCTTATACAATGTCTGTTTTTGTAAAACAGTCTTTCCTTTTTAAGGGTCTTATGTCTTGTTTTTGCCAATGTATATAATTTTAAGATATTTCTTATTCTTTTAAAACTTGTTTAACAGGTCAGAGTTTTGCTTGAGCTAAATTAAGGTTGATAAAGAAGCTGAATTTCAAATAGACCCAGACATACTGTCACTGGGCTGAAGAACCTCTTCATAGCCCTTAGTTAACGGGATAACTTTGTCTTTGCCCTTCAGAAAAAAGTACAGGGAAAGGCAGAAATTAGCCTTAGATCATAGCCCCAGGAAAACTTTTAAAAACTCTTTATAATTAGGTGGAGACCTTCTTTTTAAGGAAAAAAAAACAAAACAGATAAGGATTAGTGCTTTACTTTAATTATCATAAATTGTATAAATCCAGAAAAGACTTCTGACTATTACAAGACAACTCTGAGATTTTCTGAGAGTTTAGGGATATGTCAATATCAGGGATGAGTCACTGTGATTTCCAAGTCAGCTGAACAAAGACTTGTGTAATTTCTAAAAGCCAGCTGATAAAACTTTAAGAGTTAAAGACCTAGAATGTTTCAGTAAACTTTATTTCAGCCCTGAACTTCATAGTAATTAAACTTAATAGATATCTGATATAATATAAGTTTATATACTATTTGTGGAAATCCTGGTGGTGTAGTGGTTTAAGTGATACCTCTGCTATACAAAAGGTCGGCAGTTCAAATCCTCCAGGTGCTCCTTGGAAACTCTAGGGGACAGTTCTATCCTGATCTCCAGGGTTGCCATGAGTCAGACCTGACTCAGTGGCAATGGGGGTATCAATGGGGGTATACTATTTGCTTCTCAAGCAACAAGAAACAGTACATTTATATTGTGTAAGTGTTAATGAGTTTTTTTCTCTGCTGTTTAAGGGATTATAATATAGAAGTTTATTGATAATATTTTTTTGACATGGTCAAAGTTTTCTTTGTCTAGTAAAAGTTTAATGGTTTAATTTATAAAATTTTTAAGAACATTCATGTTAAAAAGAATTGACTTTCACTGCTAAATAGCAATTTACTCTGAGTTCAGAATAAACAGTTAATTTATTCCTTATGTAATCTCCCTTAAAGACAAAGATTTGATCTATCATTAGGGCAAAATTCCTGAGTAAAAACCCAAGCCATGAGGTTTAGAGATGGAAAAAAAAAAAAAAAGCCAAGGATAGCCTTTTCTGAGACACTAGGGCTAAAAAGTTTTGACACAAATTAGAATGGAAAAAGGTGAGTGACTCTCACTAGATTAAAATTTATATTTGCTATTTCCTCTTATATATTACTTGTATATAATATATTTATATATATAATACAGACAGAGAGATATGTATAATTTTTAACAAATACATATTAAATCATCTATTGATAACTGGAAAAACCCTGGTGACACAGTAGTTGGGTGATACCACTGCTAACCACATGATCAGCAGTTCAAGTCCTCCAGACACTCCTTGGAGACTCTATAGGAGTTTTACTCTGTTTATAGGGTTGCTATAAATCAAAATCAACACCACAATGGTTTTAATTTGGTTTCTTGACTGTATTATTTAATCTGACATCATCAAAGCCAATGCTTTGACTAAAAACTCAAATTATTTGCTCATAAATTTATTTTTATACTATATAAACATTTAGACATAATAATCTTGTTATATCCTGACTGTGTGATACTGTACTTCAAGATTGTTAACTACAGTGTTGCAAGTCCCTTAAAGATATGAGTAGTGATAGTCTGATGTTTTCCAGTAGATTACTGAGTTTTTATCATCCACAGTGTTTAATATGCTATAAGTTTTATGTAAAATATTGTTGATGTTTTGAAGTCCTACTTTCTATATGCCAAAAATAAGCTAAATTAATTTAATGAGTTTATTAACATGAAATCTGAGATTTTATACAGTGCAACTGCTGCTGAGACATGAAAAATGATTACTGATGACTAAACACCTCATCCCTTGTTCAGAGACTATAGGGTCATAATTTCATTGGTTCTTTCAGATAATTGGCCTGACATTGTTGGGTGTTTCTATTCTACTTCATAGTTCACTGTATGGTGCTTGAGATCTTAAAAACCTGATGGTATTCAACTAACAGCCTTTTAAACTGTGAGCATTAAGAAAGCTGGTTCCTAAAGCCACTAAGTCAAATGGTGATCTAGACAGACTAGTCTCACTGTTTTACTCTGGGTGTCCTGTTTTATAAACATAAGGGAAAATGGAAAGATCCTTATGTGCAGACTTTTTATGACCCTCTATTAGAACCTCAGACCCCACTCTCCCAATTGGTAGAGGAGGCCGTTAAGCTGTGTAATGACAAGAAATTTGGTGGCAGCGAAAAAAAATAAATGAAAAAGAAAGCCCAATTGTTGGCTATAGACCTCCAGTGCCTACCTCAGGGTAGCCCAATTGGCCTCCAAAATCAAGACTTAGATCACCTCCCTGCTGAGTACTGACCCCAATCAATACAGAATACAGGTACTGTCAAAATGTGAGGCCAGGAAAGTGGAAAGTCCTGAGTGCCCCCAAACCAGATGCCTAGCTGACCTTCCAGAGGCCCAAATGGACAGGACCTCCTCTAATGACTCTCAGAAGAGGGGTCTGAAGAGACAGACTGTGGACAGAGCCTTGAGACCCACCTGACACTTGGCCACACCATCGATATCTCCATGGAGAAACCAAGAGTTACACTTGAGGTGGAATATAAGGAGATTAAATTTGTCTTAGACAGAAACAGCCACCTTCTCTACCTTAAGTGAGTCCAGCAGAATTTCCCTTCCCACCCTGACTTTGAGACATTGTTCCCCCCCGAACCTCAGAGAACGGCCTAGGGCAGGCTTAAGGCTTCCTACTTCTGGCACTTAATGGCATCAGACTCCAGAGCAGTATCAGGGAGGTGGCGAATGGCTCAGAGCAGGCTGGAGGAGTCCTACTTCACAATCGATTACTAGTGTGAGACTCCAGAGCAGCGCGCTGTGCAGAGAGGAGACGGAGAATAGCTCAGGGCAGGCGGGAGGGGTGCTGCTTTCAGCTTAGTTAATGGTGTCCAACTCTAGCACCAGACATTGTAGAGAAGAAAGGGGGCCTGGCAGGAGGAAGAAGACAGGCCATTTTGCAGAAAAGGTTCATATTTGTGTGTAGCAGGTCACAAGGCAAGATTTAGCTTTTGATGATCTGGTGCTGTCTCTCGTTGGTTTCAGAGGCATGTGTGGATTCTCCAGACAATTACTCGTGCTGAGGAGGGCACCCCCCCAGCCTCCATACTCAGCCCACCACCCAGTGGCTGCGGCTATTTCCTAGCAGGTCTGGTCTGTGGAAGCCTATGCACTTCTGGTGCTGTTCTCCCTTCCCTGTTGCTCTGGCAAACTTCTTCACTTTCCCTTTGACGTTCAGGGTTCTCAGGATGTCATGTATACTGGAGTCATTTGTTCTTTCACATCTCTGTTGTTAGAGTGGTCACGGAAGTGTCTGTCTACTCTGCCATCTTGGCCCTGCCTCTTCATTTTAAATTTCTGAATCAGAATGTTTTTAATATCTGCAATTACTTGTTTAGGGATATTTAATTTATGTTGTTAACGCTGTTACAGTTTTCCTCTGCTTTGTGGTTTTCCGGTTTTGTTTTCTGGTTGGGAGAGGGATTTTCATTATCTGAAGTACTTTAATCAAAGCACTTTTTGTCATCTTCTGACAGGAATTTTGTGTTTGTTGTCTGCTGTGTTAGTCAGCTTTTGTTGTGACTGAAGAAGCCCTGTAATCTCAGTGAATTACAGACAGACATCTATTTTTGCCTCAGCCTACAAGAGGGCCCTGGGTTAGCTGAAGCCCCACTTCAAGGCTGAGGGTCTGTTGTGAGGGTCTTCTTATTCTAAGATCCAGGCTGAAGGACAGTCAATGACATTTTTTGTTTTATGGCAGAGGACAGATGCACAAGAGACATAGTCAAACTACGCAATTATGTTTCAAATTTTAGAAATGGTGTGTATCGTGTTTGCTCACATTCTATTGGTCAAAGGAAGTCATGTGGCCAAGCTCCAAGTTAATGGGGCTTACCAGGAAGGAGTAAAAAATCAAGAGTAAAATGCCATCCACTTCATCTGCCATTTTCTGTTTATTTAGATTTCTTTTTTCTATTGTGGTAAATGTATATATAACAGAATATTTGCCATTTCAACCTTCTTCACATGTATAATTCAATGGCACTCTTTGCATGTGCAATTCAAAGGGATACCTTGGTCTTTGAAGTAGTATCTGCTTTACTGCACTTTAAAGAGGTCTTTTCTAGCAGATTTGACTGTTGCTTCCATAGGTGTTTATTGTGGAATCAAGTAAAATAAATCTTTGACAACATCATATAATTTTCCCCACTTATCATGATGCTGTTTTTATTTGTCCAGTTGCAAGGATATTTATTTTCTTTATGTTGATGTGTAATGCATACTGATGGTGTGGTCTTTGATCTTCATCAGTAAGTGCTTCAAGTCCTCTTCACTCTCAGCAAGCAAGGTTGTGTCCTTTGCATGTTGCAGGTTGTTAGTGAGTCCTCCTCCAATCCCGATGGCCTGTTCTTGTTCATATAATCCAGCTTCTGAGATTATTTGCTCAACATACAGATTGAATAAATACAGTGAAGGATGCAACTATAATGCACACCTTTCCTGACTTTAAACCACACAGTATGCCCTTGTTCTGACTGAATAACTGCCTCTCAGTCTACGTACAGGTTCCTCATGAGCTCAATTAATAGACCCATGGAAAAGTGAGTCTATTTTACTGTCTTCTAAATCTGAGCTGATCTTTGGTTCTTTTGACCAATAAAGTGTGGCAGAAGTGATGCTATACTATTGACTTGAAGGCTTGGGCTTTCAAATTGAAAATACTGGCAGCCTTCACTTTTGTTTCTTGGAATCTAGTTCTTAAGTAAGATCACTATGGTCTGAGAAGCCCAAGACATATGGAGAAGCCCTGAGGCTGAGGCACCAGGTGGATAGAAAGGTCAAGGAACACAGAGACACCAGATATCTGAGTGAAGAATGCATCTAGGAGGTGGATTGACTGTTCCCACCTATACCACGTAGATCAGAAGCAAACCCGCCAGCCAACCCTAACCCTTTCTAAATTGCTGATCTGCAAAACTGTCATCACATATCAGAGTAGTTTCTTATGCAGCAATAGATAACTAGTGCACTGTCTGACCACAGTAGGGAAAGATTTCTGTGTTAAAAATATTTTGCTGTGAGATTTTTGTAATACCCTTTATTAGATTAAGTCATTTCTGTGATAATCACTTCTTGTTTAGAGTCACTGTGTTCTCCCAGAATGCCTTTCACAGTGTTCTGCTACTACAGGCAATCAGTAAATATTACCCTTAAAGTTGGGTCAAATATAATCCTTGTTATCTTGCTAAGTGTCAAGCTCTAGGAGAGGTTTTATGTTTCTGCTGAGACAAGCATACCTTTACTTTGTCATTCTGAAGAAAGAGAGTCCAGTGATGGCCGTCTTGACTGCTGGAGATGAGAAACTCCTTTACATACATGCTGGTAAGGAGTGATTTTGCCCCCTGGGTGGTAATTCCTGTGATTTTCATTGTCTTCCGGAAGTCTACTTGCAGCCACTCACTTGGACTATTTACCTGAGGAAGCGAATGTTGGACTAATATTCTACTGGTCACAGTTTGCTGACCCTCACACCTCTTCTTAACCACACCCCAGCACTCTATCACTCTGTGTCTTACTGGTCTGTCAGGCTCTCGTATTACACCGTAAGTAGCCTGAGGGCAAGAGGTTTGCATGATTCATCTCTCTATCTGGCTTTCGCACTGATACGTCCGAGTTCTGGGAAACTCCTCAGACAGGGTCAGCCACTTAGTATGTGCCCAGTAAGTGCTGTCTGAAAGAATATGTGAACCATATAGTAAATTATAATCTACTCTACTCCGCAAAAATATACTCATAGTGACTAGTTATACAACCTATTTGTTTAAAATAAGTCCCTGTAGGAGCAGAGTCACTTAGCTCCATTCATCTCAAAAAGCTGCCCAGTGGCTGAAAATGCTGAATGAACTGAATGGTTCTGGAAAAGAACTACATTCAATGGACCATCTTTGATTTTAACCCTTTCCTTCATAAAACTGAGAATCTGAGGGAAAAAGGTAATTGTTGATATTTCTCCATACAGCTGTATTTAAGCTATGATGATTCTTTGACAGATCCTAGCCCACTAGTTGATACAGAATCTTCTCCCAGAAGGTTCACTTAAGGATAATTTCCCCAGTGAATGCTGTGTGAAATCACACAATACATTTTATAAATCCTTGTTGGATTTTCTGCCCAGAGACCCCACCCTTCCTTAACACTCTGGAAACAACCAGTTGACAGAAATGTCTCTGTCAACAAAACAGTCGAGGGCTTTCCCTAGTCCTCCCCAGTCGCTACTCCCTGGTCTACATCAGTAAAACAGCAAGTCTGTGGCCTCTCACCTGGGGTCTCCAGGCATTGGTTCTGCCCTGGAGGTGAAGCCGGGCTTGTGAAGGAGACCAGGCGGCGAACACACTGGTGAAGTAGGATGAGGCAGTTATCTGGGCATCTGATATTGCTTTCCTCTCCATTCCCAGTGGCATGCTACAACCTTGAAGGGGAAGAAGAGAAAATGCCATCACAAAGAAAAGAGGCTGCATCTGAGACTCAGTCTAGGGCTACTGGCAGCACAGTGTCAGCTCTCAGGGATCTCCTCTTGCCCCTATCCTGTTGTTATTAACATGCCCCTTGTTTACTACTCAGCTGGCTCAGTTCTCTTGGACTTTGATTTGCCTTACTAATAGCTGCCCCAGGGTTCCCGTGGTTAAGGTGACCAGGACGGGTTTGCCCAGATCTTTTCTGGCTTTTGCACTGATATGTCCTAGTTCTGGGAAACTCCTCAGTCAGGGCAAACTGGGGTGGTTGGTCGCCCTCCTAACGGTGGGAAGAGGAAAGGATACACAGGGCATGACACTTACTGTTTAAATCACAGCCTATCAACTCCATGCGAAGAGTGCTGCGAACGCTGTGATGTGTTGGGTGCAAACGGATGTACTGAGCAATAATTGGAGGATTAAAAATGTTATGTTTTATACCAGATGAATCCACATTACCGAAGAAGACCTATAGAGAGAAGTTAGGACAGATACACAAAAAGGGAAGACAGAGTGAAAAGCGATGACTTCTCATTTTGCTTTGTGAGTTTTTCAACAACATTTAACACCCAAACAAAACCATTCCAGTTAGGATGCTATTAGGATAGTATTCGTGAAGGAGTGGGGCCCCAAGAAGAGCAGAACAAGGGGGATTAGGCATAGGTTGGGTGAAGTCGTTTTCTCCTTCGGGTTCATATAAAAGTCTCTTAAGATAAGAAAGCTGTTTAGGATTTTCTACTGTAGAGTGGTTCAAAAACCAGCGGCATCAGCATCACCTGAGGGCTAATAGGAAATGTAACATCCAGGGTCCCCTACCAGATCCACTGGCTAGAATTCACATTTTTACAAGCTCTCCAGATATTTCTGATGCACTAATGTCTGAGAAGCATCGGTTTGGAGCAAGAGTAATCCACGAAAGAGTGCTGGGCGTTGGCAGTCTCTCACCACATTGTTCTCAGAATGATCCCTCAGGCATGTGGTTCATGTCTGTGTGAGCCTGTGTGAGACGTGTTCATGTGGGGGACTGCAGGGCACTGATTAACAATACCCTGCATGTGAATTCAAGAAGCATGTGTTAGTATCCAACACATGGGGTTTAGGACATTGACATGTCTAGGATCTGGAGAAAAACATATATCCTAGGAAATGGGAACATATTTTGAGAAATATGGTAGTCACACCAATTCCGAGAGCCTAGATACAAACCGGCCAGCCATGGCATATCACATAAGGAAAGCTGAAAATCAGATGTCTCACAGAGCACCTGAGGGTGCATCTCAGTGCTCTAAAATAGGTGCTGATGGAAGTGTCTTTTACAATCACATATCAGAGTAATGGTATTATGGGAAATTTTAAAAAATTTTCCTGCTATGTTACTATCCATTTCTTCCTATGGAATAGAAAACAGTAGTAAGTTTACAGCATTATTCTCTTCAGAAATAAGGCCAGAGTGCTCCTTAGGAGCAAAAACAGCAGAACTTTGTCTCACACACTTTGGACATATTGTCAGGAGGGATCAATACCTGGGGAAGGACGTGCAGCTCAGTGAAGCAGAGGGTCAGTGACAAAGAAGGGGACCTGGGTGAGACGGGCTGACCAGTGGCTGCGGCAGTGGGCTCAAGCATAACAACGATTGTGAGGATGGCCCCGGACGGGCAGGGTTCTGTTCTGTCACACCTAGGGTCGCTGGGAGTTGAAACCACCACAATGACACCTAACAACAGCACTGTCATTTTTAAATAAGTTCTACCCCAAATCACAGCATTTGCCAGTAAACATACCTACATTTTGGGTTAAAATCAAATTAAGAACATAGACAAATCACCAACATTTGCTTACAGTTTCACCATGTGGTCTTTATATTTGGGGAATTTTGACCTTTTATTGATGTCCTTTAGACGTGACCCTTGCAAGAGCTGAAGTGATCAAACCCCAGGGAACAAACACATAAGTCGACTATACTGCCTGAGGACGGAAAGAACACGCAGTGCCATCATACCAGAAAGAACTGGTCGTTGTTTAGCCATCTCAGGGGGTAGCATGTGCTCAGGAACTCACGGCAGTGAAAGGACAAGTCGAAGCTGTATTGAAGGCATTGATGAAAAGCAAGGTTCTGGGAATTGATGGACTATCACTTGAGATGTTTGAACAAACAGATGCAGCACTGGAAAGTGCTTACTGGTCTGTACTAAGAAATTTGGAGGACAGCTGCCTGGCCAACTGACTGGAAGAGATCCCTACTTATGCCTGTTTCAAAGAAAGGTAATTCAACCAAATGTGGAAATTTTCATACAATTATATCACACACAAGTAAAATTTTGCTAAAGATCTTTCAAAAGATGCTGCAGCAGTATATTGACGGGGAATTGCCAGAAATTCAAGACAGATTCGGAAGAGGCCTTGGAACCAGGAATATTATTGCTGATGTCAGATGAATCCTGGCTGAAAGCAGAGAATACGAGAAAGATATTGACTCGTGTTTCATTGACTATGCAAAGGCATTCAACTGTGTGGATCATAACAAATTATGGATAACATTGCAGAGAATGGGGATTCCAGAACACTTCATTGTGCTCATGAGAAATGTGTCTATGGATCAAGAGGCAGTCATTCGAACAGAACAAGAGGACACTGTATGGTTTAAAGACAGGAAAGGTGTGCCTCAGACTTGTAAACTTTCACTATACCTTTTCAGTCTGTATACTGAGCAGATAATCCAAGATGCTGGACTATATGAAAAAGAACAAGGCATTGGGATTGGAGGAAGACTCAAAACAACCTGCTTTATGCAGATGATACAACCTTGCTTGCTGGAAGTGAAGAGGACTTGAAACACATACTGATGAAGATCAAAGACCACAGCCTTCAGTATAAGACTACACCTCAGCATCAAGAAAACAAAAGACCTAACAGAAGAGCCAGTAAGTAACATCATGATAAATGGAGAAAAGATTGAGGCTTTAAGGATTTCATTTTACTTGGTTCCACAATCAACGTCCATGGAAGCAGCAATCAAGAAATCAAACAACATATAGCATTGGGAAAATCTGCTGCAACAGATCACTGTAAGTGTTGAAAAGATGTCACCTTGAGGACTAAGGTGCACCTGACCCAAGCCATGGTATTTTCAGTCACCTTATATGTATGCAAAAGCTGGACAATGAATAATGAAGACAGAAGAACAGATGTCTTTGAATTCTGGTGTTGGAGAAGAATATTGGATATATACTGTGGACTACCAAAAGAACAAACAGACCTGTCCTGGAAGAAATACAACCAGAGTGCTCCTTAGAAGCAGGGATCGTAACATTACATCTTATATACTTAGGATTGTTGTCAGGAGGGATCAGTCCTAGAGAAGGACGTCACACTTGATAAAGTAGAGAAACGGTCAGTGAAAAAGAGGAAGGCTCTCAACAAATGGATTGCCAAAATAGCTGCAACAAGGAGCTTAAGCATGAAAACGATTGTGGACATGGTTCAGAAACCCCAAAACAACACAAACCCACTGCCATTGAGTTGATTCTGACTCACAGCGACCCCATAGTGAAGCAGTGATTTTTGCCATTGTGCGTAGGCGTCCCACTGCTCCTCCTGCAGCCGCTGCCGGCCAAGCTGCTGCCGGAGCACGCCCAGACCCTGGAGAAGTACTGCTGGGAGGCTTTCGACAGCCACGGGCAGGAGAACAGCAGCCAGCTTCCCGAGGAGCTCTTTCTGCTGCTCCAGTCCTTGGTCATGGCGACCCAGGAGAAGGACACCGAAGCCGTCAAGTCGCTGCAGGTGGAGATGTGGCCGCTGCTGAGTGCCGAGCAGAACCACTTCCTTCACCTCCTCCTGCAAGAAGCCGTCTCCCCCTCGGGACAGGGGATCTGACCGGTGGCGTTCACCGCGGGACTCTTTGCCTGTTAGCAAACCCCAGGCACCCGCCTTTGCACTTGGGCAGAAATAAAAGATTGCCTGATCCTGCACTTCAGTCATTACTGTGGTTACCATGGGAATCAGAGTTTCATTTACTGCAGGTTAGCTGGATCCCAAATGTTTGTATCTGTAATCGCTAAAAACAAGCAGTTGCCGTGGCTGGATTCTGAGTCACGGTGACCCCGTGTGTGCAGAGTGCGTTCCATGGGGTTTTCCAGGCTGTGGCGTTTCAGAAGCAGATCACCAGGCCTTTGTTCTGGGCCATCTCTGAGTGGCTTCCAAGAAACCAACACCAAACCCACTGCCGTGGAATCGCTTCTGACTCACACCAACCCTGTAGGACAGGGTAGAACAGCCCTGTAGGGTATCCAAGGACTGCCTGGTGGATTTGAACTGCTGACCTTTTGGTTAGCAGGTGTAGCTGTAGTTGTTAACTGCCACACCTGCAGGGTGGAGTCGATTCCAACTCCTAGAGACCCTACAGGACAGAGGAGAACTGCCCCTTAGAATTTCCAAGGACTGCCTGGTGGATTCGACCTGCTGGCCTTTTGGTTAGCTGATGCAGTGCTTAACCACCAGCCACCAGGGTTTCCCCAGGTAGAAGAAATGTGTTGATGGAATTGGGCTAGTCCACTGAATCCACCCCCATCTTTCTTTTATACCGAGGGTTTTCTCTTGGATAGCTCTGTTTAAATCCTTAAGCTATGAGAGTTCATCGTGACTCTGACCTCACCTCTTAGCTTATGTCTGTGTCTTGGTGATCACCAGTTTCTCCTTCGTTTCATCTGCCCCATAATATTCCTGGAAATAATTTTCTCCCTTACAACTTGGTGGCTGCTCCAGTCCTAAACCCACGGTAGAGCTCTTCTGATGCTGTTCCCTGGTGGGTTAGGTTTGCCTCATCTGCATTGTGTGAACTTCTTACCCACTCATCAGGAGGCAAAAAGCAGAACTAGATACTTCTCTTTCAGCTTCAACAGATGTTCCTGTATTTGAAATGCATGGAATACCTGGATCCTGTCCAGTGCAATAGTTCCAGCACACTGGGATGCACTTTTGGTTCTATTCAGCTAGCTATGTGTAATCTCAGTGATAACATTTATTTGTAATACGGATATTTCTGTACGGATAGTTCAGTCTTTCATCCAAACACATAAAATAAGAGCTTGTTTCTGATTATGTATATGCAAGGGATGATCCCTGTTCACCCTAAGCAGGGTGGCTTTCTATTTTTAAAACACTAAATTCCAAGAATATTTGGCCCAAATGCTACACTCAGATTAACCTGCCTGCCTGCCTCCCTCCTTGCCTCCTTCCCTAAATATTGAACTTTGGGAAAATGTATCCTTTGGGGTGGAGTTGTATACTCTATAACTTTTTGGGGTGAGATTTAAGGACATCATTTGGGGATGGATTTTTGTGTGTGTTTTGAGGGTAGCAGGGATGGGGGAGGGCTGCAGAGTTGAGCTGAGTGCCTTAAAATGGGTGGGACTTTTAGCATCTGCTTTTCTATTTCTGGAGTCCCTGCATGGTACAAATGGGTTAACAGGCTCTGCTGCTAACTGAAAGTTTGGAGGTTCAAGTCCACTCAGAAGCACCTCTGAAGAAAGGCCTAGAAATTGACTTCCAAAAAGAACAGCCTTTGAAAACCCCATGGAGCACACTTTGATACCCGTGGAGTTGTCATGAATTAGAGTAGACTCAATGACAGCATTTTGGTTTCTATTTCTACTTCAGAGTGGACATAGCAGGTTAAGAAATTCAAGACAGTTCCATTTGAGATAGATCCAGCTGCCATTCATCTGCTCTCATTTGAGTGTCAGGAAGGAGACTACTGGCCTCTAGATTCCTAGTCCAGTTTATTGCAAATGTGGTCCGAGTATTTGCACCTTTATTCTCTGGCTTTGTTTTGTACACTCCTCAACAGGGACTGTAGGCCTGGCTGGCTGCCTTACTCTCTTAAGATGGGAATGCAAAAGAGTTATGGAAGGTGACTGCTGATATTGTTTAGACTGGAGCTTAAGGAAAAACCCCCTTGGGCCTCTGGTCTAAGCTCCTTGTGGTGGAGCATTGGGGATTGAGGGAAGGATTCCCATGGAGCCCAGTATTGGCAGAGTATAGTGGCACCCTTCCCCCACTTCACTGAGCCACACTATAGCATCTCCTGCTGTGGTCCCTGGGAGACTCTATAAGTAGGTTGCCATATTTTTCAGCCAGGAGGCAAGGCCTGCCATCCCTGAGGGCCCAGCTGGGACTGGCTGTCACTGGACAGCATCTCTCTCCACAGAGGCTGTTCCTTACACAGTTGCTCCTAGAGAACACCGTGGCAACTGGCAACCTAGTACAGAAACACCCTTCCCTCCGTCCTTCTCTGAGCTACCCTGTAGTATCTTCTGGCATGATGCCAGAAGATGACAGCACAAGTAGGTCATCATCTTTGTAAGCCAAGAGGATGGGGACTGTCACTCCTGAGGCCCCAGCAGGGGCCAGTTGCCAAGCTGAGCAGCACTCCTGGGCTGGACAGCATCTCTCTCACCAGAGAATCTGTACTTAAGACAGCTGCACCTAGAGAACACAGCAGCAGCTGGCGTCCAAGTCTAGCATTGCCTGCACTCACTGCCTTCTTAGAGCTACATTATAGTTTTTGCAGGTATGACACTGGAGAAGATGAACAGCTTTCTGATGGCATGAAGACAACAATAATTATCTAACCATTTAAAGAAGCAGACCACCGTGGCTCCAGAAAACACTCAAAATAAAGAATCAAAAAAACTTCCCAGATGAAGAAACCATCTTGAAATTATTGGCAGTAGAATGCAAAAGAATCATGTATAAAGCCCCTCTAGATCTTAGGATGGAGATTAAACAAAGTGCAGCAGAACAAAATGAAAACTTAAGCTATATGAACTGCTAGAACATCAAGTGAGCTGAATGAAATTCAGCAGATTAAGGATAAAATTACAGGCAGGTGGTGCCATGATGGCAGACTAGACACACGTCTCCTCAATTCCATCTGAGAACTAAGGCCTGAATTAAGAATTGAATGGAGCACTCTGGACATTCAGGAAGCCCTAGGATATGGCATAGGGTTGTCAGATTGGACTACGTGCCACTCAATGGGAAACGACCTTTCTCTGATGAGGCAGTGCCTGCTGAGCCCTGCTCCTGCTGACTCACTGCTTAGGCAGACTGCAGGTCCTGGTGCAATCTTTGTTATCTGGGAGGCAGGGAATAGGCATGAGCCAGCAAACATGCTGAACTGCAATGCTAAAGTAAACAGTGAATAGTGCAGCAGAGAGGCAGTACATGGGATAGCCACATTTTGAGAGCCCAGCTACTGACTGAGGGCACCACTGCGCCACCACCCTCTGTTTTCTGAGCTGCAACATAGATTCTGTGGTTTTGTGGCAGGAAGGGCAGCTCAGCCAGGATGCCATCTTAGCTGGCTGGAAGGCAGAGTCACCCAACCAGAGGTCTCAGCAGGGGTTAATTCCCAAGCTAAGAAGCAGTGCCTGTCCAGAAAGCACTTTTTCAGCAGAAAGGCTGTGTAGGACAGTGTTACCTTAGGGGAGTGGCCTGGCTGAGGATGGCGGCAAGGCAATCACTCCTCCCTAATTAAACTACATCATAACATCTGGGGATGGCCAAAGAAGTACTTCCACTGACAGTCAGAAGGCAGGGCCTGCCACACCTGATGGCCTGACTGATTTTGGCAGCTGTTTGTCAGCTCTCAGCTTCTTAAAAAGACTCTCTGGAGAAATAACTGCTGAGCAGCCCACCAGTACTCTTCCAGCCTTCACTGACCTATAACATAGGGCTGGTTAATGGACCCCCCCCAGTGAATACATAAGTAGGGAGCCTTCTTTGCCAGCTAGGAGGCAGAGCCTGACACCCCAGGGAGGCCACTGGGACCAGTTACAGGAGTACATAGAGATAGCTGGTAACCAGCTCCCTTCACAGAACTATGCCTTAGCACCTGTTGCAGTAACACCAGAGAAACTGAACAGCCTCTAGATGGCCCCAAGGCAACAAATCATTTCTAATCGTTTAAAGAAATAGTCCACCATGGCTCCGGGAAACTCCCAAAATGAAGAACCAAAAAAGTTCCCAGATGAAGAAGCCTTTCTGAAACTATCGGAGGTTGAGTACAAAAGAACTATATATAGAGCCCTCCTAAGATTAAATAAAATGCATCAGAGCAAGATGAAAAATTAAGCAAGCTGTTCAAACTCATGGAACAACAATGATCTGAAATCCATCAGATCAATAGCAAGATTACAAAGTTAGACAATGCAATCCAAAGCCAAAAGAGCAGAATAGAGGAGACAGAAGTCAGACTTAGTGACCTTGATGACAGAGCAACGGACATCAGCATTTATGAGGAGAAGCCAGAGAAAAGACAGAAGAAAAATCAAGCAGCATTAAGAAGCATGTGGGACTCTATTAAGAGGAATAATCTACGATTAATTGGAGTTTCTGAACAGGGAGCGATAGCTGAAAGCACAGAGAGTATTGTTGTTGACTTGCTGACAGAAAATCTCCCTGAAGTTATGAACAAAGAGAACATAGATATCTAAGGCGTGTATGGAATGCCACAAAACTAGACCCCAAAAGAAAGACACCAAAACATATTATAATCAAGCTTAATACAATGAAAAATAAACTGATGCTCTTAAAGACAGTGAGTCTCAAAGCAAAGCTAACATTCAGAGGGAAGTCCTGTAGGCTTTCATCTGACTTCTCAGCAGAAGCAATGTTGGCGAGGAGGCAGTGGGATGACGCATTCAAAGACTTTAAGGAGAAAAACTTCCAGCCAAGAATTACATATCCTGCAAAATCATCTCTCATATATGAAGATGAAATTAAGACATTCACAGATAAACAGAAGCTTAGAGACTTTGTAAAAACCAAACCAAAGTTACAGGAAACACTGAAAGAAGCTTTTTGCTTAGAAAAAAACAAAACCATTAAGCATATATTTAAGGAGGCAATGCAGGACACAGCATCTAGAAACCTACTCAGTTAGGGAAGTCACGAAACTCAATCAAAGCTACAATATTAATAGAAAGGAACCAGTGATCATATCATGAAAACTATGACACCAACACACTGAAAAGAGGGGTGTACTACAGTAGTTATAGTCCTTTCAGACAGAGAGGAAGTTAAAAAGATATGCAGAAGTTAAAATTGCATTTAAACTTAGAATTTTAAGGGGGAACATAGGGGTAGCCACAAAGCACAATAATAATGCAACATATCAAAACAAGAAATGTAATATGGGAGTCTTAACAAACACAAAACCTACACTGAAAAAGTTGAAAAGTCAACCCATAAAGATGATTGACCCAGAACAGAATATTAAGAGCAACAGAGTACATCAAAATGACAGCACTAAACACATATCTATCAATAATTACACTGAATGTAAATGGACTGAACACTGCAATAAAGAGACAACAATTGACATCCTGGATCAAAACACATGACCCGTCTATATGCCGCTTACAAGAAACACACCTTAGACTCAAAGATCTGAACAAACTGAAAATTAAAGGATGGAATAATATACACCAAGCTAATGACATACACAGAAGAGCGAATGTGGCAATACTAATCTCAGATAAAATAGATTTTAATGTAAAGTCCACTATAGTGGACAAGGATGGCCACTATTTATTGCTGAAAGGTTGAATACACAAGCATGACTTAACAATATTAAATATTTATGCATACCAGAGCATCAAAATACATCAAACACTACATTGAAAAATGAGATACATCACTCCACAATAATAGTTGGAGACTTCAACACTCCACTTTCAATAATGGACAGATCATCCAGGAAAAAGCTCAATAGAGATACAGAAGATCTTACTGCGACAATTAACCAACTAAACCTCATCGACATATACAGAACTTTTTACCCATCAACGGATAAGCACACCTTCTTCACCAATGCACATGGAACGTTTTCCAGAGTAGACTATGTGTTAGGACATAAAGCAAGTCTCAACAAAATTGAAACCACTGAATTATTGCAAAGCATCTTCTCAGACCTTAAAGCCATAAAAGTCTAAATCAGTGGAAGAAAAAAAACACATGCAGAAATTTGAACTCATTGCAACTGAACAACACCTTGTTCAAAAAGCCATAAGTTACAGAAGAAATCCAGGACAAAATAAGGAAACTTACAGAATCAATTGAAAATGAAAACATATCCTACCAGAACCTATGGGATACAGCCAAAGCAGTGCTGAGAGGTCAGTTTATCTCTATAAATGCACACATCTGGAAGGAAGAAAGGATCCAAACCAAAGAATTAACCCTACAGCTTGAACAAGCAGAAAGAGAGCAACAAAGGAACCCCTCAGACACCAGAAGAAAACAGATAATAAAGATTAGAGCAGAATTAAATGAATCAGAGAATAGAAGAACAATTGAAAAAATTAACAAAACCAAAAGCTGGTTCTTTCAAAAGATTGACAAAATTGATAAACCACTAGCTAAACTTACAAAAGAAAAACAGGAAACAATTAACCAGAATGAGAAATGAGGTGGGAGATGTCACAACAGACCCAACTGAAATCAAAAGTATCATAACGGAATACTATGAAAGACTGTACTCTAACAGATTTGAAAACTTAGAAGAAATAGACAGATTTCTGAATTCATATCACCTACCAAAATTATCACAAGGGGAAGTAGAACAACTTAATAAACCCACCACAAAGGAAGAGATAGAAAAAGTCATAAAAAAACTACCAACCAAAAAAGTCCTGGCCCAGATGGCTTCACTGGAGAATTCTACCAAACGTTTGGAGAAAGGTTAACTCCAATAGTACTGAGACTATTTCACAGCATAGAAAGGGACAGAATCCTCCCAAATTCATTCTATGAAGTCAGCATAACCCTACTACCAAAGCCAGGGAAAGATCCCACTAAAAAAGAAAATTATAGACCAATATCACTCATGAACATAGATGCAAAAATTTTCGACAAAATCCTTGCCAGTAGAATTCAGCAACACATCAAAAAAATATTTCATCATGACCAAGTTGGATTCAGACCAGGGATGCAAGGCTGGTTCAACATCAGAAAAAAAAATTAATGTGGTTAACCACATAAATAACACAAAAGAATCACCTGATTTTGTCAATTGATACAGAAAGGCATTTGAGAAAGTCCAACACCTGTTCTTGCCAAAAATTCTCAACAAAATAGGCACAGAAGGCAAATTCCTCAACACAATAAGGGCATCTATGCAAAGCCAACTGCCTACATTATCCCGAATGGAAAGAGACTGAAAGGATTCCCCTTGAGAATGGGAACTAGATAAGGATGCCCACTCTCACCACTTCTATTCAACATTGACTAGAAGTTCTAGTCAGAGCAATTAGACAAGAGAAAAAAATAAAGGGCATCTGCATCAGCAAAGAAGTAAAAATCTCCCTATTTGCAGATGATATGATTGTATATGCAGAGAATCCTAAAGAATCCATAAGCAAACTATCCAAACTAACAGAAGAGTTCAGCCAAGTATCAGGATATAAGATAAACATAAGTAAATCAGTAGGATTCCTTTATATCAACAGAGATCATCAAAGAAAAAAATCACCAAATCAGTACCATTTACTATAGTCCTCCAAAAAGTTAAAACACCTAGGAATAAATCTAACTAGAGAAACAAGAGACCTATACAAAAAGAACTACAAGACCTTACTGCAAGAAACCAAGAGAAACTTACATAAATGGTAAGGAGAATAACACCACCAGGTAAGCAGGGTAACATCCTCAGGTAAGCAGAGTAACACCGTCAGGTAAGGAGGGAGTGAGCAGCCCCCACTTGTCTTGATAGTGGAGGCTTGCTTGTTGCTGTGGACTGCCAAAAGAACCAACAGATCTGTTCTGGAAGAAGTACCGCCAGAGTGCTCCTTGAAAGTAAAGACGGCAAGATTGCTTCTTACATACTTTGGACATGTTGTCAGGAAAGATCAGTCCCTGGAGAAGGACGTCACGCTCAGTAGAGTGGAGGGTCAGTGAAAAAAGAGGAAGACCCTCAAAGAGACAGATTGACACAGTAACCATAACAGTGGGCTTAAGTATAAAAGTGATTGTGGACATGGTGCAAGACCGGGCAATGTTTCATTCTGTTGTTCACAGGGTCACTATAAGTCAGAACCAACTCGACAGCACTTAACAACAACAACAACAAACCCTGCTTGCTTATGGATAGGAAGACTTAACATCGTAAGAATGTCTATTTTATCCAAAGTGATCTACATCTACAATGCAATTCCAATACAAATTCCAGTGACTTTTTTAATGAGATGGAGAAACAAATCACGAACTTTCTTTGGAAAGGGAAGAAGCCCTAGATAAGCTAAGCACTACTGAAGAAGAGCAACAAAGCCAGGAAAAGACCCAACAAAGAAGGAGAACTACAGACCGATATCACTCATGAATCTAGATGCAAAAATCTTCAACAAAATTCTTGCCAATAGAATACAACAACATATCAAGAAAATAATCCATCATGACCAAGTAGGATTCATACCAGGGATGCAAGGCTGGTTCAACATCAGAAAAACAATTAATGTGATTAACCACATAAATAACACAAAAGACAAGAATCACCTGATTTTGTCCATTGATGCAGAAAAGGCATTTCATAAAGTCCAACACCCATTCATGCTAAAAACTTTTAGCAAAATAGGCATAGACGGCAAATTCCTCAACACAATAAGGGTCATTTATACAAAGCCAATTGCCCACGTCATTCTGAATGGAGAGAGTCTGAAACAGTTTCCCTTGAGAACAGGAACTAGACAAGGATGTCCACTCTCACCTCTCCTATTCAACATCGTACTAGAAGTTCTAGCCAGAGCAATTAGACAAGACCAAGAAATAAAGGGCATCTGCATCGGCAAAGAAGAAGTTAAAATCTCCCTGTTTGCAGATGATATGGTTGTATATGCAGAGAATCCCAAAGAATCTATAAGTAAACTACTCAAACTGATACAAGAGTTCAGCAAAGTCTCAGGATACAAGATAAACATAAGTAAATCAGTAGGGTTCCTTTATACCAACAACAAGACTGGTAATGAAGAAATCCTCAAATCAACAACATTTACTATACCCCTAAGAAGATAAAGTACCTAGGAATTAATCTAACCAGAGAAATAACAGACGTTTACAAAGAGAACTACAAGCCCTTACTACAAGAAACTAAGAGAGACTTAGATAAATGGAAAAACCTACCCTACTTATGGATAGGAACACTTAACATTGTGAAAATGTCTATTTTACCCAAAGCAATCTACTTACATAATGCAATCCCAATACAAATTCCAGAGTCATTTTTTAATGAGATGGAGAAACAAATCATCAATTTTGTTTGGAAAGGGAAGAAGCCCCGGATGAGTAAGGTACTACTAAAGAAGAAGAAAACACTGGGAGGCCTCTCATTACCTGACCTCAGAACATACTACACTGCCACAGTGGTCAAAACAGCCTGGTACTGGTACAAGAACAGACAGATGGATCAGTGGAACAGAATTGAGACCCCAGAGATGACACCATCTGCCTATGAACAGTTGATATTCGACAAAGGCCCTAAGACATTAAACTGGGGTAAAAACAGTCTCTTCAACAAATGGTGCTGGCAAAATTGGATATCCATCTGCAATAAACTGAAACAAGACCCATGTCTTACACCTTATACGAAAACCAATTCCAACTGGATAAAAGACCTAAATATCAAACCTGAAATGAGAAAGCTTGTCCAAGAAAAGGTAGGAACAACAATGGAGGTTTTAATACACAATGTGAACAGACTCCAAAATCTGTCAAACAAACCACAATCAACAGAAGAGAAAATAGATAAATGGGAACTATTAAGAATCTAACACTTTTGCTCATCCAAAGACTTTATTAATAGAATTAAAAGGCCACCTACAGAATGGGAAAAAATATTTGGCAACTCTATGTCAGACTGATGCCTGATTTCCTTAATCTATAAGATACTACAAAATATCAATAAGAAGAAGATAAATCATCCAATTAAGTGATGGACAGATTCTCTAAAGAGGAGACCCAGGCAGCCAAAAAACACATGCGGACATGTTCACGATCTTTAGTTATTAAAGAAATTCAAATCAAGACGACAATGAGATACCATCTCACCCCAACAAGGTTGGCCATGATCCAAAAAACACAAAACAACAAATGCTGGAGAGGCTGTGGAGAAAGGGGGACCCTCCTACACTGTTGGTGGGGTTGCAAAATGGTCCAGCTTCTTGGACCATAAAAAAATGGATATAGATATACCATTTGACCCAGTAATTCCACTACTTAGAATATATCCTACAGAATGAAGGCCTTTCACACCAACGGACACATACACAAGAATGTTTATCGCAGCACAGTCCACGATAGCAAAAAGATGGAATCAACCCAGATGCCCAACAACAGAATGGGTACGTAAACTATGGTACATATACTCAATGGAGCACTACGCAATGATAAAGAATAACGATGATTCCAGGAAACATCTCCTAACCTGGTTTCAAATGGAAGACATTATGCTGAGTGAAAGTAGTCAGTGACAAAAGGACAAATACTGTATGAGACCTCTATGATAAGATCTCAAAAACAGACTTGTGTATAGCAGAAAAGACTCTTTGACAGCTGCAAGGGAGGAGAAGGAGGGAGGGCGAGGGGGGAAGGGTTTAGATTAGATAGTTGCTAGAAATCTGGTTGGGAGAAATCGGTGATAGCACACATTAGAAACAAGAACAACATTAAGTGGACTTCAGCATAACTTGAGTACTCCTTCCATCTTAACCCAATATTGCAAGGATAGAGTAGCTGGGGCAGGGGGCAGGGGACCATGCTCTTAGGCAAAATCGAGGCCAATTGGCATAGCTAGTGTTTTGCTAAGAGGGCTCTCTGCACCCCACATTGGTGAGTGGCGTCTGGGGTCTTAAAAGCTGCCAAGTTGCCATCCAAGGGCACAGCAAATGGTCCCAACTCAGCAGGAGTGGATGCCCACCGAGGACCAAAATGACATGGGGTAAAGACAACACAGAAGATAGAGAGACCCACATGAGTGGGTGCCTACATCGACTTGGGACCGGAAGAACCGGATGGTGCCCAGCCGCCACCAGTGATAGCCGCGATGGAGCTCACAAAGTTGAATCTCACTGGCAACACAAGAATAAAAAGGGGTACATCCTGAGATCTCCACTAAAAGACTGCAGCTGATGGTCTAGCAGCTTCAGGGTTCCCCTGGCCGCATGGCCTCTGGCCCTGATGCTGCCCTTGCCCATAAATCATAACAAAGGTCCACTCTTCGGACACGAATGGATTGGACTTGGCAATGCAGAGTGACCATATATTGGATGCACTTTATGGTTCTATGTATCTATAGGTTATCATCCTGCTGAGCTCTGGCTGGAGGAAGGAGAGTGGGTGGAGAGGAGGGGAAAGGAGACTGTTGGGAGGATGAGACATGTATGGAGCAGAGAGGAATAGTGTGCTGTCACTGGACAGGGAGAGCAGTCGAAGCTGCATAGAAGTGCGCATGTAAATTGATACGGGAATGTAAATTTTCACTGAGTCATATTAAATTAAAAAATAAAAAATAAATTAAAATGGATCAGAGACGTAAATGTGAAACATAAAATGATAAAGATTATGGGGAAGAAATAGGGACAGCAATGGAAGTTCTAACACATGGCTTGGATAGACAACAAAATCTTATGAACAATGCACAAACAAAGGAAGAGGAAACAGATAAATGGGAACTACTAAAAACCAAACACGTTACCTTATCAAAAGAGTTAAAAGACTGCCTGCAGAATGGGAAAAAAATATTTGGCAACTGCATATCAGATCAATGTCTAATTTCCATAATCTACAAGGTACTGCAAAATATCAACAAGAAAAAGACGAATAACCCTATTAAACAATGGGCAAAGGACATTGACAGACACTTCCTGAAAGAAGACAGGCAGCCAAAAGACACATGAGGAAATGCTCACAATCATTAGCTATTAGAGAAATCCATATCAAAACTACAGTGAGATACCATTCGACCCCAAGGAGTTTGGCAGTAATCAAAAAAACACAAAACAAATACTGGAGAGGCTGTGGAGGGATTGGAACTCTCCTACACTGCTGGTGGGAATGCAAGATAGTACAGACTCTTTGGAAAGCAATTTGGCACTATCTTAAAAAGCTAGAAATAGAAATACCATATGTTCTAGCAGTCCCACTGCTTGGAATATATCCTGTAGAAATACGGGCTGTCACACAGACAGATACATGCACATGTAGCAAAAAGACGGAATCAAGGTGTCCATCAACAGATGAATGTTTAAACAAAGCATGGTGTATATACACAATGGAACATTATGCAATGATAAAGAATAATGATGATTTTAGGATGTTTCTCGTAACCTGGTATCAACTTGCAGCTGAAATCAGTCAGCTGCAAAAGGACAAGTATTGTATGAGACCACTACTACAAGGACTTAAAAAAGGACATATGCACAGAGGAAAAGACTCTTTGATGGCTACCAGCGTGGGGACTAGATAGTCACTAGGAATTCGGTTAGGTGAAGGGAGTGACAACGCGCCGTAGAAGGCAAGTCAGCATAACTTGACTACACCATAAACTAAAAGGTTTTCTAAATTCAACCCAACATTTCAAAAGACAGAGTAGCAGGGACAGGAGTCTGGGGACAGTGTTTTCAGGGGACATTGAGGTTAATTGGTATAAGTAGCCTTCTGCTAAGATAGTCTTCTGCACCCCATATTGGTGAGTGGCATCTGGGGTCTTAAAAGTCAGCAAGCTGCCATCTGAGGAACATCAGCTGGCCCCAATTCACCTGGAACAGATGACGACCAAGAACATCAAACACAAGGGGAAAAATGAGCCCAGGAGACAGAAGAACTCGTGTAACTGGGAGACCACATAAGCATGAGACCAGAAGAACCATATGGTGCCTGGCCACCACCAAAGACAGCCTTGATAGGGGACACAGTGTAGAGTCCCTGATGTAACACAGATAGAGAGCTCTATTAAAGCTCTATTAAAAGACCAGAATTGATGCTCTAACAAATGGAGAGTCCCTGGGATCATGGCCCCTAGACCTGCTGCTGCCCCAGACCTGAAACTAGTACTGCAGTGAACGCTGCAGACGAAGAATAGACGGGACTCAGAGTGAGCACATGGTGGGTGTACTTTATGGTTTTGTGCATTTATAGAGGACTGTCCTACTGCTTTCTCTCTAGGGGGAGAGGAGAGGGTGGGGAAGAGGGGACAGGTATTCTTTGGATGGATACTAGTAGTAAAGAGTGAGAAGGAGGAGTGTGCTGTCACAGTGTGGGGAGAGCAGATGGAGTTGTAGAGAGGTGGGTATGCAAAATTGATTTGGATTGTATAGTTTCATTTAATCACAATAAAATTTTAAAAAAGGTGATAAACACTGAAAAAAAGGAAAATTAGCACTAAAAATATTGTGAGCAATTGAAAATGGTAGTAGTGAAGTAGCACTCCTTGACGGGTGTGGGAGGTCCCCTTTGCCCCCACTAGTCCTGTGGATCGATATTATGGCAAAAAACAAGGGAGCGGGCACCATTCTGAGGCATGGATAATAAAGTTAATACTCTTGTTCCTGTTACATAAATGCAAACTTATTCTGATTTTTGCTTATTAATAAGACTGAAGAAAAAGATATTTTCCCAGTCAATATTTCCATATCAGATGCATGGGCTGTGTTAATTTGCTCCAAAAGAGACGCTGTATCTGAAATTGCAATTGTTTTTGGCATCACCACCCAATTAAATTTGTGATGATCTGTCATTTTCTATTTTAGCCTGGTTGGCTTACTGTCACCTTAAACCTAGCATATTAACACGCAAACGCAACATCTCAGTTCACCGAGTCCTGAATCATTTCTGCTAACAGAGCATCCCTTCTTATCTACCGTCTATGATGTCGCTGATGTTACTATTTTGGTTTTGTTCATCTGTCCATAATCACTCTGACTGCTCATAAGATGGAAAATTGTTTTTTGGACTGATGTTTGTAGAAGCTAGGAGTGTGTGTCTCATCTCTAAATTGTGTTGAAAGTTCTTTAAGCAATTCATGTATTCTCTTGAAAGGACTAATAACATACCATTAAGGTCCCAGTGGAATTCCCTCGATAACTCTGCCACTTCATCCCATCAAGACTATACATGATGATAAACTGAGAGATGTAGAGGCTGGAGAGCTTCTGGCGGGCACCCTGGGTCTTGATACCATGAAGAATCATTGGTGCCAAGAGATCCACCTATTAATTAAAACGAAAGTTGATTTTAACCTGTGTTTAAATGTGTGTCCCCCCCTCCCGAGATTATCTCTTGGCTTAGGAAGAATTTTCAATGGTACCCATACACCCAGCATTACCTTGGATGTATAGGCGAAGCAGACCCCGGTGACAGAATGTTGACATGTGTGTGACATGGTGGGATCGAAGGTGGGAACTGGTCGAAAAGGTGCTTATTGAGTTCCCAGTCCAATTTCTGGAAAACCAGGCCACTTCCAAATCATTCATCCCCCTACCCCCATTTCCTTTGCACTTACACTTTGGACTGCACATAGAAACCTGGAAAACTTAACATCGTGCCCGCACCTTAGCCTCAGTCAAGCCACAGCCAATTTTCTCCTCTTTCCCTAGACCAGGTCCCTCAGCCCAATATTCCCTGTTGCTGTTGTTAGATGCCACGGAATTGGTTTCGACTCATAGTGACCCAAAACACTGTCCAGTCCTGTGCCATGCCCACAGTTGAATTTTGTGCTTAAGCCCATTGTTGCAGTCACTGTGTCAATCCATCTCCTTGGAGGTCTTTCCTGTTTTTCACTGACACTACTGTACTCACCATGATGTCCTTTCCAGGGATAGTTCTCTCTTGACAACATGTCCAAAGTATGTAAGATGCAGTCTTGCCATCCTTGCTTCCAAGGACTACTCCAGTTGTACTTCTTCCAGAACAGATCTGTTTGCTCTTTTGGCAGTCCATGGTATGTTCAATATTCTACCCTAACACCACTAATTCAAAGGAGTCATTTCTTCTTCTGTCTTCTTTTTTAATCACTGTCCAGCTTTCACATGCATATGATGTGAAAATACCATGGCTTGGGTCAGGTGTACCTGAGTCTTCAAGGTGACATCTTTGCTTTTCCACGCAGGGACCCCTTATTCTGTTCAAATGACTGCCTCTTGATCTGTATACAGATTCACCATGAGCACAATTAAGTGTTCTGGAATTCCCATTCTCCACAATGTTAGCCATAATTTGTTATGATCCACATGGTCAAATACATTTACATAGCTAAAGTGTGGAATTGCAGCAGATTTTCCCAAGTCAATGCATCTTTTGATTGCTTGACCACTGATTCCATGGACGTTAATTGTGGAACCAAAAACTAACTCCCCGCTGCCGAGTCGATTCTAACTCACAGTGACCCTATAGGACAGAGTACAACTGTCTCATAGAGTTTCCAAGGAGTGCCTGGTGGATTTGAAATGCCGACCTCATGGTTAGCAGATGTAGCACTTAACCACTACACCACCCAAGTGAAATGAAATCCTTGACCTCAGTCCTTTCTCCATTTATCATGATGTTGCTTACTGGTCCAGTTGTGAGGATTTTTGTTTTCTGGATGTTGAGGTGCAATCCATACTGAAGGCTGTGGTCTTTGATCTTCACCAGTAAGTGGTTCAAATCCTCTTCACTTTCAGCACGCAGGGTTGTGTCATCTGTGTAACAGGTTATTAATGAGGCTTCCTCCAATCCTGATGCCTCATTCTTCTTCATATGTAAGTCCAGGTTCTCAAATTGTTTGCTCGGCATATGGATAGAAAATGTATGGTGAAAGGATGCAACCCTGACACACAGCTTTCCTGACTTTAAATCATGTAGGGACCCCTTATTCTGTTCAAATGACTGCTTCTTGATCCATGTACAGATTCACCATGAGCACAATTAAGTGTTCTGGAATTTCCATTCTCTACAATGTTAGCCATAATTTGTTATCATCCACATGGTCAAATACCTTTACATAGCTAATGAAACACAGGCAAAGATCTTTCAGGTATCCTCTGCTTTCAGCCAAGATCCATCTGACATCAGCAATGATATTCCTGGTTCCACATCCTCTTCAGAATCCAGCCTGAATTTCTGGCAATTCCCTGTCAATATACTGTTATAGTCACTTTTGAATGATCTTTAGCAAAATTTTACTCACGTGATATTAATGATATTGTTCAATGATTTCTTCATTTGGTTGGATTACCCTTCTTGGGAATAGGCATAAATATGCATCTCTTCCAGTTGGTTGTCCAGATAGCTGTCCTCCCAATTTCTTGGCATAGATGAATGAGCACTTTCAGCATTGCGTCTGTTTGTTGAAACATCTCAATTGATATTCCATTAATTCCTGGAGCCTTGTTTTTTGCCAACGCCTTCAAAGCAGCTTCAACTTCTCTTTCAGTATGCTTGGTTTCTGATCATAGGCTACCTCTTGAAAAGTTTGAACATCAACCTGTTCTTTTTGGTATAATGACTGTGCATTCCTTCCACATTCTTTTGATGCTTCCTGAGTCACTACTGTAACTTTTTTATTGTAACTCAAGGCTTCATTTTTTCCTTAAGTTCTTTCAGGTTGAGAAATGCAGAGCATGTTCTTTCCTTTCAGTTTTCTAGCTCCAGTTCTTTGCATCATATGTCATTAAAACACTTTCCCTTGTCTTCTTGAGCCACCATTTGAAATCTTCTGTTCAGTTGTTTCACTTCATCATTTCATCATTTCTTCCCTTTGTTTTAGCTACTCAGTGTCCAAAAGCAATTTTCGGAGTCTCTTTTGACATCCAATTTGGTCTTTTCTTTCTTTCCTATCTTTTTCGTGACCTCTTACTCTCTTCACGTATGATGTCTTTGAAGTCATTCCACAACTCATCTGGTCTTTGGTCATTAGTGTTCAATGCATTAAATCTATTCTTGAGATAGTGTCTAAACTCAGGTGGGACAGACTCAAGATTGTACTTTGGCTCTCATGGACTTGTCCTAAGTTTCTTCAGTTTTAGAATGAACTTGCATATGAGCAGTTGATGATCTGTGCTGAAGTCAGCACCTAATCTTGCTCAGACTAATGATTTTGAGCTTTTCCATTGTCTCCTACCACAGATGTAGTCTGTTTGATTCTTGTGTATTCCATTAGGTGAGATTTATGGGTATAGTCCTTGTTTATGTTGGTGAGAAAAGGTATTCACAATGAGAAGTTATTGGTCTTGCAAAATTCTATCATGTGATCTCTGGCATCATTTCTCTCACCAAGGCCATATTTTCCAATTATTTGTCCTTCTTTAGGTCTGACTCTTGCATTCCAACCACCAGTAATTATCAGTGCATCCTGATTGCATGTTGAATCAATTTTGGACTGCAGAAGCTGGTAAAAATCTTCAATGTCTTTATCTTTGGCCTTAGTGGTTGGTGTGTAAGTCTGAATAATATTTGTATTCACTGACCTTCCTTGCAGGTGTATGGATATTATCATATCACTGACAGCGTTGTGCTTCAGGACAGATCTTGAAGTGTTCTATCTCATGATGAATGCAACATCATTCCTCTTTCTTGACCACTGCTTCTGTGGGTGTTGATTGAGGATCCAAGGAAATGACATCCTTGACAACACCAATCTCGTCTCCGTTTATCACAGTGTTACTTATTGACCCAGTTGTGAGGATTTTTGTTTTCTTAATGTTGAGGTGTAATTCATACTGAACGCTGTGGTCTTTGATCTTCATCAATAAGTGCTTCAAGTCCTCTTCACTTTCAGAAAGCTAGGTTGCATCATTTGCATACTATAGGTTAATAAGTCTTCTTCTAACCCTGATGTCTTGTTCTTGTTTATATTGTCCATCTTCTTAGATTATTTGCTCAGCATAGAGATTGAATATGTCTGGTGAAAGGATATAACCCTGATGCATACCTTGTCTAACTTTAAGCCACACACTATATTCTTGCTCTGTTCGAACAACTACTTCTTGATCTATGTACAGGTTCCTTATGAGCACAATTAAGATGCTTTTGTATAGTCAATTTAGTTTCCAAGTATTTCATTCCTGACTACTTTTGTACAAATCACAAACCACTCCATTCTTTAGCTTTCCTGTCTGTTTGATAAGAATGACTGAGGTGTATACATACATACATAGATATACTTTATATATATATATACATATCAAGTGTACATACATACATTTTATAAATGTACATACACATACATTGCAGTCAAGTATATTCTAACTCATAGTGATTCCATAGGACAGAGTAGACCTGCCCCATAGAGTTTCTAAGAAGCAACTGGTGGATTTGAATTAGTGACCTTTTGTTTAGCAGCCATAGCTCTTAACTACTATGCCACCAGGGTTCCCTCCACCATGCATATATAAAATCAAACCAAACTCACTGTCATTTACTGGACTCCAACTTACAGTGACCCTCTATGATGGAGAAGAACTTCCTCATAGGGTTTCAAAGGTGCCGCTGGTGGATTTGAGCTTCTGACCTTTTGGCTAGCAGTTGAGCCCTTTACCACTATGCCAAAAGGGTGTCAACATTTATACACACACACACACACACACACACTTTATATATACATATGTAGTGCATATATGTATATATAAGTTTTCATTGGCTAATTCTGTTCAGAAGTAGACTGCTGGTTCTTCTTCCCAGTCTGTCTTAGTCCAGAAGCTCAGGTAAAACCTGTCCACCATAGGTGACTCTGCTGGTGTTTGAATACTGATGGCACAGCTTCTGGTATCACAGTAACATGCAAGCCCCCACAGTGCGACAAACCAACAATGTTCATGAAAGCACCAGTCAAGAAATCAAAAGGTGCATTGAAAAAATTTGCTGCAAAAGACATCTTTAGTGTTGAAAATAAGGATGTTATCTTGAAGACTAAAGTGAGCCCCACCCAAGCTATGATATTTTCAATTACATCATATGCATACAAAAACTGAACAGTAAATAAGGAAGACAGAAGAACTGATGCTTTTGAATAGTGATGTTGGAACAGAATATTAAACATACTACAGACCGACAAAAGAACCAACAGCTCCGTTCTGGAAGAAGTACAACCAGAGTGTTCCTTGGAAGCAAGGATGGAGAGACTGTGTCTTACATACTTTGGACATGTTGTCAGGAGGGATCAATACCGGGAGAAGGAAATCATGCTTGGTAGAGGGTCAGCGAAAAAGAAGAAGACCCCCAAGGAGTGGACAAAGTGGCTGCAATAATGAGTTTAAGCATAAAACTGACTGTGGGCATGGTGCCCACATGGTGCCCACATGGGCATGGGTCGCTATAAATTGGAACTGACTTGACAGCTACATATATACAACAACAGGTATACATATAGCTTTGACTTCACAATAGGAAGAAGTGATGAGATTAAATGTGATATATTTCCCATCATTGATTCATTTTTCTAACCTTGATCCAGGAAAAGGGATCCTTGGTGCTCCAGGCATTGACTGATCCAGTATAATGAAGTCTGGCCAGCTTTGGGGCCCACTGTCCTTTGACCAAGAAAAGAGAGAGAGCTCAGATTCAGTTGAGTTGGTCCTAGACTCTTGGGAGTGAGATTATTCGCTTGAGAAAGCTCATCCTAGTTGTAAAGAGGGAAAGGCATACAGGCTTCATAGCTCAGTGTGGATGACCACTGAAGAATCGTGACTGCCCTTACTGTCCATTCTACTTTCTAAAATTTACTAATTTTGTTCATTAGCTGATACTGGAATTTGTTACCAATACTAACAAATAATATTATCTCTGTTTTTAATAGTTTATTGTGCTTTAAGTAAATGTTTACAATCCAAGTCAATTTGCTGTGTAAAAACCCCATATATAGATGTCTGTACAACTCTTGCTGCACTCCCAGCCCTGTGACAGCACACTCCTCTTTTCCACCCTGTATTTCCCATATTCCTTGAACCAACTCCTGTCCTCTCCTCTCTACCATCCCATCTTGCCTGTAGAGAGGAGCTGCTCCAGCAGCCTCATGTATAGATTTAAGCCAAAAAGCACACACTTTACCAGTACCACTCTATGTCTCATAGTCCAGTCCAGTTTTTATCTGGAGAGTTGGCTTTGGTACTGGTTTCAGTTCTGGGCTAGCAATGAGTCCGGGGGCCGTGTTCTTAGGGAATCCTAGACTATCAAGTCTAGTTATTTAATAGAGTTTTAGATATGTGCTCCTATTTTTCTCCTGCTATGTCAGGGACTCTACGTTGTATTCCCTGTCCAGGCTGTCACTGGTGGTGGCCAGGAACCATCTAGCTCTTATGGTCTCATGCTGATGTAGTTTCCTGATCATTTAGCTCCTTCTGTCTCCTGGGCTCATATTTTCTGTATGTCTTTGATACCTTCTGTTCTCCTCTGCTCCAAGCAGACTGGGACCAACTGATGCTCCTTAGGTGGCAGCTTTTAACACCCTAGACATCACTAACCAAAATGAGATTTAGAGAATTTTCTTTAAAAAAAAACAAAAACAAAAACTTAATTATCCCAATTGACCTACATGTCCCCTGAAACTATGGTCCCCAGAACCCTGACCCTGCTACTCTGACCTTTGAAATGTTGGGTTGTATTTGGAAAACCTCTTAGCTTTTGGTGTAGTGCTGCAGTGTTAATCTCCTTTCTACTGCATGCTGTCACTTCCTTCACTTAAACCAATTCTTATCTACTGTCCAGTCTATGAACACCCCTCTCCCTCGCATGCCTCTGTTGTAACCATCAAAGATTATTTTCTTCAGTGCTTAAACCTTTTCGTGACTTCTTATAATAGTGGTCACGTACAATATTTGTCCTTGTACAACTAATTTCACTCAGAGTAATGTCTTCCAGATGACTCCATGTTATCAGACGTTTCCCAAGATCATCACTGTTTTTTGTCATTGCATGGTATTCCATTGTGTGAATATACCATAGTTTGTTTATGCATTCATCTGTTGATGGACACCTAGGTTGATTCCATCTTTTAGCTATTGTGGACTGTGCTCCAAGCAACATTGGTGTGCATATATCTGTTTATGTGACAGCCCTTATTTCTTTAGGATACATTCCAGGCTGTGGGATTGCTGGATCACATGGTGATTCTATTTCTAGCTTTTTAAGAAAGCACTAAATCAATTTCCAAAGTGGTTGTACCATTTTATATTCCCACTAGCAGTGTAGAAATGTTTCAATCTCTCCACAACCTTTTCAACATTTGTTGTTTTCTGTTTTCTGGATTAATGCCAGCTGTGTTGGGGAGAGATGGTATCTCAGTGTAGTTTTGATTTGGATTTCTCTAATGCCTGATGATCATGAGTGTTTACTCATGTATCTGTAAGTGTCCCGGATGTTTCTTTGGTGATGGTGCCTGTTCATATCCTTTGCGGATTTTTTACTTGGCTTATATGTCTTTTTCTTGTTGAGGTTTTGTAGTACTTTGTAGATTATGGAGATTAGATCCCACTCACATTTGTGTCGCCAAATTTTTCTTCCCAGTCTGCAGGTAGCCTTTTTACTCATTTGGTGAAGTCTTTGGATGAGCGTAAGTGTCTGCTTTTTAGGAGTTCCCATTTATCTATTTTCTGCTGTTTGTGCAGTGTTAGTAATATTTTGTAGTCTGTTTATGCCTTGTGTTAGAGCGCTGAGTGTTGTCACCATTTTTTCTTCCATGAGACTTATCACTTCAGATTTTACATTTAGGTCTTTGATACATTTTGAGTTAGTTTTTGTGCAATGTATGAGATATGGGTCTTGTTCCATTTTTTACAGGTGGATATCCAGTTTTGCCAAAACCAGTTGTTAGACTGTTTTTCCCTTGTTCATGGACTGTAGGCCTTTGTCAAATATCAGCTGCTCATAGGTGGATAGTGTTATATCTGGATTCTCTATTCTGTTCCATTGTTTTAGGTATCTGTTTTTGTAATAGTACTAGGCTGTTTTGACTACTGTGGCAGTGTAATAGTTTCTAAAGTCAGGTAGTATAAGGCCTTCCAGTTTTTTTCTTCTTTCTTCAGTAACACTTTACTTATCCAGGGCTTTTTCCCTTTGAAGACAAAGTTGGTGAGTTGTTCCTCTGCCTCATTAAAAAAAGACATTGGAATTTGTATTGGAATTCCATTGTATCTATAGATCACTTTGGGAAGAATACACATTTTCACAATGTTCAGTCCTTCTATCCATGAGCAAAGTAGATTTCTCCACTTATGTAGGTTTCTTTTGGTTTCTTGCAGTACAGCTTAGTAATTTTCTTTGTATAGGTCTCTTACATCTCGGGTTTGATTTTTCCTTACTATTTTATCTTTTGGAGGTGGGTATTTTAAATGGTATTTATTTGGTGATTTCCTCTTTGATAGTCTTTGTTGGTGTATACGTATCTCACTGATTTATATTTGTCACATATCCTGATACTTTGCTGAACTCTTCTATCAGTTCTGGTAGATTTTTTTTTGTGTATTCTTTTGAGTTTTCTGTGCATAAGATCATATCATCTGCAAATAGAGGTACTTTTACTTCATCCTTACCAATTTGGATTACGTTTATTTCTTTACCTTGTCTGATTGCTCTGGCTAGAACCTCCAGGACAATACTGAATAAGAGTGGTGACAAACAGTATCCTTGTCTGGTTGCTCTTCTCAAGGAGAATGTTTTCAGACTCTCTCCATTTAGGATAATGTTGGCTGTTGGCTTTGCACAGATGCCAGTTATTAAGTGGAGGAATTTCCCTTCTATTTCTATTCTGTTGGGAGTTTTTTTTTTTTTTTAACATGAATGGGTGTTGGACATTTTTAAATGCCGTTTCTGCATCAGTTGATAAAATCAAGTGATTCTTTTATTTATGTGTAATGTTGTTTTTCTAATGTTGCACCATCTCTGCATCCCTGGTCTGAATCCTACTTGGTATGGTTATATTGTTTTAGTATGTTGTTGAATTCTATTGGATAGAATTTTGGTGAGGATTTTTGCATCTAAGTTCATAGAGATATATTCGTCTGCAATTTTCCTTTTTTGTACTAGCTTTACCTGGTTTTGGTATCAGGGTTACGCTGGCTTCATAGAATAAACTTCAGAGTATTGCGTCTTTTTCTATGCTGTGAAATACATTTAATAATAGTGGTGTTAATTCTTCTCTAAAAGTTTGGTAGAATTCTCCAGTAAAGCCATCAGGGCCAGGGTGGGAATTTTTACATTACCTTTTAAATCTCTTCTTTTGGAATGGGTTTACTAAGTTGTTCTACTTCTCTCTGTGTTAGTTTTGGTATGTAGTCTGTTTCTAGATGTTTGTCCACTTCCTGTAGGTTTCCAAATTTATTCGACTCTAATTTTTCATAGTATTCTGTTATGATTCTTTTAATTTCAATTGGGTCTGTCGTGATATAGCCCATTTCATTTCTTATTCAAGTTAGTTGATTCCTGTCCCATTTTTCTTTTGTCTGTTTGGCCAACAATGTATTAAATTCAATGATCTTTGCCAAAAACAAAAACAAAAAACTTTTGGCCTTGTTAACACTTTCAATCATTTTCCTATTGTCTAATTCATTTAGTTCTAATTTTTATTATCTGTGTTCTTCTGGTGCTTGAGGTGTTCTGTTGTTGCTCTCTTCCCACTTGTTCAAGTTGTGGAGTTAATTCTTTAATTTAGGACCTTGCTTCTGTTTGGATGTGTCCATTTATTGAGATAAACAGACCTCTAAGCACTGCTTTTGTTATGTCCCATAGATTGTTAGGATGTGTTTTCATTCTCATTTGATTCTATGAATTTTTTCTATAACCTAGTCATTTTTGAGCAAGTTATTTTTCAGTTTCTATGTGTTTGATTTTTTTACCCTTGCTTTTCTGCTATTGATTTAAACTTTTATGGCTTTATGGTCTGAGAAAATGCTTTGCAATATTTCAATACTTTGGATTTTGTCAAGGTTTGCTTAATGGCCTAATATGTGGTTTATTCTGGAGAATGTTCCCTGTGCCTTGGAAAAGAAGGTGTACTCATCTGTTTTGGGGTGAAGTGTTCTATGTATGTCTGTGAGGTTGAGATGGTTGACTATGGCATTTAGATTTTCCAAGTCTTTTTTTCTTTAATTTTATTGTGATTTAAGTAAAATTTTACAATCCACATCAATTTGCCATATAAAACCCCAAACACACACCACTATGCAACTCTAACTGCTCTCCGCCACTATCACCCCATGTCAGGACACTCCTTTCCTCTCAGTTTAAGCTCTGTGGATCATAGGGTCACTGCCACAGCTACTTAATGGCTGTGTTCCAATAAAACCATTTATGGACATTGAAATTTGAATTTCATAGAATTTTCACATGTCAGGAAATATTTGTGTTTTCATTTTTTTCCAAATCATTTAAAACTGTAAAGTGCATTCTTAGCTTGTTGGTCACATAAAAACAGGTGGCAGGCTGTAGTTTGCTGCCCCCTGCTATCAAACAATGTTTGAGAATTTTCTAGAGATCCTACCTATTCAAACTTTACTACCCTTGCTTATAGTAAAGTGCAGCCTCTAGTGTTCTTTTGGTAATGTGGCAGTGTTCTTATCTTCTAACACTGGGTAGAACATGGGAGGACATGGAACTGTCTTAGAGGACTGATAATATTACCATGCATTCCTTCAATCAGCATTTACTGAGTACATCCTCTTTTCCAACTGCTAGGAAGAGACAGCGGCTACTAGATATGACCCTAACCTCAAGGAGCTCAAAGTATAATTTGAGATAGTTGAATACAGTTTAGAAAGGTCTGCAAAAAAGTATGCATATGATCCCATAAAAATATGAGAGAAAATGATTCTGCTTTTTTGTATGCGGAGAGTTACAAAAGGCTTCATGAAGGAGACAAGGCTAAGAAACTAAGTCTTGAAGAATATGAGTTTTCAAGATAGAGAAGTATTGAAAGGATAGTTTTGATGGGGGAGTAAGCGTATGTAAAGGCAGAGTTATGCAATGACATGGCACCCTCAGAGTTCTTCAGTACTCCAGAACTGAAGGATAGGGTACAAGGGGCAGTGAATGTTAGGAGGTAATAATGAACAGTCTGACAGGGTTCACAGAAAGTTTTGTTCTAAAGTTAACAGGAAGTTACTAAGAAGTTCAAGTAGGAATTGGGTGATTTGGTTTGTGTTTTAGAAATACCATTCCTGCCACAGTGAAGAGAATTAATTCAAGGGAACAATACTGAAGGCAGGCAGGCCATTCAGGGAGGCAGTGACATTACCCAGATGAGAAATGATGGTGGCTTGAATTAAAATGGTCACACTGGAAAGTGGAGGGGAGAAAAGAATTTGAGAGGTACTTAAGGAGTAGAATTAATACAACCATAGAGATGAATTGGTTATCTGAATCTCTCTAACAGAAATAAAAAGACATAACCAGCCCAGTTTGCTGGAAACAACAGTATTTACCATAATGTCCTGAGGCTGTAATCTGAGAATCTCTGATGTGTCCAGAAGCCATTCCCAGGGGAGTCTGGCACTCTGAAATCAAACAGGGAAAACATAGTAGCTGAAAGTACAGAGAATTCAGCTTCAGAGATGCCGAGTCAGTGAAAACGGGAAAATAACAACAAAAACTAACCTCTTTTAGTGTTTACTGTGTGTCAAGGGCCCTGGGTGGTGCAGTGGTTAAGAGCTTGGCTGCTAACAATGAGGTTGAGTTTGGTATCTGAAATCCAACAGCTACTGCTTGAAAACACTTTGGGGGTGGTTCTACTCTGGAATTGACTCAATAGCAAGGGGTTTGTTTATTGTTTTATTTGTATGTATCAAGAGGGGTACTAAATATTTTATTGTACTATCACATTTAATTCACCCAAGCAGATAGGTACAATTTTTCACACTTTGCAGTTCAGAAAACTAGGGCTTATACATAAGTAGAAGAGTGGTTCTCTTACTTGTTGTGTGTTTAATTCCTAAATTCTTCTGAGTGATATTTGTAAATTATCTTTGGTAACTGAATCAGAATTAAGTCCCAATTTTTTTTTCTTGAGATTTTGGAGCTCTATTAAGTTGACAAAAGGAAGAGATATTTTTAGCACCAATTTATTAAATATTTAGAGCTTCAGGTTCAAAGTGTTCAATGTTTCAAGGATATCTTCCCTCCTCTGAGGACTTTGATGATTCCATCAGAAATGTCTACTTTGAATTTGATAACATTTGTGAGCTTGTATTGATTCTTTAAAAAAACAACCATTCCAAGGAGGAAAAGATGATGTGAAGCTGTCTAGAAGTGAGCTGGGTATGCAGTAAGCCTCTACCCCACAGTGTTACTCACCCTTGTCATACACCAGAAAAAGGCTGCTCATCCCAGCTTGCAGATGCTCACCAATAAGGCATTCTACCCTCCAAATTCCAGCTCTGGATGGCAGCATTTCCACTGTCTCAAACATGCCTTATCAAAAACAAAAGGCACACAACATATAAAAGTCAGTTGGATTGTAATACACTAACAAAAACAATTTGAAAAGGAAAGCAGGAAAGCAATACCATTTATAAAAGCCCTAAAAAACATCAAATATTTAGGAATATATCTAACCATGGAAGTAAAAGATCTATACAAAGAAAACTACCGAACACTACTATAAGAGATCAAAAGAGGCCTTCATATGTGGAGAAACATACCACGGTCATGGATAGGTAGGGTCAACATTGTGAAAATGTCAATTCTGTCCAAGGCAATCTACAAATACAATGTAAACCTGATACAAATACTAACAACATTCTTTAAGGAGATGGAAAAACTTACAACCATTATCATTTGGAATGGAAAGAGGACTCACATAAGCAAAGCATTTTTGAAGAAAAAGAAAAAAGTAGGAGGCCTCACATTCAGAACCTGCTATACAGTCACAATAGTATGGTACTGGTGCAACAACAGACACACTGATCAAAGAAACAGAATCAAAAACCCAGATTTAAATCCATCCACCTTGGTTCACCTGATTTTTGACAAAGGAACAAAGTAAATCAAATACAGAAAAGACAGTCTTTTTAACAAATGGTGGTAGCAACACTGAATGTCCATACACAAAAACTGAATCAGGATCCATATTTCACACCATCCACAAAAACTAACTCAAAATGGAGCAAAGACCTAAATATAAAAGACCACTAAAAGTATAAAAAAAAAAAGACATATAGACTGGGATTTTTCTTTCTTTCTTCTTCTTTTTTTTTTTTGCCTATAACATATCCAACAAGAGTCTAACTCTAAAATCTATACAATGCTACAACACCTCAATGACAAAAAGACAAATAACCCAATTTAAAAATGGGCAAAGGACATGAACAGACACTTCACCAAAGAAGACAATCATTTGGCTAACAAGCACATCAGGAAAGGCTTAAAATTATTAGCCATTAGAGAAATCCAAATCAAAACTACAATGAGATAGCATCTCACCTCAAGATTACTGGCACTAATCAAAAAAGCAGAAGATAACAAATTCTGAAGAGGTTTCAGGGAGATTCACTGTTGGAGAGACTGTAAAATGGTACAACAATTTTGGAAAATGATATGGTGTGTCCTTAAACAGCTAGAAATAGAAACACCATACAATCCAGCAATCCCACTTCCAGCAATAAATCCTAGGGAAAGAAAAGCCATCACACAAACAGACATATGCACACTCATGTTCACTGCAGCATTATCTGTAATAGCAAAAAGATGGAAACAACCTAAGTGACCATGGACAGATGAATGGATAAATTATAATACATGTACACAACAGAATACTACTCAAAAATAAAGGACACTGATGAATCTGCAAAACATCTCACAACATGGATGAGTCTGGAGGGCATTGTGCTGAGTGCAGTAAGTCAGCTGCAAAAGGGAATATACTATACGAAACCACCACTTTAAAAACCCATGGAAAGGGTTACAGGCAGAAAAAAAAACTTCGATGTTTAAGAGGGAGGGGAGAGGAAATCACTAACTAGACAGCATGTGAGTGTTAACTTTGGTGAAGGAAAAGATGACACACAATATACTGGAAGTGAGCACAATTTGACCAAGGGGAAGTCAAGAAAGCTTCCTAGATGCGTCCTGATGCCTTGAAGGAATGAATTAGCGGAGTTAAGGGCTAGGGACTCGGGTCTCGAGGGACATGTAGGTTAATTGGCATGGCATAGTTCATAAAGAAAGTTTCCTACATTTTACTTTGATGAGTCGAGTCTGGGGTCTTAAAAGCTTGTGAAAGGACATCTAAGGTACATCTACTTATCCTAGGAAAAGAGAATAAAGAAAACCAAAGATGGAAGGGAAATATTAGCCTGAAGGACTAAAGAGCCACATGAGCTACAGCCTCCACCAGCCTGAGCCCAGAGGAACTAGATGGTGTCCAGTTACCACCAATGCCTGCTTTGACAGGGGTCACAACAGAGGTTCCTGGGCAAAGGGGGAGAAAAATGTACAACAAAAAATCAGATTCACTAACAAAGACCAGACTAACTGATCTGACAGTGACTAGAAGGATCCCCAAGACTATTGCCCTCGAACACCCCACTAACTGGGAACCAACGTCCACCTTTCAGCCAAAGATGAGACAAGCCTATAAAACAAACAATAACTCTGGTGAGGAGCATGCTTCTCAATTTAATCAAGTACATGAGACCTAATGGGCAACACATGCCCCAAGCAAAGACAAGAAGGACTGAACAGACAGGAAAACTGGACAAATGGACGTGGAGAACCCAGGGTGGAAAGAGATAGGTGGAGTGTGCTGACATACTGCAGGCATTGCAACTGATGTCACAAAACCATTTGTGTATAAATTTTTTAAATGACAAGCTGATTTGCACTTCAAATTTTCACCTAAAATAACAATAAAATTAAATAAAAAGTTTAAATAAGAAAAAGGAAGTTGACAAACTATTGGCTAAACTTACAAAAGAAAAACAGGAAAAGAAACAAATAACCCAAATAAGAAATGAGAGGGGAGTTGTCATAACAGATCAAACAGAAATAAAAAACATCATAATATCTCTTCAACAAATGGTGCTGGCAAAACTGGATATCCATCTGCAATAAACTGAATCAAGATCCATATCTTACACCTTATACAAAAACCAACTCCAACTGGACAAAAGACCTAAATATCAAACCTAAAACAATAAAGCTCATCCAAGAAAAGGTAGGAACAACAATGGAAGTTTTAATACACAATGTGGACAGACTCCAAAATCTGTCAAACAAACCACAATCAACAGAAGAGAAAATAGATAAATGGGAACTATTAAGAATCAAACACTTTTGCTCATCCAAAGACTTTATTAATAGAATTAGAAGAACACCCACAGAATGGGAAAAAATATTTGGCAACTCTATGTCAGACCGACACCTGATCTCCATAATCTATAAGGTACTACAAAATATCAATAAAGCCAATAAGATAAATCATCCAATTAAGCGATGGGCAAAGGACATGGACAGACATTTCTCTAAAGAGGAGATCCAGGCAGCCAAAAACACATGCAGACATGTTCACGATCTTTAGTTATTAAAGAAATTCAAATCAAGATGACAATGAGATACCATCTCACCCCAACAAGGTTGGCTATGATCCAAAAAACACAAAACAACAAATGCTGGAGAGGCTGTGGAGAAAGGGGAACCCTCCTACACTGTTGGTGGGGTTGCAAAATGGTCCAGCCTCTTCGGAAAGCAATCTGGCACTTCCTTAAAAAAATGGATATTGATATACCATTTGACCCAGTAATTCCACTACTTGGAATATATCCTACAGAATCAAGGCCTTTCACACCAACAGACACATACACAAGAATGTTTATTGCAGCACAGTCCATGATAGCAAAAAGATGGAATCAACCCAGATGCCCAACAACAGAAGAATGGATAGGTAAACTATGGTACATATACTCAATGGAGCACTACGCAATGATAAAGAATAACGATGATTCCAGGAAACATCTCCTAACCTGGTTTCAACTGGAAGACATTATGCTGAGTGAAAGTAGTCAGCGACAAATGAACAAATACTGTATGAGACCTCTACGATAAGATCTCAAAAACAGACTTGTATATAGAAGAAAAGACTCTGACAGCTGCAAGGGAGGGGAGGGAGGGAGGGCGAGAGGGGGAGGGTTTAGATTAGATAGTTGCTAGAAATCTGGTTGGGAGAAATCGGTGATAGCACACATTAGAAACAAGAACAACATTGAGTGGACTTCAGCATAACTTGAGTACTCCTTCCATCTTAACCCAATATTGCAAGGATAGAGTAGCTCGGCAGGGGGCAGGGGACCACGCTCTTAGGCGAAATCGAGGCCAATTGGCACAACTAGTGTTTTGCTAAGAGGGCTTTCTGCACCCCCCATTGGTTAGTGGCGTCTGGGGTCTTAAAAGCTGCCAAGCTGCCATCTGAGGGCACAGCAAATGGTCCCAACTCAGCAGGAACGGATGCTCACCAAGGACCAAAATGACATGCAGTAAAGACGACCTAGAAGACAGAGAGACTCACATCAGTGGGTGCCTACATCGACTTGGGACCGAAAGAACCAGATGGTGCCCAGCCACCACCAGTGATCGCCACGATGGAGCTCACAGAGATGAGTCTCACTGGCAACACAAGAATAAAAAGGGCTGTATCCTGTGATCTCCACTAAAAGACCTCAGTTGATGGTCCAGTGGCTTCGTGGTTCCCCTGGCAGCATGGCCTCTGGCCCTGATGCTGCCCTTACCCATAAATCATAACGAAGGTCCACTCTTTGGACAGGAATGAATTGGACTTGGCAATGCGGAGTGACCATATATTGGATGCACTTTATGGTTCTATACATCTATAGGTTATCATCCTGCTGACCTCTAGCTGGAGGAAGGAGGGTGGGTGGAGAGGAGGGAAAAGGAGGCTGTTGGGAGGATGAGACATGTATGGAGCAGAGAAGAATAGTGTGCTGTCACCGGACAGGGAGACCAGTGGAAGCTGCATATAGGTGGGCATGTAAATTTATACGGGAATGTACATTTTCAGTCAGTCATATTAAATAAAAAAAAAAATTAAAAAAATATCATAACAGAATACTATGAAAGACTCTAACAAATTTGAAAACCTAGAGAAAACGGACAAATTCCTTGATTCATATCACCTACCCAAATTATCACAAGCTGAAGCAGAGCAACTTAATAAACCCATCACAAAGGAAGAGATTGAAAAAGTCATCAAAAAACTACCAATGAAAAAAGCCCAGGCCCAGATGGCTTCACCGCAGAATTTTACCAAGCTTTTAGAGAAGAGTTCTCTCCAATACTACTGAGACTATTTCACAGTATAGAAAGGGATGGAATACTCCCAAATTCATTATATGAAGCCAGCATAACCCTGGCCCCAAAGCCAGGGAAAGACCCAACCAAAAAGAAGAACTACAGACCGATATCACTCATCAACCTAGATGCAAAAGTCATCAACAAAATTTTTGCCAATAGAATACAACAACATATCAAAAAAATAATCCATCATGACCAAGTGGGATTCATACCAGGGATGCAAGTCTGGTTCAACATCAGTAAAACAATTAATGTGATCAACCACATAAATAACACAAAAGACAAGAATCACCTGATTTTGTCTATTGATGCAGAAAAGACATTTGATCAAGTCCAACACTCATTCATGCTAAAAACTCTCAGCAAAATAGGAATAGACGGCAAATTCCTCAATGCAATAAGGGCCATTTACACAAAGCTAACTGCCTACATCATGCTGAATGGAGAGAGACTGAAACAGTTTCCCCTGAGAACAGGAACTAGACAAGGATGCCCACACTCAGCTCTCCTATTCAACATTGTACTAGAAGTTCTAGCCAGAGCAATTAAAGACCAAGAAATAATGGGCATCTGCACTGGCAAAGAAGAAGTAAAAATCTCCCTATCTGCAGATTATATGATTGTATACCTAGAGAATCCTAAAGAATCCATAAGTAAACTATTCAAACTGACAGAAGAGTTCATCAAACTCTCAGGATACAAGATAAACATAAGTAAATCAGTAGGATTCCTTTATACCAACAACGAGATCATTAATGAATAAATCTCCAAATCAATACCATTTACTGTAACCCCTAAGAAAATAAAGTACCTAGGAATAAATCTAACCAGAGAAATAACAGACCTTTACAAAGAGAACTACAAGCCCTTACTACAAGAAACTAAGAGAGACTTGCATGGGAAGACTTAACAATGTGAAAATGTCTATCTTGCCCAAAGCAATCTACTTATGTAATGCAATCCCAATACAAATTCCAGTGACATTTTTTAATGAGATGTAAAAACGAATTACCAACTTCGTTTGGAAAGGGAAGAAGCCTCGGATAAGTAAGAAGCCCCAAATAAGTAAAGCACTACTGCAGAAGAAGACAAACACACGGGGAGGCCTCTAACTACCCGACTTTAGAACCTTATTACACTGGCACAGTAGTCAAAACAGCCTGGTACTGGTACAAAAAGAGACAGATAGACCAAAGAAACAGAATTGAGACCCCAGAGATGGTACCATCTTCCTATGTACAGTTGATATTCGACAAAGGCCCTAAGACATTAAAGTGAGGAAAAAACAATCTCTTCAACAAACGGTGCTGGCAAAATTGGATATCCATCTGCAAAAGAACTGAAACAAGACTCATATCTTACACCTTATACAAAAACCAACTCAAACTAGGTGAAAAGACCCAAAGATCGAATCTAAAACAATAAAGCTCATCCAAGAAAAAGTAGGAACAACAGTGGAAGTTTTAATACACAACATAGACAGACTTCAAAATCTGTCAAACAAACCACAAACAACAGAAGAGAAAATAAATGAATGGGAACTATTAAGAATTAAACACTTTTGCTCATCCAAAGACTTTATTAATAGAATTAAAAGGCCACCTACAGGATGGGAAAAAATATTAGGCAACTATATGTCATACTGATGCCTGATCTCCATAATCTATAAGGTATTACAAAGTATCAATAAGCAAAAGATAAATAATCCAGTTAAGCATTGAGCAAAGGAGATGGACAGACAATTCTCTAAAGAGGAGATCCAGGCAGCCAAAAAACACATGCAGACATGCTCATTATCATCAGCTATTAAATAAATTCAAATCAAAACTACAATGAGATACCATCTCACCCCAACAAGGTCAGCCATCATCCAAAAAACACAAAACAACAAATGCTGGAGAGGGTGTGGAGAGATTGTAACTCTTCTACACTGTTGGTGGGATTGCAAAATGGTGCAACCTCTTTGGAAAGCAATCTGGCGCTTCTTTAAAAAGCTGGATATAGATATACCATTTGACCGTAATTCCAGTGCTCGGAATATATCCTACAGAATCAAGGCCATTCACAGCAACTGATACACGCACATGAATATTTATCACAGCACAGTCCACAATGGAAAAAGATGGCATCAACCCAGATGCCCAACAACAGAGGAATGGATAGGTAAAGTAGGGTATCTATACTCAGTGGCACACTATGCAAAGATAAAGAACGATGATTTAGGAAACATCACATAACCTGGTTTCAGTTGGAGGACATTATGTTGAGTGAAAGTAGTCAGCAGCAAAAGGACAAATATTGTATGAGACCCCTATGATAAGAACTTAAAAACAGACTCATGCATAGAAGAAAAGGCTCTTTGCTGAAGGGTGGGGATGGAGGGAGGGCGAGGAGGGGAGGGTTTAGATTAGATAGCTGATAGAAATTGGGCTGGGTGAAATCTGTGACAGCACACATTAGAAAGAAAATTATTATTAACTGGACTTCCCCATAACATGATTACTCCTCCCGTCTTAATCCAATATTACAAGGACAGGGTAGCTGGGGCGGGGGGCCGGGGACCACGGTCTCAGGGCCAAGAATGGCCAACTCAAACTCTACACACTTGATATGTGACCTCTGTAGTTACAGGCACTGAAGAGTGAGTTCTGCTGCCCCCTCGTCCCTAGGAAACAAAAGAGACAATGTGATTGAATGCTTGGGCACTGCAGACAGGAGAACATGCCTACATTACGATGGTCTGCACTGCTGGGATGTTTCAAAGCAGAAGGTGTGATTCCCACTGGACTGATAGGGGCTCCTTAGGAGACAGAGGTCAGGCTAAGGTACTCGGGTCTAGTCCACTGGGGGTGAGTAGAGGGATAAAGGAAGCCCCGTAATAAGAAACCGGACGTGAATGTCAGTGGGCTGACAAATGAGTCACAAGTGATCACCCCAAATAAAATTGGAACCAACCAGGTCAAGGGAAGTTCATGAGAGAGGGTCTCCAAGGAGAGTTTGAAGAGTCCCTGAAAATGCCCTGCCAGAGGAAGAGTCAGCTTTCAGTATCTCCTAGGTGCAGACAAGGTGCAGGGTGCCAGCCGGAAGCTGCTAAGTACTGTTCTATGCACTTATCCTCACCCTATCCACGCTGGACTTCAAAACAACACAGCATACACAAGACACAGAAAGAGAGGTCTCAACCACCCTGACTTACAAATTCAGAGTTTTGAGTAACATTTTGGAGTGGACATTGTCATTTCTATCTTGAACTACATTTGTGATGGAAAGTGACTGCAGTCCTGTTTATCACTAAAGAGTGAGCAGAAAAGTCACAGGGCTTACCGGACTTTTTACCCCGAAACAGGAGTGTTAGCCCCCTCTATCAAACCTTTTTGAAAGCTGTGTTTTAAACACCATGGTGAGCAGCTCTTAATTAATATACTGGTTGCGTACATAAACCAGTCACTCTTTGGCTAAGTGCTGATGTTGTGTGGGATTTGCGATGGGAAGCGGAAGCGCTGTAATGTTCACTGCCCATTCCTTCAGCTGCAGCTCCTTTAGAGCCTTTGTGCTGTATCCAAAATCCTCGTGTTCATTTGCTAATGAATTTACTATCTCTCTGCAAGTTAAAGTCACTTGAAAAAGTAGGTTTCCTGAGAGCAGGAAGTCTCTCAGCTTTTTTTCACTGATTATATTCCTAGTGCCTAGACTCATGCCTCAAATATACATTTAAAGCACACACACACCAGCTGATACCTGGATAGAGGTTGTAGACTGCCATTCTGTACTCCTCTTTTTTCCGCACAGTGAACACGTGTCCACTGAAGTGAACAGAATGGATATTTTCACTGCTGCCCATGCTGAGCAGATACCACCGGATCCTGTCGTCCTGAGCCATTACCAAGCCAGGCAGGGTATCCATCACATAGCCATTGATCGCTGTTGAAGGAGGACACAGAAGAGGCTTTCAGAACCTACTGTAGGCACTTCTTTCTTTCCTCCCTACCCCAAATACTGATGTTCCTGAACATCCCACTCTCACACACGTACTCTTGATTCATACACTGTTCAAGCCTCTGGCTCAAGGCTCATTTGACATATTGCATGCTGCACTTGACAGTGAGTAATATTTGGACGTGGTGTATTTTACCATGGAAGCGATAGTTCTTTTTAAAAACGGGGTCCTCCATCCGGATATTGCAGGGAGCCTTGCAGTTCCTTTGTATGTTTTCAGTGAAGTACCAGCTCTTGGTCTCATCAAAGATAGTGAAAAGCAGAGCAAATTCCTGAACCGCCAGTTGTCTGCCGTGAGCGGAGTTCAACGTGTTAGTGCGGCAGACCAGCAGCGGTCCAATCAAGCCCGAATGCAGGTCTTTTTCCTGAGGAAAACAGATGTCAGTCCCATGTGTGTGAGCCCTGCCTCACCTGTGACGCAGAGTGGACTTCTCATCAATGTTTATGCCGCCCCAACCTCCCCCTCCTTTTCCCACAGTACAATTCATCCTCTCCAGCAGATTCCAGGCTAGTACTTCTAAAACACAAATAGGATGTCACCTCCCCTATTTAAACCTTCCCATTGCTCTTGGGATAAATACCAAAACTCTTCACAGTGTACACAAAGATCATTTCTTCCCCACCAAAAAGTGGCCAGCACAACAGAGAGCTGCTTACCAAATCAACATCAGAGAAATAAGCCCAGGCTTTGCAGTCAAATTCATCTTGAGTGGGTGCCATGTGATGTTGTACTTTCCAAAAATAAGTTCTGGTTTCATTAGGCTTCACTAAATTTTTTCTAAGTTCTGTTCCTTGCCTTTTATCATCTTCATAAGAAATAAGACTAGAATAGAAGGAGTAAGGACGAGAAGCCTGGTTTTTGAAAGTCACCTGCAGAGTTAAAAACAAACAAACACAGACACACAATACAAGCATCATCTTTCTAAGATCTTCAGGTCCTTAGCTTACAGTTCATATCCCTAATAAGAATGCCAATCTTTTGGGCTTGATCTAAGTTTTTAAGCACCCCGGAGGAAGTGGTATAGCAGGTGTATTTTTTTAGGACCCAAACCTAACGATCTGTAGAAGAAAGAGGAATTTTAGAAATCTAAAATCCTTACAGCATGAACTGAAAGTTATAAAGGAGAAAAATTCTTCAATACTCAGAAACAACTCCAAAGTAAAAGGTGAAATGCCAACACAGAAGTTTTAAGAGGCGATAACCTCAGGAGCTGACACCTAAGTCAAGGTTCCAGGACGAATGCATGTGATCTCTCTTAAAAAGACATGTTTTTCAGATTTACAAATTTATTTATGCTGATTATAGAACATATGGGAAGGGCAATAAGATTCAAGGCAGAAAATAATTCACCTACACTCCTGTAATTTTAGAATCTTCACCATATTTAATACCAATAATCAGCTAGGACAATGGATGTCTTTTTTGGAAAAAACCAAAACTTTCATCTTGGCTCACACAATGCAGTAAAATAACTTCTAAGCTCTAGCAAATATTGTTGTTGTTGTTAGGTGCTGTTGAGTCAGTTCAACTCACAGTGACCCTATACACAACAGAACAAAACCCTGCCCTGTCTTGCACCACGTCTACAGTCATTTTTACACTTAAGCCCATTGCTGCGGCCACTGTGTCAGTCCATCTCATTGAGGGTCTTCCTCTTTTTTGCTGACCCTCCACTCTACCAAGCATGATGCCCTTCTCCAGGAACTGATCGCTCCTGACAACATGTCCAAGGCATGTGAGATGCAGTCTTGCCATCTCTGCTTCCAAGGAGCACTCTGGTTGTACTTCTTCCAGAACAGATTTGTTGGTTCTTCTGGCGGTCCATTGTACATTCAACATTCATCTCCAATACCACAGTTCAAAGGTGTCAATTCTTCTTTTGTCTTCTTTGTTCATTTTCCGGCTTTCACGTGCATATCACGTGATTGAAAATACTAGGGCTTGGGTCAGGTGCAATTTAGTCTTCAAGGTGACATCTTTACTTTTCAATACTTTAAAAAGATCCTTTGCAGCAGATTTTCCCAATGCAATGTGTCTTTTGATTTCTTGACTGCTGCTTCCAGGGGCATTGATTGTGGAGCCAAGCAAAATGAAATCCTTGACAACCTCAGTCCTTTCTCCATTTGTGACGATGTTGCTTACTGGTCCAGTTGTGAGGATTTTTGTTTTCTTGATGTTGAGGTGCAACCTATACTGAAGACTGTGGTGTTTGATCTTCATCAGTAAGTGTTCCAAATCTTCTTCACTTTAAAGTAAGGTGGTGTCCTCTGTGTTACTCAGGTTGTTAATGAATCTTCCTCCACTCCTGATGCCTCAGTCTTCTTCATATAATCCAGCTTCTCCGATTATTTGTTCAGCATACAAATTGAAAATATACAGTGAAAGGAGACAACCCTGACACACACCTTTCCTGACTTTAAACCATGCAGTGTACCCTTGTTCTGTTCCAATGACTGCCTCTTGATCCAAGTATAGATTCCTTGAGAGCACAATTAAGTGTCCTGGAATTCCCATTTTATGCAATATTAGCCATAGCAAATCTTAATGGATTAAAATGTAAAATGCAAAAATATTTAAAAAAAATAAACTGTATTAAAAAAAGCTGGAGTAAGTACAGGTGATTTTTTTTTTAATCTCTGTATAGGGAGGGATTTTTATGAATACGAAAGGAATAAATACTGGTGTCATAGCTTTCAGCATCGCAGCAACACAAAAGCACACGCAGTATGACAAACTGACAGACGAGTGGCGGACAGGTTTCAGCTGAGCTTTCATACTAAGACAGACTAAGAAGAAGGACCCAGCAGTCTGCTTCTGAAAATGACAGCCAGTGAAAACCTTATGAACAGCAGGGGAACATTGTCAGATACAGTGCAAGAAAATGAGGCCCCTAGGTTGCAAGGCACTCAGAGGACAACTGGGGAAGAGCTGCCTCCTCAAAGGAGAGTGGATCTTAATGATGTTGATGGAGTATAGGCTTTGGGACCTTCATTTGCTGATGTGACATGACTCAAAATGAGAAGAAAAGGCTGAAAATGTCCATTAATAGTGGGAACATGCAATGTACAAAGTATGAATCTAGGAAAATTGGAAATTGTCAAAGATGAAGTGGAATATATCAACATCAATATCCTAGGCACTAGTGAGCTGAAATGGACTGGTATTGGCCATTTTGAATCAGACAATCATGTATGGTCTACTATACTGGGAATGAAAACTTGAAGAAGAATGGGGTTGCATTCATCATCAAAAAGAACATTTCAAGATCTGTCCTGAAGTATAATGCTGTCAGTGATAGGACAACATCCATGTGCCTACAAGGAAGTTCAGTTAATAAAAACATTACTCAAATTTACGCACCAACCACTAAGGCCAAAGATGAGAACACTGAAGATTTTTACCACCTTCTGCAATCTGAAACTGATCGAATATACCATCAGGATACATTGATTACTGGTGATTGGGATGCGAAAGTTGGAAACAAAGATTCAGAACTGGAAAAGACTGCCTTGATGATAGAAATGATGCCAGAGATCGCATGACAAAATTTTGCAAGACTGAAGACTTCTTCACTGCAAATACCTTTTATCACCAACACAAACAGCAACTGAACAGATGCAACAAACAGACCTCACCAGATGGAATACACAGGAATCAGATCAACTACATCTGTGGAGAAAGATGATGGAAAAGTTTTATATCAGCAGTCGGAATAAAACCAGCTGCTGACTGCAGCACAGACTATCATTTGCTCATGTGGAAGTTCAAACTGAAACTGAAGAAAATCAGACCAAGTCCATGACAGCCAAAGTACGACCTTGAGTATATCCCACCTGAGTTTAGACACCATCTCAAGAACAGATTGGATGTGTTGAACACTAATGACTGAGAACCAAACAAGTTGGGGAATGACATCAAACACATCATCTGTGAAGAAAGCTAGAGCTCATTAAAAAGACAGAAAAGAAAGAAAAGACCAAATTTGGATGTCAGAAAAGACTCTGAAACTTGCTCTTGAATGTTGAGTAGCTGAAGTAAAAGGAAGGGATGATGACATAAAAGAAGTGAACAAAAGATTTCAAAGGGCAGCTCGAGAAGACAAAAGAAAGTATTATAATGACATGTACAAAGAGCTGAAGATAGAAAACCAAAAGGGACGAATACATTCTTCATTTCTTAAGCTAAAGAACTGAAGAAAAAATTCAAGCCTCAAATTGCAATAGTGGAGGATTCTACAGGGAAAATAATCAAACGAGTTAGAGAGCACCAAAAGAAGATGGAAGGAATACACAGAATCATTGTACCAGAAAGAACTGGCCAGTGTTCAACAATTTGAAGAGGCAGCACGTGACCGGTGACCAATGGTACTGAAGAAAGAATTCAAAGCTGCACTGAAGGCACTGGCAAAAAAACAAGGCTCCAGGAATTGATGGAATATCAACCGAGATATGTCACCAAGGAATGCAGCACTAGAAGTCCTCACTTGTCTGTGCCAAGAGATTTGGAGGACAGCTACTTGGCCAACTGTCTGGAAGAGATCCATGTTTATGCCCATTCTAAAGAAAGATGATCCAACTGAATGCAGAAATTACCAAACAATATCATTAACATCACACACAAGTAAAAATTTGCTCAAGATCATTCAAAAGCAATTACAACAGTATATTGACAAAGAACTTCCAGAAATTCAAACTGGATTCAGAAGAGGACTTGGAACCAGGGATATCATTGCTGATGTCAGATGGATCTTGGCTGAAAGCAGAGAATACTAGAAAGATGTTTACTTGTGTTTCATTAACTATGTAAAGGCATTTGACTATATGGATCATAAATTATGGCTAACATTTTGGAGAACGGAATTCCTAAACACTTATTCACGCTCCTAAAGAATCTGTACATGGATCAAGAGGCATTCGTGTGAACTGAATAAGGGGACAATGTGTGGTTTAAAGTCAGGAAAGGTGTGCATCAGAGTAGCATCCTTTCACCATAACTTTTCAATCTGTATGTCAAGCACATAATCCAAGAAGTTGGACTACATGAAGAAGAATGAGGCATCAGAATTAGAGGAAGGCTCATCAGCAACTTGCCTTATGCAGATGACACCACCTTATTTGCGGAAGTGAAGAGGATTTGAAACATTTACTGATGAAACTCAAAGACCACACCCTTCTGCAACACCCTTCTGCATGGATTGCACAGCAACAACAAGAAAACAAGAATCCTTACAGCTGAACCAGTAAGCAACATAGCGATAAATGGAGAATGAATTGAGGTTGTCAAGGATTTCATTTTACTTGGTTCCACAATCAACACCCGTGGGAGCAGAAGTCAAGAAATCAAAAGATGCATTCATTGCGTTGGCAAAATCTGCTGCAAAGGACCTCTTTAAAGTACTGAAAAGTAAAGATATCACTTTGAAGACTAAGGTGCACCTGAACCAAGCCCTAGGATTTTCAGTCACATGATATGCATGTGAAAGCTGGACAATGAATAAGGAGGACAGAAGAAGAATTGATGCCTTTGAATTGTAGTGTTACTGAATGTCCCACGGACTGCCAAAAGAACAAACAGATCTGTTCAGAAAAAGTAAAACCAGAGTGCTCCTTGAAGCAAAGACGGCTACACTGCGTCTTACATACTTTGGACATGTTATCAGGAGTCATCAATACCTGGAGACAGACATCATGCTTGGTAGAGTGGAGGATCAGCGGAAAAGAGGAAGACTCTTGACAAGATGGATTGACACATTAGCTGCAATTATGCACTCAAGCATAAAAATTATTGTGGACATGGCACAAGACCGGGCAGTGTTTCATTCTGTTGTGCATACGGTTGCTGAGTTGGAATTGGGGACATCTAGGCTAATCAGCATAAGAAAATGCTCTACAGACTACTTTGCTGAGTGGTGCCTGGGGTCTTAAAAACTAGCAAGCAGTCGTCTAAGTAGCATCAATTGGTCCAAATCCACCTGGAGCAGAGGAGAATGAAGGACATCAAAGACATGATGAAAATATGAACCCAGCAGACAGAAGGTGCTATATGATCCAGAGACTACATCGGCATGAGACCAGAAGAACTAGATGATGTCCTGCCACCACCAGTGACTGCCCTGACAGGGAACACAATGTAAATTCTCTGATGTAGTGGGGAAAAAATGGGTATGCAGAACTAGAACTCTACTAAATGACCACACTTGATTGTCTGTCAGATTGGAGGGTCCTCTGAGGACATGGCCCCTGGACTGTTAGTGCAGAGCTGAAACCAGTACTGAAGCCAGTTCTTCAGACAGGGATTGGAGTGGGCTATAACACACAGAATGATGCTGGTGAAAAATACGCTTCTTCACTTAAATATATAAATGAGGCTGCCTGAGCAGCTCCCGTCCAGAAGTGAGATGAAGGGGACAGGAGTTCATTGAATGGATGTGGGAAGCACAGGGTGGAAAGAAGTAGTGTGCTGTCATGGGGTGTGGGGGGAGAGCAATTAGAGTTGCAGGATGGTGTGGGTGCACTGCTTCATATGGCAAATTCAGTTGGATTGTAAACTTCCACTTAAAGGACAGCAAGTTTTTTTTAAAAAAGATACTTCAGAAGTGCTTTTCATGATAAAAGAAGTGTTTATACATAATATGTAGTCAAAAGAGAAGAAGCGTATACCATATATATGTGGTATAACTTTGAAACCATTAAGAGAAGAATACACAGGAAAAAGACAAGACCATGTGCTGAAATGATAATTATAAGATAATTTTTCAACTTATTTATTTTTCTATATGTTAAAAACTTTGAAAAGTAAAAGTACATGAGTTTTATAATAAGAAACAAAATATAGGATTGATTTTCTTGTAATTTGATTGTCCTCAAACTCACCACGATATTATCTTCAACTTCCGCTCTTAAATATGGTCCCAAGAGTCCCAAGTGTTCATTTAGTTCTCCACGGTATAAAGGTTGAGTAAAGGAGCCATCAGTAAATTCCTGGAAAACCACCTTCTTGAATTGAGGGACACTGCCACTCTGAGCCCTGGAGCATAGAGAAGAGGAAAAGCAGTATCCTGATAAACCAAAGGGCTAGAAAAATGATTTACATCCTGACCTTCCCCAGATTTGAGATTCATTTAGTTGAATTCACGATGGATTGGAAGCATAAATGGGGCAAGGACAGGAGACAGAAGAATCAAAGATAACTTCCAGGTGTCTGGCTTGGAGAAACAGATGGATGGTGATGTAATTCAATGAGATAGGGTATAGTAGAGGAGGAGCAGGTTTGGGATATAACAGTTTTAGACACAAGGGTAATTTTTTTTTGTGTTCTTATCTTACTCTACATCTAAGCAGCGTTTTGTATCACTACATCCTCCTTGAAATACTCTCTAGGCTCCATTCATATGGTAGTTACATGAAAGCAAGGGCATTGTCTGTTTCGTCCACTGCTATATTCCCAGCACCTGAAAGAAGGACCTGGCACATAGTAGGTGCTCAAAAACATTTGTTGATACCTTTAACTGATAACAGATTGGCTCACAAAAAAATGTTACCCATGAGTGCTGTGCCATTCTAAAAAAAATCTATATGTGACTGAATGGGCACCATGCACCCTAGAGCAAAAACGAGACGATCAGGAGAAGGCAGGGGAGCTAGATTAATGGAAATGGAACAATAGGAATGGAAATAATAAGAATGTTGACACAATTTGTAAAATGTAACTAATGTCTCTGAATAAAATGTATAAACCCAAACCAAACCCCCTGCTGCTGAGTTGATATTAACTCATAGCCACTGTATAGGACAGAGTAACTGCTCCATAGAGTTTCCAAGGAGCATCTGGTGGATTAAAACTGCCAACATAGCACTTAACCACTTTACTAGCAGGTTTTGAGTAATGTGTATAGAAATTGTTAAATGGGAACTGAATTTGCTGTGCAAATTTTCACCAAAAGCACAATAAAATATTTAAAGAAAAAAATTGTTGAATGTTGAACAAACACAGGGATTATAAACACACTTGAAACGTGGGGCAGTCCTGGGACTTAATCCTTGGACTTCTTTTATTTACTTTTAAAAAAATCTTTTAAATATCTGAAATACAACAAATATAAAGTACACAAAACACAAATACTTTGCTACATAAATGGTTTTTATAAACATGTTAAACCAACTCTGTAATCCAAAGATAAGCCAAACTTGGTTATGGTTTATTAACCTTTCAAAAAAACATATTTATAGCCCCATTGCAATTTTGGCTCAGGACTGTTATTGTTGTTTCAGGTGCTGGCAGTTTGCTTCTGACTCAGTGTGACTGTAAACGTAACAGAGCAGAACACTACCCGATCCTGCACTGTCCTCACAATGTTTGCTAGGTCTGAGCCCATGGCTGCAGCCACTGAGTCAATCCATCTGATTAAGGGTCTTCCTCTTTTTCACCTGATGCCCTTCCCCTGGGACTGGTTTCTCCTGACGACATGCTCAAAGTGCATGATGTGAATTCTTGCCACCCTTGGTTCCAAGGAACATTCTGGCTGTACTTCTTCCAATACAGACTTTTTCCTTCTTCTGGCAGTCCATGGTATATTCAGTACTCTTCACCAACACTTCAATTCAAAGGCATCAATTCTTTGGTCTTCCTTATTCACTGCCCAGCTTTCACATGCATAAGAGGTGATTGAAGATAAATGGTTTGGGGCAGATGTACTTTGGTTCTCAAAGTAGCATCTCAGCTTCTCAACATGTTCAAGAGGTGTACTGAAGTAGATGTGCCCGATGCAATATGTCATTTGATTTCTTGAATACAACTTCCATGGGTACTGATTGTGGATCCACAAAAATAAAATCCTTGACAACTTCAGTATTTTCTCTGTATGTCATAATGTTGCTTACTGGCCCAGTTGTAACATTTTTTGTTTTCTTTATGTTGAGGTGTAATCCATACTGAAGGCTGTGGTCTTTGATCGTATCATTAAATGACTCAAGTCCTCTTCACTTTCAGTAGACAAGATTGTGTCATCTGCACATCACAGGTTGATGTCTTCCTCCTATTCTGATGTCCCATTTTTCTTCATATAGTAGGGCTTCTCAGATTATTTGCTCAGCATACAGATTGAGTAAGTATGGTGAAAGGATACAACCCCGATGCATACATTTTCTGACTTTAAAACAGTTAGTATCCCCTTGTTCTTGGTCTATGTACAGGTTCCTCATGAGCACAATGAAGTGTGCTGGAATTCCCATTCTCCACAATGTTGGCCATAATTTGTTAGGGTCCACATAGTCAAATGCCTTTGGAGAGTCAAGAAGACACAGGTAAACATCTGCCTGGTGTCCTCTGCTTTCAGCCAAGATCCATCTGACATCAGCAATGATGTCCCTCCTTCCGGGTCCTTTTCTGGATCCGATGTGATTATCCATCAGCTCCCTGTCAATGTACTGCTACAACTGTTTCTGAATTATTCCTCAGCAAAATTTGACTTACATGTAATCTTAATGATGTTATTGGATAAGTTGTACATCCTGTTGGATCACATTTCTTTGGAATGGGCACAAATATGGATCTCTTCCAGCTGGTTGGCCAGGCAGCTGTCCTCCAAACTTTTGGCCATGGACGAGTGAGCACCTCCAGTACTGCATCCCTTTGCTTAAAACATCACAGCTGGTGCTCTGTCAATCCCGAGGCCTAGTTTTCTGCCAATGCCTTCAGTGTACTTGGACTGCTTCCTTCAGCACCACCGGTTCTTGATCACGTACTACCTCCTGAAAGGCTGAACGCTGACCGGTTCTTATTGGTGTGGTGACTCTAGTCCATCTTTTCTTGTGGCTGCCTGCATCACTCAATATTTTGTCCATAGAACTGTTCACCATTGCAACTCAAGGTTTGAATTTTTTCTTCAGTTCTTTCATCTTGAGAAATGCTGAGTGTTCTCTTCCCTTTTCTTGGTTTTCAGCTTCAGGTTTTTGTACGTTTCATGAAAATACCTTGTCTTCTCAAGCCACCCTTTGAAATCTTCTACTCAGCATTTTCACTTCCATATTTCTTCCTTTTGCTTTAGTTCCTCCACTTTCAAGAACGAGTTTAAGAGTCTCTTCTGACATCCATTTAGGTCTTGTCTTTATTTCCTGTCTTTCCAGTGACTTTTTGCTTTCTTCGTTTATGATATCCTCCCAAAACTTGTCTAATCTTCAGTTATTATTGTTCAGTGCTTCAAATCTATTCTTGAGATGGTCTCTAAATTCAGGTGGGTATACTCTGGGTCATACTTTGGCTCTTATGGACTTCTAATTTTCTTCAGCTTATACTTGAACTTGAATATGTGTAACTGACAGTGTATTTCTCAGTTGACTCCTGGCCTTGTTCTAACTGATGATACTGAGCTTTTCTGTTGTGTCTTTCCTAGATGTCGTCGGTGTGATTCTTGTGTTTTCCATCTGGTAAGGTTCACGTGTATATTTGTCATGTATGTGGTTGAAAAAAGGTATTTGCAGTGAAGAAGTGGTTGGTCTTGCAAAATTCTGTCATGAGATCTCCAGTGTCATTTCTATCATTAAGATCGTATTTCCCAAGAAGAGATCCTCCTTCTTTATTTCCAATTTTTGCATTCCAATCACCAGCAATTATCAGTACATCTTCATGGCATGTTTGATCGATTTCAGACTGCAGAAATTGGTAATAATCTTCAATTTCTTCATCTTTAGCCTTAATGACTAGTGCATAAATTTGGAAAAAAGTTGAACTAACTGGTCTTCCCTGCAGATGTCTGGACATTATCCTGTCATTGTCAGCACTGTGCATAAGGACAGATCTTGAAGTGTTGAAGCATCAGTGAATGTGCTTTAACTGGTCACTCCAGGCCTAGCGACCATATGGTTGTCGGATTCAAAATGGTTAATACCAGTCTGTTTCAATTCAGTAATCTCAAGAATATGTGTGTTTATCAGTTCCATTTCACTGTTGATGACTTCCAATTTTCCTAGATTCATACTTTGTACATTCCATTACTGATTAATGGATATTTACAGCTGTTTCTTCCCATTTGGATTCTTGCTATAGCAGCAAATGAAGGTCCTGAAAGCTTTAATCTATCCATGTCATGAAGGTCGACTCTACTCTGAGATGGCAGCTCCTCACCAATTGCATTTTTAGTGCCTTCACACCTGAGGGGCCCACCTGCCAGTGCTGTGCAAGACAGTGTTCTGCTGCTGTTCTTAAGGTTTTCATTCAGAAATAGACTACCAGGTCCTTCTTCCTAGTCTGTCTTAAGTCTGGGAGCTCTACTGAAACCTGTCCACCACTGGTGACCCTGCTTGTATTTGAAATACCAGTGGCCTAGCTTCCAGCATCACAGCAACATGCAAGCCACTACAGTACAACAACATACAGATGTATGGTGGAGCTAGAGAACACAACATTATTTCAGTCCTTGTGATTTGTAGAAACTTTTTCATGATTACTGTGTATATTCAACTTCAGTAAGCATTCCATGTATGTCAGAAAAGAATGAATGTTCACTGCTGCTTGCAGTATTATATATAAATACCCTGTTTGAAATTTGTTGAGCTGCCTGAATCTGTGCATTGATGTCTTTTTCAGTTCTGGAAAATTCTCAGCCATTGCCTATTCAAATACTGCTTCCCCTATATTCCCATTTTTCTTACCTTCTGGGATTTCCATTAACATAAGTTAATCCTCATTCTCTCCTATTCATTTACTTACTTACTTATTTATTGTGATCCAGGTAAAAGTCTACAGCTCAAATTAATTTCTTATACAAAAATTTATATATAGTTATATGACCCTAGCTGCAATTCCAATAATGTGATATTACACTCCCTCTTTCTGCCCTCGTTTCCCATGTCCATTCACCAGCTCCTGTCCCCTTCTGCTTTCTCATACCACCTCCAGAAAGGAGCTGCCCATTTAGCCCTGTATATCTACTTGAAGAAGCATGCTCTTCATGAGTCTAATTTTATGTTTTATGGTCCAGTCTAATCTTTGTCTGAAGAGTTGGCTTCAGGAACGGCTTTAGTCCGGCCAGTCTTCTGAGGTTCCTCTAGTCTCAGTCAGACCATTAAATCTGGTCTTTTAACACAAATTTCAATCTCTGTTACATTCCCTGTCAGGACAGTCACTGTTGGTAGCTGGGCACCATCTGGCTTTCTCACTGTATCTTCTATGTGTCTCTTCTGATTATGATATCTTGCTGTGTTACAAACTGTTTCCAAATTTTTAAAAACCCATTGCCATTGAGTCAATTCTGACGCAAAGCCACTCTGTAGGACAGAGTACAACTGCCACATGGTTTCCAAGAAGCGACTGGTGAATTCAATCTGCAGACCTTTTGTTGACCAGCCAAAAGCTCAGGCACTGTGCCGCCAGGACCCCTTCAAAACTACAGTGGCTTAAAATAGCGACTGTAGTGGGTTGAATACATGGGAAGACTGAAGCTGAGACTGGATTGATGCAGTTATAAGCCAAGGAATGTCAAGCCTTGCTGAGAGTCCCATGAAACTAGCTTGTTAGGTACCACCAAACCCACTGCCGTCAAGTGAACTCCAACACATAGCAGCCCCATAGGACAGAGTAGAACTGCCCCACAGGGTTTCCAAGGAGTGCCTGGCGGATTTGAACTGCAAACGTATTTTGGTTAGCAGACATAGCACTTAACCTCCGTGCCACCAGGGCTTCCAGGTATCATCAAGCCTGTTCCAACTCATGGCGACCCTCTGTACAATGGAACAAAACACCGCCCCGCCCTGCACCATGCCCACAATTGTTGTTACATGTAAGCTCATTGTTGCAGCCAGTGTCTATCCATCTTGTTGAGGGTCTTCCTCTTTTTTGCTGACCTGAAGATAGCTAGGAAGAGACCAAAAAAGGGTTCTTCCCTAGAGCCTCTGGAGGAAGCATGGCCTTGCCAATGCCTCAGATATCCATGCTTGGGAGGTCATGTATAGGCTCACTGGTCAGAAGCACCTGCTGAGTCCAGCCTTCCAGAATTCCCCACCAAGATGCAGATATGTATGTGAATAACGACGTCTTGGAGCCTACAGAGCAGCCCATCTGTCAGCTGAATAGCGCTAAGTGACTTCAGTCAGCACTATGAGGAACAGAGCAATTACCTGGCCAAGCCCTGCTAAAATTCCCGACTCAGAGAATTGATACGTAACAAAATGGTGGCTGTATCAGTTTTCCAGGGTTGCCACAACAAACTACCACAGAAGATTAAAACAACAGAAATTTAGTCTCTGACATTTCTGCAGGTCAGTAGTTCAAAATCAAGGTGTCAGCAGGACCATTCTGGTTTCTCTCAGAGGGAGTATCCCAAGAGAATCAGGTGTAAGCTTCATGGCCTTCTTCTGCCCTGGCCTCAGAAATCACACAATATCACTTCCACCATATCTACACAAATTTCTGTCACATCCTATTGGTCACAAATGAGTCATACTGCCCACTCAAAACAAGGGAGGGAATGGGAAATTAAACACTACCTCTTGATGAGAAAGGAGCCACAGTTGCCTAGCAGTTAAAGTGTTTCACTGCTAGCCAATGTTGGTGGTTCAAAACCACCAGTAGCTGTGACAGAAGGGTGTGCCAGTCTGATGCCCTGAAACTTTGCAGCCTTGGAAACCCTGCAGGCTCACTGTGAGTAGGAATCAACTTGACAGTGAGTTTGGTTTGGTTTGGTTTGGTTTTGCTTGGTTTGGTTCAGTCTTGATGGGAGAGTGGCAAGGTCACACTGCACAGAAATGTATGAGACAGGTTATATTGCCAAAGCCAGCCAAGTGCCCTTGAGTCGGATCCGACTCTTGGCCCAAACATTTTTGGAAAGTGCAGTCAGCCATAGTCTCTTGTTGTCTCTTTTGTATTCTCCATTTGTGCCCAGTGTGCTTGGGTTCTCAGATTGTATTTGTTGTATTTGTGAATTTGAGGCTTAGGATGTTGGTTTCTTCCACTTAAAGAGGTTTTTATGTTTCTTTCTACCAGATGTCTGGGGGCACTGCTAATCCATGACTAGCTTGAATTATGAACTAGGACAGAAGTTTCATTTACAATCTAGATGACATAAAACTGGGCCCTAAGGCAAGGCAATAGAGTACAAGTGTACTGGTTCACCATCACCCTGAGGATGTAGCTGCTTTGGAGACCTAGCTGAAAGTAGGAGTGGTTTACATCTACTTTTACTCCTTTGATAATTCCATTCAGTTTTGTTGTAATGCAACCTATATGCTTATGGCTCCCATTATATAGCTCTAGTGCTGAACTCCAATCTCATATATCTAACCATCTGTGAGTACTCTCTCCTCATTCCTCCTACACTCAATCTAATAGCAATCTCTGTCAATTTATCTTCAAATTATACCCCACATCCTTCCATTTCTTTCCATTTCTACCACCATCCTCATCCAATCCACTGTCTTCTTTCACCTGGATGGTGGCTTAGCCTCTTAACTGGTCTTCTGGCCTCCATCATTGCCCATGTGGTTGGTGCTCTCTGGAGTTTGCACATACATGGAGTAAGATTGTTTTGTCTTCCTGTATCTATAATTTATTAATTCATTTAATAGATGCTTGTTTAAGTATCCAACTATGTGCTAGGCAGTGTTCAAATTCTGGAGATACACCGTGAACAACATCTGCACAGTTTGGGTTTTCAAGCAGCTCACTTCTAGTCAGGGAAGACAGGCAATAAGTGTCTGGATTGTGTGTGTGTGTGCAGTAATCAACTACCAAACACCAATGAGACCTCAGCTAAGATTAGGACAAAGAAGTGGTAATGTAAAGATCAGCAGTGACTTTGAAAAGTCTACCGTTTACGGAATAGTGGAGAAGGACTCTTTTGAGTGGATTAACAAGAGAACGTGAGGAAAAAGAGCAAAAGCAGCAGCAAGTAGAAACAACTATTCTAAAGCATTTGATGTAATGTTAAGGGGAAGAATGTGAGCAGTAGTTCAAGGGGAAGGGAGGTCAATGTAGACTTTTATTTTAAGATCAGAGAGATAATAGTATGATTGATCCTGATGGGACTGATCAGTAGAGAGGGAGAAACTGATAATATAGGAGAAAAGTAGGAACAATCTCTTTTTATAAGGGTACAAGCGGTGCTAAACAACAAACAAATAAAAAACCCAAAAGTATGATATCAAGTAAAAAACTGGAGACTCTGTCCTTAAGAGCACAGACAGCCGATTTCTTGTCATAAGGGTACAGGCAGAGCATATGGGTAGAGATGCAGGCAAGTGGATAAGTGTGATGTGGGGAGGCTGTGTAAGTTCATTGTGCAGCATCAGCTAGGAGTGTGTGTAGGGAAAAAGGCACTGGAGGCTTAAGGAAAAAGAAGATATAAGATAGAAATCCAGGACAGCGGGAGAGTCAGCGGAACAGGGAAATGGAGCATGGTTGTTGCGCAGTAGAAAAGGCTCACAAGAGACAGAGCAAGATCAGAAAGTCATTAAGAAACGCCCCAGCCCAGTCCCTATGTGTTCTGACCCCTGCTGCGTTCTACCACCTCATCTTGTGTCCCTCCCCACCTCCCTCACACTGTGCTGCAGTCTGACAGTCCTCTCTGTGCTCTGTGAACAGGATAAACCAGTTCTGTTTTTAGGGTCTTCACATTTTTCTCAGAGCTCCATCAGCTGGCCTGCTATGCTCTGGTTCTCTGACCACTCCATCTAAAGTGGCATCCCCCACTCACACTCTACCGTGTTATTCAGTTCTATATTCCCACCAGCATCGGTGAGATTGCCTGATTTGTTTTTCTGCTTCATTATCTTGTGCTCTCCCCAACAGAACGTATACTTCACTCCGCTGAGCTCCAGCACCGACAACAGCATCTGGCATCTAGTAGGCATTTGATAAATATTGCTGACTGACTTCCAATGTTTATCTTCTGGATCTCTGCTGTCCCTCCTTTGTCCCTACCTCCTTCTGCTCCCCGAAAAATCACATCCTCCCAGTTTGCCCCCTAAACTCCCTCTACCATGGAAAACAACTTTTCCTGCGGCCTCAACCTCTTTGCCTAACTTTTGTCTTCTTCCCCCCTGTCTCTCAGGACTCTCTCATGAGAATAAGACTTCCTCCGCAACCTACAGTGCTCATAGGCGAGGTTGATTTTTCTCTGCTCCCCATCACTGCTTCTTGACAGTGACTCCTCTACCCCCTTGCCTCCCCTCTCCTGCTGCATGCCTCCAGGGTAAGAGGCTCAGGCCATCGGGATTTGACATCCTTTACCTCTCTCTGTCGCTGTCATCTCGTAACTACCAACCCACTGCTCAGCTTCATCTAGACTTGGCTAACCAGGCATGCAGGGCTCCTCTATAAGGCAGCCTGGGAGCATCACTGCGGCAGATCGGGTGTGCCTTTCCTGTTGTTTCAGCACTTCGTAAAGCAAAGGTTTCAACAGTGGGGCAAGCAAATAACCAGTGGATGCTTACCTCTTCTTTAGAACATGAGGAGAATTACTTATCCCGTAGTCCCATAATCGCTCCACTGCAGCAATGAAATAATGTCGTGTTTTCTTTTGAAAGCTGCGGGGCCCCTGATCTTCATCCTCACCGTAAATGTCAAAATCTTCTCTCTCCGTTTCAGCTGAGAGGGCATCATCGTAGTCAAGTTCTTCTGGCTGTTGCTGAAGAGCAGTCCGAGTTATTTCCCTTGAATGCTGGTGTTTCAAGACTGGTGGGTTTTCAGAGCACAAGCTTCCAGCTTCCTTTTCCTCTTCCCAAGTGGCTTCCTGTTGAAGCCCATCTCGTCCCTCCCTTACAGCTGCTGTCTCATGAACACTTTCATAACGGTTCAAGGGAGAAATGGTGTCTTTTGTATTAAAAGCTGTGTCTTTCGGTGATTTCTCTTGAGATTGCCACTTTTCTCTAGCTGTCTGGGTAGCATATTGCTTACTCCCTGCCAAGGGACCAAGCAGCTTGAGGAGACTCTTTTCAGGGCTTTCTGTTACCCCTTTCAGAAGGGGCATTTTCCCAGATCTGTTTTCTTGGCTCATTTTAACAGATCCTTGTGTTTTTTGAAGGAGGATCTCTTCCTTGAGATCCTGGTGGCCAGGAGCAGCATTGTTAGTTTCTGTAGGGAAAGGGCCTTCCTGATGAATATGAACTTTAGGAAGCAATTCAACTTTTCCAGATGCTTCAGGTAAGCCTGGTTTCAAGACAACAGTGTTCTGTAGTGTCTCATACATGAGCGAGTCCGTGTCACTTTGGGAGATGACCTTTTCTTGACCTCTCATCATATCCAAGGTTAGGATGGCTGCAGATGGGTTATTTCTTTTGGCTTCTTGTAAGAAACGACTCTTTTCTTGGACTCCAGAAATTTTCTCCCTAAAAGTGTAATTCAAGGCTGATGACAGAAGATGAGAAGAGTTGTCTCGGGATGATATCCTGGTTAAATCTACAGGCCTGCCTAACGGAAACACTGATGCCTTTGCAATGACTAACGAAGAGTCATTTGTTTGAGTGATGACATGATTATTTACAGAACAGTCTGATAAGGACATCTTAGTTATGACCCTCTTTTCTTCTTCCTTGTCTATCTGTGTGAGGGTGCTCTGGGTCAAATACTTCATGTTTCTGGACTGCACGGTTGAGGTGTCATTCACAATTAACCCTCTTTGAAGCTCTGTTTCTCCTAGTGAGGGTCCAGATTGTTTCACAGTTCGCTTGCTACGTTGAGTGATAACATTCTGCTGACTTGGGATAAAAGACATTCTCGTGGGGCTTGTATATTTCTCTACTGTTTGCTTTGTTTGATTTTTCAAGCCTTCCAAGTTGGTTTCCTCTCTTCTTTTTGAGAAATGGACTGTGTGAAGCCCTAATCTATCTGCCGAACCATTCAGTAGCCTGGTATCTAGAGGTACTGAAGCACCCCTTACCTCCTGTAAGCCTTCTACAGTACCATTTTGCCAAGTGCCACTCACTGGAAACACTGGAAGCAGACCCGCATTCCCTTGGATTAATGTTTCCTTCCTTTTTATCTCTTCCTGAACTTTGTTTCCTTTACTTTGCACATCACTTTCCTGTACATTAACCAATTTTGCAAGAAATATGCTTCTGCTAGTTGGAAAAACTTTTTCTTTGAATCCTGTGCCTTTTGAAAATTCATCCTCTCCTACTGCCCCCTCACTCTTCTCTAACAAGGAATCTTGATCTTTCACAGAATTATCTGAGCCCAAGGATATTAGTTGCTTTGGACTAGGCCCTTGCTGTGAGCTCGAGGAGTTCTTTCTGTGGGTCTTTTTTATCCAGTTTACTGAATCTGGCAAGAACGGCATTGTGAAGAATGATGTATCTGGATTTCTTGCATCTAGTGACCCAGGATCCTCTCTTTTCTGGTGGGCCATTTCCACATCTTCTGATGAAGTAGTTTTATTTGATGAATGATTCAGCCCCAAAGCTGTAGTATTTTTGTCTATAAACACTTCATTATGATTCAAAGAAGTCAGTGCTTGAAACTCAGAATCACTTTGTAATACGTACTGCCAGCCTGATGTACTAGTCTCATTTAACAATGTCTGGTTGTCAATGTGAGTCTTTCTGTTGATTGTTGAGTTGCTGGGTGTTTTGTTTGTCTTTACCAAAGAGATATTAACTTTGAATAAAGCATTATCTTTAGTCAATGACACAGGACCATGAATTTTTTTCCCTTTAAATAACCTGTCAGTCTCTGTTGATACTTTTTTTTGCAGTGAACTTTTCTGACCACTCGTTGAAGCTGCTTCTACCAGTGTAGAATCATTATCTCTTTTACTTAAGTGCAAAGGCACACCAGACTCAATCAGGCGAGATGACTTTTTGCCATGGAGAATGGTTGCTAGTTGACCACTAAAGTGAACAGGAGTATTCAGGGGTCCCAAAGAATCCATCTTTTCAGTGTCAGGTGGCAAGCTGTCTGATGAACTTACTGGTGAAGTCACTACATTATTTGATGAACTGGAAACTTTTAAATCATGTTTCTTCAAGTCTTCTGTTACAGTTGTTCCCAAATTCTCATTTAATCTTAACTGGAGGCCTAATTCATGGTTAAAAACTATGTCCTCACTGTGATGGCACTCTGGCCTGAGGCATGCCACTTCAGATGAGTCTTCCTTATTTTCTGTTGTTCCAGGTGAAGGGTAATGAGGAACAGCCTCATATTTAGCTTCTTGGAGATTAGATAAGGGTAGTCCACGTGGAGGTGAACTCTGTCCCGAGAGCATCAACAAATCCTTAGAGTAGACACTTCGTGCTTTCAGCAGCTGTGTTCTCTCACCAGACTGAGGGTTCATCTTCTCAATGTCATTTTCTAGAGCCATAGTGGTCTCAGATTGCTTATGCATAGGGCTAGGCTGCCTTAAATTCCTGGAAAAGGCTCTGGGTTCAATGGCACTATTTTCATACAGCATGTAGGTTGGAATATCTTCATATATGTTGTCATAATAATAACTGTTCTTGTCACAACTTGAAACCTTCAGTAATGCTGTCATGCCTCTGTTCCGAAAGTCTGAGTTGTGGCACCCTAGAACCCACAGACCTGGAGATGAGAAAGAGCAAGTCTCTGGTTACTCATAATCCAGACTGCAAGCAAGTTCTGTGTTAGAGGTTTTTCCCACTCTCAGATAAATGAAAGCCAAAACCAGTCAGTGCCATTACATCATAGACCATTGGATTAAATCCCTGAAACATGAAAAAGTAGTCCAGCATAGTGGTAAAAAAATTTCTTGGATTGCTGCATTTGTGCTATATCTGTTTGTGACCACAAGAAAGGGCTGTGATTAAAAAGAACAGATACTGTAATGAAAAATGGAGAGCAGCAGAGAGTCTTATTAGTTACACAGAATTTTTGATGATGACAATAACTTAATTCAGTAAAGTTTTTCCACAGGCTAGATGTGACTGCTATGTAACATAATAATGCAGGTTCTAGAGTCAGACGGCCTGGCTTCAAATTCTATCTGTACCATTTAGCAGCTGTGTTTCCTTGAACAAGTCACGTAAGCTCTCTGAGCTCCAGTTTTCCCATTTGTAAATAAGGCTAATAGTATCTACTCCGCGATAGAATGGATTCAAATCACGTAGCACAATGCCTAGGATCCACCGTCACCAATTTGCAGGACAATTTGCAGCACAAGGGAGCAGGACTTAGGTCTAGAGTCCGCCTTGTATAAAAATCTCACCATGGTGCTGGCAATAATAATTTCTACTACGAACAAGATTATCTGAGTGAAGACTTACTATGAATAGGCCAATTCTACAGTGGTAAAGTAGATCTACAAACATAAGCTTTCTTCCAAGGGAAGCCTTTCCTACAAACAGATTCCACAGAATACTGTGAGATAGTGGGATGTCCACGGAAAAAGGTTTCTATGATCAAATGTGTTCTGGAATCACTATATACTGTCCAACCTAAAACTCTATGTTGAGCTAAACTGTCAATCAAAAGAGAAAGGAAAATAAAAAACTTGTCTAACAATGAAGATTGTGGAAAATCTACCTCCAATACAGTCATTCTTAGAATGCAATTAGAAAAGGTTCTCCACCTGAATAAGGGAGTATATCAAAAAAGAGGAAGACACGAGATCCAGCAACCAGGTCCCTATCCTGCAACAGGATGAAGAAAAGTCCCAAGTTAATAACTGAGTCTGAGGACCAAAGAGAAGCAGCCCAGACTAGACCAGTATGATACATGTCTCCAGGGAAAGCAGTCTCCTAGCAAAGAAGAGCATGTTATATGACAGATCTCTTGGGAGAATAAAAAAGGACAACTAAAGGGAAAATATTACAAAGATAATACAAGGAGACCAGAAAGTTCCAGTTAAACATGCTGTGACAAAAGAAATGTAAACCCATTTGGTTCCAAGGTGAACAACACTGACAGAGTCGTTCTAATAGTGTGACGACAGACACATGGGGATCATCACACTATCATGACTTTGTTAATGTTTGCCGTACCGTGCAGGCTTTTGTGTTGCTGTGATGCTGGCAGCTACAGCACCACTATTCCACTGAGCTTCCAGACTACGACAGGCTGGGAAGAAGAACTCGGTAGTCCACTTTTGAAAAGAATTAGCCAGGGAAAATGTTAGGAACAGCAATGGAACACTGTCAGATATAGTGCTGGAAAATGAGTCTCCCAGGCTGGAAGGCACTCAAAAGATGACAGGGGAAGAGCGGACTCCTCAAAGGAGAGCCGACTTTAATGACGAGGACAGAGTAAAGCCTTCAGGACCTTCACCTGTTGCTGTGGCACGACTCAAAATGAGAAGAAACAGCTGCAAACACCCATTAATGGTCAGAACACGGAATGTTCGAAGTATGAATCTAAGAAAATTGGAGATCATCAAAAATGAGATGGAACTCATCAACATCAATATCCCAGGCGTTAGTGAGCTGAAATGGACCAGTGCTGGCCGTGTGGAATCCGCCAATTATATGGTCTACTGCTGGCAACGAAAACTTGAAGAGGCATGATGTTGTATTCATCGTCAAAAAGAACATTTCAAGATCTGTCCTGAAGTACAATGCTGTCAGTCATAAGATAATGTCCATATGCCTACGAGGAAAGCCAGTTAACATGAATATTATTCAAACTGACACACCAACCACTAAAGCCAAAAATGAAGAAACTGAAGATTTTTATACACTTCTGCAGTCTGAAATTCATTAAACATGCCATCAGGATGCACTGGTAATTACTGGTGACTGACATACAAAAGTTGGAAACAAAGAAGGATCCCTAGCTGCAAAATACTGCCTTGGTGACAGAAATGATGAAGGAGATGGCATAACAAAATTTTGCAAAATTAATGGCTTCTTCATTGCAAATACCTTTTTTCACTAACATAAACAGGGACTATGCACATGGGCCTCACCTAACGGAATACACGGAAATCACATCAAGTACATCTGTGGAAAGAGACAACGGAGAGCTCCATATCAGCAGTCAGAACAAGACCAGATGGTAACTGCGGCACGGACCACCAATTTCTCATATGCAAGTTCAACTTGAAACTGAAGAAAATTAGAGTAAGCCCACAAAAGCCAAAGTATGACCTTGAGTCTGCCCCACCTGAGTTTAGAGACCATCTCAAGAGCAGATTGGATGCACTGAACACTAATGAACGAAGACCAGAGGAGTTCTAGAATGACATTCAGGACATCATACATAACAAAAGCAAGAGATTATTAAAAAACAAGAAAGAAAGAAAAGACAAAAATGGATGTCAGAAAAGACTCTGAAATTTGCTCTCGAACTTCAAGTAGCTAAAGCAAAAGGAAGGAAAGACAGTAAAAAAACTGAACAGAAGTTTTCAAAGGGCAGCTCGAAAAGACAAAGTATTATAAGGACGTGTGCTAAGAGCTGGAGATAGAGAACCAAAAGGAACGTGCATGCTCTATATTTCTCAAGCTGAGAGAACTGAAGAAAAAAAAAAGAAGGCTTGAGTCGCAATAGTGAAGGCTTCTACAGTGAAAAATTTTTTTAATTTTAATTTTATTGTGATTAAGTGAAAGTTTGCAAAACAAATCAGTTTGCCATACAAAACCCTGAACACACAACTCTGTGCTGCTCTATCTGATCTCCTCACTCTGTGACAGCACAATCCTCCTTTCCACCCTGCATTTCTGGTATTCACTCAGCCAACACTTGTACCCTCCTCTGCACCTTCTCCTATCCCCTCTAAAGAGGAAACAGCTGGACAGCCTCATATACACATTAAGCCAAGAAGTGTATGCACCACCTGCATCACTCTATATCCTGAAGCCCAGTCCAATTCAAGATGTTTAAACTTTGAGCTGTGCATAGTGGAAAGTTATAAAAGGTACTTAAAAGCATAAAGTGAGAAATTTGATTTTCATTTTAGGAAGCTCGGTTGAGCTGCAGCAGATGATATTACTTTATGAATAAAAGCCAAAGGAACAGTTTGGTGATTGATAGCATCTACATGGAAACTATTCAATGACTCAGGAAGCATCAGAAGAAGGTGGAAGGAATGCACAGCATCATTATACCAGAAAGAACTGGCTGATGTTCAACCATTTCCAGAGGTAGCATATGATCAGGAACCGATGGCACTGAAGGAAGAAGTCGAAGCTGCACTGAAGACAATAGCAAAAAAACAAGGCTCCAGGAATTGATGGAATATCAACTGAGATGTTTCAACAAACACATGCAGTGCTGAAAGTACTCAATCACCTGTGCCAAGAAATTGGGAGGCCAGCTACCTGGCCAACCAACTGGAAGAGATCTGTATTGATGCTTAATCCCAAGTGAGGTGATCCAACCAAACACGGAAATTACAGAACAATATCGTTAATATCACATGCAAGCAAAATTTTGCCAAAGATCATTTGAAAGCGACTTCAGTGGTATATTGACAGTGAACTGCCAGAAATTCAAGCCTGATTCAGAAGAGGACATGGAACCAGGGATGTCAGATGGATCTTGGCTCAAAGTAGAGACTACTAGGAAGATGTTGACCTGTGTTTCATTGACTACTCAAAGGCATTCAACTATGTGAATCATAGCAAATTATGGATAACACTGTGGAGAATGGGAATTCCAGAACACTTAATTGTGCTCGTGAGGAATCTATAAGTGGATCAAGATGCAGTCATGCAAACAGAGCAAGGGGATGCCACATAGTTTAAAGACAGGAAAGGTGCGCATCAGAGTTGTATCCTTTCACCATAACTTTTCAATCTGTAGGCCGAGCAAATAATCTGAGAAGCTGGACTATATGAAGAAGAATGAGGCATCAGGAATGGAGGAAGACTCATTAGACAACCTGCATCATGCAGATGACACAACCTGATTTGCTAGAAGTAAGGAGGATTTGAAACACTGATGAAGATCAAAGATCACAGCCTTCAGTACAGCTTGCACATCAACATCAAGAAAACAAAAACCCTTACAACTGGACCAGTAAGCAACATCATGATAAATGGAGAAAGAATTGAGATCGTCAAGGATTTCATTTCACTTGGTTCCATAATCAGTGCCCATGGAAGCAGCAGTCAAGAAATGAAAAGATGCACTGCGTTGGGAAAATCTGCTGCAAAAGACATCTCTAAAGTGTTGAAAAGTAAAGATTTCACCTTGAAGACTAAGGTGCACCTGGCCCAAGCTTTGGTATTTTCAGTCTCCTCATATGGATGTGAAATCTGGACAATGAACAAAGAAGACAGAAGAAGAATTGATGCTTTTGACTTGTAGTGTTGGAGAAGAATACTGAATGTACCATGGACTTCCAAAAGAATAAACAGATCTGTTCTGAAAGAAGTACAACCAGAGTGTCCTTGGAATCAAAGATGGCAGACCTGCGTCTTATACACTTCAGCCTTGCTGCCATGAGGGTTCAATCCCTGGAGAAGGACATTATGTTTGGTAAAGTAGAGGGTAAGCAAAAAAGAAGACCCTCAAGGAAATGGATTGACACACAGTGGCTGCAGCAATGGGCTTAAGCACAAAAACAATTATGGGCATGGCGCAGGACAAGGTGATGTTTTGTTCTGTTGTGCATGTGGTCACTATGAGTCAGAACCAACTCGATGGCACCTAACAACAACAACAGCGTGATTTCACTAAAAATAAGGACACAACTATATCATAAGTTTGAGGATTGAGGGCTCTACCTCATGACATTTGAATCATAATTTTGACTGTGGAAGATCCTGTTGGGTCAGGGTACACCAGGACTGGAACTGAAATGAATAGTTTTTTAATAAGTTTCTTGACTTTTAAAACTTCACTGTTATATTTAGACCAAACTCATCCCATCTTTTTCCTGATAAAGGCAGTTATTGGATGAGAAAAGGGAAAATGAACTTCAAGAAAAATGTCTGGAATGACATACACCAAACTAACTGGTAACAGGGCTTAACTCTGAGAGGGGCCTTGGATTGGGAGTGGTATACACAGAATTCTTTGTAATGAGAACCTCTAATTTATTACAGTGAGACAAAAATGAAAATGTCATTATAATTAAAAAAGTGCAATGAACTTAAAGGAATAAAATCAATAAAATAAATAACCAATTTAATATAAGAAATTCCACATATGCAAAACTTGAAAAAATAAAAGGAGATGTAACCACAGATACAGATAAAATGAAAAGAATTGAATTCCCTTAGAGACCCCTCAACTACCAGTCCACTCCTCCAACTCCTAGCATAGGCAAGATGCCTGGCCAACAGGGCTTTCAATAAACTACAATCCTGGAACTAGTTGCTGTCAAAGTACCCCAGAGAGACAGAGCCCAGCTAATCAGGTAGACAATGCTACTACAACATCCCTAGGATGGAATATTAAGCAATCTTAAATTATAAAGTGCATCTATCCTTACTGCCATAAAAAATAGCAAATACATTATTAGGCAAGAAAAAAGTTTATAAAAAAATAATTTAGACTTAGATCACATTTGTGTGTATAAGTCCATGAATGACTCCATTCTAGAATATTATATTTTAAGAGGCTGGCAGACTGGAAAGTCTTTCTTTTCTGGAAAAGTATATGACCAACTTTCTAGAGTGATGAGCAAATCATCAGTAAGACTGTCACTTGGAAGAGGTGGAGCCAACATGGTGCTAGAGACAGAAGCCCCATGCTGTCCCTCTGCAGCAAAGACCTGAAAAACTTAGTAAAACAGATACAAATGTCAATCTCGGAACCCTCAGTATCAGATGAAGGAAAAAGGAACTAGATCAAGTACCAAAAGAAGAAAAGAACAAAGAACAGAGAATGAGGAGAGCTATAGAGTGGAGGTCTCCTGCCAGCTAACGTGGCACAGCTTCACCATCTTGGAGCACAGCCACCCAAGACCCTGGACAAGGAGGATGGGGAGCAACTTCTTGGAGCTCCCAACAGGAGACAGAGCACCCGGTAACCAGAGATACATGCTTTCCTACCCCTCAAACACCAGCTCATTGCCACCTTGGTTCACCCCACACCCAACCTCTGGATCCTTTAGGACCATATTTTGTTCTTGTTTTGTTTCTTTTCTCTCTCTCTCTCTCTTCCTTTCCTTTCCTTTCTCCCACTCACCTAGCCCTGTGTGCCGCATCCACCCCTTCTCCACAGGCTACGGCCCACTGCTCCACCAGTGAGCCACTGGCCCACAGCCTCCCCAGGTCTTCCCCATCCACACTGCGGGCTCCTGCTGCATAGCCATTTCTTTTTCTTTTATTTCTGCTTTCGTTTCTCTCTCTTCCTTTTCTCTCCTACCTAGCTCCCTGTATCACATCCTCTCCCTTGCATCCTGCCTCTCTGTGCTGCCCACTGACTGCCAAGTTCTCAAGCTATACTTGTGCAGACCCCTATACCCAAAGACCCCTGCCTTGAGACACCCCCAAGCCCTGACTCACTGAATACCAAGCCCCCAAGTGACACCAGTGTGGATTCCCAGATTCCTGACCCCACCCTGCCTCATCCTCACCTGGCCACACAAGGTGACTCCCAGAGTCACCATCATGGACCCTTGGATCCGTGGACCCCACTCCACATTACACCCTGGCCTTGCCTCTTTGAGCATCGCACCCTGAGTGGCACCAGTGTGGACCCCTGAGTCCCCAGGTTCCACTCTACACCAAGTCCTAGACCCACCCCACTAAGTAGCACCCCGCTGAACAGCACAGATGCAGAATTCCTGACCCCTAGACCCTGCCAAGCACCTCCCTCAGGCCCTACCCAACCAAGCACTGAGACCAAGTGGCACCAGTGCAGACCCCTGTACCCCCAAATTCTACTTGTGCTACCTCTGGCCCCACGCCTCTGAGCTCTGTGCTCTTTGATGGGACCAGCATGAACCTCTGGAATGCTAACCATGACCCAATCTTCTGCCCCCAGACTAGCCTTGCCAACTGCAGTTCCTGCCACGTATGAATGACCCATCCCTGCCCCTCCCCCACTTCCTGTAGGCTGCACTATAGCTGAGCTGCCCACCCTGCTTTCCTGGACAAGATGGTCAGTCCTATTGTGTCCACAGATGAGTAAGCAACAACACCCCCCCGCCTGCCCACCTAGACATAACCAAACAAAACAACAAAGCAGAATGAAACAAACAAACCTTCAATTAATAAAGAAAGAAAATAATGCCTGAAGAAAATTAAAACAAGTCTACCAGAGCCAAAGTACGACCCTGAGTATACCCCACATGAATTTAGAGACCATCTTGAAAACAGATTTGACATACTGAACAGTTACGACTGAAGATCAGATGAGTTGTGGGAAGACATCAAAGACAGCATACATGAAGAAAGAAAGAGGTCATTAAAAAGACGGGAAAGAAAAAAAAGATAAAAATGGATGCCAGAAGAGACTCTGGAACTGGCTCTTGAATGATATAAAAGACCTGAATAGAAGATTCCAAAGAGTGGCTTGAGAAGACAACCTGAAGTATTATAACGGCATGTGCAAAGAGCTGGAGATAGAAAACCAAGAGAGAAGAATACACTCTGCATTTCTCAAGCTGAAAGAACTGAAGAAATAATTCAAGCCTCAAGCTACAATACTGAAGGAGTCTATGAGGAAACCACTGAGGAACACTGATAGCATCAAATGCAGATGAAAGGAACACACAGAATCACTGTACCAAAAAGAATTGGTCCAAGTTCAACCATTTCAGGAGGAAAAAATAAGATCAAGAACCAATGCTACAGAAGGAAGAAGTTCAAAGTGCACCAGGCATGGCTGAAAAACAAGGCTCCAGGAACTGATGAAATACCAGCTGAGATGTTTCAGCGAATGGATGCAATGCCAAGAAATTTGGAGGACAGCTACGTGGCCAACCACTGGAAGAGATCCATATCTGTGCCCACCTTTCCAAAGAAAGGTGCTACAACACAATGGGGCAATGATTCAGCAATACCATTAATGCTGCACACCAGTAAAAATTTGCCAATGATAATTCAAAGTGGTTGCAGTGGTACATTGATGACGAACTGCCAGAAATTTAATCTGGATTCAGAAGAGGACACGGAGCAGGGGTGCTTATGTCAGATACATGTTGGCTGGAAGCAGAGAATACCAGGAAGATGCTTAGCTGTGTTTTATTGACTGTGTAAAAGCATTTGACTATGCAGATCATAACAAGTTATGCATAAAATTAGGAAGAATGCAAATTCCAGAACATTTAATTGTGCCCATGGGGAACCTATACATAGACCAAGAGGCAGTCATTAGAACAAAACAAGGAATACTGAGTGGTTTAAAATCAAAAATGCTGTGTGTCAGGGTTGTCACCTGTTCGCTAAGCAAATCAGCCACAAATCTGCACTATCTGAGGAACGTGACATCAGGGTTGTGACATCAGTCACAACCTGCAATATGCACATGACACAACCTTGCTTGCTAAAAGCAGAGAGGACTTTGAACACTGACGAAAATCAAAGACTACGGCCTCTAGCGGGGGTTACATGTCCATGTAAAGAAAACAAAAATCCCCACAGCTGAACCAAGAAGTAACACTCTGATAAATGGAAAAGATGTTGAAGTTGTCGAGGATTTAATTTCACATGATCCCCAGCCAATGCCCACAGAAGCAGCAGTCAAGAACTCAAACAACTATTACATTGGGAAAACTGGCTGCAGAAAACTTCTTTCAAGTGTTAAAAATCAAAGATGTTACTTTGAAGACTAAGGTGCACCTGACTCAAGCTATGGTAGCTTTTCAATTGATTCATATGCATGCAAAAGATGGACAATGAATAAGGAAGGCCCAAACAGAAATGTTCCCTTTGAATTATGATGTTTGTGGGGAATGCTGAATATACCACGGACTGCTGGAAGAAAGAACAAATCTGTCTTCGAAACAGTATAGCTAGAATGCTGCTTAGAAACAAGGATGGTGAGACTTTGTCTTGCATACTTTGGACATGTTTTCAGGAGAGACCAATCCCCAAAGAAAGATCTCTATCATGCTTGGTAAAATAGAGGGCAAGAGAAAAAGAGAAATACTCAGTGAGGTGGATAGACCAAGTGGCTACAACAGTGGGCACAAACATAGCAAGGATTGTGAGAACAGCACAGGACTGGTCAGCTTTCTGTTCTGTTGTGCATAAGGTGGCTGTGATGTGAAGCCAATTTAATGGCACCTAAGAACAATAAGAACTTGGATTTTCATAAATGTGGTATATATAACTAATATATACAACTGACATGTTTTTCCATATACTATGTATAACTAATGTAGTGGTTTATATTTATAAACATACATGACTAACCTGGGTTTTCCATTGACATGAAGATAGTCTCTCCTGAGAATGGGAATAGGGTAAGTGTATCTTCAAAGACCATTTTGTGTTTGAAGGTATATCCAGAGAAGAAGACAGATAGAAAGTCGGTCTGTGCTCCAACACTTAGAATGTACCAGTATGCCACCTCATACAGACACACCGACAACTGCAAGTTATCAAAAACATAGCCGTTGATGCCTGCAAAAGCAATGGAGAACGAGAAGTTTTAATAACATCCCAAATTTGTTACTTTGGATCATCTTGATATGATGTGAAATGATTATATATTATGCCCTTCATTTCATTACCAAGAGGAGGTAAATTTTACTTCCAAAAAAGTTTGTTGCGGTGATTGTTGTTGTTGTTGCCATCAAGGTGATTCCAACTTGCAGCAATGCCACCTGTACAGAACAGAACTGCTCCAAAGACTTTTCAAGGCCGTCACGTCTTGAAGGAGTCCTGGGTACAGTGGTTATGAGCTTGGCTGCTAACGGAAAGGTTGACAGTTTGAGTCCACAGTCCACTCCTTGGAAACCCTACGGGGTAGTTCTACTCCATCCTACAGGGCTGCTGTGAGTCAGAATCAACTCTACAGTAACAGGTTTCAAAAGCAGATGGCCAGGGCTGTCTTCTGAGGGGCTTTAGAACCGCCAACCTTCTGGCTGGTAGTCAAGCGCTTAAATATTTGTGCCACACATGCATGTTGTTGTTAGGCACTATCAAGGTGGTTTTGATTCACAATGACCCTGTGTACAATGGAAAAGACCACTGCCTGGTCCTGCGTCATCCACAAATTGTTGCTGTGTTCAAGCCCATTGTTGCAGCCACTGTGTCTATCCATCTCGTGGAGGGTCTTCCCCACTTTTCTGACCTATTTTACCAAGCATGATATCCATCTCTGAGGAATGATCCCTCCTAATAACATGTCCAAAGCACATGGGACGCAATCTGTCCATCCTCACTTCTAAGGCGCATTCCGGCTGCCCTTCTTCCAAGACAGATTTGTTAATTCTTCTGGCAGTCATAATACATTCAATACTCTTCACCATAATTCAAAGGTATCAATTCTTCTTGGGTCTTCCTTATTCATTGCCAAACCTTTTCATGTGTATGAGGTGACTGAAAATACCATGACTTGGGTCAGGAACACGTTAGTTCTCAAAGTGACACCTTTGTTTTCCAACACTTATAAAAAGTTCTTTCGCAGCAGGTTTGCACAGGGCAATAAGTTGTTTGATTTCTCAACTGTTGCTTCCGTGGGCATTGAACGCAGATTCGAGTAAAACAAAGTCCTTGACAAGTTCAATCTTTTCTCCATTTATCACAACATTATGTGTTTGTTCAGTTGTGAGAAGTTTTGTTTTCTTTCCGTTCAGTTGCAACCTGTACTGAAGGCTGTGGTGTTTGATCTTCATCAGTAAGTACTTCAGGTCCTCTTCACCTTTGGCAAACAAGGTTGTCTCATCTGTATATCGAAAGATGTTAATGAGTCCTCCTCCAGTCCTGACGCCCTGTTCATCTTTGTATCGTCCATCTTCCCAGATTACTTGCTCAGCATACAGACTGAATAATATGGTGAAAGGATACAACCCTGAAGCACACATTTCTTGACTTTAAACCATGCCATGTTCCCTTGTCCTGTTTGAACAACTGCCACTTGATCTATATAGGTTCCTCATGAACAAAGTAAGTGCTCTGAAATCCCCATTCTTCACAATGTTATCCATAATTTTTTATGATCCACACGGTCAAATACCTTTGCATAGTCAATAAAACACAGGTAAATATTTTTCTGGTATTCTCAGCCACTAGCTTAGTGCAACCAATTAAGAACCAAAGTTTCTTGTCCTACAAGGTATTAAGAGATGTAAAACTATTTTAATTAGAAGTGTTGCTCATTGCAGAAATAGATAAATGTATAAAAAATAGAGCATAAAGGCCAGAAACTGATCTGTGTTTGTGTGCATGTGCACATGTGTGCATGTGTGTGTGAATGTGATTACATATAGTTACATAATCACAGAGAAAATACGTTTTAACATGTGCTATGTGGACACTAAATGGTTGGTGGAAAGGAGTAACATGAAAGAAAATGAGAAGACAAAAGGGAAGGGGAAGCCAGAGAAGTAATGAAAGGAACAATAATTAATGTACTTAAAACATATGCATGAAATGGTCACGTTTATACATTTATGCAAAATATATATGTTTGCATGTAACCATGTTTTAAAAATATGACTCTTTCATATCATATAAATTCACTAGTTATCTGGACATCAAGGTTGTGGCACCAACTTGCTTTCATCCATTACCACTTGGGTTTGAGCACTGATTAACTCACTGTGCATCATGTTGGAGGCCTGGAAACCCGGGTCCTGGGGCTGCACTTCCGCTGCGCTGGGGAGGAAATGCTGCATGTTCTCTGGGAGGTACCAGCTTCGGTTCTCGTCAAACACAGAAAACAGGATGACATTTCTTTTGTCAGACATCATCTGTTAATTGCAAGTATTGAAAGAGGGAAAGAAATGCAATGGGTATTGTCAGGTAGAAATTAGCAGTCCATGACGGAAGCAATGACATGCACATGATACATCTATAATCCTTTCCAGTTCAATCAGTTCCCTCTTGTGGTTACTACTATGGCCTGTGTCTGGGCCTGGAAAAGGAGGTAAGTGCTACAAGCTGTGAGGGAGTGTTCAGAGCAAACGTGTCTTCAAGGCAAGAGGGTGACTAGATCCATTAACCACATTAATACTCCAAAGTCCATTCAATGGGGAAAAGACAGTCCTTTTCACCAACAGTGGTGGCGGCAAAACCAGATGTCTATCTGTAAAAAAATGAAACAAGACCCATGCCTCATACCATACACACAAAAAAATATTCCAAATGGATCAAAGATCTAAATACAGAATCAAAAACTATAAAGATCTTAGAAGAAAAAAATAGAGTCAATGGTACAGGCCATAAAACATGGCATAAATAGCATAATACCAATTGCTGTCAAGTAGATTCTGACTCATAGTGACCCTGTAAGACAGAGTAGAACTGACCCATAGAGTTTCCAAGGAGTGCCTGGCAGATTTATTTGAACTGCTGGCCTTTTGGTTAGCAGCCATAGCTCCTAACCACTATTCCGCCAAGGTTTCCTAAATAATTAATGTACTTAAAACATATGCATATAAACCATAACTAACAATACACAAACATCAGAAGATAAGCTAGATAACCAGGATCTTCTAGAAATTAAGCACGCTCATCAAAAGACTTCACCAAAAGAGTGAAAAAGAACCTACAGACTGGGCAAGAAATTTTGGGCTGTGACAAATCAGACAAAGATCTAATCTCTAAAATCTACAGGGCAATCCAACACCTCTACAACAAAAAGACAAATATGGATATGAATAGAAGCTTCACTAAGAAGACATTCAAGAAGCTAGCAGACACATGAGGAAATGCTGGAGGTCACTAGTCACTAGAGAAAAGCAAATCAAAACTACAGTGAGATACATTCGCGCCATAAAGTTACTGGCACAAATAAAAATAAAATAGCAAATGTTGGAGAGGCTGCAGGGAGCTTGGAACTTCTATGCATTCCTGGTAAGAATCCAAAATGATACAACCACTTTGGAAAATGATATGACACTTCCCTAAAGATCTTGAAATAGAAATACCATACGGTTCAGAACTCCCACTCCTAGGAATGTCCTAGAGAAGTTAAGAGCTGGCACACAAATAGACACATGCACAACTATGTCCACTGCAGCATTTTTCACAGTAGCAGAAAATGGAAACAACCTAAATGCCCATCAGCAGATGACTAACAGGTAAACAAACTATGGTACACACACAATAGAGTATTACATGACAATAAATAACAATGATAAATCTGTGAAGCATCTCACAGCCTGGATGAATCTGGAGAGCATTATACTGAGCAAAATCAGTCAATCACAAAAGGTCAAATATTGCATGAGACTAGTACTATAAAAACTCATGAAAAGGTTTACACCCAAAAAGAAACAATTTTTGACGGTTACAAAGGAGGGGAGGGGGAGGGATCGAAAAACACTGAGCAGACAATAGGTCAGTGGTAACTGTGGTGAAGGGCAAGACAGCACTCAGTGTGGGGAAGTCAGTACACCTGGTCCACGACCAGCTTCCTGGCAGCTCCATAGACATATCCAGACTCCCCGAGGAACCAAACTGCTGGGCCAGGGCTGTGGGGACCGTGATCTCAGGGAACATCTAGCTCAGCTGGCATAACATAGCTTACGAACAAAATGTTCTACATTATACTTTGGTGAGTAGGGTCTGGAGTCTGAAAAGCTCGTGAGTGGCCATCTAACATACTGCATTAGTCTCATCCCACGTGGAGCAAAGAGAACGAAGACAGTGAAAGACGTAAGAGAAGGATGAGTCCAAAAGACTCATGGACCACAATTATCACAACCGCCATCAGACTGAGTCCAGTGCAGTGAGATGGTACCTGGCTACCCCCACCAACTGCTCTGACAGGACTCATAATAGAGAGTTCCAGAGAGAGCTAGAGAAAAATATAGAACAAAATTCTAACTGACAAAAAGTCCAGACTTTCTGGTCTGACAGAGACTGGAGAATCCTGAGTACAGCTGTCCCGAATACCTTTTGACTTTAGTATATGAAGTCACTCCCAAGGTTCCTCCTTAAGGCAAAGATTAGACAGACCCATAAAACAAAAGGAAATGGAAGGGGCACATGGGCCGAGGGGCAAGGATGCTAAGACAGGAGGGGACAGGAAAGCTGGTATTGGCAACCAAGGTCAAGAAGGGGAGTGTTGACGTATCATGGCATTAGCAACCAACCTCTCAAAACCATATGTGGATTGATTGTTTAATGACAAACTAATTTGCTCTCTAAATCTTTATCTAGAGTACAATAAAAAAGAGTTAAAAATATTAATAAACTAATTCTGATGTTTAAAACTGCTTAAATATTGTCAGAAGACCTGTTTGCATATAAACTAAATTTGTGAATTAGTCACTTGCTAACTAAAACAGATAAAATTTAATGTGTAAATTGCACTAATACGTATAAATTTTATTTTATATGACCTATAGCTACAAAGGGGAAACCCTGGTGGCGTAGTGGGTTAAGTGCTACATCTGCTAACCAAGAGGTTGGCAGTTCAAATCTGCCAGATACTCCTTGGAAACTATGGGACAGTTCCACTGTGTGCTATAGGGTCCCTATGAGTTGGACCCAACTCGACGACACTGGGTATGGTGTTTTTATTTATAGCTACAAAGGAGTCCTTGTCATGCAGTGGTCAAGAGCTACAGCTCCTAACAAAAGGTACGGCAGTAGCTCCTCTGAAACTCCAGGGGGCGGTTCTACTTCGTCCTAAGGGTCACTGAGTCAGAATCAACTCATCAGGAATGGGTTTGGGTTTGGGGGTATAATTACAAAGGAGCCCTGATAGTGCAGTGGTTGAAGAGCTCCACTGCCAACTGGAAGACAGTTGCTCCCACTGCTTGAGGGACGAAATACGTGGTCGTCAACCTCAGTAATGAGGTGCAGACTTGGGAACCTATCGGACAGCTCTGTTCTGTCCTATAGGGACTCTGTGAGCCAGAGTCAACTCATTGCCAGTGGGTTTGGTTTCATAGTTATAAAGGGAGTGGTGGTTCAGAGGAGAAATTCTCACCTTCCATGTGGGAGGCCGTGGCAATCTCCTTAGGAAACTCAGCCACTGAAAACTCTATGGATCATGACAGACCTATCCACACCCAATCATGCAATCATGGGGCCGGAATAGAACCAGGCAGTGTCTCACTCCATGTACACTGGGTTGTCACGAGTTGGTGGCTGACTCTGTGGCAACTCACAGGAACATAGCTGCAACAACTTGAAATGCTTGAGGGGAAGGATTCGAGAACATAGAGGTACATTTCAAACTTTTTCCAAAAAAATGGTAGGAAAACTTTAATTAGGAAAAAATTGTCAGGATGGGGCCTTGGCCAAACGTTTGCCTTTCTGAGTTTGTGTACCAGATGTTTTACCTGTACTGAAGTTCAAGTGCTTTTCTCTCTAAATCAATAAAATGTTAGTTAGGAGACTGTTTTCAAACTAATAGGGATCCTGTGCATGATAAATAACCAAAGGACGTGCAGTAAAGTCTTAAAATAAATAAACAAACAAAAAATCCATTGTTGCAGGGTCAATTCTGACTCATAGCAAATCTATAGGGCTAACTGGAACTGCCCTGTAGGATTTCTGGGGCTGTGAATCTTGACAGAAGCCAACTACAACATCCTTCTCCCACCGAGCAGCTAGTGGGTCGCAACACCAACCTTTCAGTTAGTAGCCAAGCATTAAACCACCGTGCCACGAGGGCTCTCAGTTAAGCCTCACCAAGCCAGCTAAGTGCCGCTGAGTCGGAGCCTGAACAGTGTATTATTCGACAGCTAAGTAATGGTTTCTGCTGAGAATTTGGCTCTTTCTTAAAATTTTTAATTGGCAGATGTGGTTCAAATTCTAACCACATTAAATTAAAATGATTCAAATAATTCTGAAATATTTTATGTCTTTCCCTATCTTTCAGACAACAAATATTTACTGAGTTCCGACTGAATGCCTTGCACTGTGCTAGATGCTGGTGACATGTTAATTTTCAGGTGCCTTTGGGTTCTTCATCGTGAGATGCCCAGAAGAGGAGTCTAGGCTCTAGATATAAATTTGTGGGCCACCTAGGAAGAGGTGGTAATCGAAGATGGAAAAGTAGGCAAGACGACCCAGAGAAAGCAAAATCCCAGATGGGGAATGAGTATTTTAGAAATAATCTAGAGCCCAGGCTCTTCTATCCATCCAGCTGGCAAGTTTATTATACCAAACCTATGCTCAATACAGGCTAAGAAAGCCTCTGCTCCTTTATTTTATTAGCCTGTGTTTCTGCTGCTGTGCTGGCAGCAGTCTGTAAGGGGACAAATGCTGAGAGAACACAGAAAATATTATCTGGAAGTTCAACTGCATCATCATTCCATTTTTAGCTTCAAACCAAACACTGGGACACCAAAGAGCTCACCTGGTTTCCTCTTTGATCTACAGATTCTTTGTAACAGATGAGGAGAGGGCCAACGAGTCCTGAAGCAAGATCTCTCTCCAGATGAACGAAGCTAGAGTAGTAGCGTGTCAGGCATCGGGGATCTGATTGAGTTGGCCCATCTTCTAGAGTCACTTCCCATTTATACTTGAATATCTCTCCTGGCATGATTTGAAAATCTTTCAGGTGTTTCACACCTAACCACATCCAAACCCAGAAATAGCTCAGTTAGAGAGTACAACAAGCCAGTGCAATCCTGTTACTGCAAGGATCAACAAATATAAATGCACATATAAAGTTTCTCAATAAATGGAAATGGTAATTGCATATAATCTTCTATTAGAACTTTAGAATCCCTACTTTTTTTTTTTTTTAATTAATAGGAGCAAGAACTAAGAGCTTCCCCCAGCCTAATGGGTCTCGGAGCAACAGCTGTCTCATTTGGCAAATAAAACTCACTTTAGGGTATGTTTAGTATCTGAAGATTCCATCTAAGAAAATTTCTCATTTTATACCCGTTCCGAGAGTGTCCTTAGCACCACTAAGCTCAGCCTGACCTGTAGTTAGCCTACAGAAAGGGACTAGGATGACACATTGTCTCAATGTTTCTCGCCTGCTTCTCTTTCCTGTTCTAGGAGCTGAGGGTGTTGCAGGAAGAAACCTGAAGTCAGCATCTCTCATGTTAGGGAACTATGTGGTGCTGAGGTCCCCATGGAAACTCTATAAACAGCTAGATCCAGCAATAGGAAGGGTGCATCTTAAATACAAGTCAGCAATATTGAGAGCAAGTGAGTGGACAAAGATACATACCAAAGAGAGCCACACCCCCCCCCCCCCCGAACACCTGGAACAATATACCAAAATAAAACAGACTTCCAGACAGAGCACACTGTAAGAAAAAGAAGGGCTAAATACAAAAAGGTCCATTCATCAAAAGATAGGATAGTCATAAATAAGTATGTGCTAATAAGAGAACTTAGGGTTCTTGCCATTCATTTTAGTGTGACTTTAGACTGGGGCTGGAGGTCCGACATCCATGGTGGGGATGAAGAACCAGCAAAATCTGAACAGTGATGCTGTGACCTTGTGTGTGACCACTGGTGGGAATTATACAAAGTGGTATAGTTCTTACCTTTTGGTAATCTCCCTGAGTGCAAAGGACTGACATTGGTGATTCCATGAGGGTAGATGTTATATGGTCGGCTTGCTTGATTCTTAAATATAATCTGAAAGTGTAAATTACACACAAGATCAAGTCAGACAACTAGTATCCACAAGAAAAGTGGGCCATATCTCCAGGAAAAAAAGAAACACAAAAGCTCTCTGTATTCAGAGAAGCCTAGATGGAGCTCCAAGTATTTGTTGCTGCTCTTATAAAATTGTCTAGACAGCTATTCAGATTTCTCAGGGAAATTCTCTTTTATTTTAAAAACACTATTTCAGTTGCTTCAGGAAACATTCCCTGCACCTTCTCACATTCCCTGACTCTAAGTTTCTGTTGATGATGTCCAGTATCAGTTAGTGTGAGCAGGTACAAGCAGAGGGAGACAGTGATTCCGGCGACAAACCTTCGCCAAATGGGCAGGAGTCACCAGGAGGACTGTTGTTTTCAGAGCACTAAGTGGGAGTGGCAGGTGGTATTGTCTGACTGCACGAACTTTAAATAGGAAGAAAGAAGGAGAATAGCATGAAAGCAGCAAGTAGAAGCCTGATGAGTTCAACCCAATCTCTAGATCTGAGGCTGTGACAGGAGAAGGTAAAAACCAACTTACACTTATTTGTCTTGTATCACACTCACCCAAACCCACTAACCAACCAATTCCTTGATTGTACCTGAGTAGCAGAATATGCTAAGAGAAAAATCTCACAGTTTTGCAACTGTGGTTGTTGTTAAGCGCTGCCAAGGGATTTCAGCTCATAGTGACACCATGTGCAGAAGAACAAAACCCTGCCCGGTCCTGTGCCATGTCCACAATTGTTTTTATGCTTAAGTCCATGGTTGCAGCCACTGTTTTGGTAGCCTGACACGCTACTCCCCTAGCTTGGTACATCTGGAGAGAGCTCTCACTTCAGGACTGGTTGGCCCTCTCCTCATCTGTTACAAAGAATCTGTAGATCAAAGAGGAAACCAGGTGAGCTCTTTCCTGTCCCAGCGTTTGGTTTGAAGCTAAAAATGGAACGATGATGCAGATGAATTTCCAGATAATATTTTCTATATTCTCTCAGCATCAATCCATCTCATTAGCCGCTAGTCAAGTCCCGGCTCCACCCGCTGGCTAAGAGAGCTGGTGTCAGGGAAAGAGGAAGTTTTCCGTTCACTGGTACGAAGTCCAAATTAATAGCCCTGTGCCGTGTCCTGGGGCTCACTGGGTGACCAGAAGGCTCCATTTAGTTATCAGGTCAGGTCTTGGTTTGCAGAGGGACTTAGGGAGACTTGTGTTTAGTCTGCCATCTTGACTCCGCCCCCCACCTTTTGATTCCTTGACTGCTGCTTCCACGGGCGTTGATTGTGGGAACAAGTAAAATGAAATCCTTGACACTCTTGCACTTTTCTCCATTAATCAGGATGTTGCTTACAAGTTTAGCTGTGAACATTTTTGTTTCTTTACTTTCAGATGTAATCCATACTGAAGGCTGTGGTCTTTATTCTTCATCAGTAAGTGTTTCAAGTCCTCTTCAATTTCAGCAAGCAAGACCGTTTCATCTCCATAACACAAATTGTTAATGAGTCTTCTTTCCAATTGTTGATGCCCCGTTCTTCTTCGTACAGTAAAGCTTCTCAGATTATTTGCTCGCCATGCAGATTGAATAAGTGTGGTAAAGGGATACAACCTTGATGCACACCTTCCCTGACTTTAAACCACTCAGTGTCCCCTTGTTCTGTTCAAACAACTGCCTCGTGGTTCATGTACAGATTCTTCATGAGCACTATTAAGGGTTCTGGAATTCCCATTCTCTGCAATGTTAACTATAATTTGTTATGATCCACGCAGTCAGATGCCTGTGCATAGTCAATGAAACACAAGGAAACATCTTCCTGGTATTCTCTGCCTTCTGCCAAGATCCATTTGACATCAGCAGTGACATCCCTAGTGCCACATCCTCTTCTGAATCTGGCCTGAATTTCTGGAAGTTCCTATCAGTATGCTGCTGGAGCTGCTTTTGAATGATCTTTAGCAAAATTTTAGTTGTGTGTGATATTAGTGATATTGTTGGATAATTTCCATATTCATTTGTATCACCTTTAATGGACTGGGACATAAATATGGACCTCTTTCAGTCTAGCGGCCAGGTAGCTGTGTTTCAAATTTCTTGGCATAGAAAAGTGAGCATTTCTACCACTGTATCTGTCTGTTGAAACATCTCAGTTGAGATAGGCACAGCCATCTGTTCTAACTTCTATAAAAGAGAAGTTCTGTTTTCTTCCTGATTTGAAATTAGGGATGTTAGTCTAGAACTTCCCTTGCTTACTTTAGATACATTGTCAGGAAAGACTAATCGCTAGAAAAGGACATCACGATTGGTGAAGTAAAAGGTCAACAAAAATGAGGGAAACCCTCTGTGAGATGGCACAATATTGACACAATATCCACAACAATGGACTCAAACATACCAAACAGTCATGAAGATGGCACAGAATCTGGCAACGTTTTTCTGTTATGCATATAGTTTACAAGCAAACAATTAATAGAGGAGTCATATAAATAGCCAACAAACATGAAAAGAAACAAAAACCAAACCCACTGCTGTTGAGGCAATTCCGACTCATAGCAACCCTAATAGGATGGAGTAGCACTGCCGCATAGAGTTTCCAAGGAAGTCCTGGTGTATTTATACTGCTGACCTTTTGGGTTAGCAGCCATAGCACTTAACCACTAAGCCACCAGGGTTTCCACAAACATACAAGATCTGCCAATGAAGTTTGCAAACTCACCCTAGAAAAAGTGCTCCATATCTCACTGCTCAGTATCACTATGATCACCTTCAAATTACTGCCCCCTGGGAAGCTATGCACAGATGCTAGGACCTCATCCCCTCTTCAAAGCAGTTTTGGAACTCTTTTTCCGGAATGGCCATCAGAGCTGTGGTCATATTACCCTCTATGTCCTGAATGTGATTCAAATGTCTTCCTTTCAATATTTCCTTTGTCGTGGGGTAAAGAAAAAACATCACTGGGGGCCAGGTAAGGTAAGTAGGTAAGGTGTTCCAACACAGTTATTTGTTGACTGGCTAACAACTCCCTCACAGACAGTGCCATGTGAGCACGTGCATTGTCATGATGCAGGAGCCACGAGTTGTTGGTGAAAAGTTCAGGTCGTTTCCATCTAACTTTTTCATGCAACCTTTTCAACACTTCCAAATAGTAAACTTTGTTTATTGTCTGTCCAGTTGGCACAAATTCATAACGAACAATCCCTCTGATATCAAAAAAGGCTAGCAAAATTGTTTTGACTCAGTTAGGACTAACAGAACTTTTTTGGCCGTGGCGAATTCGCTGACTTCAGTTGTACACCTTGATGCTTTGTTTCAGGGTCATATTGGTACACGCATGTGTCATCATCAGTGATAACATGGCCCCAAACATAATCTTGCCTCTGTAAAAGGTCTTGGCAAAATTTGACTGTTCTTTGCTATTGTTCATCAGTGAGCTCCTTCAGGACCATTTTTGCACACAACTTTCTCATGCCAAGATTTTCGGTTAAGATTTTCCTGTTTCTCTATCGATGTTTACTTGGTCTTCCACGGTTCTCACAGTCAGTCAAATATTTTAATGCACAATTTCATTAAATTTTGCAATGTTTTCATCAGTTCTGCTCATTACTGGCTGTCCTGACTTCTTCAGTAATACTTTCTCTCCCCTCAGAAAAATGTTTAATCCATTTGTACATTGCCATTTTCTCCATGGCATTATCCTCATAAACTTGGAGTAATATGTCTGATTTCACTTCCACTCTTGCCAAGTTTAACAAGAAATTTAATGTTTATTCATTGCTCTAATTCAAGCTGCAATCTTCTCATGCTGGCACACGAAATCACACAGCAACAATAATGAATGCCACTCAGCAAGACACGGCCACACATCCACACGAACACAGCTGTGAGACACTGATATACTGACATACCATGGTGATGAAACCTTACTGTGTTGTTTGTCCAGTGCTAGCAATGGAAGCACACATTGGCAAGTTCACAGACTTGTCAGAATTCGTACATACAATTTTACTATTAAATCAGAGAAATGCAAATGAAAACAATGGCACATAAATCATTTGTTTATGAAATTGGAAAAATGTTGATGATGTGGCATGAGAGGCACTCTCATATGTGTTCTTGATGGAAGTATAAATCGGTACAGAATTTTGAAAAGCAACGTGGCAGTGTATAACATAAGTCCAGGTGTGTGAACCAGCATCTTTTGTGACATCCCCAAACAGCTGAACAGATGCAACCAATCATCTACCTCCAAATCACTTGTGAAAACAAACAAACAAAAAAAACCACTTTTTTAAAACCATGTTTCACTAAGTATTCTGTTCCTTCAGTTTAAGCATTCTCAGTACACCAGATCAGAGGTTGACAAACATTTTCTGGAAAGGGCTTTACAGTAAATACTGTAGGTTTTGCAAACTTCATCTGGTCCCTGTCACATACTCATCTTTTCTTCACAAAATGAAATTCTAGAAAAAAAAAGTGGTGGCGGTTACACAATGTGGTAAGTGTAATCAATGTCACTGGACTATAAACACGAAATTGGTTGAAGTGGCAAATGTTTGTTCCAATTATATCACCATAGTAATTTTTCTAAAAAACAAAGAGAGAAAAATGTAAAATCCATTCTAAGCTCATAAACTGTCCAAAAAAAAGCAGTCCACAAGTCAAATTTGGCTCACAGGCCATAGTTTGTTGACTCTTGTAGCTATATAGTTAATGGTAAAAGGTCTGAAAGGACCTTTTATTGGGTGACATTAAATACTATTCTTCATAATCGGTATTTATTTAGGTAGTATTTGAAATCTTTAAACTATCATGCCCACTACAAACAATGCTGAATTATGAAGCATTTTGGAAACTCAAAACCCTCCAGGCATTTTCTTCTTCCCCAACCTCATATCTTTTCCTGAACTTACCACCAATGTGTCTCCAACCTCTCCATAAAGTAAAGGTCCCAGGATTCCTGATTCAGGCTGAACAGGTTCACGAGTCTGAAAAGTTTCATCTCTGTATGCAACAAATCGGACTTTTTTGTACTTCTTACCAATTCTCTGAGGACCATTATCTAAATATTGACTTTTATAATTTCTGTAGGAGAGGAAAAAAAGGATAAGGGGTTGGGGTGGAAAACTCTAGGTAAAGGATGCCAGCCAGCCAGCCAGCCAAGTGCCATCTAACTCTAAAACAGTTGCTAAGATTTTACCAGGGAAAGGGTGCGTAAACAGTACAGCTGATGCTTAGCTATGCCAGTTCCCTAACATGTTAGTGGCCTGCTGTTTGATTCATGTGTGTACCTAACCCTAAATGTGGCCTAAAAAACTGTTGTTTGCAATGTCTAGGAATAACTCTTTCAGTAGGAGAGGTGGTCAAAAGGTGCTTACCTGTCAGTGGTGGGGAGGACTGCTGGAGCATAGTCCCAGACCTCCTCATCAGCAGCAATGTAATGAACCCACGTTTTTGGGTGCTTCTTGGCAACTGAACGAACTTGGAACAAAGGAGAGAAGTTGTCATCACCAAACCGGAGTACGTCCATGTCGGCATCATAAAGGTCGCCCTCACCACTGTCTTCCACATCAGTCTTCCTCCGGACCTGGGGCTCCTCTGGGCAGCTGTCTACTTTGATGTAAGCTTCCATGCCATCTGCATTCACACAGACAAAACAACATCACATTCCTACCAGGTTTTCTTGCTTTAACTTCTATGACTTCATTTTCTCTTGTCAGGACTTTAAGGTCCTCTGTTAAGACCTCCCCTCATCACACCAACACCCCTTCTTGCGGCTTTCCCCAGCAGATCACTTCCCTCACACCTGGTACGTGTTGGTTTCCTTCTGTCTGGTCTTTACACTCACCATTTCCCTTCTGCTGTGGAATACTCTGTCTGATTATCCTCTAGTGTATGTGTCACTGCTTTTTCAAAACTCAGTCATCTGCTCTTGTAAAACCTAGAAGCATTTACTTTCTGGAACTGCCAATGAGTCTACCATTCCCCACACCCAAATTATAAACAAGGAGACTTGAGGGATTTCTACTGACAGCATTTGTAAGCCTAGGTCAGCTCAAGGTCACCAAACACCCCATGCCCATGATGACCCAGAGAGTGCTGGAAATGTTGTTAGGTGCCATGGAGCCGATTCCAAATCATAGCTGACCCAGTGCTCAACAGAACAGAACACTGCCTGGTCCTGCACCATCCTTGTGACCGTTCGTTGGTATGTCTGTGCCCAGTGGCGCAGCCTGTATGGCAGTCCATCTCGTTAAGAATCTTCTGCCTCGTGGGTCTGGGGACCATGCTGTCAGAGGACATCAAGGCCAATTCACATAACTAGCATTTTGCTAAGAGACTCTTCTGCACCCCACATTGGTGAGTGGCGTCTGGGGTCTTAAAAGCTGCCAAGCTACCATCTGAGGTACACCAAATGGTCCCGACTCGGCAGAAACGGATGATCACCAGGGACCAAAACAACATGGGGCAAAGAGAACCCAGAAAACAGAGAGACCCACGAGAGTGGGTGACTACATCAACATGTGACCAGAGGAACCAGATCGTGCCTGGCCACCACCAATGATAGCCATCATGGGGCTCACAAAGTTGAGTCCCAGCAGTAACACGAGAATAAAAAGGGGTGCACCCTGAGAACTCCACCAAGACCACAATAGATGTTCCAAAGGCCTGGGGGTTCCCCTGGGAGAATGGCCCCTAGACCGGATGCTGCTCCTGGTCATAAATCATTACTGAGGTCAACTCCTTGGACAGGAATGGATTAGACTCGATGACACAGAGTGATCACATCTTGTGTGCACTTGATGGTTCTATGCATCTATAGGATGTCATCCTACTGGCCTCTCACTGGAGGTAAGTGGAGAGGGTGGAGAAGAGGGGACAGGGGATTGTTAAGAGGATATGACAAGTATAGAACAGAAAGGAGGAGTGTGCTGTCACCGGGCAAGGAGAGCAATAGGAGCTACACATAGGCCGGCATGCAAATTTCAACTGGATTGTACACTTTCACTCTATCACAATAAAAAAAAAAAAGACCAATATTCTGCCTCGTCTAGGCTAATGGACACAGCTAAGTCTTTTCAAAGAAAATGTTCTGCATACCACTTTGGTGAGTGGTGACTGGGTTCTTAAAACCTAGCTATTGGCCATGTAAACAGCATCAACTGGTCCCAACACATATGGAACAGAGGAGAATGAAGGACATCAAAGACATGAGAAAATATGAGCCCAAGATATGGAAGGTACCATATGATCCACAGAGCAAATCAGCACAAGCCCAGAAGAAGCAGATGGCGGTGCGCCACCACTAGTGACTACTCTGATGGAGAACTCAAGTGACAGTCCCTGATGCAGTGGGAGAAACCAATGAGTGTGCAAAATAAGAGCTCTGTTAAAAGACTGCACATGATGGTCTGTCAGAGTGAAGGTCCCCTGATGACATGGCCTCCAGACTCTCTGTTATCCCAGAGCTGAAACCGGTACTGCTCAGACAGAGACTGGATTGGACTATAAACATAGAGCAATGCTGGCAAAGAGTGTGCTTCTGGCCTGAAGTATATACATGAGGCTGTCTGAGCAGCTCTTGTCCAGAGGTGAGATGAGAGGGTGGAGGGGGGCAGGAGCTGATTGAATGGATTCGGGAAGTACAGGGTAGAAAGGAGGAGAGTGTGTTGTCATGGGGGCAGGAGACAGTTAGAGTTGCAAACTGGTGTGTTTGCAGCATTTCCATATGGAAAGTTGATTTGGATTGTAAACTTTCAATTACAGCACAATAATTTTTATTTTTGTAGTGATTTTTTTTTTAAAATAATGATTGAGTGAAAATGTACATTCCCATATAAATTTGCATGCCCACATATATGCAGCTCCCACTGCTCTCCCTGCCTGGTGACAGCACACTCTTCCTCTCTGCTCCATACATGTCTTATCTTCCCAACAATCTCCTATCGCCTCGTCTCTACCCACTCCCCTTCCTCCAGTAAGAGGTCAGCAGGATGACATGCTACAGATGCACAGAACCATAAAGTATACACATGATATGGTCACTGTGTGTCGCCAAGTCCAACCCATTCTTGTCTGAAGAGCTGACTTCCATTATGATTTATGGAAAGGGGCAGCATCAGGGCCAGAGGCCATGCTCCCAGGGCAACTCTGAGGCCCCCGGATCATCAATTGCAGTCTTTTAGTGGAGATCTCAGGGTGCACCCCTTTTTATTCTTCTGTTGCCAGTGAGACTCAACTTTGTGAGCTCTGTCACGGCTATCTCTGGTGGTGGCCAGGCACCATCCAGTTCTTCCAGTCACAAGTCAATGTAGTCACCCACTCACGTGGGTCTCTCCGTCTTCTGGGTTCGTTTTCCCCCATGTCATTTTGGTCCTTGGTGGTCATCTGTTCCTGTTGAGTTGGGACCATTTGCTATACCCTCAGTTTGGCAGCTTTTAAGACCCCAGACACCACTCACCAATGTGGGGTGCAGAAGGCTCTCTTAGCAAAACGCTAGTTGTGCCAATTGGCGTCGATTTCCCTTGAGGGCTCGGTCCCTGCCCCCCACCCCAAGCTACTCTGTCCTTGCAGTATTGGGTTGAGAAGGGAGGAGTAACCATGTTATGTTGAAGTCCAGTTAATACTGATCTTCTTTCTAATGTGTGCTGTCACAGATTTCACCCAAATTTCTATCAGCTGTGTAATCTAAACCTCCCCCCTTGCCCTCCCTCCCTCCCTCCCTCTGCAGCCATCCAAGAGTCTTTTCTTCTATGCATGAGTCTGTTTGTAAGTTGTTACCATAGGGGTCTCATACAATATTTGTCCTTTTGTTGCTCACCACTTTCACTCAGCATAATGTCCTCCAGTTGAAACCAGGTTATGTTTCCTAAAATCATCATTGTTCTTTATCATTGGAGAAGAAAGTGTAGTTGTCCACTGATGGACAGAAAGTTCTGTATATGTCAATGAGGTCTAGTTGGTTCATTGTGGCAATAAAGTCTTCTGTGTCTTTACTGAGCTTTTTTCTAGGCCAAGCCAACAATATTGAGAGTGGAATGTTGAAGTCTCCCACTACTACTGTGGAGTGATCAATCATATTTTTGAGTGTAGTCAGTGTTTCTTTGATGTATTTAGGTGTTCTAATATTAGGTGCATAAATATTTAATATTGTTAAGTCCTGCTTGTGTATTGAAGCTTTCAGCAATAGTGTCCATCCTTGTCCAAGATGGTGGATTTTACATTAAAATCGATTTTATCTGCGATTAGAATTGCCACACCTGCTCTTCTTTGTGTGTTGTTAGCTTGATATATATTCTTCCATCCTTTAATTTTCAGTTTGTTTGTATCTCTAAGTCTGAGGTGAGTTTCTTGTAGGCAACATATGGATGGGTCATGTATTTTGATCCACAGTGTCACTGGATGTGTCTTTACTGGAGCGTTCGGTCCACTCACATTCAGCGTGATTATTGATAGGTATGTGTTCAGTGCCGTCATTGTGATATGTTTATTTTTTTGTTGATGTTTTTTCTGTTGTTCTGATTAATCTGTTCTGGGACATTCTTCTCTGTGAGTTGATTTTTCACCTTTTTCAGGGTTGGTTTTGTGGTTGTTGAGACTCCTGCATTAACTTTCTTGATTTGATACGTTGCATCTTTATTGTGCGTTACTGCTGCCCCTATGGTCCCCCTTAATAAACTACGTATAAACCCAATTTTAATTACTACCAGTCTTATTAGCTTCCTCTGCATCTGGAAGGACTATAACGACTGTAGTACATCCCTCTTTTTAATACAATGACATCATAGTTTTCATGATATGATCACTGAATCATTTCTTTCACTATTATAGCTTTGACTGAGTTTGGAGCCTTTCCTAACTGAGTAGGTTTCTGGGTGATGTGTCCTGTATTTGCTTCTAAAATATAAAGTTAGTGGTTTTGTTCTTCTGAGCCAAGAGATTCCTTCAGTATTTCTTGTAGCTTTGGTTTGGTTTTTACAGTCTCTGAGTTTCTGTTTATCTGGGAATGTCTTAATTTCATTTTCATATTTGAAAGACAGTTTTGCAGGATATATAATTCTTGGTTGGACGTTCTTCTCCTTCAAGTCTTTGAATGTATCATGCCACTGTCTCTGAAAGCACAATAAATTTTTTTAAACAAAGAATCTTCTTTTTTGCTGACCATGCAGGGACTGTTTGCTACTGACAACAGTTCCTAAGTACACAAGATGTAGTCAGCAGAGCACAAGGGCACTCTGACTGCGATGCTTCCTATGGTAGTCCACAGTATATTCAAGATTCTTCTCCAACAGCACAATTGAAAGGTGTACATTCTTCCTCTTTCATTGTCCAGCTTTTGCGTGCATGTGAAGTCACTAAAAATGTTAGGGCTTGGGTCAAGCACACCTTAATCCTCAAAGTAACATCTTTGTTTCTTACGCTTGAAAGAGTTCTTTTGCAGCAGATTCGCCCAGTGCAGTAACTGCATTACTTGATGTCTTGACTGCTGCTGCCACGGGCATTGATTGCATACCCAGGTAAAGTGAAATCCTTGACAATTTCAATCTATTCCACATGTATCGTGATTTTGCTTATTGGTCCATTTGTGAGGATTTTCGTCTTCTTTATGTTGAGATGCAGTCCATTCTGAAGGTTGTAGTTTTGGTCTTCATCAGTAAACACTTCAGGTCCTCTTTACTTTCAGCAAGCAAGGTCATGTTATTTGCATATCCCAGGTTGTTAATGAGAACAGCCCTGATGCTCCATTCTTCATGTAGTCGAGATTCTTAAATTACTTGCTCAGCACACAGACTGTATGGGAAAAGGGTACAACCCTGACACACACCTTCCCTGATTTTAAACCATGCAGTACCCCCTTGTTCTGCTCAAATGACTACCTCCTGGTCCATGGACAGGTCTCTCATAAGGACAGCTAAGTGTTGTGGAATTCCCATTTTTCTCAATATTATCCACAACTTGTTATGATCCACACGGTCAAATACCTTTGCATAGTCAATAAAATATAGGTAAAGATCTTTCTGGTAGTCTCTACTTTCAGCCCAAGATCCACCTGACATCAGCAGTGATATCCCTGAGTCCATATCCTCTTGGGAACTCTTGTTTGAATTTCTGGAAGTTCCGTGTCAATGTACTTCTGCAACCACATTTGAATTATCTTTGGCTATACTGTACTTGCATATTATATCGGTTGATATCTTCTGCATTCTGTTGGATCACCTTTCTTTGCAATAGTCACAAACGTAGATCCCTTCCAGTCAATTATCCAGATAGCCATCTTCCAAATTCCTTGGCGTAGGTGAGTGAGCACCTCCAGCACTGCATCTGTTTGCTGAAACATCCCAGTTGGTACTCCAGCAGCTCTTAGAGCTTTGTTTTTCACCAGCATGGCCAGTGAAGCCTGGAGTTCTTTCATCAGTACCATCAGTTCTTGATCATATGCCACCTCTTGAAATGCTTGAATGTTGACTCATTCTTTTTGGTACGGTGACTCTGTGTATTCCTTTCATCTTCTTTTGATGCCTCCTGTGTCATTCAATACTTTCCTCATAGAATCTTTCACTGTTACAATTCAAGGCTTCATTTGTTTCTTCAATTCTTTCAGCTTGACAAATGCCAAGCATGCTCTCTCTGCCCTTTTGGTTTTCTAACTCCAGGTTTTGGCACATTTCATTATAATACTTTTTCTGTGCCCCCACACAAATCTTCTGTTCAGCTTTCTTACTTCATCTACATTTACTCCATTGAATTAGAATACAAACTGATTCAATGACAGCTATCAGGAAAAAGTGTTAGTGTGTATATCAATTTTAAGACACAGTCCATAGTTATAAAGCCATAAAAAAAATACAACTTCAAATCAAGGAAGTATGTTTCATATTTTTAGTTCATGTCTGCCTGTGATAGGTTGCATTCAACTTGATCACTGTCATCTACATCCTTTATAAAATGTGAGTAATAATAATCCCTGCCTTATCTATACTATAGGGCTATTTTGAAGATCAAATCATCCTAAGGAGGGAGGTTCTTTGCTGGATGATTGGGGACAGGGCAAATTTCAGGAGCATCAAACAACTACAGTTCATTCTAAATATAAACATGAAGGGCTTTGCCCAAAGTCCAGTAACACAAAAGCAGTTTACCGAACAATCAGGATTAAAGTCAGTGGGAGAGAAGTTGTCAAAAGAATAAAACAACAAAAACCAAACTTTTCTTAAACAGAATTAGGCTCAAACTAGATTATGACTGATCAGCATATAAGTAAATGACTTCGTCTTCTGTGCCTATGGGATCATGTTTGTACCAACCCCTGCAATTTTATCAGCTTTCTGTTACTCACTCCATATTACACTCTGTCCCCTTGAAATCCTGTCGAAACTCCCATAAGTATTATGTAGCAGATTGAAAAACTAAAAACCAAATGAAACCCGTTGCCATCAAGGAGATTCTAACTCACAGTGACCCTGGAAGGGCAGAATTATCCCATTGGGTTTCTAAGCCTATAAATCATTGTGGAAGGAGACTGCCACCACTTTCTCCTGTAGGGTGTTGGTGGGTTCACACCACTGAACTTTCGATTAGCAGCCAAACACTTTAACCCTTTAACCACTACTCCACCAGGATCCTTAGATGGAAAATAGAGGTCCCTAATATTAAATCACCAAAACCCTGGTGGTATAGTGGTTACATGCTATGGCTGCTAACCAAAAAGTTTACAGTTCAAATCCACCAGGCACTCCTTGGAAACTCTGTGGGGCAGTTCTATTCTGTCCTATCAAGTGGCTATCAGTCTGAACCACCTCAACAGCAGTGGGCTTGGTTTTTTAGTAATCTTCGTCACTAGAGGACTGTAAACAAATTTCCTCAAAGAATATAAAGAGAAAATGGTGGATGACAAGATCAAGTCCCTTTTCCAGTGGAACCAAAGAATCTGAAGAGGTTAACATGAGAGTAATAAGAATAAATGAGTGGTCTTAAACATGAAAGATTTTTAGACTTCCCCAACATTTTTCTCCAATCACCCTCAATGACCTCAACGGGAGAGTGAAAAAAGTGAGTTCCTCGATCTAGCCAAGATTCAGTGTTAAACTAAATACATAAAAAGCAAAGTGGGTGTAAAATGATCATGCAATCTGATTTTTCACAGTCTATACCTATACCCTGCTGGTGTAGTGGTTAAGTGCTACAGCTGCTAACCTAAAAGTCGGTAGTTCAAATCTGCCAGGCGCTCCTCAGGAACTCTATGGGGCGGTCGCACTCTGACTGCAGGGTCACTGTGATTCGGAATCAACTCAACAGCAGCAGGTTTTGTTGTTTTCGTTCTTTCTTTCTTTCTTTTTGGTATAGCTATAAGTGAGGTCACATTAACAGTAATTTGAAACTGTAGCTACCGTTGCTCCAACATTCTTACATGGGCCTTTTAACCCTTTGCAAAATCCCCATTGAGTAGTCCTTGAAAACCTCACGTGGTGGCCTGCACATGCTCACAGTATCTACTCCCATGTTGCTTCTCCCCACATCTGCTGTCTCCTGACAGGCTCTGAGTTTCCCAGGTGTCTCCTGTCTCCTACCACTTGTCTGCAGAGTGCTGCCTTGTACAGAAGTTGTCTGGTGTGTCGAGTTGAGCACTACAATGTCCTCTAGTATTTGCTGCTATTTACTGCTCTGGAATCACTTTGGATACCCCAAAGCCCTTCTGGTGGAAACTGAGGCAGTGTTTTTTCTTTTCATTTCCTTTAATTTCTCATAAAACGATCTCTTCAGTTGCTACTTGCAGTTCCATACTGCTGAAGTCTAATTAATGTGATCAGGCTGGGAAACCACTGACATACTGTCTTCCTTCTTTGCCCTATCTTACTCATTCCTAAGCCACTTCCCTTCTTTCTATCTCAGGCACTGAATGGAAATTCCACCAGCTACCACTAACACTCAAGATGCAGTCTTTACTCTGGAAACTGGAAACGAGGGGGTCTTAGTCGAGGTCTGAAATAACTCCACATCTATAACACCACTCCAGGCAACACACTAGAATTCCTGAACACTGTCCCATAAATTCCATTGAAAGTAGAGATGGTTATTTGAAATACCCATTTTTAAGATCCACAGACATTACCATGATGATGGGAAGGAATGTGACAAGACAGCAGGAACTGTCCGAGGTCCGTCAGGAGTGTCTGCGCAGTAAGGAGAGTTACTGGCGAGACCTCCAAGGAGGCCTGGCGGTGGTTCCTCACGAGAAACGTATGACCCTCAAGGAAGACTGAGTGCACTTCCGGGGCGGTGCCCACACCAATCACATGCCAATACACCGACTTCCTGTGACATCCAATGAGGCCTGTAAATTAGGAATAAGACAGCCGTAGTCGTGAAATGGAGAATCTGAAGGAGGAAACACTTGCTAGTACAAGATGGACAAATTGACGTTACAAATTTCAATGTTAACTTTACTTAGAAAAACACTTTCTAAGGACATTTGTTCTGTTTATCTGCAGCTGTTGGCCATTTATATGGATAACTCTCCTATTTCAGTCCTCTCCCTCAATTCCGGACTCAGGCAATTAACCATCCCTCTCAACATCTCCACGTAAATAGCTCATAAAACCCACATGTCTCCAACCAAGTTTGTGGTGCTCATCAGCTCACCCTCTTCCAGAGTTCCTCATCAGTAAATGGTGCCCTCCTGTACCCAATTATGCGAGCAAGTGTCAACCTCGTCCGCTTGTCACCACTGTCACCTCCAATGTGCAATGCAACACCAGTCACAACAATACAATCAACACTGAACGCTTACCAACCACTTGTGTGGTGCTCACAAGTATCCAAAAATATTTTACAAGTTCCATTACTTCACTCCTCGTAATAATTTTATGAACACAGAAACTAGTATTATCAGCCCTATCTCTCGATCCTTTTACTGTCGGTCTCTCCATTATACTGTGAGCTCTGTGACAGCAGGACTTACACGTTTTTAAAGAAATTTTTAGTTGTAAAATGTATGCATACTCATTATACGGTTCCTGGAAAATTCACAAAAGAATTAAGAAGAAACTGTCTTTCTCCTAACACTTCAGGGCAGCCCTGGTGGTGCACTGTTTAACAGCTCAGCTACTGAAACGTCGACCAAGTGCTCCTGGGATAGCTCCTCTGTGGCAGTGACTGACACTCTGTGCTGTAGGGGAGCTGTGAGTCAGAACTGACTCAGCACTGTACGACAACAGTGTTTAGTGCCTTCTGAGGCCTGTCATTTCTAAAACTACCTTTGTTTGTACCCAAACCAGATTCGTAGTTTGGCTATGGATTCCACATTGAAAATACACTTTCCCTCAGAACTTTTAATGTATTGCTTCACTGTATTGCACTTTAATTCTCATCCGTTTATATAAGACCTGTTTCATCCAAGGGAGGCTTTAAATATCTTGTCTTTATTCTTCGCTTGACTCGACGGCATTTGGCTTGCACTTGGCTTCAAAATTTCACAGTGATAACCTTATTTGGGGCGGGGGGGTGGGTGTGTGATTTATTCAGCCTGCTGGAAACTTTCGATGTAAGACTTCTGTCTGCACTTAACATTTTCTTCATTCATTTCTTTGATTCTTTTTCTTACAAGTATGTTTTAAAATAAAATCTCTTTTTCTTCTACTTTCTGGAAGATTTCACCTGTTCTGTCTTACTATGTTCTATTGGGCTTTTGTCAATCATAGTTCGAATTTTTATGAGTGTTCTTATTCTATCGTTTCTTTTTCACAGAGCCTTGTTACTGGCTTAGGAACACACACAGCACTTTTGTGACTATTAATTAATTTTTTTGTTAAGTTCCCTTTAGTTCTAAACATCTCTTTCTGCTGGTATTACGATTTTCTTTATCTTTTCGTATTACTTTTGTGTTTCAAATTTTCCTTAAATGTCTGGTCATATTTAGACAAAAAGAAGAAATCTGATTGATTGTGAGCCCTGTGTATATTTTCAGGTGATTGGGGGAGGAGTGCCAGAGTCAGCTACCACTCTGTAAAGCTCCCAAGAGGCCAGAATTCAGTTGGGTTTCCTATGACACACCTGAAAAGAGCTCTTATGCCGTTTCCAGAAGACTTTGAGTTCAAGAGGATTCTTGAGCAAGTGTGTACACACCTGGCAGAGACCTGTTTACATAGCCGTTGATGGTGTACAGTCTGGGCCAGAGCAGAGCAGGTGCCGAATCCATATTCTGTGCCGAGGGTTCTTCTGCGTTTGAGTGCCAGCTTTTCCCTGAGGAGAGAGGAGGCAAAGACAGGGTGAAGATTGCTCATACTGTAAGAACTGGTTTCCAGGAAGGTAGGCCCAGAGGATCTAGTCTCTCAAACTTATTGAGGGGTAGGGAGAAGACAATCTCTAAAAGGCAGACATGTGTTTGTCCGTAAGTAGCCCTGGTAGCAGAGTAGTTTGAGGGCTGGGGGAGGCCGAGGAGCGTAGCAGGGATTACATCTTGTATCATTGTGTGAAGAGATTTGCGTTTTACCTAAGGCATGAAAAAACCACTGCCATTGCCCTGGTGTCGATTCGAACTCGCAGTGACCCTGTAGGGCAGAGTAGATCTGCCCCATAGGGTTTCCAAGGGTCTACTGGTAGATCAGAACTGCCAACCTTTTGGTTAGAGGCCAAGATCTTAACCACCGCACTACCGGAGTCTCAAAGACAGGAGTGACATGTTCCCTCTAGTTGCTGATTGGTAACAGGGCTCAGAGAACAACAGCAACAAAAAAGTCAGGAAACAGAAAACAGGTCCCTCAGTGAAACAGAGAAGGGGTCCCACAGCAGTGCGGTAGAGTGAGAGAGGAGAAAAGAAGGTCACGATGTTGTTTCTGCTGTTGATGACAGCAATGATGACATTAGGACGAGGAGGATGTGTCAGAAGTGCTACCACCACTGAGGGCCTGCTCTGGTCACTCGGCATTCCAAGGGATTTAATGCTCACATGAGTCCTATGAAAAAAGTACTGTCAATTACTTCAATTTCACAGCTGAAGAAACCAAGGCACAAATGGCTAAGTAACTTACCAAAGCCTGCAAGTTTAGTACGAAATGATGAAAAGAGACGCTGTTTAGAAAGTAGAGGCAGAAGGCTTTACTGACGAATCTAACGGGGGGCGGGGTGAGATCAGCTTGGTACCCAAGGCTCCGTGTCTTCTTGGAGCTGTCGGTGGAACTTTGGTTTTGTTTCATTTTACTGAAATTCACTCTCATGCCCCACTTCTTCACTCCTGAGCAGTAGCGTAGCTTACAGTCTTTCTGTAATCACTTCCTCTGCACAGTAACATCCCACAATTTCAAGTACTAGATTAAGTTAATCGTTTTTTTTCAGAAGCCCAAAATTCAAATTGAAGTTCACTAACCTTCATCAAATACAGCAAAAAGTAGTACAAATTCATGGAAGGTCTGTGTCCGTTCCTTGGCCAGACTCCCTGAAAAAGAATTATTTTCGATTTAAAAATCCCATTACAGAGCATTGCCAACAGGGGGAGACACTACTTCAGCAATAGCATGAAAGTAAAACACATCCTTTCTTCGGTGTCCACAAAGGCGAGGGTCTCCCATATGAGTCTTTCTAAAACTGTATGGAATAAAAGACCATTTCCTTATTTCAAATTCTGAAAATTTTGGCATTCAATAATGCCAACCTAGCTCTTTGCCCCCTTAAGGGACGAGGAAGTTTAGAAGATTATATTAAAGCTTGTCAAAAAGTTGGGTCTGTACCTTTTAAGGCTGCGGCCTCGGCAGAAGCAATGGCAGCACTGCATATGAAAAATAGTTGCTGTTTCAGCTCTGGCAGGTCAGGCCACATAATAAGGAATTGTAAAACAATTAGTATAAAATCTGACTCGTGTGCCGGAAAAGCGGCACCGGAACTGTGTCCCAGGTACAAGCGTGGAAATCAGTGCAGATTTAGACAATCAATAGTGCCACAGAGAAGTTTAAAGAATTATATTGAAACTTGTTGAGGAATGAAGTCAAAAATTTTTCTTTTAAGTTTGCCGCTCTAGCCGAAGTGGTGGTAGCACTACACGTGAAAAATGATTACTACGGAGGCTGGGGAATGAGAATAACAGGGGGGCCCCAAGCTTGTTCTCCCGTCTTCCCTTGCTCCCTTTAAAGGCTAACTCTTTTTAAAACTTTTAGTATAGCTGTGTCGTTTCTGTAACTTTAGAATCTATGCTATCAGAGGACAATGGAGAGCTAGAAGGATCCCTTGTCTACTCCTCCCTCCTCAACACCATTTAAGAGGAGTTAGAAAGTAGAAAGAAGCTGGGAGGTGAAAGGAGCGACTGGTCATCGCTACTTTCACCTATTCCCAAAGAGAACGAGAGAGGCGACTGACCACTGCTACTCCCGACTACTCTTTTATTTTTAATGTAAGACCAAGTACTCCTCTACTTTTCTCTATCTTTTCTGAGCTAAGTCCACCTGGCTTAACCTTTATCTGTGGTAATGCAGGAACACCTTGGTCATGGGCTCTACAATGTTTATTTATGATCAAATATAAAGGTCAATGTGCTATTGGAGTTCTTATTTTTCCCCTGCATGTCCATCAAAATACATCGACCATTCCCCTCAGAGTGATTAAGAGAGATGCCACTTCAAATCCTTTTATAGAACATATTGGATTTAATTGGTGGTTATTAAGAACCATCATTCCCGGATTGGGAATGTATCAACTTGATATGGCAATACATAACTTATCTGACACCATTCATCTATTGGCTTCTAATGCTGAAAAGGCTCTGAGAGCACAACAAACTTCTTTAAATTCATTGGCTGAGGTTGTTTTAGACAACCATATGGCATTGGACATGCTTTTAGCAAAATCCGGAAGTGTTTGTGCAGTCATCAACAAAACTTGTTGTACCTGGGTTAATACCTCAGGTGAGGTGGAACTTAGGCTGCATCAAATTCAACGTGTAGTTGATCAGACTCAACCTGACCCACACTGGAAGCTGTGGGGTCATTTTTTTTTTTTTGGTTTCCTAATTTTAGATCTTTCTTAACACCAATTATAACACTAATAGGTGTCGGACTTCTTATTTGTTGTCTAGTGCCCCTTCTAATGAAAATTTATCTAAAGGCTACTAATTCTATTCTACCTATTTAAGCAACCAGTCTGTCATTTTTATTAAATAAAAAAGGGGGAGATACATACCCCCCTGTAACAGTTTTACAACAAGTATTATACACACTTAATTTTCTAGATATCCCTCAAATTTACACAATTTCAGCTGCTGAGGCCCAGTGGTCTCATGATTCTTCAAATATCCAAAAAACAACTTAAATGGTGGAAAACTATTAACTATGGGGAAAGGGTTTTGCTTGTATTTCCCCAGGTCCTGAAATGGAGCCTATTTGGATTCCATCCCGAAGAATTCATCTGAGATATGGAATACTTGGCAGAACGGACAACGAGAGTGGAGATGAAGAAGACCTTGACACCTGCCCCAGCAGCCCTTCACACACACCGGATTTACCTACTACAGAAGAGAAAGACGAAGATCCTGCTTCCTAATAATAATGTTCCTTGTTTGTCTATGTCTCATTTCTTTATGGTTTGGATTGATGTATGGGTGTTGGACTTCCTAGCTTACTGCTTCTAGGTTACTGACTTTATCCTATAAGTTTGAAAGTGTTCCCCTGAGTTAAAATAGTTATATTCACCAAATTGGCCATGGAGACTGGCACCTCTGGTGCACTGATGTCATGTGTTTCACTGGAACCCAAAATGGGTCACGAAAGAGATATAATATCTCTATTCATTGCCTCTTGATCCCTTGTGCTCAGCTGGACAGTCCCATGGCTAAGTCTCCTCATGGAGGGGCGACCTAAGATAGGCGCAGTCGCCAACGGATAACCGCAAAAGGGCCTGGCGAAGCCAAATGGGTAAGACTCCTCGCGGGAGGGGCAACCTAAGATAAGGTCCAGTCACCTAGAGGCAATCAGAAAAGCAAGAAGGTTTCTTGCCTTATGATTTCATCTGAGATTCAAACATGACAAACAGTGTTACCCTGGCCACGAGAACCTTTTTATCGTTGAGTTCACCAAAACACTTTAGCTTCATTTTTATTAAATAAAAAAGGGAGAAATGTGGGAAATCATGTCAAACTCTCTTGACATAAGTTCAGCCATCTTGGATGCTGAACCGTTACTTCAACTCTGTACAACGTCTTGTACTGTTTGTATACTGTAACCTAGAAGCAGTCTGGGAATACTTCCAAACCCTTGGCCCGAACATGTAGAACAATGTATGACCAAAACTGTGCCCAACTGACTTAGTTACTGTATGTTATAGTTCCTTGTATGCCCAGTTACCAAAAGAGTATAAATGCTGTAATAAAACTTTGCTCTGGGCTCTCGGCTCAGGATAGCCGTTAGCCCCTTGTCTCCCAAACTGTCTCATGTCTATTCTTTCCTAAAGTGCTCAGCGTCAAGCCTCCTCCACCCATGTTCATCGGGGAACTCTCTGATCTCCGACAGCAGACCAATACATTTGTAAAATACAATAAAAGTGAATTACTAAACCTATGAAGGCAATGGTAAAAAGCACAGCTCCAGAAATTGGTGTAATGTCAACTGAGACACTTTATGGAACGGACACAGCACTGAAAATGCTCACTCAAGCTATGCCAAGAGATTTGAAGGACAGGTATCCAGCCAACGGATTGGAAGAGATCCATATCTATGTCCATTCCCAATAAAGGTGATCCAACTGAATGTGGAAATTACTGAACAATATCATTAATATCACATGCAAGTAAAATTTTGCTCAAGATCATTCAAAAGTGACTGCAACAGTATACTGACAGGAAACTGTCAGAAATTCAGGCCAGATTCAGAAGAAGATGTGGAACCAGGGACATCATTGTTGATATCAGATGGATCTTGGCTGAAAGCAGAGAATACCAGAAAGACGTTACCCTGTGTCTTATTAACTAAGCTAAAGCATTTGACGGTGTGGAGCACAACAAATTATGGACAACGTTGCAAAACACTTCACTGTGCTCAGGAGGAATCTGTACATGGATCAAGAGGCAGCTGTGAGGACAGAACAAGTGGACACTACATGGTTTAAAGTCAGGAAAGGTGTGCGTCAGGATTGTATCCTTTCACCAGACCCTTTCATCTGTATGCTAAGCAAATAATCCAAGAAGCTGGACTATATGAAGAAGAACTAGGCATCAGGACTGCAAGAAGACTCACTACAAACCTGCATTATGCAGATGACACAACCTTGCTGGCTGGAAGTGAAGAGGACTTACAGCACTTACTTACCGATGAAGGTCAATGACTACAGCCTTTGATATGGATTACACAACACAAAGAAAAAAAAATCATCACAACTGGACCAAGGTAGTCATCAAGATAAATGGAGAAAAGACTGAAATGGTCAAGGATCTAATTTCACGTGGATCCACAATCCATGCCCATGGAAGCAGCAGTCAAGAAATCAAAAGACATGTTGTATTGGGCAAATGCACTGCAAAAGACCTCATTAAAGTGTTGAAAAGTGCAGATGACAAAGCCTTGCAGACTGAGGTGCTTCTTTCCCAACTCATGGTACTTTCAATTGTATCGTGTGCATGCGAAAGCTGGACAGTGAACAAAGAGGAGAGGAAAAGAATAGATGTCTTTGAATTGTAGTGTAGCAACAAAGTATTGAATACACCTTGAACTGCTAAAAAATGAACAGATCTGTCTTGTCAGAAGTACAGCCAGGGTGCTCCTTAAAAGCAAGGATGGCGAGACTACATCTTACGTACTTTGGACATGTTGTTAGGAGAGATTAGGCCCTGGAGAAGGACATCATGCTTGGTAGAGCAGAGGGTTTGGAAGAAAGAGGAAGATCCTCAACAGGATGGGTTGACACAGTGGCTAAAACAATGGGCTCTAGCAGCAATAACTGTGGCCATGGCACAGGACCTGGCAGTGTCTCCTTCTCTCGTACATAGCACCACTATGCATCTGAATCAACTCCATGGCACCCAACAACAGTATAACGGATGGCCCCAGCTATTCCTTCGTATTTTGAGTTATGCCACATCAGGAAATGAACATTCCAGAAGCTGAACTCCATCGACATCATTAAGGTCAACTCCAAGCTGAGGAGGCAGCTCTTCCCAGGTCGTAGTTTGACTGCCTTCCAACCTGAGGGGCTTGTCATCCAGCACTATGTCAGACAGTACCCTCGTGCTGTTGATGGGGTTTTTACGGGCCAGCTTTTTCATAAATTTGAAATACTGGTAGTATAGCTTCCAGCATCACAACAATGTGAAAGCCAGTACATTACAGCAAACTGACAGACATGTGGAAATATAAACATTAAATGTGAAACAGAAAAACTAGAAAAAAACAGTACACATTGTTCACCAAAAAAGGGCATATGTGAAATTAATGTAAAGAATTTCCATGTGCAATGTTCTGTACTTCCGCAATTAATAAACAAAAAGTTATGAGCAAAATAACAATTGCCCATATTAAACACATTCTCACATTTTAAACGAACACCATATATATCAATACTTAAAGTTTTTAATGCTACCACTGGGTTTGCCTCATGTTTTAATTACTGGATTGTGGTTGTCTTTCTTAGCACTGCATTTCTTCTTTGATTTGGACGTTTTATTCACAAGTTTGTTTTGAGTAGGAAAAGTTTTTTTATGACTTTACTTCCATGTCTCTTGAATTCTTGATGCTTACAAAGCAAAAATTAGGTTGGAGTAAGAGAGTAAGAAAATGCATTCTGCTACAGGGTGACAGGCAGGAGGGAGTTAGCTGCAAAGTCAACAACAATGTTTCTCCCAAGGGCACACTGCCACTGTCAAGTATCACAGTAACTGTGTTCTTTCAGCGACTCTTGCTTCTTTACTCACCAAGAAGCTTGTTCTCTCAAACCACAGACTGTCAGAAAGACTGCTGTTTGCAATCACATCAGTAATAACAAAAAGTTCCACTCTTGCCTAGGAAACTGGAGACTTCACAGTCCAGAACTGATGTTGATCTCTTTCTATCCAAGCTTGTTTCATTCTGAGCTTACTAAAACATTGCTTCCTTTAAATGCTACCTAATTCCATCCTTTTCTCCAGGTTTTTATTGGAACGCAGGTTTCTTTTCCTCTGTCCCAGGGCCCTGAGTTTCCATAAAGACATGGCTCAGGCAGAAGGTTCACGGCAGTTATGTTAAATTCACCTTCAGGAGCAAAGGAACTCTATTACATGGCTTTCAGTCTCCCTAGCTCTAGGTCCCCCTAAGTAGGAGGCACTGTTCATCTCTGTCATTCTGAAGAGCTGATCCCTTGACTACCACTACTGGCTTTCTACATAAGTGGAGAAATCTACCCTGCTCACGGATAGGAACACTTGACATTGTGAAAATGTCTATGCTACCCAAAGTGATCTATACATACAGTGCAATCCCAATGCCAATTCCAATGACATTTTTTAATGAGAAGGAAAAACAAATCACCAACTTTGTTTGGAAAGGGAAGAAGCCCTGGGTAGGTAAAGCACTACTGAAGAAGAACAAAGTGGGAGGCCTCACACTACCCAACCTTAGAACCTATTACACTGCCATGGTAGTCAAAACAGCCTGGTACTGGTACACAAACGGATACATAGAACAGGATGTATCATCCACCTGTGAGTAGCTGATATTTTACAAAGGCCCAAAATTTGTAAATTGGAGAAAAGACAGTCTCTTTAACAAATGTTGTTGACACACTGGATGTCCATCTGCAAAAAAAAAAAAGAAAGAAAAAAGAAACAAGACTCATCTCATATACCACCAGAAAAACTAACTCAAAATGGATCAAAGACCTAAATATAAAATCTAAAACAATACAGATCATGGAAGAAAAAATAGGGGCAATGCTGGGAGCCCAAACACACAGCATAAACAGACAACAATATGTTACTAACAATGCACAAACACCAGAACAGAAAAATAGATACCTGAAAACTCTTAAAAATCAAACACTTAAGCTCATCCAAAGGCTTCACCAAAAGAGTAAAAAGACTACCTATAGAAAGGGATCTAATCACCATAATCTACAAGGTGTTGCAAAACCTCAACAAGAAAAAGACGAATAACCCAATTAAAAAATGGGCAAAAGATACGAACAAGCTCTTCACCAAAGAAGACATTCAGGACACTTACAGATACATGAGGCAATGCTCATGATTATTAGCCATCAGATAAAGCCAAGTCAAAACTACAGTGAGATACCATCTCACCCCAACAAGTCTGGCACTAATCCAAAAGACAAAACAACAGTGCTGGAGAAGCTATGGAAAGATTGGAACTCTTCTATACTGCTGGTGGGAATGTAAAATGGCATAACCTTTTTGGAAAGCAATTTGGCACTTCCTTAAAAAGCTAGAAATAGAAATAAGATATGATCCAGCAATCCCCCTCCTTGGAATATATCCTAGAGAATTAAGGGCTATCACACAAACAGATACATGCACACCACTGTTTCTTGCAGCACAGTCCACAATAGCAAAAAGATGGAATCAACCTAGATGCTCATCAGTAGACGACTGGATAAACAAACTACGGTAAATTCACGTAATGGTATGCTATGCAATGATAAAGAAGCATCTCATAACATGGAGTCATCTGGAAGACATTATACCAAGTGAAATCAGCTGCAAAAGGACAAATATTGTGTGACACCACTATTATAAGGACTTAAGAACAGATTTAAGCACAGACGAAAATAATCTTTGATGGTTACAAGGGTGGGGAGAGATGGAGAAAGGTACTCATCGATTAGATAGTAGGTAAGAACTGCGTCAGATAAAGGGAGTGACAACACACAGTAGAAGGGAGTTTAGCACAACTGGCCTACACTAAATGCTTAAAGGGTTTCTGAATACAACCTAACATTCTGAAGGACAGAGTAGCAGGGAGAAAGGTTCAGGGACCATGATTTCAGGAGTCATCTAGGCTAATTGACACAACGAAGTTTTTTTAAGAAAATGTTCTGCATACCACTTTGCTGAGTGGTGTCTGGGATCTCAAAAGCTATCAACCTGCCATCTAAGTAGCATCAATTGGTCCCAATTCACTTGAAGCAGAGGAAAATGAAGGACATCAAATACATGAGGACAATATGGACCAAGGAGACAGAAAATCAAAAAGTCCAAACCCACTGCTGTTGAGTTGGGTCCAATACATAGTGACCCTAGAGGTCAGAGTAAACTGCCCCATAGAGTTTCCAAGGGGTGCCTGGCAGATCTGAACTGCCAACCTTTTGGTTAGCAGAGGTAGCGCTTAACCCAATACCTGACCAGGGTTTCCAAAGAGACAGAAGATGCCATATAATCTGGAGACTACATCAGCATGAGACTAGAAGCACTAGATGGCATCGAGCCACCACCAAAGACTGCCCTTACAAGTAACTCAACAGTCCCTGATGGAGACAGAGAAATGTGAGGTGCAGAACTCGAACTCCAGTAAAAAAAAAAAAAAAAGAAAAAAAGGCCTTGGTGGTCTGACAGACTGGAGGGTCCCCTGAGGACATGGCCTCAATATTCTCTGTTAGTCCAGAGCTGAAAACCAGTACCAAAGCCAGCTCTTCTGACAAAGACTGGATTGGACTGTAAGACATAGAGCGATGCTGGTGAAGAATATGCTGCTCGGCTGATATCTAAACATGAGGCTGCCTGAGCAGCTCTTGTCCAGAGGTGAGATGAGCCAACAGAGGGAGACAGGAGCTGGTTGAATGGCTGTGGGAAGGACAGGGTGGAAAAGATGAGTATGCTGTTATGGGATGTGGGGCGAGGGAAGAAGATAGAGTAGCATAGTGGTGTGGGTGTGGGGTTTCATATGGCAAATAGATTTGGATTATAAACTTTCAATTAAAGCACAATAAAATATTTTTTAAAAAATAAAGACAGGACAAAACCAATACATTAGCTAGGCAACTTGAACATAGGAAAAGAACAGCAAAAGAAATCCACAGCAACCAAAAGAAATTAAATTATAAAGACCAGAGCAGAAATAAGTGACACAGAGACCAGAAAAACAATAGAAAGAATCAACAAAACCAAAAGTTGGTTGTTTGAAAAGATCAACAAAACTGACAAACCACTGGCCGCATTAGCAAAAGAAAAACAGGAGAGGATGCAAGCAACCAACCCAGGTAAGAAATGATACAGTGGGACATTACAACAGATCCAACTGAATTTTCAAAAGGTCGTAACAGAATACTAAGAAAAACTACAACAAATTTGAAAACCTAGAGGAAATGAGCAAATTTCTAGAACCACACTACCTACCCAAACTAACACAAAATAATACTGAAAATCTGAAAACCCAAAAAACCAAACCCACTGCCATCAAGTTGAGTCCAATTCATAGCAACCCTAGAGGTCAGCATAGAACTGCCCCACAGAGTTTCCAAGGAGCACCTGGTCGATTTGAACTACTGACTTCTCGGTTAGGAGATGTAACATTTAAACTACTATGCTTCCAGGGTTTCCTGAAAATCTGAACAGACCCATAAAAAGGAAAGGAATTGAAAAGATTTTGTAAAACAATCCCAACCACACACAAAAAAAAACTCTGTCCCAGATGGCTTCACTGGAGAATTCTATCAAACATTCAAAGAGGAGCTTACACCATAACTACTCAGAGTATTTCAGAACATGGAAAAGGAAGCTATATTTCTGAATTCATTTGATGAAGCCAGCATAATTGTGAACAAAACCACGCATAGACACACAGACACACACCACAGAGACAGAAAGAGAGAGAGAAATACAGATAAAAATCTGTCATGAAAATAAGACAAAATTCTACCTAATAGAATCCAGCAGCACATCAAAAAAATAAAACACCATGATCAAGTACGATTCATACCAGCTACCAAGGATGACTCAACATTAGACAATCAATCAACATCATCCACCGCATAAATAAAAGGAAAGAATCACATGATCATCTTAATTGATGCAGAAAAGGCATTTGGCAAAGTCCAATGCCCATTCCTTGTAGAAATTCTCAGAAAAAATAGACACAGCAGGGAAATATCTCAACATAATAAAGGGCATCTGTGCAAAACCAATGACCAACATTATTCTTAACTCACAGAGGCTGAAAACATTTCCCCTGAGGTCAGGAACAGGACAGGATGACCTTTAGCAGGACTTCTATTTAACATTGTTCCGGAAGTCCTAGCTAGAACAATAAGGCAAAAAAAGAAGAAGAAGAAAGAAAGAAAAGAAATAAAGGGCATCAGAATGAATAATGAAGAAGTTAAAGTGTCCCTATTTGCAGATGACATGATACCTTACATATAAAACCCAAAAGACTCCATGAGAAAACTACTGGAGCTAATAGAAAGATTCAGCAGAGTGGCAGAATACAAGATAAACATACAAAAGTCAGTTAGATTCCTATATATGATAAAGAGAAAGCCAAAAAGGAAATGAGAAAAACAATACTACTCATAATAGCCCCTTAAAAAAAACATACTTAGGAATAAATCTAACTTGTTGTTAGGTGCCTTTGAGTCAGATCCAACTCATAGCAACCCCATGGACAACAGAACGAAACATTATCCGGTCTTGCACCATGTCCACAATCATTTTTACGCTTAAACCAATCGTTGCAGCCACTGTGTCATTCCATCTTGTTGAGGGTCTTCCTCTTTTTCACTGACCAGTCATTCTACCAAGCATGATGTCCTTCTCCAGAGACTGATCCCTCCTGATAACATGTCCAAAGTATGTAAGTTGCAGCCTCACCTTCTTTGCTTCCAAGGAGCACTCTGGTTGTACTTCTTCCAGAACAGATCTGTTCCTTCTTTTGGAGGTCCATGATACATTCAGTATTCTTCTCCAACACCACAATTCAAAGGCATCAATTCTTCTTCTGTCTTCCTTATTCATTGTCCAACTTTCACATGTATCTGATATACGTGAAGAAGGATCAGTAGTTGGAAAATACAGCCTTGGTGATAGAAACGATGCCAGAGATCACATGAGAGAATTTTGTAAGATCAATGACTTCTTCATTGCAAATGCCTTTTTTCAACAGCAGGAGCAGTGAATATGTAAGTGGAACTCACCAAATGAAAACCACAGTAATCAGATCAACTCCATCTGTGGTAAGAGACAATAGAGAAGCTCAATATCATCAGTCAGAACAAGGTCAGGGTCAGCTACAGAACGAATCATCAATTGCTCATATGAAAGTTCAAGTTGAAGCTGAAGAAAATTAAAACAAGTCCACGAGATCCACAGTCCAACCTTGAGTATAATGCACTTGAATTTAGAGATCATCTCAAGAACAGATTTGACCCATTGTATATTAACGACCAAAGACCAGATGAGTAGTGGGATGACATCAAGGACATCATACATGAAGAAAGCAAAAGGTCATTAAGAAGACAGGAAAGTAAGAAAAGACCAGAATGAATGCCAGAAGAGACTCTGAAACTTGCTCTTAAACACAGAGTAACTGAAGCAAATGGAAGAAATGATGACGTAGAGGGGCTGAGCAGAAGATTTCAAAGGTTGAATTGAAGAGAGAAATAAATGTATGATAATGCAAAGACTTGGAGCTAGAAAACCAAAAGAGAAGAATACACTCAGTATTTCTCAAGCTGCAAGAACTAAGAGGAAAATGTCGAGCCTCAAGTTGCAACTTTGAAAGATTCCAGAGGGAAAGCAGTGAATGACACAGAAAGCATCAAGAGAAAATAGAATACACAGAGTCACTGTATCAAAAAGCATTGGTCAACGTTCAGCCATTTCAAGGGGTAGCATGTGACTGAGAACTGATGGTACTGAAGGCAGAAATTCAAGTGGTACTGCAGGCACTAGTGAAAAACTAGGCTCCAGGAAAAATAGGACATGAGATGTTTCGACAAATGGATGCAATACTGGAGGTGCTCACTTGTCTGTACCAAGAAAGATGGAAGACGACACCTGGTTGACCCACAGGAAGAGATCCATATTTGTGCCCACTGCAAAGAAAGGTGATCCGACAGAATGTAGAAGTTATTGAACAATATCATTAATATGACAAACAAGTAAAATTTTGCTGAATATAATTCAGAAACAGTTGCAGTAGTACATCAACAGGAAATTGTCAGAAATTCAAGCTAGATTCAGAAAAGGATGTGGAACAAGTGATATCGTTGCTGATGTCGGATGGCTCTGCTGTGAAAGCAAAGAACCCTGGAAAGATATTTACCTGTGTTTTATTGACTATGCCAAGGCAGTCAACTTTGTGGACCTTAACAAATAATGAGTAACAGAGCAAAGGATGGAAATTTCAGAACCTTTAAGTATGCTCATGAGGAAGCCAAACATAGACCAAGAGGCAGTGGTTAATGCAGAACAAGGGGATACTCCGTTTTAAGACCAGGAAAAGGCATGCCTCAGAGTTGTATCTTTTCAACATACGTATTTGACCCATATGCTAAGCAATAATCCAAGAAGCTGGACTATACAAAGAGGAATATGGCATCAGGATTGAAGGCAGAGTCATCAACAGCCTGCAATATGCAGGTGACACACCCTTGCTTGCTGAAAGCCAAGAGGACTTGAAGCACTTGCTGATTAAAATAAAACACTACAGCCTTCAGTACGGATTTTACCTCAGCATAAAGAAAACAAATATCCTCACAACTGGAGCAATAAGCAACATCGTGACAAACAGAGAGCATACTGAAGTTGTCGAGGATTTCATTTCACTTGGATCCAGAATCAGTGTCCACAGAAGTATCCGTCAAGAAAGCCAAAAATGTGTTCCACGGGGCAAAAATTCTCTTCGAAGTATTCAAAAGCCAAGACGTTACCTTGAAGACAAAAGCGAGGCTGACCCAAGCCATAGTATTTTCAGTTGCTTCATATGCACGTGAAAGCTTGACAGTGAATGAGAAAGACTGAAGAAGAATTGATGTCTCTGAAGTGTGGCGCTGGAGAATAATCTCGAATATACTGCTGTCATGGACTGAATTGTGTCTCGCCAAAAAATGTATGTAACAATTTGGCTGGGCCATGATTCCTGGTGTTTTGTGACTGTCTTCCATTTTGTAACTTTCCTATGCTGTAAATCCTAATCTCAGCCTGTGATTAACAGTGTCTTTTTCAAAGCAAAAGTTATGAATTTAGATGAAGTCTAGTTTATCTTTTTTTTTTTTTTATGGATTCTGTTTTTGGTCTTCTCAGAATCCTTTCCCTGATTACAGGTCTTGAGTATTTTCTCCTATACTTTATTAAAGTCTTACATTTACATGTACAACCCATTTTGAGTTAAACTTTGTGTAAGAAATAGGGTTTAGATCATGGCCCATTTTGTGCACCAAAATGTTTGCTTGTTCTAACACTGTTTGTCAAACTGACAAATTTAATTGCCCTCAGGAGATCTGAGGTGGAAAGTAGTAACGCTTTGAAAAGCAAGGCACGTAATTCGGGAACTTGCCTATTCTTGACCCCAGCTTAGAGTGCTTTGTGGCAACATAGGATGGGCATTTGCTCCTCTCAGAGACCACATTGTTCTTCTGTCCATGGGCATCATGCAAGAGAAAAGAAACCTTTCAGATGACAAACTGTGTTAATTGTTTATGAATAGATCCAGCTGTTTGTACTAGAATCTTACTCTCTCTTGCACTTACCTTCCCTACATACCAGCAGAGCCCCAATGAGCCCGGAATTCAGGTCTTTCACCAGGTCCACATGAGAAAGATATGAGTAGGTGAGACACGGTGGGTCAGAGGCCACCGGACCATTCTCTCTCAGGACCTGCCAGATGTAGGTATGGCTGTCACCAGGTACGACTTTGTCATCTTCCTTCTCCCTTTGGCTGCTCTTGTCATCATACTCAGCTCCTAAAGCAAGAAGGATAACGTTGTCCTTTCTCTGTCCATTGTCCACACAAAGAAACGTATACAGCTTATTTTCAACAATAGATTGTACGTAAGTGATTAGAACTGGCTTCTTGCTAGGATCTCCAGATTTTGCTAGCCAATAACACATTGCTTACGTTCTTGCATCACTTTACCTAATTCAAGTATATTCATCTCCATAAACATGTATTGAATATGTACTTTGTCCCAGACTCTTTAGTAGGCACTGGTGATGGTCAGAGAAGGTAAGACACAGATATGTATATAAATATATTTTTTAATTCTTCTCTGGAGGACTAATAGTCTAGTGATGCACATAGGTATCGAGAGATAGTTACGGAAACATTCACTCATTTATTCGACCAATATTTACTGAGTATTTACTCTTTACTAAGCTCAGCTACAAGCTAGGGATATAAAGATGTGCAAAATAGAGGTCTAGCATAACACTGGGGCCCCTGCATGGTACAAATAGTTCAATGCTTGGCAGCTAACCGAAAAGTTGTAGTTCACCCAGAGGTGCCTTGCGAGAAAGGCCTGGTGATCTATTTCTGAAAAATCAGCCATGGAAAACCCTATGGAGCACAGCTCTGCTCTGACACACATGGGACCACTGTGAGTTGGAGTCAACTTGGTGGCAGCAGGCCCAAGGGGTCCTGACTCTTTTGGGCAGGGAATGGTACCTAAGATAAAAATCTGGGCTCTGTGTGTGCTCACTGCCAACGAGACACCATTGCTTGCAGTACGTTTCAGTGGGCGGAAGGAGAAATAACTTAAAGGCCGTAAGACCTATACCTCTACTGTAACATTTTGTCAGCAGCTCCTGGTAGCTGCCCAGATTGATAATGATTCCCAGGACTCCAGAGCAGCCCAAGGCACTCAGGGGCTATAGCTGTGCCTCACGTTAGTCTGCAACCTCTGTGCACCTGAGAAAGGGGCATCTCCAACAGAGCAGTGCAGGAGACCCCACACAGGTGATGGGCCGTTCTGCCCATCCTTTTACTGTGAACTCTCAGCAGCCAAAGGCCACTCCCAGGGTACAAGTGGGTGGTCCCCACTTTAAAATCAGCCTCTCTGGGGCATACGGATAGCCTGCCAGGGGCACTCAGGTTGATAGGCCTCATCCAGAAGGAACAGCCAATTCAGGACACCAGGAGATTCAGAACACCTGATGTGGCACCTGAGAACAGGGTGTGTAGTTTAGGAGTCTGTGTATGACTGTAGGTTTGAAAGCGGCAGAGTGAGAAGGAAATTGTAGGGACAGAAATTGTAGAGGCCTGGTTTCCTGGGTAACTGTAGCATTGTTTCCGTATGGCTTGCACAGTTCACTTTCATAGACTTCGGTGATTTTATGATTTATAATTTGTTTCCCTTCTTCCACCTCCTATTCTCCATATTCTGTAAAGCTGAAAATTAACTTCTGTTCCTTTTAGAGAAGTCAAACATCAAGCATGGAGCTTGTTAGAGAAGCCACGCAGCAACAAATAGACCTGGAACAAAACCACCAGACAATGGGGGCCTGTCTTGTACTGAAACCAGGGTGATGCTAACGGACCCTGAAAGAACACTCGCAGGAGGTCCACTTGCCACCTGAAAGGGGAACTAACATTCATAGTTTGAGAACTGACCTTCTTCAAATCAATCAAGCCTAAGCCTTGACCCTACAAAACCCTCCACTCACTCTGCAGTGGGCAGACAGGTTTCAGGAGGAGCTCGTTCCCGTCTGTCTCTCATATGTTGGCAGACAATAAAGCCCCTCTTGCTACTCACCTCACCCCTGCCTCAATACTGACTTTGCAGCAGGCAGCTTGAATCTATGTCTTACAGTGACAGGTTGGGATAGCCATACCTACACTGCTATTATAAGTTCTGATGGGCCAAGTGCTCTGTCCATGCCATAATACCACCCCAACATGCTTCTGTGGTCCTGGAAGAAGATGCCTCAAGACCTTTGGTGGCTCTGGATCTGGTATGATGTCCCGTGGTACACAGAAGCACCAGGTGTTGAAGGTCTGATGAGCAGCCAAAAATGTGTGAAGCAGTGTGTCTGGCGGAGAAAGTGAGTCGGTCGGGGGAAAGGTAGCAGTACGATGACCAAACAGTGCTGATGGCCCACTTGAGGTAAGGTATAAACTTACCGAGACCATTCAGTGTGACCAGCCTCTTGGGAGTTGGTAAAATTGCTAGAGAACCTGACTAAATCAAGGTAGCGGTTTAGCTAACAAGTGAACAGAATGGAGGCAGAGGAGGCCTAGGACTTGTTAGTGCATCTAAGACTCATAGGCGGGAGGACCCAGTAAAGATGATGCATTATTGGAGTGGGCAGAACAAGAGAGTAAGAGCTGGAAAGACAGGTGATGCTCAGAATGTCATTGGCTTGAACTTGAGATTTGGGGCTGCTCAGCTTGCTAATGACAAGGTCTACTTTTCAATGAAGGCAACTACTTCAGGTAAAATTGGCTTTAAGAATATATTTTACTTAACCAAACCCATTGCCATTGAGTCAATTTCAACTCATAGTAACCCTAAAGGACAGAGTAAACAGCTCCATAAGATTTCCAAGGAGCAGCTGGTAGATTCAAGCAACTGTAGCACTTAACTACTGTGCCTTGAGGGCTCTTCATTTAACTCAATATATTTTTAAAGTGATCATTTCAACATGTAATGAATATAAAACAATTACGAACACGATATTTGATAGTATTTTTTTGTACTACAGCCTTTGAAATTCAATGCGTATTTTACAGCATGCCTCTAACCACATTTCAAGTGCTCAGTAGCCACAAGTTGCTTACAGCTAACGTGCCAGACCATGTGGGGTAAGCCTGTGTGGCTGGTGTCCCCTCATGGGATAAGACACTTCTGGAAGGTGTTATGTGGAAGGAAGGCTTCCACTGTGTTAGCTTTTTGGATGAGTTTTAACTTGTACTGGATTTTAGAACATTTATCTCTGCATATACATGACTTTAAAACTTCTCCCTCCCCACTGCTAGTGGAAAAGAAAAGAAAAAGAGAAGAGTTTGTTGGCTACCCTTTTCTTTTCCAATCTTTGGAAAATCTCATTCATGCTGTAGTCCAGTTATACGTGCTCTGTGAGATACAACCAAACCCAGTTCCTCATGATTTTCTAGGCTTCCCCAATCTTTGATTACATACCTAGATGTTCTGGATAAGATGGATGGTATAAGATGGGTAGAAAAAGGTAGATTGCTCCAGCTTTGCTCAATGCCTGTAAAGAAGCTACACAAATAGAAAAAATACAGGTAGTCCAGGGTATATGGTTTATTCGAGTTACAATGAACCTCATAATCCTCTCTTTTTAAGCTTATCATTAGTAATGTGTACTATGTACAATGTCGTAGCGTGTTACCTGCTCGTCATAATTCTCGAATGTTCACTCACAGATGTTCAACGTTATGATTTACTGTTCAAAACACTGCTGTATAGCAGGCAAGAACAAAAACTTAAAAAAAAAAAAAGGTAATTCGATTTACATAGAAGCAACTCACAATGGAGTCATGAGAACAGAAGCCTATCACAATTCAGGGACTAACACAGAATCTGTGGATCACAAGGAATCCACGAAGTAGTGGGCTCTGTATTTTGCCCCACATCTGGCCTTCATTCCAGAATTACAGAACTACCTGAGAATCCAAAGCAAAATCAATCCCACTGCTGTTAATAGTGGGTCCTTTATGATGTATTTTTAAATCCTAGAAGAAGAAATTTTTCTTACTGGCCTAGCTTGGTATAATGGATTGAATTGTGCCCTCCAAAAAAATGTCTGTAGTAATTTGGCTCGGCCATGATTCCTGGTATTGCATGATGTTCCCATACGTTGTAAATCCTGCCTCTAGGATGTTAATGAGGGAGGAGGGGCGGCAGGGGGGTTGGTGGGGCGGGATCCAATGTGGAAGATTACACTGTGCCATTGAGGCAATCTCTTAGGGTATAAAATAAAGGGAAGCAAGCAAAGACGAGGGTCTTCATACCATGAAGAAGCAGTGCTGGGAGCAGAGCATGTCCTTTGAAAAGGACCCAGGGTCCCTGTGCCTCAGAAGCTCCTAGTCCCAGGGGAAGATTGATGACAAAGACTTTACTCCAGAGCAAACAGAGAAAGACTTTCCCTGTAGTTGATGCACTGAATTTGGACTTTTAGCCTGATTTTCTGTGAAAACATAATTTCTCTTTGTTCAAGCCATCCACTACTTGTGGTGTTTCTGTTACAGCAATACCAGCTGACTAAGACACTTGGCTAGGGTATCCATCTCTGGACCAATCTGTTGTGGCCAAGGAAGTGGGATACTGACCAATCCATGTGGTCAGAAAGGCACAAGGTTTAAGAAAATGTCCGGTTCCTATGAAGCACATTTTTATAGTAAGTGATTCCCAGGGGAGTGAAGGGTGGGAAAGATGTGTAATTCTGAGCAGAAAAAGTGAGTGGTGTCTTCTACACCTTGGTTCTTGTATCTAGCATCCATTATAGGCTAAGTACAATGTTATATGCTGAGAATACAACAAAGAAGAAGACGTCTTGAGATGTTTGTGGGCCAGTAACCCTGAGAGACAGACGTAATGTTCAGGCATGTCCTCAAAAAATTCAAAGGAAGTTTGCAATTTCTGATAAGGAGAACAAATGGTTTCGCCATGCACTGAGAATATCACCTGGAGTCTGAGAGCTCGGAGGTCTGTCTGAGTGCAGTGTTCTTCTCTGACTGCTATGCCAGGCGGAGACGTAGCTGAGGCCAGCCATAATCAGTGGCCAGTCTAGCTGTGCTTACAGTCAGGACTCATCTGTGTCCTGTCTGAGAAGACTAGTCTATGTCTCATTTCCTTATTGCCTTTTCAGGGCTTGGGAATCTCTAGATACAGGACCCACAAACTCATGGACATGATCTCTTTTCCCCTTTCTGCTTGCCCCTCTTACCGATCCCCGCAACAACATCTATGCCTCTGCTCAGTCAGTGTGCTTCCTCAAGAAGTTTGAGTACAACCCCTGATGTTTCCATTTTCTTTCTGTGAAACTCCATCCTAGCTATAGGTACCAACATTGCAAGACTGCAGGAGGCTCACAGGAATTTCCACACCATGTTCATTTGTATCAAAGAGGTGTGTGAACCATGTGAAGCAGACATCTAGGGAGGTATTCTTATAGGGGTGGGGAGCTATGGTTGTTTCAAGTCAAGGCAATGTGCCCAGTTTTTTTGCCTTTCCTGAGGCCTGGTTATAGAGGCTTGTAGTAGTTATATTTTTGTATATCTGGCATGCTTTTCCTTTCCTCTTCCTTCTGATAACCAAACTCATTTCTGGGATGGTCTCACCTTCCCATTTCCAACTCTTCTCTGTCACTTAACATTCACAAGTATTGACAAAGAAGCTCTCTTCTCCCTGACCACTGTCTGTAGAGCAAACAAGAACTGCGAATGCCTGGAGCTACCAGGGGTTCCCCTGGCCAGTGTGCTGGAAAAGCCTACCTGAGCACGAAACCAGAAGGAAGAAGAGCAGACACACTGCAGTAGAAAAAAAGGCCATGATGCTGAGGGAATCATTTGACTCCGTGGAACTTTGCAATTCCGTAAACGAAATTCAAGATGACTTACACAAATCCATGCACTGTAGCGTAGTGGTTCATAGAACAGGTTCTAGAGTTTGAGGGGCCTGGACTGGAATCCTGACTTCACCCACTCAGTGTGTATTACCTTGCACTCAGTACCGATCATGCAGTATTACGGCCATGATTATCATTTACTACATCTGTACGTCAGAGAACGGACACCATTGCAGGCGTGCCACCCTCACCAAGCGCACCTATCTCGCTCTTGTCTCCCAGGAGGACGGACAAGAAGAGGACATTTGACTCACCCTCCGAGGCTTTCCAGTAGGCCACACCAACAGCATGAAGACTGACTGGGTGAGAAGCCATGTTCTTCAATGTGATTATTACTGTGTCATCGACCTCAGCCCGGATGGTGGGACCCAGTAGACCTGCAACAATGAGATACCTCCAGAGGTTATTTGAAGGGTGGCACCCTAGGAAATCGTTGTCACAATGAGAGTGCAGCTACAGTGAAGAAGTGCGTCTCTCTCATCACTGACTAAAACCACCCTGTGTTCGCTGCCAGCATCAGTTCAGCCTCATGGCTGCTCTGAGGAAACATTTCCAGCCATTCATCCAATACACTCACTTACTCAACAAACATTTGACTTCCTACTGTACTGTAGAAACTTTCCTGAATGCAGGAGCTACAGTGACCGTTATGGATTGAACTGTGTCCCCCTAAAATGAAAACCAAAACCAAACCCATTGCTGTCGAGTTAATTCCAACTCATAGCAAACCTATAGGACAGAGACCACTGTGTGACCAACCAAAAAGCAAACATGCTGCCAGTGAGTCATTTCTGAGCCATAGCAACCCTCTAGGACAGAGTAGAGCTGCCTCAACAGGGCTTCCAAGGAGCGGCTGGTGCATTTGAACTGCCCACACTTAACCACTGCGCCATCAGGATGTCCACTGCATCACCAGGGCTCCAAAAATCTGTGTTGCATATCCTACCCTCTCTGCCTATGGTTCTAATCTCATTGGAAAATGGGTTGTCTTTGTTATGATAATGAACAGGATTAGTGGAGAGCATATCTTGAGTCAGTCTCTTTTGAGAAATTAGAGATTAAACAAGCCAGCTAGGAAGCTGACATGGGGGAAGAGAGATGCCCAGGCCACATGAAGACTGCCCACAGAAGAAACTGAGAAGAGACAGGGACCTTCCGACAGAGACGGCACTATAAAAGAGTGAGTGTCATGGCTCTAAAATGAAAAGTCTCCTCTGCTAATTCCCTGAGAGATGACATAGTCAAAGAAGCCTGACCAAAAGGAACACTGTCTTTGGCAGCTGCCTTCTTTGACTGCAGGCTCAAGATCGGGCCATATTTGCTAGAAGATGAGCTCCTCAGTTCTGTAATTAACATTCAAACTGTTCTCATTACCCATCCAGGGTGCCCTGGGCTTGGCAGTGCGGAAAAGGTGATCCGTGAACTCGACAAACACCGTTTTTCTGAACACGGCTGAGGTGTTGAATGGAAAAGATCTTGGCACTCTAGGAAGCAATCTGCGTAAAGAATGGAAAAATTTGTTAATGATTTGGGTGGACTCTTCTGTTAACCTACTTTGAACAGCAGCTGGAACTCAAACTTCCATCCTACTCTCCTCAGCCTAGAATGCTAGTGGTGTAGTGGTTAAGTATTACGGCTGTTCACCATAATGTCAGCAGTTTAAATGTACCAGACGCTCCTTGGAAAGTCTATGGGGCAGTTCTACTCCGTCTATAGGGTCGCTATGAGTCGGAGTAGATTCAGTGGCTTTGGGTTTTTTTTGTTTGTTTGTTTTCTCCTCAGCTATTAACCAGGCAAATTAGAGGTTGTCTGGAAACCCTGGTGGCACAGTGAGTAAGTGCTATGGCTGCTAAGGAGGTCGGCAGTTCAAATCAGCCAGGTGCTCCTTGGAAACTCTGTGGGGCAATTCTAGTCTATGCTGTGTGGCTGCTACGAGTCAGAATTGACTTGATGACAATGGGTTTTGTTTTGGTTTAGTGGGATGAGATTAGGACTAGGACCCACCCTATTCTAGCATGATTTAGCAGATAATGTATTCACCAGAAGACCCTATTTCCCCAAAGATGGTCATAGGCACAGGTACAGGGTTTAGAACTTCAGCAGACCTTTTTGGGGAACACCATTCAATCCATAACAAATCCCTAACATCTTTTATACCAAAATATTTTTTTCACAAGTCAACAGATAGTTCAGGTGCCGTATGAGAAGATAAGTCACAAAAATATTACCCATTTACTGCATCACCCAAAGTACCCCTTATCAAAGAAAAAACTACAGCATTCTTCAATTTCATCTCTAAAGTAGACTACAACTGTCAGTAAGTACCTTGTCTTCAAAGTTTGTCAGTATGTACCTAAAATTACACTTCTTTTCTTAGGAATACCACTGAGAAAATTACTTCCCCAAAAGGACTGTGTGTATTAAGAAATTTTATAAATGTTCCCAACTTATTATTCTTTGCCTCAGTTATCAAAACTCTTTTAGCTGAAGCCTAGTGGCCAACTTTTTCTTTCCTCCAAACCTGACAAAGGCAGGGGTGTGGGAATCCAGGTCTGCTGACTCCTAGGCCAGAGTCCTTACCCATATACTCAATATCTACAGACTTCTCCTTACTCCGTGCCTTCTCCAGATGTTTACTTTCCTCACTTGTAAAATAAAGACAAGAAAGCCTCAAGATTTTGTGACAGTCATTAAAGCAGTTTTTTCTATCTGAGGTTCTGGACAAAAGTGAAAGAATGTTATTCTTGGAGGACTTAGCACACGACAGGTATGTAAGGGTGATTCTGCGAAACAGCATCATAAGAAAATTGTTGGATATTTTAAAAAATTAAACTGTTAATCATTTGGGTGTTGTGTCTACCTGATGACATGTATGAAGACCGAACAGTTGTGTGGGTTTTTGTATGTCTTTAAACTGAACTTCGTTTCAGTGACAATCAAATAAATTGAGAGTTGAGGACAGAGGTAATGCTTTCCTTCCCTCACTGTGGGTATGGATCAAGAGAAATAGAAAAGCTCCCAGAGGGCCTAGCTATTGGCTCAGGGCTACAGAGAAATCAAAGAGCAGTGTGAGGGTAATGTGGAGGGAGAGAAAAGAGGGCTGAGATGCCTTACACTACGGGCCTCAAGTGACCGAAATGGGGGAAGGGGGCGGTGGAGGCTTCTCGGCATTGAAAGAGCCAGACCCGACTGCAGCTGGCTGGAACAGCAACCAGGCTCTGAACAGCACTGGGATTGATGGGCAAGAGGAGCAAGTAAGTGAGGTGGTTAAGAGAACGTCTCCTGGGTTGCAGGGTCCAGGGCCCAGGCCAGTGTGAGTAATAAAAAGGATAACTGCAAACCCTAGTGGAGGACAGACCCGAACCCAGGAGCTTGGTAGAATCACAAAGAGGCCGAGGTGTCCCATTCCACTCAGTGTTTTCACATGCTCGTCATTTTTGCATGCCAAGAAGTGGCTCTGCAGCAGAGAGTTTCTCTTCCTTCCAAAGACATGTGGAGGTCTCGTGTCTTGTCAGATTTTACCAACTGGTATCATTTTAACAAACCAAGGGAGTATAGGCAACAGGCATGGATGGGTACTTGGGGAATTAAGGTTCACTTGGCAAGGTGGCAATAGCATCAGGCACTGGAACTCTGATGAGCAGTTTGGGCCAGAGGTGTGTCTGCACCAGCTCACAGCTCTGCAACAAGGCTGTCACTGGGCCTGCACTGCAACCCAGTTTCCCTGTCTTTCCACTCCTGCTTCTTCCCTTTGTTTCTGTTTCTGCCCCTCCTCTTCCCCAGGGGTGGATACCGAGAATACTCTAAATAAACTTCCTGCAGGGTAATCTGCATCTCAGATATGTTTACCAGGCAATCTAACCCACGATGTGAATTCATATTTAAATATGCTCTTATTCCCCACTCTTCAAAGAAGGGTAAGAAAACAGACAGTAGATAAAGGAAACAGTCACAAAATAAAGAAAACCCTGGTGACATAGTGGGTAAGTCCTATGTCTGCTAACCAAAAGGTTGGCAGTTCAAATCCACCACGTGCTCTTTGGAAATTCTATGGGGCAGTTCTACAGTCTCCTCTAAGGTCTCTGTGTGAACTGGAATTGACTCACCGGCAATGCCAAGCCAAGTGCCATTGAGTCGGATCCGACTCATGGCGACCCTAGGGGCCAGGGTAGAACCGACCCCCAGGTTTAGTTTATTTCAAGATTCTGAGACAGACAAAGGCAAGGACTATATAGAAATATCAGGACCCTAGTCAATTTAGGGTGGGACTCCTTCTTCAAGGAGTCCTAGACATTCTTAAGAGCAAGTATGTGGTTCAGGTCTGAGATGAGACTATACAGGACAATACAGCAGTCTTCAGCCCGAAATCTTTTCTATTAGATGGAATGTTTTCCATCACAACAGAGATAAGTGACGTATTTGCCTGTGTCAATTTCCGGTAAATCTGCACAGTAGCCGACAAAATGTTCCCAGGGCTCACAGTTTTTGCTTCTTCCTAACTTTTTTGAGGGTTTTGTTTGTGAATTTCCCTTGGGATTCAATATATAAATCATGCCAAGTATGTTTGGCAACAATTCCCTTGACATGAGTTATTATTTCATATTTTATCTAAAACCGATCAGAAAACCTATTATATTCCCTGACCCCTGCTTATAAGAACATAAGCAGCTGCAGGAACAGATAATACAAATCTGAATTTTTCCAGCTGTTTATTTCAAAACCTTGGCAAAGACTGTCAGGATGTGTCCAGAGTCACCTTATCCTGTTAAATCATTATCAAAATAATCTAGTATCATCAAAATAAAAGCTTTATGATATTTTTCCTGGAAAATACATGTGACTGTCTACACAACAGCAAAAAGCTAAATAACAGATGAATCCTTTACTCCATTCAATTCAATTTTGCTCTCAGACTATATTCATTCTGCCTCACACCCCAAGCTCAGTAGATACTGCAGTGCAAAACACAATATATTTACCTCAATTATCTTCACATTTCAGTGAATCAGTCCTTACTCTTGTAAAATTCTATCATGCAATCTCCAGTGCTATTTCTACCTGGCCAACTGACTGTAAAAGATCTGTATTTATGCCCATTCCAAAGAAAGCTGATCCAACTGAATGCAGAAATTGCCAAACAATATCGTTGATATCACACTCAAGTAAAATTTTGCTCAAGACCTTTCAAAAGTGACTGCAAGAGTATACTGACAAGAAACTGCCAGAAATTCAACCAGGATTCAGAAGAGGACATGGAACCAGGGATATCATTGCTGATGTGAGATGGATCTTGGCCAAAGCAGAGACTACCTGAAAGATGTTTACTTGTGTTTTATTCGCTATGCGAAGGCATTCAACTGTGTGGATCATAATAAACTATGGATAACATTGCAGAGAATGGGAATTCCAGAACACCTAACTGTGTTCTTAAGGAATCTGTATATGGATCAAGAGATAGTTGTGCAAACAGAACAGGGGGACACCACATGGTTTAAAATCAGGAAAGGTGTGTGTCAGGTTTCTAGCCTTTCACCATACCTTTTCAATCTGTATGCCAAGAAAATAATCTGAGAAACTGGATTATACAATGAAGAACAAAGAATCAGGATTGGAGGACAACCCATTAACAACCTGTGTTACACAGATAACACCACCTTGCTGGAAGTGAAGAAGATTTGAGACCCTTACTGATAAATATCAACAACCACAGCCTTCAGTGTGGATTGCACTTCAACATTAAGAAAACAAAAATTCTCACAACTGGACCTGTAAGCAACATCATCATAAATGGAGACAGGATTGAGGTTGTCAAGGATTTCATCTCACGTGGGTCCACAATCAACACTCATGAAAGCAGCAATCAAGACACCAAAAGAAGCATTGCACTGGGAAAACCTGCTGTAAAGGATCTCTTTAAAGTATTGAGAAGATGTGACCTTGAAGACTAAAGTGCGCCTGACCCAAGCCATGATATTCTCGATCACATCATATGCATACGAAGCATGGACAGTGAATAAAGAAGACAGGAGAAGAATGGATACCTTTGAATTGTGGTGATGGAGAAGAATGTTGAATGTACCACGGACCGCCAGAAGGACCACCAGATCTGTTCAGCCAGAGTGCTCCTTGGAAGTGAACATGGAAAGACTCCATTTTACAGACTGTGGACATGTTTTAGGGAAAGATCAGTCCCTGGAGAATGACATCATGCTTGTTACCGTGCAAGGTCAGCGAAAAAGAGGAAGACGCTTGACAAGATGGATTGACACAGTGGCCACAACAATGGGCTTAAGCATAAAAATGATTGTGGACATGGTACAAGATAGGGCAGTGTTTTGTTCTGCTGTTGATAGGGTCACTATGAGTCAGAACCGGCTTGACAGCACTTACACAACAACAAGCTTTATGGAAACAGATTGCCATATCCTTTGGGAGCAGCTAGTGGGTTCAAACCAGTGAACTTTTCTTTAGCAGCTGAGCAGTTAATCAGTGTACCACCAGGGCTCCTTCGTTAGTCATTACAGAAATGTGAGTTAAAAGTCCAGTGAGGTTTTGTTCTACCTCCCAGTTCATGTAATAGTATCTGGGGTCTCAAAGCTTGCAAGAAGCCATCCAAGGCACAACGATTGGTCATTGTTCACCTGGAGCAACAGAGGAAGAAGAAAGTCAGGAACAGGAGGCGGATATGAAATATGTGCTTAATTGCATCCATGAACAGCTGCCTCTGTTGCCGTGAGACCAAAAAAGCTACATGGTACCCAGCTACTATTACTGAACATTTTGATCAAAGAGTCCACAGATGAATCCTGATCAAAAGGGAGGAAATGTAGAGCAAAAATTCAAATTTTTACGGACTCTAGACTTTCCGGAGCCATAGGGGATGGATTAATACCTGAAACTTGCCTGAGATAACCTTTAAATCTTAAACCAAAAATACTTCCTCAAGTCATCTGAAAGCTGAACAATAGTTTAGATTAACTATAAAAAGTATCTACCTTGAGTATTATGCTTTTTTTAAAAAGAATTGTATGGGATTAAATTGACAACAGCATCATGAAATATTCAATAGGAACCTTAGGGAAGAATAAGTATGTTAATGGGGGAGGAACAACTCAGAAAAGAAGACTGAGAAGGGTTGTAAAACAAAATGGATGTAATGAATGTCACCAAATTGTACAAGCAGAAACTGTTAAGTTGGTGTATGTTTTGCTGTGTATATTCTCAACAACAACAAAATAAAAAAGAATTTATAAGAAGCAAAAAGCACAGTGAGATACTACCACATGATTATTAAAATGGCTAAAATTAAATGTCAACATCAAACGTCCAGGATGCGTTGCAACCAGCACTGCCATGTGTTTTTGGTGGAAGTATAAAATGGTATAACTATTCTGCAAATGGGCCTGGAAATTTCTTATTAAATCATAGCTTGTGCCTGCCTGTTTTGCCAATGTACTTTAGAAGCAGATAACTTGGTTTCTGGGCTTCACAGATGAAGAGGAATTTTGGGATTTGGGGACTTGGATTTGACTTCAGATTTTTGCTCTGATATGATGGGGTGAATATGTTTTGCATGTTGCAAGTATGTGCTCTCTGGGGGGGCAAAGGATAGAATGTCATGGATTGAGTTATGTTCCCCCAAAAACGTGTGTGTCAAATTGGCTGGGCCGTGTTTCCCAGTATTGTATGATTGTCTACCATTTTGTGACTTGATGGGGTTTTCTTATGTGTGGTAAATTCTGTCCCTATGATTAAATAAGAGGGATTACAGGCAGCTGTGTTGATGTTTTAAGCCAATATCTTGTTAGATATAAAAGAGAGAGGCAAGCAGAGAGACATGAGAACCTCATGCCACCAATAAAGCAAAGCTGGGAGCAGAGCATGTCCTTTGGATGTGAGGGTCCTGCACTGAGATACTCTAAGATCAAGGGAAGACTGATGACAAGGACCTTCCCCCAAAGCTGGCAGAGAGAGAACTTTCCCCTGGAATTGGTGCCCTGAATTCAGACTTCTAGCCTACTGGACTGTGAGAGAATAAACTTCTTTTTGTTAAAGCTATCCACTTGTGGTATTTGTGTTATAGTAGTACTAGGTGACCAAGACACAGACAAATCTGTGGTGAGTCTGTTTACAGAAAAAACATAAATTGCAAAGATATAGAAGGTTACCTACGAAAAAAGGAACATAACTACAGATAATGTGAAGTTAAAAGAATTATGAGAGACTGCTATATGCAATACTATGGCAATAAAATTGAAAACATAAAGAAAATGAACTCCTAGAAAGGTATGGAATTATTAAAACTGACCTCAAAAGAAGCTGCTAACCTGACTAATTATCATAAAAGTTTTGGGGAAATGGCTCAAAGATATTGCAAAAGTCACCAAATAGCTATTTAAGTCATTCTAGACCATAAAAAAAGATGGCACGTGTATCAATTCACTCCATAAAGCCAACATAATTGTAATACTAAGACATTGTCTTATCTAGTCCTGCTATTTAACAGAAATATCACAAGTGGGTGGTCTTAACAAACAGAAATTTACTTTCTCACAGTTCAAAGATTTCAGTTCACTTAGATCCACAATCAATGCTCATGGCATCAGTAATCAAAAAAATCAAAGGACATATTGCATTGGGCAAATCTGCTGCAAATGGCCTTTTTAAAGTGTTAAAAAGCAAAGACGGCCCTTTAAAGAGTAAAGTGCACCTGAACCAAGCTATGGTATTTTCAGTTGCCTTACATGTATACAAAATAAAGAAGAATGATGAATAAAGAGGAACAAAAAAAATTGATGCCTTTGAATTTGAGTGTTGGTGAAGAATGAATATACCATGGACTGCCAGAAGAAGGAACAAATCTGTCTTCGAAAAAGTACAGCCAGAATGCTCCTTAGAGGTGAAGATGGCAGGAGGTGAGGCTAAGCTGGTGGACTAGCCACCCATTTCCTCTGATCCCTCTAACAACTAAGACCTTGAAAAACAACTGAAAGGAATAAATAAGACATTCTAGGAGCCCCAGTATCAGATGGAAAACTGAGAGATTGGACTAGGTGACAGAAAGAGGAACAATTACCTTTGTCAGAAAGCAAATCAGCAGCCATAGAGGGACCCACTTCTGCTGGCATAAGAGCAGAGCAACAGCACAGGAACAGAGGCCACCTTTCTTGGCAGGGAAGCTGAGCTTGGGACAGCTGCACCTGAGAGCACTGCTGGGGCCTGCAGGCACACAGGCCAATGGCACCTGAGTGGAGCATGTCTTCATCAACCCAGAAGCTGACCTGAGGATGGCCACACCTATAGAACACAGCAGCAGCTGGCAGCCAGGTGCAGCAGCAGTGAGCGAGAGCAATGTGTGTTTCTCAGTGAGGAACCTGAGCTGAGAATCACCACACAGGACTTTCACCAGAACATCATAAGCCACGTGCTCACAAATTCTCATGGCTCAAACCTTTCCTACAAGCTGATTTCTCTCCCTATTCCCAGTCTTTCCTCCCTATCTTCTCTGCTCTATATTGGACACAAAATTCTGCCGCACTATCTGGGCCAGAAGTGGGATATTTCACGTGTGTTCCCCGAGCTATTCTCCCGGACTCAGAGAGGAAAACAAAGGGAGGGACAGAAGACAAGGTCTGCTGGCTCCCTCGAGCCTCAGATCACTGCACCTATGGAGCCACAGAAGACTTTCACTGGGACATCATAAGCTAAGTCTTCACCAACTCTCATGGCTCAAATCTTTCCTATGCACTGACTTCACTCCCTACCTCGAGCTTTAACCCCTTCCCTTCTCTGCACTACACCAGACTTTGAATTATGGCCCACAACCTGGGCCAGAAGAGGGATGTATTATGAGTGTGCCCTGAGCTTTTCTCTTGGATTTGGAAAGGGAAAAAAGGAGGGGATAGAAGAAAAGTTCCATCAACTCCCCTGAGCCAGCAATTCTTGCCACCTTTCTCAGTGCAGTTACCACTCCAACCATCTGGTGACAGGTCATCAGAATTACTAAGGCTCCAATACTCACTCTAGCTCAAACAACTAGACTACTTGGACAGCTGAAGCTAAATAAAAATATAACCGTATGTATGTTAGATTACAGTAACCTAACAAATAAATCACGACAGCTTTCTGATGGCTTGGAGATAACAATCAGCTTCTAATCATTTAAAGAAGCAGATCACCATCGCTTAGGAAAACTCCCACGAGAAAGAATAAAAAAATTACCCAGATGAAGAAGTCTTCCTGCAATTATCAGAGGTAGAATGCAAAAGAGTTATGTACAGAGCTCTTCAAGAAATAAAGGTACGGATTGGACAAAGTGCAGCAGAGAAAAATGAAAAATTAAACAAGCCACAAGAATTGCTAGAGCAGCAATGATCGAAAATGCAGCATATTAACAATAAAGTCACAGGGTTAGAAAATTCAGTAGAACATCAAAGGAACAGGATCGGGGCAACGGAATGCAGAACTAGTGAAATTGAAGATAAAGCAACTGACAACAGTATTTATGAGGAAAAAATCAAATAAATGAATCAAGAAAAATGAAGAATCACTAAGAGTAATGTGGGGCTCTATCAAGAAGAATAATTTACACATGATTGGACTACCAGAACAGGCAGGGATAACAGAATATACAGAGATAATTGTTCAAGATTTGTGGACAGAAAACTTCCCCAACATCATGAAAGTTGAGAAGATACCTACCGAAGATGTTCATCAAACTCCACAAGAGGTAAATCCCAAAAGAAAGACACGAAGACATATTAGTCTAACTTAATAAAATGTAAGATAAATAGATGCTTTTAAAGGCAGCTAGGCTCAAACCAAAACTTACTTACAAAGGAGAGTCATTACGACTGAACTCCAACTACTCAGCAGAAACCACGTTGGCAAGAAGACAATGGGATGACATATACAAAGCCTTGAAGGAAAAAAACCTTTCAACCAATAACTATGTACCCTACAAAATTGTCTCTCAGATATGATGGTGAAGTTACAACATTCCCAGATAACAGAAGTTTAGAGAATTTGCAAAAACCAAACCAAACTTACAGGAGATACTGATGGAAATTTTTCACTTAGAAAATAAGTAACTTCAGACATACACTACAGGATACAATGTAGGACACAGCATCCAGAGTCCAACTTGGTTAGGGAAGTCACAATGCTAAAATATTAAACTTGGGTAAACAGACACCTCAGTATGTAAACTATGACAGCACTATACTAAAAAAAGGGACAAAGTAATGTAGTCATAGACCTTTCCAATGGAGAAGCAGTCAAGGCAATACAAAGAAGTTACAGACTGGCTTAAACTTAGAACGTTACAGGGAAATAGTGGGGTAGCCACAAAGCAAACCAACAGTACTACACATCAAAGCAAGAAACACAATCTAGAAGTCTCAACAGATATAAAACCAACATTGAAAAGGATGACAAGAAAACCCATAAGGAAAAATGGCTCACAACAGAATACTAAGTGAAACAAAGAAACTGTCAACAGCACACGCAAAAAGTGCCAAAATGACAGCACTAAATTCATACCTATCAATAATTACAATGAATATAAATGGATTAAAAGTAACAATAAAGAGACAGAGAATAACAGTTTGGATCAAAAAACACGGTCTGTTTATACGTTGCTTACAAGCAACACACCGTAGACTCAAAGATAAGAACAAACTGAAAATCAAAGGATGAAAAACTATACCAAGCTAACAACATGCAAAAAAGAACAGGAGTGGCAGTATTAATCTCAGATAACACAGACTTTAAAGGAAAATCCACCATTGTGGACAAGAATGGTCACTATTTGTTACTTAAAGGGTCAATGCACAAGAAAGATATTATAATACTAAATACTTATGTACCCAACAACAGAGCTTCTAAATGCATTGAATTGAATGCTGACAGCATTGAAAAGTGATATATACGGCTCCAAAAAAATAGCAGGAGACTTCAACACACCAGTTTTGGGAATACATAGAAGATCCAGAAAGAAGCTCAATAAAGATGCATAAGATTTTATTGTGACAATCAACCAACTCAACCTCATGGACATATACAGAACTCTCCACCCAACAACAGAGGAGTACACCTTCTTTTCCAGTGCACATGGAACATCGTCCAGAACAGACCACGTGTTAGGACCCAAAGCAAGTCTCAACAAAACCCAAAGCATTAACCCCCCCCCCACTGGTTACTGGTGTCTGGGGTCTTAAAAGCTAGCAAGCTGCCATCTGAGATACACCAAATGGTCCCAACTCATCCAGAACAGATGATCACCAAGCACAACAAAGACATGAGGAAAAAAGAGCTCAGGAGATAGAAGGACACGTGTGAATGGGACACTGTATCAACATGTGACCAGAAGAACCAGATGGTGCCTAGCCATCACCAAAGACAGCTGTGATGGAGCACACAGTGTTGAGTCCCTGTGTCAACACAAGAAAAAAGAGGGATGCAGCTCAAGAACTCTACTAAAAGACCACAACTGATGGTCCAATGGCCTGGAGGATCCCCTGGGAATATGGCCCCTAGACCTACTGCTGCCCCTGACCAGAAAACACTACTGAGGTCAACTCTTTGGATAAAAGTGAACTGGACTTGGGGACACAATGTGACCATATGGTGTGTGTACTTTATGGCTGTATGCACTTACAGGATGCTGTCCTACTGGTCTCTTTCTAGATGGGAGATAAGAGGGTGGAGATGACAGGACAGGAGCTTGTTAAGAGGATCTGATAAGCATAGAATGAAAAGGAGGCTTGTGCTATCACTGGGCAAGGAGAGCAGAAGGAGCTGCAGACAGGTGTGCACACAAAATTAATCTGGATTGTGTTCTTTCACTTAATCACAGTTTTTTAAAAAATCTATTTTTACCTTTTACTTACTGAGATCTGTTCCTGTAAACTTACTCAAATTATGTTTTAAAATACATGTATTACTGAGAAATAGAAACAATTTACATGTAGAAACAAAACAAAACAAAAACAAAGAATCAAAATATTGCAAACCATTTTCTCAGACCATAAAGCCATAAAACTTGAAATCAATAGCAGAAAAAGCATGGGTAGAAACTCAGCTTCATGGAACCTGAACAACACCTTGCTCAAAAGCTTTTGGGTTATAGAGGAAATCAAGGAGGGAATAAAGCAATTCATACAGTCAAATGAGAATCAAAACTCATCCTACCAGAACCTATCAGATACAGCAAAAACAGTGCTCAGAGGTCAATTTATCTCAATAAATGCACACATTAAAAATGAAGAAAGGGCTCAAATCAAAGAATTAACCCTACAACTCAAACAAGAAGAAAGATAAGAACAGAAGAACCCCTCAGCTACCAGAAGAAAACAGACTATAAAAATTAGAGCAGAGCTAAATGAATTAGAGAATAGAAAAACAACTGAAAGAATCAACAATCCAAAAGCTGGCTTTTTGAAAAGATCAACAAAATTGGTAAACCATTGTCCAAATTCACAAAAGAAAAACAGGAGAGGAAACAAATAAGCTGAATAAGAAATGAGAGGGGAGACATCACAACAGACCCAACTGAAATTAAAAGAATCATAACAAAATATTATGAAAAATTGTACTCTAATAGATTTGAAAACCTAGCAGAAATGGACAAATTTATAGAATCACATTACCTACCCAAACAAACACAAACAGTAGTAGAACAACTAATAAACCCATCACAAAAGAAGAGATTGAAAAAGTCATCAAAAAAATACTTACCAAAAAAAGTCCTGGTTTAAGTGGCTTTGTGGGAAAATTCTACTGAACATCTGTTATTGTTGTTAGGTGCCATCAAGTTGGTTCCAACTCACAGTGACCCTATGCACAACAGAATGAAACACTGCCCAGTCTTGCACCATGTCCACAATCATTTCTATGCTTAAACCCATCATTGCAGCCCCTGCGTCAATCCATCTCATCCAAGCACAATGTCCTTCTCCAGGGACTGATCCTTCCGGACAATATATCCAAAGTATGTAAGACACAGTCTTGCCAGTTTTGCTTCCAAGGAACACTCTTAGTTGTACTTCTTCCAGAACAGATCTGTTTGTTCTTTTGGCAGTCCAGGTACATTCAACATTCTTCTCCAACACCACAATTCAAAAGCATCAATTCTTCTCCTGTCTTCCTTGTTCACTGTCCACCTTTTACATGCATATGATGCAATTGAAAACACGATGGCTTAGGTCAGACACACCTAAGTCTTCAAGGTGACATCTTTACTTTTAAATAAAGGGGGCCTTTGCAGCAGACTTTCCCAGTGCAATGCATCTTTTGATTTCTTGACTGCTGCTTCCATGGGCATTGACTGTGGAACTAAGTAAAATGAAATCCTTGACAATCTCAATCCTTTCTCCATTACCAAACTTCTACAGAGGACTTACTATCACAAGTTTTAAAGGTACTTCACAGCAAAGAAAAGGATAGAACACTCTCAAATTCATTCTATGGAGCCAACATAACCCTGATACCAAAACCAGGTAAAGATAACACAAAAAATGAAACTCACAAACGAATGTCTGTCATGAACTTAGATGCAAAAACCCTCAGCAAAATTCTAGCCAATAGAATTCAACAACATATCAAAACAAATGCTTCATTATGACCAAGTAGGATTCATACCAGGGATGCAGGTTTTTTTCTAATGGCTCAACAATAGGAAAAACACAGTGGTCAGCCACATAAATAAACAGGAGATAAGAATTACATGATGTTATCAATTGATGCAGGAAAGGCATCTGACAAAGTCCAACACCTGTTCATGTTTAAAAAAAAAAAAAACTCTCAGCAAAATAGAAATAGAAGGGAAATTCCTGAACACACTAAGGGGCATCTGGCCCCTAGGGTCGCCATGAGTCGGATCCGACTCGACGGCACTTGGCTTTGACTGGCATGCAAAACCAACAGCCAACATCATCCTGAGTAGAGAGAGGCTAAAAGAATTCCTCCTGAGAATGGGAACCAAACAAGGATGCCCACAGTCACCACTTTTATTCAAAATCATGCTGGAGGTTCTATCCAGAGCAATCAGACAAAATTAAGCAATAAAGGCATCCACTTCGGTAAAGAAAAAGAATCTGTATTTCCACATGATATGACTTAACACACAGAAAACCCTAAAGCATCCACACAAAAAAAACTTTTGGAACTAATAAGAGTTCAACAAAGTATCAGGATGCAAGATAAACATACAGAAATCAGTTGAATTCCTCTATACCAACAAAACAAATAAACAAACAAAACCCACAAAGAGACCATGAAATAGGAAATCGCCAAACCAATACCATTTACAATAGCCCTCAAGAAGATAAAATACCTAGGAATAAATCTAACCAGAGATGTAAGAGACCTATACAAAGAAAATTACAAGACCCTACTGCAAGAAACCAAAAGATACTTATATTAAGTGGAGAAACTTACCTTGTTCATGGATAGGAAGACTTAACATCGTGAAAATGTCTATTCTACCCAAAGCAATCTATACAGACAATGAAATCTTATCACAAATTTGAATGTCATGAGGTGGAGAAACAAATCACCACCTTAATTTAGAAAAGGAAGAAACCCTGGACAGGTAAAGTACTACTGAAGAAGAAGGACACAGTGGGAGGCCTCACACTACCAGGCCTTAGAACCTACTACACTGCCACGTTAGTCAAAACAGCCTGGTACTGGTACAAAAACAGACGTAAAGAACAATGGAACACAATAGAGGATCCAGAAATAACTCCATCCACCTGTAAACAGCTGATATTTGACAAAGGCCCAAAGGCTGTGAACTGGAGAAAAAAAAAAGTCCCTTTAATAAATGGTATTGGAAACCACGGTGGCGTAGTGGATTAAGTGCTACATCTGCTAACCAAAAGGTTAGCAGTTCAAATCCTCCAGGAGCCCCTTGGGAATTCTATTGGGCAGTTCTACTCTGATGTCTGGGGTCGCTATTAGTCGGATCTGACTCAACGGCATTGCATTGCATTTTGCATTGATAAAATTGTATACCCATCTGCAAAAACCTGAAACAAGACTCATATCTTACACCTTACAAAAACTAACTCAAGTTTGATCAAAGACCTAAATAACAAGTCTAAAATGATAAAGATTTGGAAGAAAAAAACAAAGCCAAAACTGGAATCTCTAATACACAGCTAAAACAGATTACGAAATATTACTAACAATGTATAAACAGCAGAAAAGAAAATAGATAACTGGGGACTACTGAAAATCAAACACTCATGTTCATCCAATGACTTTATCAAAAGTGGAAAAAGAGTACCTACAAACTGGGAAAAAATATTTGGCAGTCATAAATCTGATTGGTGTCTAATTTCCATAATCTACAAAGTACTGTGAAATACCAACAAGAAAAAGACAAATGACCTGATTAAGCAATGGGCAAATGATATGGACAGACACTTCACCGAAGAAGACATCCATACAGCCAAAAGACACATGATGAAATGTTCATGATCCTTAGACATTAGAGTAATCAAAATCAAAACTACAGTGAGACACCATCTCACCCCAACAAGGCTGGTACTGATTCAAAAAACACAAAACAACAGATGTTGGACCAACTGTGGAGAGACTGGAACTCTTCTACACTGCTGGTGGAAATTTAAATGGTACAACCTCTTTGAAGAGCAATTTGGTACTTTCTTAAAAACCTAGAAATAGAAATACCATTTGATCCAGGAATCCCATTGCTTGGAATAGACCCTACAGAAATAAAGGTGGTCACACAAACACATGCATGCATGTGAATGTTTCTTGCAGCACTGCCCACAATAGCAAAAAGATGGAATCGACCCAGATGGCCAACGACAGAGGAATGGATAGGTAAACTACGGTACATATATTCAATGGAACACTATGCAATGATAAGGAACAATGATGATTTTATGAAACATCTCATAACCTGGAATCAACTCTAAGACATTATGCTGAGAGAAATCAGTCAGCTGGGAAAGGACAAATATTGTATGAGACCACTATTATAAGGACTTAAGAATAGGCACAGAGGAAAAGACTCTGATGGCTATAAGGGTGGAGAGAGAGGGAGAAGGTTATTCAGAGATTAGATAGTCGATAGGAATTTGGTTAGGTAAAGAGAGTGACAGCACACAGTAGAAGACAGGGCAGCACAACTGGACTACATCATAAGCTAAAAGTTTTTCTAAATATAACTCAATATTTTAAGGGACAGAGTAGGAAGGACAGGAGTTTGAGAACCATGGTTTCAGGGGACATAGAGGTCAATTGGCATAACTGTGTTTTTTCTAAGAAAAACTTCTGCATCCCGTATTGGTGAGTGGCACCTGGGGACTTACCAGCCAGCAAGCTGATATCCAAGGAACATGAATTTGTCCCAACCCACCTGCAGCAGATGAAAACCAAGAACATCAAAGACACAAGGAAAAATGAGCCCAGGAGACAGAAGGATCCATATGATTGGAAGACTGCATCAGCATGAGACCAGAAGAACCAGATGGTTCCCAGCCACCACCAAAGACTGCCCTGACAGGAAATACAACGTAGAGTCCCTGACATAGCACAAGAAAAAGGGGAGTGCAGATCTTGAGCTCTATTAAAAGACCAGACATGATGGCTGGACAACCTGGAGGGTCCTCTGAGAACATGGCCCCTGGACTTGCTGCCAGTCCAGAGCTGAGACCAGTACTGAAGCCAGCACTTCAGACAAAAATTGGACTGGACTACAAGAAGACACAGAGTGCTGCAGGTGCTGGAGGTGCTTCTAAGCTCAAACGCGTATATGCGACTGTCTGACCAGCTCCTCTCTAGTGGGGAGAGGCGACGTGGGGTGGAGGGGACGGTGTTGGCTGAATGAATACCAGCGTGAGGAGAGCGTATAGAGCTGCCCAGAGGCCTGCGTTCAGGTTCCATGTGCCAAATAGACTTGGACTGTAAACTTTCACTTCATCACAATAACAATACAATTTTAAAAAAAAAAAGAAGCGAGGATGACAAGACTTCAACTGACATACTTTGGACATGTCATCAGGAAGGGACAAGTCTCTGGAGGAGAACATCATGCTCGGTAAAGTGGAGGGTCGGGGAAAGAGAAGAAGACCCTCGATGAAGTGGATTGACACAGTGGCTGCAACAGTGAGGTCATGCATAACAGTGTGAGGGTGGCACGGGACCAGGGAGGGTTTCATTCTGTTGTGTATAAAGTCGTGTGAGTTGGAACCACCTGGACAGCACCTAACAACAAAAGCAACATAGTGCAGGGTGCAGGCTCCATGGGAAGTCTCTCTCTCTCTATCAGCTTGGAGGCAGGGTCCTTGTCTCTTCAGCTTCTAGTCCTTGGCTCCTTGGTGATCTGCATGTGCTATGGCAACTGTCTGCCCTCATCTTTGTACCTTACTTGCTTGTTTAATCTCTTTTATATCTCAAAAGTAATCAGTGTAAGACACACCCTACATTAATACTGTCTTCTTAACCTTACAAAGACAACCTGCTCCCAGGTAGGGTTATAACCACAAGCACAAGGCCAGTGCTGCCACAGTGACCATGTCTTTGAACAGAGGAGGGCGTCTCAGTCGGGTTTTCAGGGAATGTCTGGTGGATTCAAACTGCCCACCTTTTGGTTAGCAGCTGTAGCTCTTAACCACTATGCCACCAGGGTTTGGGATTTTTGCACCATGCATTTGGGGGACATAATTCAATCCATAACACCCACATAATGAAGGATCACAGTTTCTAGGGAAATAACAACACATCTAGTTGTTAGGTGTTGTCACATTGGTTCTGACTCACAGTGACCATGTGTAACAGAACAAAACAGGGCCCAGTCCTGTGCCATCCTCACAATCATTGTTATGCTGGAGCCTGCTGTGCAATGCCATGTGAACTGACATACTTGTGGGGGTCAGCACATAGAGCTGAGCAATAGCCACGTTATACAAGCAGTAGATTATACTTCAGGATCGTAAGAGTACTCACTGTCAGGAAACATGAACATAATCTATTTGTCTATCAACATACTAGAGACAAAAATTCAGATGATGCTTGATGCCAAAAGGTCATTTCCAGAAAATTCTATGGCAAATGGAAGTATAAGTAACAAAGATCATTTACCAAAAGCAACAAACGTTATTCTAAATATCAAAATATTAAAATTATTTCAAGTAAAATGATGGAATAGACAAGAATGTTCCCTTTTGCCATTATTATTTAACATTTTCTTATGTTTTCTAATAACCTTAGACAAGAAAATGAAATAACAGGTTACAAACATTGCTGTTGCTAGCTGTGTTCGAGTCGGTTCTGACTTGTAGCGATCCTGTGAACGACAGAACGAAACACTGCCCGGTCTTGCACCATGTCCACAATCATTTCTATGCTTAAACCCATTGTGGCGGCCACTGTGCCAATCCATCTCGTTGAGGGGCTTCCTCTTTTTCACCGACCCTCCACTCTACCAAGCATGATGTCCTTCAGGGACTGATCGTTCCTGACAACATGTCCAAAGTATGTAAGACGCAGTCTCGCCATCTCTGCTTCCAAGGAGCACTCTGTTGTACTTCTTCCAGAACAGATCTGTTGGTTCTTTTGGTTATGAACACTAGAAAATGCTAAAATCTCTCGTTTTTGTTGATAATACAGTTCAACACCTACAGATATGAATGTAAAATTCTTATACTTAACAAGACAATTTGGAAAAGTAGCTAGTTTCCAGGTGAGCATACACAAGTGAACACGTTTCTTCTGGTCATAAGCACTTGGAAATGAAAATAGAAGAAAAATATTTTAACTAACAATAGCAAGACACGTAAAAAATGCTTAGGAATAAATATAATAATAAGATTTATTCATGTGTAAATGTGGTGAAATTTCACTTAGAGTCACATCAAGGTTTGTCTTTTCCAGTGGAAACAAATCTTAACATTTTTACACGGGAAAATAAAATTCCTAAGAACGGCCGAGAAACGTACGAAAACAACAGTGGTGATTGATTCTCCTTACCTGGTATGATAAGATACAACCACTCTCAGCACACCGGCATGGTATGGCATATCAAGAGAAAGACAGATCAGTAAAATAGCATGATCATTCCAAAGGTAGACACTAATGAATGTTATAGGATGAATGCATCAATTCAAATCAGCGGCGAAAGGTATAATATTTGATAAACGATGCCATCAAAATAGTCTATTAATCCAGATGGAATTAAAGCCAAGTAAATCTCTATCTTATACCATATACAGAATTGTCAGATGAATTGTAGACATAAATGTAAAAAGCAAAACAGCAGAAATCTTGCCAGAAAATCTGAGAGATTACACATACCATCCTGAGGCGGAGAAACGAGGGAAACATTGTAAGCTAACACTGGCAACTGAAAGAGCTGATAGATGTATTTGACTTCATAAAACTTAAAAACTTTTTTGGTCAAAGTAACGAACAAAGTCAAATGACAAAATAGATTCTGGGGAAATTGCAATACAAGCAACAAAGGGTTAATACTGGTAATGAAAAAAGATTCCTTGAATTTAAACAAAAATCTAACAATCCAAAGAAAAATGGGCAAAACATGTGAACAGCCAAAGCTCAAAATAAATACATCAATAAACTCAATATCCAACGAGCGTTTGAAGAGATGTTCAATCTCATTCCCATAATCCTGGCCCCCGTAGGGCATGCTTGCCTTTACCTTGTATCCACATGCAGCTCACCCAGCAGATCACTGTGTATATAGTCCCAAGACAGTTCCATGGCACCAAGATAGTATCTTCTGGTGGCACTAAAGCTGAATGGCAGGAGGCACAAAAAGATGCAGACAGAGAGCCCTGTTTGCATGGCTCTTACTGCTAGAAACTGTTCAACTGGAGAAACATAAGATTAATTCATCTCTAAAATATGTTTGGCTCCCAGGAGAAAAAAGGTAAAATTTCTGTGACGTAGAGAAGAGTTCCAATATATTCCTGGAGAACTTCAGGGAATTTTGCCCGCTGGGTGGGACAGCAGCATCGGCGCTAACTGACAGGATTGATTCCTTCTGGGCAGGGGAAAGCATCCACAGGAAGAAGCCAAGTATGAAAAAGGAGGCTGAACTAAAGCTTAACCCATTCACCTCTGAGAGCAGTAAGGTATTAGGAGGCTGCTTTAATAGAACTTTTAAGGAAAAGAACATAGGAAGAAGGAGGTCAAGGTAAAGAGAAGCTTTGTTTTGTATTCATGTCTCTAACATACTCTAATCCTCTTCCTTAGTAGCAACAGTAAGAGAAATTTGGGGTGATGTCAGATATTCTGAAATCTACTTGCACAAACAAGAGTAAACCCAAACCCACCACCATCAAGTCGATTCCAACTCATAGTGACCCCATAGGGCAGAGTAGAACTGCCTTATAGAGTTTCCAAGGAGTGCCTGGTTGATTCGAACTGCCAACCTTTTGAGTAACAGACATAGCACTTAAGCACTACACCACCAGGATTTCCAGCAAGAGTCAGCACGTATCTTAATAGCCACCCTGTTTCTGTCTTTGCCTTTCCCACAGCTTCCACAGAGCAACTTTTTAAAATTATAAAACTCAAAAATCCTTCGACAGCTTCTGACCTCAGCGAGTAAAGTCATTCCTCTTTCCCATGGCCTAAAGCATCCGGCAGGATCTGCAGCCTCTTTCCCCCCAATGTCTGTGGCCTCATCTCCAACTACTAGTCTTCCTCCCGCTCGCTGTACTCATGCTACACCATCCCCTTGCTCTTCCTTCAGATACAAAGGAGAGTTGTGCCCCTATACCTTAGCACTACTATTTCCTCTCCCTGAAACACATTCTCCCAGATGTTTCAACTTCACACCTCCTCCAAATCTTGCCTTCATAATCAGCTCAGTTGTGGATCATTTGATTCAAATTTTAAGTTCTCTACCCTTACTGGCACTACTGATACCCCCTCCTGGCTTCATGTTTCTCTATAACACTCCTGATGACTTCACATCTACTTGCTTGTTTATCTGTTTTAAGGAACCCTGGTGGCAAAGTGGCTAAAGCACCGGCAGTTAACCAAAACCGATAAAAAAGTCAGCAGCTGAACCCAATAGCTCCTTGGTAGGAGAAAGACAAGGCAGTGTGTTTGCAACCCTTGGGAACTTTTGGGGGGTAGTTCTACTCTGTCCTAGAGGGTCACTGTGAGTCACATTTGACTCCATGGCAGTTTATTTTGAGTTGTTACCTGGTCCTTTTCTGACATCCTCAGCTCCTGTCCCTAGGCTGCTGCCTCATTTAATCCTCCCCCAAACACTGTACATTAGACACAGACAAAGCAACTGAGGAGTGTACAAGCAAAAGGCCCGCCTGAGGCCACACACATATCTGTCAGTTTGTCTCACTGTGGGGGCTTGCCTGTTGCTGTTGGAAAGCACCCAAAGTACAACTGAGGAAGTGCTGCTCCCTCAAAGTTTCTTTGGCTATGATACAGCAGCCACAACTCAAAAGGAGAAGAAACAGCTGCAAACGTCCATTACACGTTACCAGCGGGGATGAGTCTCTGGTGAAGGGCATGGTTGGTAGAGTGGAGGGTCAATGAAAAAGAGGAAGACTCTCAACAAGGTGGATTCACACAGTGGCTGCGACGATGGGCTCTAGCATAACAACAATTGTGGACATGGCACAGGACCAGACAGTGTTTTGTTCTGTTGTGCGTAGGGTCACTATGAGTCAGAACCGACTCGAGGGCACCTAATAACAACAAAGCCACACAACTACACATTTGTCCTCAACACTGTTTCAGGCACCGGGTGCATGGTGTTGAAAAAAAGAAAAGAAAGAGACAATAAAACATAGTTATAACAGACACACATTAGAAAGAAGATCAGTTTAACTGGACTTCAACATAACCTGAAAAATCTTCCAATCTTAATATTGCAAGGACAGAGTAGCAGGGGCGGGGAAGCGGGGACCATCCTCTAAGGGGACATCGAAGCCAGTTGGCATGAGTAGCCTATTGCTAAGATAGTCTTCTGCATTCCGCATTGGTGAGTGGCGTCTCGGGTCTGAAAAGCTAGCAAGCTGCCACCTGAGGTACACCAAATGGTCCCAACTCAGCAGGAACAGATGAAAACCAATGACCAAAATGACATAGGGAAAGGGAACCCAAAAGACAGAAAGACCCACACGAATGGGTGACTACAACAACATGTGACCGGAAGAACCAGATGGTGCCCGGCCACCACCAGTGACAGCCATGATGGGGCTCACAAAGTTGAGTCTCACAAAGTTGAGTGGCAACACGAGAATAAAAAGGGGTGCACTCTGAGAACTCCACTAAAAAGACCACGGCTGATGGTCCAAAGGCCTGGGGGTTCCTCTGGGAGCATGGCCCCCAGACCAGATGCTGCCCCTGTTCATAAATTATTACTGAGGTTGACTCCTCGGACAGGAGTGGATTAGACTCGGCAACACAGAGTGACCATATTATGTGTACACTTCATGGTTCTGTGCATCTATAGGATGTTGTCCTACTGGCCTCTTACTAGACGGGAGTGTAGAGGGTGAAGAAGAGGGGACAGGAGATTGTTAAGAGGATATGACATGCATAGAACAGAAAGGAGGAGTGTGCTGTCACCAGGCAAGGAGGGCAGTAGGAGCTGCACATAGGCTGGCTTGCAAATTTAAACTGGACTGTACACTTGCACTCAGTCACAATAAATCAGTAAATTTATTTTCCCATTAAAAAATTATTATTATAGTAGATAAATACACTACACAGCATGTTAACCCATTGCTCTCAAGTCGATTCCACCTTCTAGTGACCCCATAAGCCAGAGTAGAACTACCCCATAGAGTTTCCAAGGAGTGCCTGTCGGATTCGAACTTCAGACCTTTTGGCTAGCTACGCCACCAGGGTTTCCCTATGATGTGTTAGAAGGGAAAGTAAGTGCTGGGAAAAAAGGCAAGTACGCAGGGTAAAGAGTGGAGGTGTGCCGGGAAGTAATTTTACAAGGGGATGGTCATGAAAGGTCTCACTGAGAAAGTTACTTTTGAGCAAAGGGACTTCAGTGTTTACATCTCCGGCAACGGCAGCGCTCTGAGTAGAGGAGGGACGTGATGGGAAATACTTTTCACATCGATTCTTCTGGCGGCGGTGGTGGGAAGACTGTAGGAGACAAGAGTGTCAGCAGCGCGATCTACTCAACTGTGAGCAATAAAGGACGCTGGCTTGCAGGGGGTGAGAAATGGACGTATGCTGGATTCACTGTGAAGGCATCCTCGATGAGGTTGCTGATTAATTGGATCTGAGAGGTTTGAGCATAGAAGTTTTGAGTGTCAACAGATGAAGGGGTGGAGTTGCCTTTAATGCTTACGGGGATGGGAGAGGAAGAGTTGAGCTTCTCACTGGCCTGGCACCTTGCAGGGCTCAGTAAGCATTACAAGCTCATTTCCCGAAACCCTGGCGGTAGTAGTGGTTAAGTGCTATGTCTGTGAACCAAAAAGTCAGCAGCACTTCGAATTTACCAGACGCTCCTCGGAAACCCTATGGAGCAGTTCTGTTCTGCCCTATGGGGTCGCCGTGAGTCGGAGTCGACTTGACCTTAGTGGTTTGGCTCTGGTGCTCCTCTCTCTCCTAGCAGTTTCCTTATTGTGGTGGTTGCAACAGTTTTTAAATTTCTTCCTCCACTAGAACATGAGTCGGATCCGATTCGACGGCACTTGGCTTGGCCACTAGAACAATGTTGGAAACATCGCTAGCGCTAATACATATGTGCTTAATGTTTACAGAAACAACTACGACGAGCCCACTTTATTTTCAGTTAAGCCGCGCGTAAGCTATCCACCGCAGGAAACCCCATCCTACCCACGGAAACATTTCTGGGTGCGGCCCTAGCAGGGCATGGCTGTGCGAGGGGTGGCGCCAGCCAGGGGACTTTCTGCGCAGGCGCCGTTTCGGCGCGGCTGTTGGGCGGGGCCTCAAGGCCTGTGACGCCCGCCGAGCTTTGTGACGCCTCGGCACGCGTCTGCGTGAGGCGGGGACTGAGCTCTGGCCCGCCCTTCTTCACCGTGGCTGTGGGGATGGAAACATCTGCCCCACGTGCCGGAAGTCAGCTGCTGGCGACGCCGACGCGCTACTTCACGTCCCACCGAGCCGAGACCCTGCGGGTGTCCTCGCGAGACGAGCTCGCCGAAATGGCCGCGTCCGGTCAAGGTGAGGGTAGTCAGGCGCGCGCGCGAGTGGCTTGCGCCGCGGGGAGCCGCTTTCCTGGGCTCCGGAAGGGGAAGGGCTCCGCGCTCCCCCGTCCCGCTCGAGCTCTTCGGGGAGCCCGAGCGGCGCGGCGCGGCGCGGCGCGGGGCGGGGCGGGTGGCCGGCGCCCGGAGTTTGCCCCCGACCAAGCCGCTTCCTGTGTCCGGTCAAGGTCACGCGCCGGGCTGGGTCCGAACCTCCGCTGGGTGTCGCCTCCGGTCGGGCTCACCCACCCTTCCTGCGCCGCCCCCAGCAGCTGAGGAGGGACACGTTCTGTCCCTGTTCTCGGAAACGCTCTTGCCTCTTGAAGCTAGGGTGGCTTCTTTGTACGTTTCTGTATTCATCTCAAAGTGTGACATGCGTGGTTCTGTGTGCAAGCACTTCTCCAACTTCATTATTGAGATTTTGAAAATGTAGCAAACATTTTCAATGATATTTAAAGCTTTTTGTTTTAGTTCGCGTGGTCAGAGAACGAATCCTTATAATGCGCAGTGGAGCATGTATTTAAAGTTTCCTTCTTACCGGATGGAAACCCTGGTGGCGTCCTGGTTAAGTGTTAGGGCTGCCAGCCAAAAGGTCAGCAGTTCAAATCCGTCAGGTCCTTCCTGGAAACTTTGTGGGGGCAGTTCTTCTCTGTCCTATAGGGTCGCTGTGAGTTGGAATTGATTCAATGGCAGTGGTAGTTTTTTTCTTACTCTATTTAGGGTTAAATTCAGTTCTGTACTGACCAAATCCAATTGATACGCACATCCCTATCATCCAAAACTATGTACTACTTCGATTATATTTTTAAAAACAAACCAAACCCAAACTCACTGCCGTCAAGTCGATTCCAACTCATAGTGACCCCAGCAGGACAGGGTAGAACTGCTCCATAAGGTTGCCAAGGAGTGCCTTCTGGACTCCCGATGTCGCTCTTTTGGTTAACGGAGCAGTTAATCACTTACACCGCCAGGGTTTCTCTGTGAAAACAAAGGTAATGAAGATACTGAAAATACATCATTTCCACGTTCTTTACCATGTGTTACTGCTATGCATGCTTTAAAGTTATTTACATCTATTGTATTTGTACCCTGGAGATGTCATAGTAGGCAGTGCTGCTGTGCGTCTCTGTGTTCAGTCGTGTTCAGTGATGTCACAGTTCAGTGATGTCACTCTTAAGGTGGATGTGTTGGCATAGACTGTGCTGTAAATTGGAAACCCTGGTGGCATAGTGGGTTAAGTGTGCTACATCTGCTCACCATAAGGTCGGCAGTTCACATCCACCAGGTGCTCCTTGGAAACCGTGGGGCAGTTCTACTCTGACCTCTAGGTTCTCTATGAGTCGGACCCACTTCAACAGCAGTGGGGTTTTTTTTTATACGGTAAATAATTGGCATGCACTACAAATAAGCACCCCCCTACCCCCCAAGTTGATTGTTGAATATTTACCAAACCCCCCAAAAATCCAAACCTGATGCCATCAGGATGATTCCAACTCATAGCTACTCTGTAGGTCAGAATAGAACTGCCCCCTAGAGTTTCCAGGGCACTCCTGGCAGATTTGAACTGCAGATTAGCAGCCATGGCACTTAACCACTACGCCACCAGGGTTTCCATCCAACATGCCGCTAGATAGAGGTGCCTGTAATGGGTTGTGGAAACCCTGCGGGCGTAGTGGCTGAGTGCTACAGCTGATAATGGGAAGGGAAGGTTGACAGTTCAGATCAGCCAGGTGCTCCTTTGAAACTCTATGGGGTAGTTCTGCTCTGACCTATAGGGCGTCTATGAATCAGAATTGACTCAATGGCACTGGGTTTTCAGGTTAATGAGTTTTAGAGGAGCCCTGGTGGTACATTGGTTAAGGCACTCAGCTTTGATTGTGTTAACCAGTGGGAGCCCACCAGCCTCTCAGTGGGGGAAAGACTTGGCGGTCTGCTTCCCTCAATATTAACAGCCTTCGAAACCCCACGGGGCAGTTCTGCTCTGTCCTGCAGGGTTGCTGTAAGTCAAACTGACTTGATGACACTGTGTTTTTCTTTTTCTTTTTCTTTGTTAGTGTGATTAAGTGAAAGTATACAGTCCCAATCAGTTTTGCATGCCCACCTGTCTGCATCTCCTCCTGCTCTCCTTGCCCTGTGACAGTACACTCCTTTTCATTCTGTGCTTGTTGTAAGGTTGAGTAGTGTGAGGCCTCCTAGGCAGTGAGTTTCTTGGTAAGGGCTTGGAATGTAAAATATAATAATTTTCCAGCAGAGCGGACAGCCTTCATTCACTTAAAATTTACACACTAATAGCATAGATGCATCTCAGAAATGGAGAAAAAAGGTCCAAGTTGATGTTGTGAATCCCAGTATGATAAACCCAGTGCCGTCAAGTTGATTCCGACTCATAGTGACCCAGAGGACACAGTAGAACTGCTCCATAAGGTTTCCAAGGAGCACCTGGTAGATTCGAACTGCCAACCTTTTGGTTAGCAGACGTAGCACCTAACCACTATGCCACCCGGGCTTTCTCCAGTATGATAGTACTGTGATAATTTGCTTACTGGACCAATAAATGTGGCTAGTGACTTTTGTCTACTGTTAGTTCTTAGCAGTGTTTGATGACTGAATGAAGTTGGGTGAACCAGACAACTCTGATTTGAGTTTATCTAATCTTTGCCTAGAACACTTTGGTAAAGTTACATTAAATAAAACAGAACTCAAAACTCGTTCTTGTTTTCAGTGATGTTCTTTAACCCAGGGAGAGTTCCTTCAACACAATAATAATGTTTTATTGCTACATGAGAAAATTAAAAATTAGTTAGCTACTGGGAGGCCATAGAGGGCCCACACATTTGTTCCTTCGACATTCATGCCTTGGTTCTCCAAAATTGGTATCCATGATCCAGCTTGAATTGTTAATTGTATTTTATGTCTAGTGTAAGGGAACAGATGAACAAATACGAATATCTAATAGTTCTGATATCATTTGTTGAAAAGACATTTCTTCCCTCGCTGAATTACTTTGGTGCCACATTGTTAAAAATCAAAAGACTCTATGGATCTGTTTCTGGATTCTGAATTCTCTTTCATTGATATATTTATGTATCGTTAGGTGGCTACCACACTGTGTCAGATTCTGTGGTGTAATTGTCCACCTTCATGTTGTTCTTGTATCAGATTGTATTTTCCAGAATGATCAGAATAACTCCCATCCAACGTTCTGTTCATTGTGACTTTGAACCACCCCACCCCCCTAACCCCCTCCCCAGAGATGGGTTATGTATTACCTTGTCTTGAATCCGGATGGGGACTTGTGGCTGCTGCAACAGAATGTTGTGGAGGTGACTGCACGACTTCCAAGGGTAGGTCTAAAATGTGTATACAGTTTCTGCCTGGGTCTCTCTCTCCCTCTCTGTTTCCCTTCGGACACATGCCCTTTAACCCAGTCACTTTGTTATAAGGAAGCCCAAAGTAACCCATATAGGGAGGTCCTGTCTTAGTTATCTAATGCTGCTGTAGTAGAAATACCACAAGTGAGTGGCTTTAACAGAAAGTTCTTCTCTCACAGGAGGCTAGAAGTCCAAATTCAGGATGCTGGCTCTAGGAAAAGGTTTTCTCTGTCAGCTCTGGAAAAAGGCCACTGTTTCTTCAGATCTTCTGCTGCTGGGTATCTTTATGTGGCTTGGCGTCTCTTCCCCGTCTCTTCTCACTTGTTTTCTCTCTGTGGTATCTCAAAAGAGATGGACTCAGGGTACACCCTACACTAATCCTGCTTCATTGATGTGACACAGGCATCCCATTCTGAAAAGGGACTATAACCACAGGCATACAACTAAGACGAAACTATTGGCACTGAGTCTATTTCAACGCTTGATTTGAATTTCTTTAGTAACTAAAGATCGTGAACATGTCCACATGTGTTTTTTGGCTGCCTGGATCTCCTCTTTAGTGAAATGTCTGTCCATCTCCTTTGCCCATTGCTTAATTGGATGATTTATCTTCTTATTGATATTTTGTAGTATCTTATAGATTATGGAGATCAGGTGTCAGTGTGACATAGAGTGGCCAAATATCTTTTCCCATTCTGTAGGTGGCCTTTTAATTCTACTAATAAAGTCTTTGAATGAGCAGAAGTGTTTGATTCTTAATAGTTCCCATTTATCTGTTTTCTCTTCTGTTGATTGTGGTTTGTTTGACAGATTATGGAGTCTGTCCACATTGTGTATTAAAACTTCCATTGTTGTTCCTACCTTTTCTTAGATGAGCTTTATCATTTTAGGTTTGATATTTAGGTCTTTTATCCAGTTGGAGTTGGGTTTTGTATAAGGTATAAGATATGGATCTTGTTTGAGTTTATGGCAGATGTATATCCAATTTTGCCAGCACTGTTTGTTGAAGATACTGTTTTTACCGCAGCTTAATGTCTTAGGGCCTTTGTCGAATATCAACTGTTCATAGGTAGATGGTGTCATCTCTGGGGTCTCAATTCTGTTCCATTGATTGATCTGTCTGTTCTTGTACGAGTACCAGGTTGTTTTGACCACTGTGGCAGTGTGGTATGTTCTAACGTCAGGTAATGAGAGGCCTCCCAGTGTGTTCTTCTTCTTTAGTAGTACCTTACTTATCTGGGGCTTCTTCCGTTTCCAAACAAGACTGGTCATTTGTTTCTCCACCTCACTAAAACATGACACTGGAACTTGGATTGCGATTGCATTATATAAGTAGATTGCTTTGGGTAAAATAGACATTTTCGCAATGTTAAGTCTTCCTATCCATGAGCAGGGTAGGTTTTTCCATTTATCTAAGTCTCTCTTAGCTTCTTGTAGTAAGGGCTTGTAGTTCTCTTTGTAAAGGTCTGTTGTTTCTCTGGTTAGATTAATTCCTAGGTACTTTATCTTTTTAGGGGCTATAGTAGATGGTATTGATTTGATGATTTCTTTGTTACCAGTCTTGTTGTTGATATAAAGGAACCCTACTTATTTACTTATGTTTATCTTGTATCCTGAGACTTTGCTGAACTCTTCTATCAGTTTGAGTAGTTTACTTACAGATTCTTTGGGATTCTCTGCATATACAACCATATCATCTGCAAACAGGGAGATTTTAACTTCTTCTTTGCCGATGCAGATGCCCTTTATTCCTTGGTCTTGTCTAATGGCTCTGGCTAGAACTTCTAGTGCGATGTTGAATAGGAGAGGTGAGAGTGGGCATCCTTGTCTAGTTCCTGATCTCAAGGGAAAGTCTTTCAGTCTCCATTCCGGATGACGTGGGTGATTGGCTTTGTATAAATGGCCCTTATTGTGTTGAGGAGTTTTCCGTCTGTGCCTATTCGGCTAAGAGTTTTTGGCATGAATGAGTGTTGGACTTTATCTGCATCAGTGGACAAAATCAGGTGATTCTTGTCTTTTGTGGTATTTATGTGGTTAATCACATTAATTGTTTTTCTGATGTTGAACCAGCCTTGCATCACTGGTATGAATCCCACTTGATCATGATGGATTATTTTCTTGATATGTTGTTGTATTCTATTGGCAAGATTTTGTTGAAGATTTTTGCATCTAGATTCATGAGTGATACCGGTCTGTAGTTCTCCTTCTTTGTTGGGTCTTTCCCTGGCTTGGTATCAGGGTTATACTGGCTTGATAGCATGAGTTTGGGAGTACTCCATCCCTTTCTATACTGTGAACTAGTCTCAGTAGTATTGGAGATAACTCTTCTCTACATGCTTGGTAGAATTCTGCAGTGAAGCCATCTGGGCCTGGGCTTTTTTTGGTTGGCAGTGTTTTGATGACATTTTCAATCTCTTCCTTTGTGATGGGTTTATTAAGCTGTTCTGCTTCACGTTGTGATAATTTGGGTAGATGGTATGAGTCAGGGAATTGGTCCATTTCCTCTAGGTTTTGAAATTTGTTAGAGTACAGTCTTTGATAGTATTCTGTTATGATATTTTTGATTTCTGTTGGATCTGTTGTGACAACTCCCCTCTCATTTCTAATTTGAGTTATTGTTTCCTCTCCTGCTTTTCTTTAGTAAGTTTCGCCAGTGGTTTGTTAATTTGGTTGATCTTTTCAAAAAACCAGCTTTTGGTCTTTTCAGTTGTTTTTCTATTCTCTAATTCATTTAGCTCTGCTCTGATCTTTATGATCTGGTTTCTTCTGGTGCCTGAGGGGTTCCTCTGTTGTTCTCTCTCTACTTGTTCAAGCTGTAGGGTTAGTTCCTTGATTTGGTTTCTTTCTTCCTTCCAGATGTGTGTATTTAAGGAGATAAACAGACCTCTGAGTACTGCTTTGGCTGTATCCTATAGGTTCTGGTAGGAAGTGTTTTTGTTCTCATTGGAATCCATGAATTTCTTTATTTCATCCTTGATTTCTTCTATAACTCATGTTTTTTTGAGCAAGATGTTGTTCAGTTTCCAAGAGTTCCACTTTCTTTCTATGTTTTTTTTGCTGTTGATTTCAACTTTCATGGCTTTATGGTCTGAGAAGATGCTTTGCACTAATTCAGTGGTATGGATTTTGTTGAGAATTGCATTATGTCCTAACACGTGGTCAATTCTGGAGAATGTTCCATGTGCACTGGAGAAGAAGGTGTAGTTGTCTGCTGATGGGTGGAAGGTTCTGTATGTATCAGTGAGGTTTAGTTGGTTAATTGTGGCAATGAGGTCTTCTGTATCTTTACTAAGTTTTTTTCTAGATGATCTGTCCAGTATTGAGAGTGGAGTGTTGAAGTCTCCCACTATTGTTGTGGAGTAATCTAACTTTTTTGAGTATACTCAGTGTATCTTCGTTGTACTTAGGTGCTCTGATATTAGGTGCATAAATATTTAATATAGTTAAGTCTTGCCTGTGTACTGAACCTTTCAGCAATAAATAGTGTCCATCTTTGTCCACGATGGTGGATTTGACATTAAAATTGATTTTGTCTGAGATTAGAATTGCCACACCTGCTCTTCTTTGTTCATTGTTAGCTGGATCTATATTCTTCCATCCTTTAATTTTCAGTTTGTTCCTATCTTTAGGTCTCAAGTGAGTTTCTTGTAGACAACATATGGATGGGTCATGTCTTTTGATCCACGATGACACTCGGTGTCTCTTTACTGGAGCATTCAGTCCATTCACATTCAGTGTAATTATTGATAGGTATGTGTTCACTGCTGCCATTGTGATATGTTTATTTTTGTGTTGATGTTTTCTCTGTTGTTCTTACTAGTCTGTTCTGGGACATTCTTTTTTGTGAGTTGATTTTTCACCTTTTTCAGAGCTGGTTTTGTACTTGTTGAGACTCCTGTGTTACATTTCTTGAAATGGTATGATACATCTTTGTTGTGCTTTACAGCTGCCCCTATAATCCCCCTTAATAAACTGTATATAAAACCAATTGGAGTTACTACCAGTCTTGTCATCTTCCTCTCCATCTGGAAGGACTATAATGACTGTAGTACATCCCTGTTTTTGATATGATGGCACAATAGTTTTCACGATGATCACTGGATTGCTTCTTTCAGTATTAAAGCTGTGATTGACTTTGGAGTCTTCCCTAACTGAGTAGAGTTTTGAGTAGTGTGTCGTTCTAAAATATAAAGTTAGTGGTTTTGTTCTTCGAGGCCAAAGCCCAGAACTTCTTTCAGTATTTCTTGTAGTTTTGATTTGGTTTTTACAAAGTCTCTGAGTTTCTGTTTATCTGGGAATGTCTTAATTTCATTTTCGTATTTGAAAGATAGTTTTGCCCGATATATAATTCTTGGTTGGAAGTTCTTGTCCTTCAAGACTTTGAATGTGTCATGCCACTGTCTCTGTGCCAGCATGGTTTCTGCTGAGAAATCTGAAGAGAGCCTACAGGGTTTCCCTCTGAATGTTAGCTTTACTTTGAGTCTTGCTGCCTTTAAGAGTTGCTGCTTATGTTTCATTTTGTTAAGCTTGATTATAATCTGTCTTGGAGTCTTTCTTTTGAGATCTATATTGGGTGGCATACAATATGCATCTGAGATGTCTATACTCTCGTCCTTCATGATTTCTGGGAAGTTTTCTGTCCACAGCTCAGCAACGATAGTCTCTGTGTTCTCAGGTGTCTCACCCTGTTCAGGGACTCCAGTTAATGGACGGTTGTTCCTCTTAACAGAGTCCCACATGCTTCTTAATGCTTCTTCATTTTTCTTGTTTCTTTTTTCTGATTTCTGTTCATAGACACTGGCGTCAGTAGCTCTGTCTTCCAAGTCAGAAATTCTTTTTTTCCATTTGTTCCATTCTGTTTTCTTGGCTTTACATTGCAGTTTCTGTATCTTTGATTTTGTTCTTGATCTGTTGGATTTCAGAATACTGGTGTTCCGTCAGACCAAAGAGCTTGTTTAATTTTTCCCTTTGTTCTGCTGCATTTTGTGTAAGGTCTAGAAGGGCTCTGTATATCATCATTTTGTAGTCACTTTCTGATGCTTTCATAAAAGTTTCTTCATCTGGAAAACTCCTTGGTTGTTTTGTTTGGGAGCCTTCTGAAGCCATGGGTGATTTCTTGTATGCCACAAGTGTCTGTTGCTTTTTGGGTCCCATGTGAGTACGTGGAGGCTGGAAGAGATACTGTGAGGATGGACTGCAGATGTTTCTCTAGGCTGTCTTAAAAGGTAAAGCAGAAGGTATCTGACCACTTCCCAAGTGAGTCAGGTTTTCAGGTGTAGAGGTCCCTCTTTCCAACTGGCAAAGTAAGCACCTCTGTATCCAACCCCAGATGATACAAACTAGTTCAGCATACAGCAGTGCTACTGCCCTGTTGGCCTCTGCTGACAGGGCCCGGCTTTAGGTGACACTGTGTAAAGTATTGCTTTTCTGGTAGAAAAGTGCTCTCCTGTGGGCAGGCTCTGGCTCCCAAGCTAAGAATTAGGTCCAGCTGCAGCCACCGTATCCAAGATCACGCCCTCCACACAGGCAGCAGATAGAGGGGCTAAAGGTGCCAAGAGGTAGTGATTCCTCTGCTTCTGTTGCAGGGCCCCCACTGTAGGCGGCACTGTGTAAATTACTGATTTTCTGTCAGAGAAGCGCTGTACTGTTTGCAGGCACTGGCTCCCAGGCTAGGAATTAGGTCCCTCTAAAATCTCCGTATCCAACATGGCGTCCCGCACACTGGCAGTGTGATTCCGTACAAACCCCCGCCTTGGCAGGGATAAAAAGACAGGCCCAAAGTAGCTAGATCAACAGAGTCTAAGCCTGGCTCTCAAAATATGGGAATTTCGCCTGCCTATCTCCCCAGCAGCACATCTGAGTCTAGCCGCTAGGCAAGACCCAGCTCCGCCCGCCAGCCAAGACAGAGAAAAAAGAAAGTCAAAATGGTGCGTTTACCTTCAGTTCATGAGAGCCAGGGCTAGGCAGGAGTGGGAGTCAGCGAAAGATAGGAGGTTTTTCACTCAGTAGTATGAAGTCCAAATTAACAGCCCTGTGCTGTGTCCTGGGGCTGATTGGGTGATCAGAAGGCTCCCTTTGATTGCCAATTCAGGTCTTGGTTTCTGTAGGGACATAGGGAGACATGTACTTAGTCCGCCATCTTGACTCCTCCCCCTATTCCAATTCTTCATGATCCTATGGGATGGGTACTGTGGGTCAGACCGTAAGTTGTTCGTATGCAAGTTTAAATTGAAACTGAAGCAAATTAGAACAGGTCCCAGGGAGCCAAATTATGACTTGAGTATATCCCACCTGAGTTTAGAGACAATCTCAAGAACAGATTTCATGCGTTGAACACTACTGACCGAGACCAGACGAATTGTAGAATGACATCAAAGACATCTTCCATGAAAAAAGTGAGAATTCATTAAAAAGACAGGAAGGAAAGAAGCGGCCAGGTGGGATGTCAGAAGAGACTCTGAAACTTGGTCTCAAACATCAGATATCTAAAGCAAAAAAGAAGGAATGATGAAGTAAAAAAACTGAATAGATTTCAAAGAGTAGCTTAAGAAGAAAAAGTCAGGTATTATAATGACATGTGCAGAGAGCTGGAGAAGGAAAACCAAAAGGGAAGAACATGCTCTGCATTTCTCAAGCTGTAAGAAATGAAGACAACAATTCAGGCGTCAAGTTGCAATAGTGAAGGATTCTGCAGAGAAAATATTAAATGGCGCAAGAAGCATCAAAAGAAGATGGAAGAAATACACAGTCATTAACCAGAAAGAACTGGTCAACGTTCAGCCATTTCATGAGGTGGCATAAGATCAAGACCTGATTGTACTGGAGGAAGCAGTCGAAGCTGTACTGGAAGCACTGGTGAAAAACAAGGCTCCAGGAATTGATGAAATATCAATTGAGATGTTTCAGTAAATGGATGCAGCACTGAAAGTGATCACTCATTTATGGCAAGAAATTTGGAGGACAGCTACCTGGCCAATCAGCTGGAAGAGATCCATATTTATGCCTATTCCCAAGAATGGTGATCCAACCAAATGTGGAAATTACTGAACATTATCGTTAATATCACACACAAATAAACTTTTGCTAAAGATTATTCAAAAGAGGCTGCAGCAGTATGTTAACAGGGAACTGACAGAAATTCCACCCGGATTCAGAAGAGGATGTGGAACCAGGAATGTCATTGCTGATGTCATATGGATCTTGGCTGAAAGCAGAGAATATCCGAAAGATGTTTACCTGTGTTTTATTGACTATGAAAAAGCATTTGACTATGCTGTGTGGGTCATAACAAATTATGGCTGATACTGTGGAGAATGGGAATTCCGGAAAACTCAGTTGTGCTTATGAGGATTCTGTACATGGATCAAGAGTTATTTAAATAGAACAAGGGGACACTGCATGGTTTAAACTCAGGAAAGCTGTGCATCAGGATTGTATCCTTTTACCATACCTGTTCAATCTGTGGGAAACCCAGGTGGCATGGTAAAGTGATGCGTCTGCTAACCGTGAGGTCAGCAGTTTGAATCCACCAAGCGCTTCTTTGAAACTCAGTGCAGCAGTTCTGCTGTGTCCTGTAGGATCCCTGTCAGTTGGCATCGACTTGACAGCAGTGAATTTCCGTTGAACTTCGATCTGTGTTCCTAGCAGATAATGTGAGAAGCTGGACTCTGTGAGAAAGAACAGGGCATCAGGATTGTGGGAAGACCTGCTTATTATGCAGGTGACATAACATTTGCTGAAGTGAAGAGAACTTGAAGCTCTGCTGAGGATCAAAGACCACAGCCTTCAGCATGGGTTACCTCTCACTATCAAGAAAACATATCCTCGCAGCTGGACCAGTAAACAACATCGTCATAAATAGGGACATTGTCAAGGATTTCATTTTATTTGGAGCCACAGTCAGTGCTAACGGAAGCAACAGTCAAGAAGTGAAAGACGCATTGCACTGGGAAAATCTGCAAAAGATCTTTTTACAGTGTTGAAAAGTCAGGATGTCACCTTGAAGACTAAGGTGTCCTGACCCAAGCCAGGGTATTTTTAGGTGCATCATATGCATGCAAAAGCTGAACAGTGAATAAGGAAGGCAGAAGAAGAACTGATGCCTTTGAATTGTGGTGTTGCAGAAGAATACTGAGTGTACCGTGGACTGCCGAGAGAACAAACCAATCTGTTTGGAAGAAGTACAACCAGAGTGCCCCCTAGGAGGTAAAGATGATGAGATTCTGACTCACGTACTTTGGACATGTTAGGAGGAATCAATCCCTGGAGAAGGACATCATGCTTCATAAACTGGAAGGTCAGTGAAAAAGAGGAAGACCTTTAACAAGATGGATTGACACAGTGGGGCTGCAGCAGTGGGCTTAAGCATAAAAACAATTGTGTGCATGGTGCAGGACCAGGCAGTATTTCCTTCCGTTGCGTGTAGGGTCTCTGTGAGTGAGATCTGCCTTGAGGGCAGCTAGCATCAACAACCGGGTCACTGACCATGGTGAGAAAGGCCACACAAAAGCTGCAGTGCACTGCAGTCTGATTTTCTAAAATTGGTAGTTGGAATTTTAAAGTTAACTTAATGTGTGAAATAGCATGTTTGGAGTTTCTGTATTACAACTGCCTGTTTCTTTAAAAATTGCTTAGTCTATTTAGACGGCACTTGGCTATTTAGTACTAGTCATTAGTTGTTACCAGAGTGTTTTCTTATTAAGTGTCTTATTGTTTGTAGGAAATTTTGATGCACTGGACCTGGCAGAATTTGCTAAAAAGCAGCCATGGTGGCGCAAGCTGTTTGGGCAAGAATCTGGGCCCTCTGCCGAGAAGTATAATGTGGCTACGCAGCTGCTCATTGGAGGTGTCACTGGCTGGTAAGTGGTATGACAGTTGTTCATGTCTTTTTTGTGTGATTTAGTACTGAGGTTATAAGATCCATGTCTTTTAGCAAATGAAAACACATTTTTGTGAAATTGGTCACATAAGTAGCATTCATCTAAATACAGTTCTACAGTGCTGCTTAGGGGTTACACATGTTGAATACTTACTTCCTGTCAGGCACTGTTTTAAATATTCTATAGATTGTCTCATTTCCTTCTCTGAACCGTTCTGTGAAATTGGTTGATATATATCATAATTTACCTTCATTTTATAGAAACTCAGGCTTCAGAAGGTTAACTCGCTCCAGGCCATGTGGCTTCTAGGTGGGGGAGTAAGGAGTTAATCACATAACTGTCGGATGATAATTGCCTTAGTGTGATACAGTTTATGGCTTCATTTGTAATTTAAGAAGTTTTAGTAGCAAATTTAGAAAGGGAGTAATTACCAGCCTCATAAATTCTACTTTTTAAATTTGAAAAATTTTATTGTGAAATATAACAAATATAGAGAAGTTCATGTAACAAATAGACATTTTAGCAAATACTTACACAGTGAACACTTAGTCCGTGTTGCCATATTCTGGTTTAAGAAAAGATGCCTAGTACTTCAAAAACTGGAGGTTAATGCTATCTTCACTTTTAGGCAGTTACTTCCTTACCTGCCTTTGCAGTTTTAACACAAAATAGTATGATACAACTTATTACTAAAAAATATAACTATTAGTAATATTTAACATTATAAAGTATATAATAAATATTTGTATCACTAAATAATATAGTATAGTTGACCTGGTTTTGAAATTTTGAGTAAATGAAATCATATGGTACACACTATTTTGAGTCTAACTTTTTCTTGGTCAGCCTTATGTTTTTTATGTTCAACCATGTTGTGTGTTGTTATGGTGTGCTTGCTTTTGTTTATATTTAGAATTCCGTACAGCTGAGTGTTGACTGACATTTCAGTATTTCAGTTGTTGGCTAATATAGTTCTCCAAGTGCATGTGTGCATGGTCTCCTTGGGATCAGGGTTGAATTGCTTGGTTTTTCAGCGTGGTGGCTAAGGTTGTGTGTCAGCTTGCTGGGCTGTCATTCTCAGTGGTTGGGCAGTTATGATGTAGTTGGTTAGTTATACAGTGATATAATCACTTCCATGTGGAGATCGTTTATATACTGCAATCTCCTCCATGATGAGATCTGCTGTGAGCCGCCAGTCTGCTAAAAGGGAGTTTTGTTGCAGGTACGGCCTGCATCCAATATGTATGTAGACTTTTTTGGCAAAGCTCTCTGACTTTTGCTCTGGATCCTACATTTGGCTCATCGTCATCTGAACTTTGGTGTTTCGAACTTGCCAGCAGCCTGCTATATTAACTGCTGAGCTTGGATTCATCAGCTTCCACAGCCTGTAAGCTAGCACACTGCTGTCTGATCTACAGATCTGAGGTCCCCCAGCCTCTGCAGCTACGTGAGTCAGGAGGAAGCCTCCAGCCCGATGCCTGACCCATGGCCCTGGGGCTTCCCAGTCTCTACAACCACGTGAGCCATTTTTGTGATACAAATCTCTCTCCCTTGCCCACCTCCTCTCTCTCTCTGTGCATGGATACATGTATGTGTGTGTCATTGTTGTTAGGTGCCATTGAGTCATTTCCAACTCATAGTGACCCTGTGCACAACAGGAAGAAGCACTGCTTGGTCTTTGGCCATGTCCACAGTCATTTTTATGCTGAAGCCCGTTGTTGGGGCCACTGTGTCAGTCCATCTCATCAAGGGTCTTCCTCTTTTTTGCTGACCCTCCACTCTACCGAGCATGGTGTCCTCCAGGGACTGACCCTTCCTGACAACATGTCCAAAGTGTGTAAGATGCAGTCTTGCCATCTTTTCTTCCAAGGAGCACTCTGGTTGGACTTCTTCCAGAATAGATCTGTTTGTTCTTTTGGTAGTACTGCCAGTTAAGTTGACAAACTCATCCTAGAAAAAGTGCTACGTACCTCATTGCGGAATGTCACTATGGTCACCTTCGAAGTACTCCCCTTGGGAAGGTGTGCACCCACGCCAGCACCTAGTGTACCTTTCAAAGCCATTGTGGACCTCTTTTTCTAGAATGGTGATCAGAGCTGTCGGTGTATTACACTTGATGTCCTGAATGCCATCCCAGTGTCTTCCTTTAGATATTTCTTTTATCTTGGGGTAAAGAAAAAAGTCACTGGGAGACAGGTCAGTAGGGCGGGTGTTCCAGTACAATTGTTGACTAGCTAAAAATTCCCTCACAGACAACTATAAAGTCTGCAAACTTGCCACTACGTGCAATGGCCATTCCAGAAAAAGAGCTCCAAAATTGATTTGAAGGGTGGACTAGGCACTCGCATCAGTGCACAGCTTCTCAAGGGGAGTACTTCGAAGGTGACCATAGTGATGTTCAGCAGTGAGGTATGGTGGAGCACTTAGAACAATCAAGTTAGCAGACTTAGTTGTCGGACCTTATATATACTGCAGTCTGTTTTATCTGCTCATCTATTGATGGACACAGATGTCTACATCTGTTTACTATTGTGAATAATACTGCAGTGAACATGAGTGTGCATATGTCTCTATCCATGGAGGGCTTTTATTTCTGTATGATATATATACCTAGTAATGGGTTTACTGGATTATGTATTTCCGTTTTTAACTTTTTGAGGAATTGTCATAGTGTTTTTCCACAGTGGTTGTACTGTTTTGCATTCCCTCAGCATTGTATGAGAATCCCAGTGTCCCTACCCCCTCACCAGCATTTGTTGTTGTCTGTTTTTTTGATCTTTGTTATTATTGATCATTGTCAGAGTGAAGTTGTATCTCACTGTTTTGATTTGCATCTCTGATTGTTGATGATTGGAGCGTCTCGTCATGTATTTGTTAGCAGCTAGAACCTAGTCTTTGGTGAAGTGTCTGTTCATGTTTGCCCATTTTTTAATTAGATTGCTTGTCTTTTTGTTGTCGAGGTGCTGAAATTTTCTATAAATTTTAGAGATTAGTCTCTTCTTAGATACGTCATTGCCAAAATTTCTTTCCCTGTGTGTAGTTCTCTTTTTACACTTGGAGAAGTCTTTTTGCTGCACATGTGTGTTGATTTTTAGGGGGTCCCAGTTGTCTAGTTTATCTTCCAGTACTTGTGCATTCTTAGTTATGTTTGATAGTCTATTTATGCCATAAATAAGGGCCTCTAGGTTTTACCCTATTTTTTCTGCCATAATCTTTGTAGTTTTAAGTTTTACATTTAAGTTGTTGATCCGTCTTGAGTTAGATTTTGTGTATGGTGTGAGGTGTGGGTTCTGTTGAATTTTTTTTTTTACAGCTGAACACCCAGTTTTCCCAGCCAGTTGTTAAAAAGACTATTCTTTTCCCCATTTAATGAAATGTCAGTGTGTTTTTTAAAAGATCGGCTGTCCACAGGTTACTGGGCTGTCAATTCTATTTTGATGTTCCACATGCCGGTCATACCAGTACCAGGTTGTTTTGATTACCGTGGCAGTATAGTACATTATGAGATCAGAAAGTGTGAGGCTTCCTACCTTGTTGCTCTTCTTTAGTAGTGTTTAGCTTATCCAGAGCCACTTTCCTTTCTTAGTAAAGTTAGTAATTAGTTTTTCTCTCTCATTAAAGATGGGTGAAATCTGGATCGAGACTGCATTGTATCTGCAGATCACTTTTGGGTAGTACTGACATTTTTATAATTTTAAGTCTTCCGGTCTGTGAGCATAGTATGTGCTTGATGGATGTAGGTCTCTTGATTTCCTAGGGTCTTGATTTCTTGCTGTAGTGTTTTGTACTTTTCTACGTACAAGTGTTTTACATCCCTAGTTAGATTTCTTCCTAAGTATTTTATCCTTTGAATGGCTGTTATAAATGGTGTTGCTTTCATGATTCCTTTTTCAGAGTTCTCTAAGTGGAGAGAAATTCAGCTGATTTGCTGTGTCTATCTTGTACGCTGCTGCTTTGCTGAATCCTTCTATTAGTTCCAGTAGCTTTTTTGTAGGGTCTTTGGGCTCTTCATCAGATCACCAGAAACAGAGATAGTTTTACTTTATCCTTACCAATTTGGGTAGGACTTCCAGTATGATGTTGAAGAGGAGTGGCAATAAGCTGTATCTTTGTCTGTTTCATACCCTCAAAGGGAGTGCTCCCATTCTTTCTCCATTGAGGGTGGTATTGGCTGTCGGCTTTGCGTAGATACCTCTTGTTATGTTGAGGAATTTCTCTTCTATTTTGCTGAGAATTTTTTCAGGAGTGGGTGTTAGATTTTGTCAGATGCCTTTTCTGCATTGACTGACATGACCGTGTGGCTTTTTTTCCTTTTTGCGCGTGTTGTAGAGAATGTTTGATTTTCTCAGGTAGAACCATCCCTTGCATGTGTAGTGTGAATCCCACTTGGTTACAGTTTTGGATTTTACTGGTTAGGATTTTGTTGAGAATTTTTGCCTCTGTATTCGTGAGGGATATTAGTGTATAATTTTCTTGTTTACTAGTATGGTTGCCTGGCTTGAGTATCAGAGTCATGCCTGTTTCATGCATGAATTTGGGAGCATTCCGTCTTTCTGTGTGTTCTGGAATAGTCTGGGTAAACTTGGAGTCAGCTCTCCCTAATGTTACGTAGACTTCTCCAGTGAGGCCACCTGGCCAGGGCTGTTTTTTGGTTTGGGGGAGTTTCTTTTTTTAAGACCTCTTCAATGCCTTTTTTTAAATTACCATTACGATGGAGTGAAAATATGCAATCCTATATAAATTTGTGTATCCACCAATGAGTGGCTCCCACTGCTCTCCCTGCCCGGTGACAGCACACTCCTCCTGTCCATTCTGTACATGTCATACCCTCCTAACAGTCTCCTGTCCCCTCCTCTTCACCCTCTCCCCTGCTTCCAGGAAAAGATCAGCCGGATGATATCCTATAGATGCACAGAACTGTAAAGCGCACATATGATGTGGTCACTCTGTGTCACCAAGTCCAATTCATTTCTGTCCGAAGAGTTGACCTTCATTATGATTTATGGACAGGGGCAGCATCAGGGCCAGAGGCCATGCTCCCAGGGGAGCCCCCGAGGTCCCTGGACCATCAGTTGTGGTCTCTTAGTGGCGATCTCAGGGTGCACCCCTTTTTATTTTTGTGTTGCCGGTGAAACTGAACTGTGTGAGCCCCATCACGGCTATCACTGGGGGTGATGGCTGGGCACCATCTGGTTCTCCCGGTCACATGTTGATATAGTCACCCGCTCACGTGGGTCTCTCCGTCTTCTGGGTTCTCTTTGCCCCATGTCATTTTGGTCCTTGGAGGTCTTCCGTTCCTGCTGAGTTGGAACCATTTGGTGTACCTCAGATGGCAGCTTGGCAGCTTTTAAGACACCAGACGCCACTCACCAACTTTCAATGCCGTTTTTTAATGACTATCTGCTGATTTTTCTGGCTAAGTTAGTGTTAGTTGAGGTAGGTAATGTGTTTCTAGAAATTCATCCATCTCTTTTAGGTTTTCATGTTTGTTAGAATACTGTTCGTCATAGTATTGTGTTATGATTCTTTGATTTCAGTTGGTTCTGGTGTAATTTCACCTCTCTCTCATTTCATATTTGTTGTTTTCATCTTCTTTTGCTTTAGCCAGTTGTCAGTTTTATTAATCCTTTCAAAGAGCCAATCTCTAGTGTTATGGAGTCTTTCTGTCATTTTTCTGTTTTATATCATTTTTTCTTGTTCTAACCTGTGTTATTTCCTCTCTTCTGGTGTAGGCTTTTTTTTTTTTTTTTTTTTGCGTTAAGGTGTTGATTTGGGCTCTTCTTTTTAGATGTGTATGTTTACTGCTCTAAATGAACATCAGAGTACTGTTTTTGCTGTGTCCCATGGATTTTGGTATGTCGTGTTTTCATTCTCATTTGAGCCTAGGAGTTTTTTTTTTTAATTTCGTTTTTTATTTATTTTAATTCCCCATGGTTTTTAAGCAGAATGTCGTTCGCCATTTCCACATACTTCATTTTTTTCCGTGTTCAACTTCATGGGGTTGTGATCAAAGAAGACGCTTTTTTTCCTTATTTTGATGCTTTTGCATTTGCTGAGACTTGTGTTGTGGCTGGAAAACAGTGTGTACTGTGCTGTTGTGGGGTGGAGTGTTCTGAGTCGTCTTGTGCTGCTGTAACGGAAACTTAGTTTTTCACAGTGGAGGAGGTGAGAAGTCCAAATTCAGGGCACCAGCTCTAACAGAAGGCTTTTTCTCTGTGTTGATTCTGGGTCCTCGTCATCAGTCTTTCCCCTGGTTTAGGAGGGTCCCCGGGTCCAAAGTCACATTCGCTGCTATCTGGCTCAGCTTTCTTAGTGGTAGGAGGTGCCCCTGTCTCTCTACTCACCTCTGTCTTTTATACCTCAAAAGAGATTGGCTTAAAATGAACAGTGTAATCTTATAAATGGAGTCCTGCCTCATTACCATAACTGCCTCTAATCCTGCCCGATTGGGCTAACTGTAGAGGTAGGGTTTACAACAAACACAGGAAAATCATATCAGATGACAGAATGGTCAACAGTCACACAACACTGGGAATCATGGAGTAGCCACATGTTCTAGGGGGACACAGTTTAATCCGTAACAGTGTTTATGAGATCAGGTTACCTTTTGTGTTTTTTGGTTGTGTTTCTAGTTGTTCTGTCTTTCATTGAAAGTGGTGTGTTAAAATCTCCTACTACTATTGTGGAGTGATCTATTTTTCTTTTCAATTCTGTCTGTGTTTTTGGAACTCTTCCATTGCGTGCACTGATGTTGATTATGGGTCTCTCCTCTTGCGGGATTTAACAAAGAGAAATCGGGTTGGTCCTTCTGTCATTATATAATGCCCTTCCTTGTCTCTCATGCACATTTTTGTCTTAAAGTCTATTTTATCGGAGATTATTATTGCCACTCATGCTCTTTTTCAGTTGCTGTGTGCTTGATATATTTTTCTAGCTTTTGATATTTACCTTATTTTCATCTTTGTGTCTAAGGTGTGTCTCTTATAGGCAACATATTGATGTTTTGTTTTAGTAAACTGTCACTTTGTTCATGTGTTGTTGTCCTGAATTCTGTCAATTCCTGGAGCCTTGTTTCCCGCCGGTGCCTTCAGGGCAGCCCCCGTCAGTTCCCGATGGTGTGCCTCCTCTGGAAATGGTCGGACTCAGGCCAGGTTTTTCAGGTATAATGACTGTTCCGTCTTCTCTTGATGCTTCCTGAGCAGTTTAGTAATGTCCGTGGAGAATCCTTCGCTATTGCAACTCAAGGCTTGAATTTTTTCTTCGGTTCTTTAAGCTTGAGAAATGCAGAGCATGTTCTTCCCTTTTGGTTTTCTAAGTCTAGGTCTTTGTGTGTATCACTGTAATATTTTACTTTGTTTTCTCAAGCTACCCTTGGAAATCTTCCATTCAGTTGGTTTACTTCTTTATTCCTTCTGCTTCAATTACTCTACACTCAGGGGCAAGTTTCAGAGTCTCTCATGGCATACATTTTTGGTCTTTTCTTTTCTTTCCTGGCTTCTTAATGACCTCTTAGTTTCTCCATGTGTGATGTCCTTGATGTCATTCCACAGCTGGTTTGGTCTTTGGTGGTTAGTGTTCAAGACATCAGTTGGTAACACCACTCTTAACCATGAAACAATATGATAGCCATTTTCATTCTTTTTTGACTATTTTTATGTTGATTATTTTAGTGCCATAACATGGTGTTCACTAGTGTTTTGTTGTATAGTGTCTAAATGGTTGTCAAGTCTATCCTGTGTATTTGCCATCTCACTCGTAATAGTTTTTGCCTCTAGAGGTTTGATTTGCATCTTTAAAAAATTTTGTCTCCATTTATATTCAGTCTTTTTGCTGGCTTCTAAAATATATGAAATACAAGTACAGTAAATGTTTTAATGTCTTCTCAGTGTGGTTGTCATTGGTTGGTTTGTATTTTTCTGTTTTGCGTTCTTGGCAGCGTTTGGTTGGTGCTGCAGAATATCCTTTATTCTTCTAAATATGTTGTATTTTTGTTCTGTGTATAATTAAGTTACTTAGGTTTTATATTTCTGGCTCATGCCCGTAAGCTTTTATTAAGAGAAGAGGGGAGAAGGGAGTGTGCTCCCGTGTGAATGTGCCCAGGTGTGGGAAACAACAGACGCAAGAGCTTGGGTGTTCGAGAAGAGTGCGGCAAGTACTGTAACAACAAAAATCTGTAATCACTCTAAATACAGATCTTTATGTCTTATTAACTGTATATTTTATTGAGTGTGAAAACTGGGATAGTCTTGCACTGTAATAATAAATTGGTGGAGCCAAGGGTCAAATCAGGGTCTGTCTGGTTTTTTTTTTTTGTATTATGACTGAGTGAAAATGTACATTCCCATATAAATTTACATGCCCACCTGTATGCAGCTTCCATTGCTCTCCCTGCCCGGTGACAGCACACTCTTCCTCTCTGCTCCATACATGTCTCATCCTCCCAACAGCCTCCTTTCCCCTCCTCTCCACCCACTCCCCTTCCTCCAGCCAGCGGTCAGCAGGATGATATCCTATAGATGCACAGAACCATAAAGTGCATCCGATATCAAAGCAGCATCTTTCAGAACTCGCAGCCTCTGCTGTTTGCTGACCCCATGTAGGGTATAGGAAGGCAATGGCTTCATACAGTGTACATAGGGTCGTAACATTGTCAGAAATGCATATTAGTGTGTACCTGACTGCCCATCACCTTGTCTAATACCGGTTTGGCTTTTTTTGTAGGTGCACAGGGTTCATATTCCAGAAGGTTGGGAAGTTGGCGGCAACAGCTGTGGGCGGTGGATTTTTCCTCCTTCAGGTCTGTGTGTGAACTGTTCCTTGGTGTTTGGAAATTAAGGAATGTGGTGTGGGGAGCTGCACTGCTAGCGTAATCCATGTGGGTTACATTTCATCATTTGCTAGTCATGTTTTATTTTTGCATTTATAAAATGAGGTCAGAAGTATGTATTCCTTGTCATAACTGCCTTACAGGGTTTTTATGATGCAAAATGGAAAATGTGATGCGAGTGCCCTGTGATGTGGTCCATCCCCCTATGCTGAAACCTCCAGGGAACGTCACCTCCAGAACCATTGAGAAGTGCGGGCTGATAGCACGCTTAGATGTGTTGCCTTGGCTCTGTGACCCAGAGTTTATTTCAGAACCAGTGGTAACTGATTCTCTGACGCTGTTCAAAGGCTGGCAGCTGAGAACTGAGAAACAGAATGTTCTCTCCAAAAACAAAAGACAACCGGCATTTAATTGTATCCAGCACACTGTTAACTCAGTGGTAATGGCTTTCAAATTTTTCTCTACAGTGGGGTCACATGGGAGTTTTAAAATTACTAATGTTTGGTCCTACCCCAGAGACTCTGATTTCATATCAGAACACTGGGAAGGTGAAAACCAAGTACGTGGATGCAGGTGCCTAGTTACTGATTAGAGTTGGGTTGTCATCTGGGAAGTAGGCTGGGACCCAGCAAACAGGCCAGATGATGAAGGTACTGAAGTCACTGCTGGTTAACATTCTCGACTGCTGGGTGAAGAAGTCGATGTTCAGAGGCACCCAGCGGTGCTTTGGAAGACAGGCTTGGTGATCTGCTCATGAAAGGTCACAGCCTTAACCCCTGTGGAGTGGTTCTGCTGTGCACATCTAGGGTCTCTGAGAGTTGGAGTCAATTCCGTGCCAGCTGACAACAGCAACACCATCACTAGCTGCTGTCTGGTCGGTTCCAGCTCACGGCCGCCCTGCAGACAGCAGCACGAGACAGTGCCTGGTCTGGTGCCGTCCTCGCCCGTATCGTTGAAAGTCTTGCTTGTTTTCGCTGACCTTGTACCTTCCCAGACACAGTGTCCTTCTCCAGAGGTGCGTCCTTCCTGATAACATCGCCCCAGTATGTCAGAGGAAGCTAGCCGCCCTCGGGCAGCACCCCGGCAACCCGTTTTCCCAGACAGACTTGTGTGTCCAGCAGCGCATCGTATAGTCAGCGTTACTTCCAGCGCTGTCATCCAGAGGCGTCAGTGCTGCTTCTGTCTTCCTTAGTTCGTTGTCCAGCTTGCACATGCATGTGATGCCATTGAAAATACCACGGCTAGGGTCAGGTGCACATCAGTCCTCAGAGTGACATCTGTGCTTTTCAGCACTTTAAAGAGACCCTCTACAGCCGATTTTCCCAGCACGCTGCGTCCTTTGATTTCTGGACTGATGCTTCCATGGGGGTTGATTGTGGAGCCAGGTCACATGAACTCCTTGACAGCCTCAATCCTTTCTCCATTTATGACAATGTTGCGTACTGGTCTAGTTTGTGAAGCGCTCAGAGTGGCATTTCAGCTCTTGGGGACTTGTTTCAATTTTCTTCAGCTTCCCGGTGCACCTGCGTGTGAGTCGTTGGGGACTTTCTAACCGCCGACGTCCAATTCGTAGCTGAGGGCTTCACCCTCGCGGCGCCAGGACTCCTTCACAGAAGCGCTCGTGGCCTGAAATGCCCAGCACCTGGTTCTGTCTCACAGGATAGGAGGAGGGTTGGGTTGGGCACTTGCGGCTCGGGGTCTGTGAGGGTCGCAGGTGGGTGACGAGGCCTGGAGCTGGAGCTCGGCAGTGGGCACTGGGGCAGCTCTGGGCTTACTGGTCTGTCTCCTCTCTCTCCTCCTTCCTGCTCCTCTCTCCTCTCCCCTCTCCCCTCTGCCCTCTGCCTCCTTCTCTGTCCCTGTAGTCTCGGGGCTCCTCCAGCTGGTTTCAGCACGTGGGCTAGCGTAGGCGTCCTTGGCCTCAGACACCAGTGCCCCTGAAACAGGGGCAAAGCTGCGTCTCCTGCCGTTGCCTCGAGTGTCACACAGTCTCGCCTCTGCTGCATTCTGTGGGTTCCGAACGAATTTCTGTACCCTGGCCTCCCCAGGTCCCTTGTGTCACTTCCCGGCCCCCTCCCTGTGAGCTTGTTACAGGAAGCCTGGGTGGGGCTGGTACTGCCTGCTGCACATAGCCACGTGGAGACCGGGCGCGGTGAGGAGCACGAGGGCGGCGGGCGGCGGCGGGGCTGGCTTCCTCCACAGGCCGCCTCCCCGAACACAAGGCCCGGAGGGGTTTTAGACCGAAGTGGGAAAAGTGGAGTCCCCCGTTCTTCACTGAACTCCTGAGAAAGAGCGTACGTACAGTTTAAAAGGAGCTGGGCTGAGACTTGGCATGGAAATGGGGGTCAGACTCTTGACTCCCCAGTTGGGTCTGCCTGTATATTTGGGGGGAGCCCTGACAGTGGTGTGAGTAAGCGCTACATTGCTCACCAGTAGGGTGCAAGTTCTTGTCCTCCAGGAGCTCCTTGGAAAGCGGGGAGCAGTTCTGCTGTGTGCCGTAGGGTCGCTAGGAGTTATGACATGCCTAGCCTTTCAGTTTGTTGGCCTGAGCTGTTTGATTCCTTGGCAAGGATTCGTTATGGGATGGAGTCATTCAGAGGTCATCCAGGTGTCTTGTTGCCGTAGTTCTGGGTAGCCGACCTTGAAAGTGACTACAGGCAGAGAGAGAGACGGGAGCAGGAGAGGAGGGTTTCATCCTTTGAGGTGATTTAACCAGGAGGAGTAAGTACAAGCAGGGAGATAAGAGGGGAGCAGGAGGACGAGTTCATCCTTTGCAGTTACTCAAGGAAGAGAATGTTATCATTTGTTTTTCACATTCCTAGGAGGGACACTGGTGAATTCCAAACCTTCTTGTTGAAGCTTAAAGAGAAAAAACAAACCCTAAGATTACTGCAGTGTGGGAGGGGAGGAGTGTAATTCTTCCCACGGCTTCTGCCAGGCTTGGGAGGGGCGCCTCTGTCGGGAGGCGGGTTGTTGAGAGCCCTGCTGCTGCCTCCCAAAACTGCCTTCCTGCTCTGTCCCTAGTGGCTTCTTTCCCCTACACCCTACCCCATGGTTTGTAAATATCTTAATAGCTCATAGAATGTCTTAATCAGAGTGTGCCATCTGTTTCATCTGGGGGTCTCGACTGACAGGAGAACCTCAGTACTGGGAGTGACTCCAGGAAAGATCCTCAGGATGGGATTCTGGTATTGCATGGGTCACATCCAAGGTCTGGAAGTTAAATTCCTAGAAAAAAGTGCTGCATACCTCATTGCTGAGTATCACTACGGACACCTTCCAGGTCCTCCCCTTGGGAAGCTCTGCACCGATACCAGCCCCTAGGCTACCTTTCAGAGCCATTTTGGAACTCTCTTTGTTTTGGAATGGCTGTCAAAGCTGTCGTATTACACTTGATGTCCTGAATGTCATCCAGATGTTCTCTTGTCAGTGTGTCCTTTAGCTTCGGGGCCAGATCTGGTGAGCTGAGAGCGTCTTCCAGTTCAGCTGTTTGTTGACTGACTACAAACTCCTTCACAGACAGCTATACAGTTAAGTTCATGAACTTGCCACCCTGCCACGGTGCACAATGGCCAGTCCAGAAAGAGTTCCAAAATTGCTCTGAAGGGTGGACTGGGCGCTGGTGTCAGTGCATAGCTTCCCAAGGGGAGGACTTGGAAGGTGGCTGTAGTGACATTCAGCAGGGAGGTCTGTAGCGCTGGGAACAGTGGAGTTCATGGACTTAATTGTTGGCCCTCATGTATGTGTGGCCGCCGCCCGCCTGTCAGTTCCTGGCTCTGTGGTGACTGCATGTGCCTGGGGTGCTGGAGCTGCAGATGTCGGGTATATTTTCTCTTGGCGAACAACAGCGATTACTGTCTGAAAGCCTCTCTGTTCACACTGATGGTTAAGAAACGGAGACCCTCAGAGCTGCTTTCTATGCTGAGTCACAGCCCTAGAAAATCCTGTGTTGGCTTTGAGGTCCCATGGATCTGCTTGTAACTGGACTTCCTTGGAGTTTCATTTTACACTAACCGAAAACTCTATGAGGGATGGTTAGAGTATGTATAAAGCTTTAAAAAAAAAGCTGCCAGCAGTCAGCAGTCCTTCGAGTCCAGATTTTTCTGCAAAGAACTCAATGGCAAATCCTTCTAAAACTGGAAGGTCTAGTTCCATGATTTATCCTGACAGAAGGGAACAGCGAGTCTGTGTTTCCCCTTTCTTGTCCTTTTGTTTTGAACTGTAGATCGCAAACCATACTGGCTACATCAAGATTGACTGGCAGCGAGTAGAGAAGGACATGAAGAAGGCGAAGGAGCAGCTGAAGATCCGGAAGAGCAACCAGATACCTAACGAAGTCAGGAGCAAAGCTGAGGAGGTGCGGCTGGTTTCTCTCGTGTGTGCTGTGCCGACAGTGGGGTGGGCGTGCCAGTGTCTCAGGCTGTGTCCCAGTGACAGCAGCAGGCTGTGGTTCGTGACCCCTGGTCTAGTGTACAAAGCCAGGTTGGGTTATTTAGGGTGATCCAGCGACACTTCGATGGAGGAACATGGAAAGTGTGTGTTTTGCTTTTTACTACTTTGTTAGTATTAGAAAGTACACTGACTCTGGAGAAATCAACCAGAGAAGCCAGCTGCGGACACCAGGGTGGTGCTCGCCCCTCAGCTCTCTAGGGACGCATGAGGGAAGTGGGCTTGTCACAGGCAGAGAGGTGCTCCGTGGCCACTCCTGGTCCTCAGGCACCGGGTGGCTCTTAATGGGCAGGCTTGACGTGGTCACCTCAAGGTTAGGGAGCAACCAGAACAGTGAGAATTGTGTTCCTGTTGTCAGTCTAGTGGCGTCAAAAGACTAGGGGTGACGGTGGGAGTTATACCTGTCAGAGAGCCCACAGCCTAGTTGGCGGAATAGGTGGTGAGCAGTTAGGGTACGGGGTGGCTGGGGTGGGAGGACATGTTCAGGTTGCCAGTATGTGCACCTTGGAAAGACTCTTAGCTCAACCTGGGAACCTGGGGGCACTGTAAAGGAGGCGGGACATCTACAGGGTGGGACGTGCAGAGGGTGGATCTGGTCATTGAGGCAGGAGCAAGAAGGTGGTGGCGTCTGCCTTTCCAAGAGTAGAGCTCAGTAAGGAAGACTAAGGCACAAAGATCAGTTTGGAGACTGTTGGTAATCAGTCACTTGGAAAATACTTTAGGGGCCTAAACCACGGTAACAGCAGTCAGGAGGAAAGGAAGTGGCTGCTATTTCATTGTTTGCCTGTTGTTCTTAGATGCCCTAGGGTCGGGTCTGGCTCCCAGCAATCCTAGGTACGTACAGCCTGGTCCTGCACCCAGACGGTCATTGCTCTGTTGCGCCCATCGTGGCAGCCAGTGTGTCAGTCTGTCTCCTTCAGGGTCTTCCTTTTTTCACTGACCCTCTGTTTTACCAAGCATGATGTCCTTGTCCCAGGACTGACCCCTCCTGATAACATGTCCAAGGGATATGAGACCCAATCTAGCAATCCTGTCTTCTAAGGAGAATTCTGGTTGTACTTGGCCTAGGGCAGATCTGTTTGTTATGTGGCAGTCTGTGGGACATGTCAGTATTCTTAACCACCATGATGGTAGTGTGACCAGAACTGGAATATTTCGATGAGATAGGAGGGACAGGGATCTGGCAAGGAGGACACCTCGGTTTCTGATTTGCATAATGGGGTTAATGGCATTTACTGTGATCAAGTGATGAATGTTCTCTGAAGAAGAAGTTTGGGGACGGGGAGATGAGACCACTCAGTTCAGTATCTGGCAACAAGGAAGCCACTGGTGGCTTTGGTGAGAGCAGGAACGGTGAAGTCAAAGCTCCAACTAGCAATTCAAGGATTGAGTGGAGGAAGAAAGTTAAGACTGAGCAGTAGCAGCTCCCTCAAGTTGGTCGTGGACAGGAGGCCGAGAAAGAGGAACGACGTGTTATTTAAGGTAGAAAGAGAGGTGAAGGAGAGACTTGGCTTTAAGTGACAACGTGGAGGGTTGAGTGTGGGTGAGGTCTCAGGCAGACCCCTAGTTCAGTAAGCAGCACTGGTAAAGGCAGGATCTTAGGCAGTATCTTGACTTCTCTCTCCTTTGTCCTCTGCGTGGCTACAAAATCCCTCTGGGTTTAGTACATGCACCTTGACGTTGCCTATAGGTGAGAGAGTTCAAATTGTTAATTCTGATGTAGAAAGCGTGGGTTGTTCCTGATATTCGTATCCTTAGCAGAATAATCCAGTGTGCTGTCTTCTGTTCACAGGTGGTATCGTTTGTGAAGAAGAACGTCCTCGTCACCGGGGGATTTTTTGGAGGCTTTCTGCTGGGCATGGCATCCTAAGGCGGACAGTTTCCCTTCCGTTGTGTCTAGGTTGCTTTTCTTTCATTCATCAGAATGCGTTAGCTATGTTTTTCCAGCCAGAGGCCTCTACACTCCCATCATAGGACAGCGAGTCTTTCCTCATCTTCCTCTCATCCTGTGCCTTCCTCCTTGCACTGGCAGATCCGAATAGATTTCTGTTGGTACAAGTTAACTTAGTACAGACCTAACTTGAACTTGCTGATGATGGAAGAGACAATAGACATGACATTCTTCTCCCAGCACGCTCCACATTGGGTAGTCTGTAGATTGACAAGAACATTTCTTTCCCCTACGTAAGCTTCAAGATGCCTCATCCAGGAAGGTGACTGAAGCCTCAGATGTTACCCCATGCTGTTCATTTGGAAAACACACAGCAAGCACACAGATATGTGTTACCCTGTGCTGCGTGGAAAGAAACTGAATACATATGCCTTGACGCATCAAATACTGTGCTGTCCTGGTGTCTGTTTACTTCTTTGATTGGTTTCATACTCCAGAAGGAGAATTGTTTATACCTGTTATTGTTATCCTCACAAAAATAACTGCATAAACATTTATAGTTGAAAATTTCTGAATCTAGAACAAACCGTGACGGTATTATAGTTGGTCAGAAGGTCTTTAGGAAAACTGGTTAGTTCCACATCATGGAGTAGCCTGACCTTGGGAGTCATGTGGCTGCATCCCAGTACTGTCACAGGATGTTTGGCACCATACAGGGTGGTGCATGAACTCTGTGACTATTTCAGAATGGTGTAAACAAATGAGCTTAGGTGGGGCCGGGAAGGAGCTCTCAGATTTTTATGTTGGTCGTAGAAAAGATTTTAATGGCAGCTGTACAATTTGAGGTGTTCTCCCCTTTTTGTCCGACCACTTAGGGGTGGCCAGAGCGCCTCATCGCCAACTGGAGTAGTGCTTTTATCCAGTCAGTAGGACATTCAATGCTTGAGGTGCTTTGTTTTTGAGAAGTGTCATTCAGGACCTTCACAATTGAAAAGGATCGCACATAAGGAATAAATCATTTCCGTCAGATGTAATCTGCTATCTTGTGATGGTACTAATTCTTAGAAAATCTATTTTTAATGAAAGTTACTACACACACACTTAGACCACACCGTGTCGTGATGACCTGTGTTGTCTTCACCATTTTATCCACAGGGCCTAGTGCAACACAGGGCCTTCTAGAAAGGTATCAGGGAAAGTTGCTGATCCGGAGAATTATGTGAGACTTGATCAGCTCTGAGAATGCAGAAAGCTGTTCAAGGTCAGTTTCACTGGGAATTCTTAACCTCATGTGTCTCTAAGGCTTTGGGTTTAAAATGTTTGCCTTTTAACTCATTTGGGAGGGATCTACTAAACATGAAAATAGAAACTACCAGTTCATGTGTAGAGGTTTCAAGAATCCACTCCTTTGCATTTTCCCATATTACATCACAGCACTGTTGTAAGGCAGCGTAAGTTACTTTGCTGTGCAAAATATATGAATCATCCCTAAATCATAACAGTGTGAACCTGTTTGCTGCATCTTTCTACAAGAACTTAGTTTTCCTTGTTTTCTTTACATTTATCATTTTCGGGGCAAGAATATGTCATAAGAGGGTGCCAGTTGCTAAGTTGGCGTGTTTGTGTCTTGTCGGTCTCTTTTTGTAATAGTAGTGGCCACTGATAATCATTGCCTAGACCCATTCTGTCATTTGGAGTTTGAAAAATGGTAGTATTGGTCATCCTCTATTTATTAGCTCAAATGCATAGGGAAATTCTCTGGTTTGGTTACCTTGAGGTATGGTTTGTACAGATACGGCAGGTTAAAGGTTTAGTTCTTCACCTTTTTTTTTTTTTTTACCAGTTTCTGACTGAGTCGTTTCCCTAGCAGCCTCCACAGGTGAGTGGTGAAGTGAGTGTAGCTATGTGTGTGATCACGGACTCCAGGACTGACCAGACATGTGTAATATATGTCAAGAACTGTATGCAGGCTCAGAGGTGCCTCCTGCTGAGGAGCTCACGGGCTAGCCAGTTCCTTGTTCCATGGGTGCTGGCAGAAGATGAAAGGACTTGGTCGTTCATGATAGGAAGAACCAGAGCTTCGTGTTGGTTTTTGCCTGTTCCTCACCTGAGTCCCAGAGTGGTTATGCAGGGGGCCCTTCGTGGGCTCCTGAGCACAGAATGGGCTGCGTCACTGGAGAGGAGAGCTCAGCAGGGGCAATCCATCACTATCACAGGGAACAGGTTTGCTCTTTTGTTGGGACGGAGATGAGAACTCATCTCTCAAGGCTGCTCAATGCAAATACAACCGTTAGAAAGGACATAGGTATAGAGTGGTCACTGCCAGTGTAAGTGGCATCCCCCAACAGTCCCTCTCTGTGACCAACTTTGAGCCAAACTCAGTTTTTACTTGCGTGTGCCGCTCCATCAGCCACCAACAAATCTGACCAACAGAGGCTGAGACTAAGTCATTCCGTTTGTCTCATAGAGCATTTAAACGCAGCAGCAGGTGATGATGACCGTGGCTGCCAGCGGACTGAGGTAGAGGTGCTGGCTGGAGCCGGCGGAGACTGACTGGCCCTCCCCGTTGCGCCTGCCAGGGCCTGGTTCCGCCTCAGGCGCCAGTCCGGTACCTGTGATTGTGTTTGTTTTCCCATCATCACTTACTTGTATAGAGTTCCTTCACCCAGAAGGGTCATAGAGGCGTCCCCAGATTTGAAAAGGGGTCTGTAGAATTCCTTTTTATCTTTCATCTTTTGTTCTGATGATTTCCTGGGAGGCAGCGAGAAGCTATTCCCTTTCTGGGGATGTCCACACTCCAGTCTCCAGGCTGTGTCACTGAGGCCTGCGGGCCAGAAGAGGCTGGGTTAGAGAAGGGCAGAAACTGCCTGATGCCTCTGCTGGAGATCACAGACTGTCCATCAGGTCCCGGGACCAACAGCTTATTGCTCTGTGGTCTTGGCCACAAGAAGAGCGTTACCAGCCAACTGCAGATGATCTGGAAAGCTGACTAGCTGACAGACTTGAGTTTCAAGGTCTATCCATGGTGGCGGCACTGGAGTTCATCAGACTGGAAGAACGGCGCACAGCAACCGTGGCCACTTGCAGTTTGGGTCGCTCTTGAGTTTCAGCTGCTGAGTGGAGGACCCCTGGAGCCTGCAGCTTTGCTTCCGGCACTGTGTGTTTGCCTGGGCAGATGGAGCGCTTAGGCATTCGCTTGGGCAAGTCGTTCGCTTGGCCAAGTCCCAGGAAACCTGACGCAGTGAGCAGGTCCAGCAGTGTGGTCAGGGTTCTTTGGTGCCCCCTGCCGGCAGAAGGGTGGCAGCGCTGCCCAGAGCACTGCCAACCAGCCGACTGTGGGCTTCGGAGGAGGCGGTCTCACAAAGTCGTAACCCACACTCTGGTGGGAAGTTGCAGGGACTTTTGTCCTCCAGAGTCCCTTTAGAAAGCAAAAAAATATATATATATTGTGCTTTAAGTGAAAGTTTACAATCTGAGTCAATTTGCTGTAAAAAAGCCCCCCTGCCCCAACTACTATGCAACTCGAGCGGTTCTCCCAAACCTGTGACAGCACACTCCTCCTTTCTACCCCATACTTTCTGTATCCGGTCAGCCCACACTTGTGCCCCGTAGCCCTATCATCTCACCTCCAGAGAGGAACTGCCAAGGCATCCTCGTGTATATGTTTAAGCCAAGAAATACATTCTTGACCAGCGTCACTCTGACACTCCAGTCCTCTAGTAGAGTTGGCATTGGTACTCATTTCGGCTCTGGGCTAACAGAGTCCAGGAGCCATGACCTCAGGGGACCCTCCAGGATGTCAGACCATCAAGTCTGGACTTTATTAATAAGAGTTCTAGATCTTCAAGCCCATTAATCTCCTGCTACATCAGGGATTTTACGTTGTGTTCCGTGTCAGGGCAGTCTTGGATGGTAGCTGGGCAACGTCTAGTTTCTCTAGTCTCATGTTGATGTAGTGTCTGGATCCTATGGCTCCTTCTGTCTCGTGGGCTCCTATTTAACTCTGGTCCTTGATGTCCTTCATTCCCCTCTGCCCCAGATGGACGGGGACCAATTAATGCAACTCAGATGGCTGCTTGCTAGCTTTTAAGACCCTAGGCACCACTCAACAAATGGTGTGCAGACCATTTTCTTTTAAAAAAAAAAGTTATGCCAGTTAGTCTACATGTCCCCTTGCCATATGAAGTCTTATTTGTTTCACCATCTCATTAAAAAATGACATTGGGATTTGTATTGCAGTTGCACTCTATATATAGATCACTTTGGGTAGAATAGACATTTTCACAATGTTAAGTCTTCATATCCATGAATAAGGTAGGTTTCTCCACTTACGCAGTAGGGTCTTGTAATTTTGTTTGTATAGGTCTTATCTCTGGTTAGATTTTTTTCCTAGGGGGCTGTTTTAGTCAGCTAGGGCTGCTCTAACAGAAATACCACAGAGTGGATGGCTTTAACAAAGGAAGGTTTATTCTTACACAGTCCGGTAGGCTGCAAGTCCATATTCAGGGTGACCACTCCAGGGGAAGGCTTTCCCCTTGTCAGCTCTGGCAGAAAGTCCGGTATAGCATCAGTCTTTGTCCAGGGAGCGTCCCGGCGCAGGAACCTCTGGTCTGAAGGACGTGCTCTTCTCCTGGTGCTGCTTGCTTGATGGTGGCGAGGTTCCCAAATTGCCCGTTGTTTCTTCTGTCCTTTTTATCTGTTGCAGGCTGAAAACATTAAGGGTGGGGCAAGCCACACTCTGGGGAAACTCCCCCCACAGGGCAGGGAAGTAATTCTATGCAGGAATTTACCGCCCCACCCTAATCCTTCAACACACAGTTTGGCAAAACCACACAATGGAGGAGGGTCCCAAGATACTGGGAATCATATCCCAGCCACGTGGCTGCACATATTTTGGGGGGGACACAATTCAAACCATGACGGGCTATTGTAAATGGTAATAATCTGGTCATTTCTTCTTTGATGGTCACTTTGTCAGTGTACAGGAATCCTATTGATTTATATATTTTTATCATACATCCTGATACTTTCCTGAATTCTTTTAGTTCCAGTAGTTTACTTATAGATTCCTTAGGATTCTCTGCGTATACAATCATATCATCTGCAGACAGGGAGATTTTTACTTCTTTGCCGATGTGGATGTCCTTTATTTCTTGGTGTCGTCTGATTGCTCCGGAGCCTCCAGCACAACGTTGAATAAAACTGGTGAGAGTAGGCATCCTTGTCTGGTTCCCGTTCTCAGGGGGAATTCTTTCAGTCTCTCCATTCCGGATGATGCAGGCGATTGACTTTGTATAGATGCCCCTTATTGCATTGAGGAATTTCCCTTCTATTTCTGTTTTGCTGAGTTTTTAATGTGAATGGGTGCTGGACCTTGTCAAATTCCTTTTCAGCATCAGTTGATAAATTCAAATGATCCATGTCTTTTGTGTCTGTAGCTGCCTGTATTAATTGTCCTCCAGGGCCACTTGCACTGCTTTTTCTTTGCTGCCAGGTTTGGTATGTCAGGTACCTTTAGGGGCACTCCTTTTCTGTTCCTGTGTCCGAATGGGTGGGACAGTGGTGGGATGTTTCATACCTGGGCAGGGCTCCTGGCAACTGAAGGGCAGAGAGCAGGACAGCAAGGTGTTGGCATAGCTCGGGCACTTGGGAGGCTCACTTCTGTCTCCTCCCACGACACATGGCTTAGCACTTTGGGCCACCATTCAAGCCAGTACCTTCCCACAGTGGGACCAAGTAAGGCAGTGAGTTGGGGCCAGGTCTCCCACAGATCTAGAAAGGTTGAGCCTCTCCTAGAAGCTCCCTGGATATCCAGGGGAGGGAGACGGGCCAGGGTACAAGGGTGGAGCTGCTGGCTCCTGTCTCCCTGGTGTAGCACTTGCCGTGTATCCTCCTTTACAGGAGTGTCATTTGTCATTGTCATGGTGATGTGTTAAAACAGGCATCTCTTCACTAGGGGTAGTGCTGTCTTTCCTTTACTATATTGGCCCAGCATTTGGGTGAGAGCCTCACTGCCTAACCATAAGTCACTCAGATCCCCTAGTGTAGCCCTGTGCCTTGTCCCTTTTCTCGTCACCAACCCGCAAGAGCCAGGCAGGGTCTTATTACTCTCTTACTAACATGCCTATTAATGTTTCATGGCTGCTGGCAGAAGACAGGAGAATTGGTTCAAGTTGGAGGACTGAGTGCATGAACTCTTAGGTAATTCTACACACATAGGGTGGCTGCTGTTGGTTTTTGAAAGGCAGAGTTACTGTGTAGTTAACTCTTATAAAAAAATGTTCTGCCTCATCCCTTTGACGTTAGCTGCAAAGATGGACTCTGATGGTTGGGCTCATATTGTAAACCTCTCCTGTTCTCCAGTTTGGGAAAACAAAATCTCTGGTTGAGAAACTGCTAGTGTGATGGATTTGAAATGTCTGTGTATCATTAATGTTTCATTTTGATTTCCGTTTCTTCTCGAGGCAAATTGGACTGCTGCCCTCTCTGCTTTTTTGCCAATCTTTTGTTTCTTCATGCTTATCCTCTGTGTACCGTGTAATGAAGCAGAAACTTCTCCACCCTTGAAACTCCCGAGTTTCCTGATAAGCTTAAACTGCTTTTCTGATGCATCAGCTACCTAGAGGGAGGCCTGGATATGAGGCAGTGGGCTCTGACTGTGGTCTTTGGGTCCTTAATCCACAGATGTCCTCATTAGACCCCAATAGCTTTCTAGCCTGAATTGGTGCAGATTTGGTCAATGGGGTGCTAACCCTTTTAGAAAAGTCACAAGTTGCAAGAGAAAAATTAAGGCACCTGGTGGCTTATACAGAGTTCCGGAGGCTTGCAACTTCAAGTTGAGGGGTGAGCATTCTTAACAAAACTCCTTGCAGTCAAGTTTTCCTCTTTTTCACTGACCCTCCAGTTTATGAAGCACGATATCCTTCTCCAGGGACTGATCCCTCGTGACATGTCCAAAGTATGTGAGACACAGTCTCGCCATGCTTGCTTCTAAGGAGCAGTCTAGTGGTACTTCTTTGAGAGCAGATCTTTGTTCTTTTGGCAGCCCGTGGTACATTCAACATTCTTCTCCAACACCACAATTCAAAGGCATCAGTTCTTCCTCTGTCTTCTTTGTTCACTGCCTAGCTTTCGCATGCATGTGATGTGACTGAAAACAATAAGGCTTGGGTCAGGCGCACCTTAATCTTCAAGGTGGCATCTTTACTTTTCAACACTTTAAAGAGATCTCTTGTCTTCGGTTTCTAGATTTTAAATGCTGACAAGTGGCATCACCTGTGCCGTAGAACAGTGGCTCACATCCTTTGTTACACACTGGTGTCACCTGTGGCAGTTTGAAAACGAAGTCTGCCAAAGTGGAGAGCCCACGAGGACAGAGTTGGGAACCAGTACTAATGAAATGACAGCTCTCTGATTAACAACCTCACGTGCCTCCTGAAACAAGCATCGCTCTAATATTTTTTGTAAAAAAGAAGTTACCAAGGAGTCAACTCATGTGTCCAGAGTAGAACTGTCCATAGGGTTTTCAATGGCTCTGATATTTACAGCAGCAGATTGCCAGGCATTTCTTCTGCAGTGCTGAAGAGTGGGTTCAAACGTCTGACCTTTTGGCTAGTTGAGTGCACACCCAGGGAGTCCAGCTGTAGTATCTGAGCTCACGGTTTTAGGGAGTGTGCGGACTGGATGCAAGGAAAGGGGCAGGGGTTTTGTCATCTGTCAGGCCCTGTTTTACCAACTGATAAACTGAGCATCAGTGTCTCAGTCATCTAACCCACCCCAAACCAAACCCACTGTCTTTGAGTCAATTCCCGCTCACAGAGGCCCTACAGGACAGCACAAAGCCACCCCACGTGGCTGCCGAGGAGCGCCCTGTGGCTTTCACCTTCCCACCGCCAGGGCGCCAGGGCCTCCTCTTGGTTGTCTATTGCTACTCAAAAAAAGAGAAACAACGTTCTCAGTCTAGCAGGCTACAAGTTCAAATTCAGGGTGCCTGCCAACTCCTGAGGAAGGCTTCCTCAGTGAGCTCTGGAGGTGAGTGCTGCTTTCTTGGTGGTAAAAGTTCCCCTGTCTCTCTGCTTATTTCCCTTTCATTTTGTTTCCTGTCAGCTGAGAGGTGGCTACAGGCCACACTCCAGGGAAAGACCCTTTACAGTGGGTCAGGGATGTGACCTCACTAAGGGTGTTAGAACCCTCTTCAACATAACACCACGTTCACAAAACAGAGGCCAACTGCACACTACTGGCAGTCATGGCCTCCCCAGGGTGACACAATGAAACGCACCGAGACGACCTAAAAGTAAGTGCATCCTGATGAGATGCTGTGTAAGGAGAAAAGCTAGTAAGTCCTCGAGAAAGAAAGATGATTTTGTATCGAATCCACTTTTTAGACCTAATTAATCCCCAGCTTACAGGAATACCACACTCTCCCGGGAAACAAACCCACAATAGTGGACTAAGCCACTCCTAACCATGGCAGCGGACAGCTCCTACGAAGAGCATTCTCTCACGTAAACCGAGTGCCGTTATCACACCTAACAGTACTAGGTTAAAGGGAAATGATTCCAATAGCTGGGGAAATCTGAGTATGCACGAGATACTGGAAGACAATACGGTAATTGTTCACTTTCTTAGTCCTATGTTTCAAAAGGCTCAGAAGAAAAATTTTGAGAGATGAAGCCAATGTGGGAAGAACTTACCAATTGGTCAGTGGGGTGAGAGCTCCCTGGGGGGTTACTGTGTCACTGTTTAACTTTTCTGTAGCTTTGAATTGTCTCAGAATACACTGAGGGGGATTTGGAGTGGAGAGACTCCGGCTTGGAGACCCATTAGATTTCTTGTCATCAAAATGAGGGGTAAGATAACGGCTGCCACCTGCATGGATTTGTTTCCTCAAGTTTGGGAGTAAGTGCTAGCGTGGCTCCACAGAAAACACCTGGTAAATGTTAAGTGGTCTCTGATCAGACTGCTGTATTTTTCTATGTGGCGTAAATAGTCGCTAAGGAGAGTTTGATTGAAATCAGTGTCTGCCAACCGATGTGTGACAGAAATGTGTGTGAACTTAAAACGAAGTGTTTCAGCCGTCTAGTGCTGCCACAGCAGAGACACAACAGGTGGATGGCCTCAACAGGGAGCCGCTTGTCCTCTCACAGTCTGGTGGGCTACAAGTGCAAACTCTGAGCGTCAGCTCCAGGAGAAGGCCCTCTCTGCTGGCTCTGGAGGAAGGTCCTTGTCCTCAGTCTTCTGCTAGTCTGGGAGCTTCTCAGGCAGAGGGACCGAGCATCCAAAGGATGTGCTCTGCTCTGCTGCTTTCTCGGCAGTATGAGGTCCCCAGCTCTCTGCTCACTTCCTTTTCTCTCTTGATATATTTGATCAGGGAGGTGACCTGTGTAAGGGGGCTATAATCCCACCCTAATCCTCTGACATAAGGTTACAATCAGAAAATGGAGGACATAGTTCAATCCATGAGAATAAGGCATGATTTTGAACTGTAAAATAGTGTCTCTTTAAAACAGCCTGAAACTTTAGTTCACTCAGTGCAGGTAATTTTGTAATAGAGCATGAAATTGTTGCTTTCCTGTTTTTCCCTGAGGATTCATTCACCTATCGTCATGGGAATAGGGCACTGCTGTCTTCCTCTAAGGAGTCCCTAGGTGGTACAGGTATGCACCCAGCAGCCTGCTAACTGAAAGGCTGGCCGTTTAAGTGCACCCAAAGGTGCCTCAGAAGAAGAGCCTGGTGATCTGCATCCTAAACACCCTATGAAGTGCAGTTCTACTGTGAACCACAGGGGCTGCTGCGAATCCCTCTACTCCAAGGCCACTGCTCGCATTGCGGTCCTTGTCTTCGGTCCAGAGATCTCCGAGGCAGCGTATGTCCCAGATCCGTCTGGAAAACATTGGCACTGAGATTGGCTCTCTGCAAAACAGGGTGACCAGGGACACTCTGGAAAATTCTGCATCTGGGAGCCCTTTGCAAAGAGTCCTAGTTCGTAGTAATTAATACATGAAAAGCTCTGAAGACCTACAGGACCGAAACCAGTTTCCTTTTGTCTAACCTAGCCTTCCCCAGACTTACAGGACCACAGGAGCCCTTTTCCATGTTGTAACAATTCCTAGAAATCCTTTGGGAACACTGCTTAAAGAACAGTTGGTCTCAAATATATGTGAATATTAGGGACCTATCATAATTTGTCCCTCTCTTACTTAGAAATGAAAGTTTTTTGAGGGGGGTGAGCGATGGTTCTAGCAACTCTCTGAAGAAAACACCAGCATTAGCCAATGGTTCCCGCCCCCTGAAGGTCCCTTCTTAGGCCAAGGCACCAGGACTCACCGTAACGGGCTTCAGTTGCAAGGGCAGAAACCACAGGAAGCACCTACGAATCCCAATTCCGTCGCTGCCCACCTGGCTTCGGGTGAGCTTGGTTTCCCTCGGGATGCGCTCAGGATGGTCAGCCAGTGACTGACTCTCCCCACTGCCTCCCCGCTATTCCTCACACGCACACGACACCCGCGCTCGAGGCGGCTCTTCAGGTCTGGCCCCTGGTGAGAGTTTGCCGTTCTACCCCACATACACTGAATCAGAATCTACCTTTGAAGAAGCTCGCCAGGTGATTCTTGTGTCAGATCGCGCAGCTTGTCCAGTTTAGCAAGACCCTCAGATCAACCTGGCGGTCCTGTGACTGCATGCATTGTGATTCAGTGTATCTAAAGATGTGTCAGCTGGCAGGACGCTCTGAGGGAAGTCAGCACCAAACCAGTGACAGACTTGGTGGTGGCATGGTGGGAGTCCTCTCACCCAACATCCCTGACGCGACTTGATGAGTGGTGCCGGTGGTGTGAACTCACGCTGCAGCTAACGCATTGAGACCTGTGCCCAACAGGCTGAAGTGTAGGTTATACTAAACCAGAATGTTTCACTTAAAACAAGTTTGTTTTAGCAGCTCAGTTTTATTAACATTCTTCGTAGTTTTATTTTATTACATTCTACATTTTAACATATTTCTATTTTGCCTGTTCTACATAGATGTCATGTTCATTCAAATGTACAGTTGACTTTTCATGGGTTTTTAGCTGCTACCTGGCCTGTTGAGTCAGGAGGACAGAGACCTTGGTGTAAGTGTGGACCAGTACTGCGCTTCTCCGCAGAGCTGGACTTTGATTAGGACTTTGGTGCCGAGTTTTCTTCTTCTTTTTCAAATCCAGAACAGACGACAGATCTTCCCTTGGGACACTGAGCACAACACTTACGCAGTTCTTCGATGACAGCCTGGCATTTAGATTCCATGTAGTTGTTGGCTGAAAAACAGATGGGCAGACCCTGGTCATGATCTCATGGGACTGAGGTCCAGGTCGTTTAGATCAGTGCCTCCCAACCCTGCCACTGTCCCATACACTTAGAGACCAGGAAGCAAGGGGCCGTGCCCGAGTCCATGGGGTTCTTTGCGTTAGAGACTCGCCAGCAGTTACTGAGGGTGAAACACGGTTCACGTAGTGGCCCAAGGTACTTTCACGTATGATTTCCTTCCAAGGCTGAGTTAATGGCTCACGTACCACTGTTCTAGGGCAGTACTTTCACTTTCTGCCACTAACCCTTTTGTTAATTTGATCAATTAGAAAACTGCACGTGCCCAAAGCCTCAAATATTTATCGTCAGGCATTTTAAAGAACACATTAGCTGACCCCTTTAAAAAAAAAACAAAAAACACATTGACGTTGAGCCGATTCCGACCCATACCGACACTATAACCCAGATTAGAACTGCCCCATAGAGTTTCCAAGGAGCACCTGGTGGATTTGAACTCGTACCTTTAGGTCTTACCCAGTGTGCCACCAGGGTTTCCTGCTGACCTCTATTACAGCGTATATGAAGGAGAAGCTAACCTAAGATTATAGGTCAGTTTGAGGTGGTGGCTCCCGAGTCAGAGTCCCCAGGACTGAAATGAGTGCATGGTAGTTAGTCCAGGACAGAAAAGACTGCTCTGACTCAAGACACCGACTTGATCAAGAGTCTGAATTCAGCTTCCCACTGTGGCACTTACCAGTTATTTAACCCTGAGCCAGTTATATAACATCCGTGCCTGTTCTCTCATCTTTAAAATGTGGTCACACTGTGACGGGGCACACAGTGTTGACTCCCTGTGGCAACATGTGAAAAAGAGGGGTACAGCTCAAGAACTCTACCAGAAGACCACAGCTGATGGTCCGACAGCCCAGGACATCCCCTGGGAGCACGGCCCCTAGACCTGCTGCTGCCCCTAACCAGGAAAACACTACCAAGGTCAACTCTTTGGACAAAAATGGACTGGACCTGGAGACACAGTGTGACCATATGGTGTGTGTACTTTATGGTTCTGTACATTTACAGGAGGCTGTCCTACTGGTCTCTTTCTAGATGGGTGAGAAGAGGGTGGAGAGGAAGGGACAGGAGCTTGTTAAGAGGATACAACAAGTATAGAATGAAAACGAGGAGTGTGCTGTCACCAGGCAAGGAGAGCAGAAGGAGCTGCAGACAGATGGGCATGCAAAATTAATGTGGATTGTATACTTCCACTTAATCACAGTTAAAAAAAAAAGGGCAGCTAAAAAAAGTGGTCACAGTAGCATCTCATCTGTTAAAAGACTTAATATGCTTCAAATCCTTACAGGGCTGCTTGCCACACAGCAAGTGTCTAATGGTCAGTGTCTCACATCTGTCCTGCCCTCGGGCCTTCCACTTATAGTACAAAGGGGCTGTGATCAGCTCTTTTCAGCTGCTTCTTGCTCCCTCTTGGCCACAGAGCCTATTGCACAGCAGTTAGCAATTTACTGGGGAGAAGAAAGTAAATGTGAAAAACACTGTTCCTTCTTCTCAAAGTTGGAAGGGAAGACACGGATGACCTCACATTATCAAACATTAACATTTTAGATTAAAGGACTTTATCATAAAGGATTTTATACCATAAAATGCAGAGTCTAAGAATGAAAATTAAAAGTCAAGGGAAATAAAAAATGGTACTCTTTGGGGGAACTCTGAACATTTCTTCTCAAGTTTCTATTATTTTTATGAATATTCATCTTTATCATTGATTATTGAAAACCCCATTTTCAGATTCAGACAGCTTCAAAGCTTTTTATATTTGCTCTTCTGCCAAGAATGATTTGCTGATTAAAACTAACCCTCTAACACGTGATCAGACTTAGCAGCTGATCAAAGATGTTTTTCCATTGAAATGCATTTTTGCCTTTAAGAGTTAGTTGCTGAATCTAATTGTACACGCAAACCTTTTACACTGACTTGGCAGCTGCAGAGAAGTATAATCACCCCATTTAAAACTAGTCCTTTTACGAAGTGCAGTGGTTCCACATGCAGGCTGCACATTAAAGTGGCCTGCCTGGCTTTAGGAAAGGACTGAGGCCCAGGCTGCGCCCCAGGCAGGCGGCGAGCTCTAGGCCCCCGCTCCACCTCCGCAGCCGCAGCCAATGCTAACGTGCAACCAGGAGGTCAAAGCCTGGGCTTTGCTCACTCCGGTTTTTATTTTCTGCATCTTTGATGAGACAATGAGAAGAATCTTCACGATGAACTAATTACAGAAATACTACATTGTGAGAGGAGTTAGTACTAGTTGCTGATAAAACAACACTTGATCTCTTGTAGTTAGTTCAGAGATAAATTAGAAAAACACAAAAGAAGCATTTCACACACTACCTTGCAAACATTTCTGTATCTCACAGGCTTGTTTCTGGCACGGATCCTTCTGTGGCATATCCAGAAAACTAAAACAAGAAAAATGATTTTTATTTGGCTTTTTTCTCCATAAATATTTTAAAGTCCCTCTACATGGAATTTTCTTCTAAACAAGCCTGACAATTCCTGGAAAACAAATGCACTAAAAAAAAAAAAAAAAAAATACTCTTCCCATTCATAGGATGAATGAATCAACTGTATTTTCATAATATCCATTTCATTGTATCTGGAAGATATAAATAGCTTTACATAGAAAACAACTACTTGAGTGCATTCAACTTGTCTTTACCATTGTAAACCAACGTTAGGCTGGAGGAGCCCCCAGCAGTGTGACGCTCTGTCCTCGGGAGGTAAGTGGGGAAGACCCTGACTCTGTGGCCCGCCTCTATCACAGAACCACCTCTGGTACATTATTCAACTCCTTGAGCCTTTTTCCTTATTACTTCTGTGTAAAATGCGACCATACCTACCTCAAAGCATTGGTGGGAGGGCTGAATGTAAGAAAGGATAGGAAGTGCTTAGAACAGGGCCTGGAAGGCGGCAAGGACTCAATAAATGGCAGCCAGTCCCCAGATCTTTTATAAAAAATGGAAACCTTTCAGTGTATACAAACTACTATGACTACTTGAATTCAGGAAATGCTTTACCAGATAGTAAATAATTTCCTAGGAACCAGCAATATTTGGTGCTATGATTACTTCCTGAGAAAAGGGCCAGTGAAAACCAGCTAAAATGTTCTTTGGAGCTTTTGCAGAAACCAGCCTATTTAAAGGAAAAGTAACCAAAAAATGAGTGTGAGTTCCCATGATTTTGTTCAGCAACTTCTAGTCATTTGAAGACATAATTTCAGGAAGGAAAAAGGCCCAGGAGCCTCTAGCTACTTTTTTTTTTTTTTTATCAACGTGACTCTCTCTCTCTCTCTCTCTCTCTTTTTCTTTCTCTCTCTCTCTCTCTCAAAGCCCCTTAAGTTGTCAGATCCAAGTAAAGTCAGTTGGGATGGCCAACACTGGAGCCAAGCCTAGGGTATTGACAGGGCGGGAGAAAGAAAGGCAGCAGGTGCATTGTTGCCGGCAGGTAGCAAGAAGGAGATGTCGGCGCTGCTGGGAGCCGCTCTCTTGTCAGTCGGCGCCAAGTCCCTGGTGATCGGGGCGTCTGTTCCGCAGCAGGTGCTGACTTGTGCGGGGTTCATCAGATCCCAGTTGCAGCCGATGATGTCCATTAAAGGTTCTATGGCAATTTCCAAAGGAGTCAATTTCAAGTTACTGGATCCTGACTGAATGGTTTGCTAACTCGCTCTCTGCCTGCATGACCCTGTCTCTGAGGTCTCACCCGCAGCATTCTTCGTGGCCCTTCCTAAACTTGCTTGAACAGTTTGTCAACCCGCTCCCTCCCCCCAGGCCCAAGGCTGGGAGCACTGCCGTGGCGGCGAGGCGACTGCCATGTACTGAACGGAACAAACGAGCGCAGCTTCCTAGAATCCCAGCACCTGGAAAAAAGACACATCATTAAAATCACCACGACCCAACCCAGTGGGGAAGGCAGAGGCGGGCTGGGAAGAACTAGAAATACATACCAGGCTAATCAGCAGGCAAAAGCTTAAGCAACAGCTCCCGGACGCCCCTGACCTGCCAGGAGAAGAAGTTTACAGAGTGCTCTTGTAAGAGTCCCAACACAATGAAAAATTATTAAACAAAATGTATACCATTAAATGATGCTGTATCTGCCACAGGCGAGAGTTGTTATCCATGTAGCGCTCGTTGGGGTACAGTTGCCACATGAGAGGTAGCTGGGAGGTCAGTAGGTGGCTTGGCCTAACTGCATCACCTAGGGGGACCTGAACTTGCTGGACTCGGGCCCATAGGAAACTCGTCTCCTGGGGAAAGGAATGACCAAAAACCAAAGGCTTCAGCAAACTGAGACTCCATAGAGACCACACTACTTGAAAGCAAAATCAAGGAGTAAAATGTACACAGTTACCTCTTCCACGGCAGCAACCCATGTGCGCTGGTGTTCGTCGCGGTAGACACCCTCTTGGTGAACCCAGAGGTGGTCGGGTGGAGCCCCCACATTCTCTCCTGCCATTCTGGGCTTTGGCTTCCAATTCTATCCCTGTTTTTCTCCACCTAAGCCTGCAGCGCCCGTGCACAGGACACAGGTGTGACTTTTGGGGGTTTCAATGAATTCACCACTGAGCTAGGTGACCCGGTCCTAGCAACTGCCAACCAGAACCAAGCCTAATATATGCCTACTGGTGGACACAGAGCTGAGGAAATGAGACGCTCCCTGCGAGACAACTGGAGTGACACTCAGGCACCGCCCCAGGTACTGCCACCTGTTGACTGTGAAGCACTCGAAAAGCCACCAGAGGAGTTCTCAGCAGTGGTCCCACTGTCTCTGCACTTGCAGCGCACAGTGTCTGGCAGAACACACTCAGCAGCAGGCTGTGCACAGAAACCTGCCTGAGGACACTTTGTTTGGCAGGAAAGCATTGTGACACCCTGTATTTCCCAGTTAAAAGCGGCTTCCAAGCAACTTCCAGTTTGAAAGGGTAAGATTTTGAAGATCAGATCATGTGCATTACTTTGTACTACACTGACATTAAAGCTTTGTTGTTTCTTAAGGGGCAAAAGACCAGTTAATTTATTACTTTACTTAGACGGGTTACTTTACAGTGGCTGGGCATTTCCAGCAGGAGGCTTTTTGTTTTTGGAGAAGTATTTAAGGTGGTTTCATTTAATTTTTGAACTGCAAGAGGCTGTGGGGATCTTGGTGATTTGGGATGTTATAGGACTCATCTTTCAACAGAGGCCTGGGTTTAAACTCCGATTTCCCAATCCAGAAGGCCACAAAAGCCCCTCTTTTTCCTTTGAGAACTACTGGCCCTCTTGGATGGTAGTGTAAAACTCCACTGCCATCCAATGGATAGCGACCCTACAGGACAGACTAGAACTGCCCCGCAGGGTTTCCGAGGAACAGCTGGTGGATTCAAACAGCTGCAGGTGAGCATCTTAACCACTGCACCACCACTCTCCACAAGGCAGAAAACCAAACCCAACCCAGTGCTGCCAAGTCAATTCTGTCTCACAGCAACCCTACAGGACGGGGTAAAGCTGCCCCATATGGTTGCCAAGGAGTGGCTGGGGGATCTGCACTGCTGCCCTTTTCGTTAGCAGCCACAGCTCTTGACCAGTGCGCCACCAGGGTCTCCAGGCCCAGACTGCAGCCCTACCAGTATCCCGGTGCAGCTCTACTGCGTTTCTGCCTTGGGCATAGCAACGACAAGGAGTCTGCATTCAGCCTCGTATTTCCATTGGGTGGAAAAGGAACTTCAGCACGGCTTTGAGGGTTCAGTTCTCCAGGTGAGGTACACCAGATACCACAGTGCAGTACGAGGCAGACCAAGAAACAACCTCACATTACAAAGTTAGCCATAAACATGAACTAACTAGAACAAACCACAGCCACTTTTCAAGGACAATGATCTGGGTCTGCTTGGTTTGGTTACACTGTTGGTTTACCTCCCTAAAAGCACAGTAGAAAATACCTTCATAGCCCCAAGAAGGGGCCTGATTAAAGTGACTGACTTAAAACCATTCCAGCTTCATTGCCCACTGTACTCAAGTGGATTGCACACTCCTGCCATCAAAACTGGAAGCCATTCTCCTTTAACCAAATCCTGGCTTCTCTCAACTGCAACAGCTTCTGATTCCTGACTCAGACACACTCACAATCTAAGAGCTCTTCCTCTTCTTCAATTGCTATTGTTTCTTCCTTTGCAAAATATTTCTCGTTTGCTTTGTTCTCCATGTCCACCGCGCCCTCCAGCCCATCACAATCACCAGATGCCACAATTACCCTATCAGTCTAAAGCCTTTTCACTCAGCCAAAGCCAGAGCTGCCTGCCCAAGGCAGGGCCTCCTGTTTCAGAATCTATAATGCTCCTTCTTTCCAAATGTGAGTCCAAATTCTTAGTGGACCTGACCCCACCTATAAGCCTTACTCTCACCAGCAAGCGTCACCATGACCACCGAGGCAGGGACAAACTTTCCTCCAATAGCGGGCTCACTTCTAGCTCCGGATCCTCACCCTCGCTCTCCAAGCCCCTCTCTGCCCACCTTGTGGCTCCTGGAAATAGTCGAGGTACTTGTCTCATCCATGAGCACTTTTTAAGAAACGTCTTGCCTCTCACACTTTACTGTAGCATTTATACCTCAACTGAAACACGTTTTCACTCTTAATTAGAAATTGCCTTGCACGTTGCTTTCGGCTTATTTCACAAGAAATCCTATCTTCCCACAACACAGTAGTCTAAGGTCCTCAGAAGCAGGGATGCTACCCCAGAAGCCTCCAGTACTAGTCACACAATGTTCTTTTAGGAGCAAGTAGGGGGGTATGGTGCGTACAAAGATGAAACAAGGCGGCCAGCGTGGCCGGTGTGACTGGCCATGCATACAGGGGTAGAGATGAATTCTCTAGATACGAGGAAGCCTTCAGTTACACATTATTTTTTCAAAGCCCTTTGTTTCCATTTAGCAGATGCAATCGTTCTGCCTCTTCTCCTTCCCAGGGCCTTGAAAAGGCAAGACACCAACAAAACCTCAGTGCGCACTAACAGTGAGGTGAAACAGCTCCAAGGCCGAGTGTTGAGTTCAAAAGACACAGGAGTGTCCAAAGGATTCTTTCCTTACAGCTGAAGCCAGCGTTTAGGATTGGCGGTCTGTGCCAACTTCACAGATAGGTCCTAGCAACAATCGACATACTGACATTTAAATTAGTTTGCAAATAAACAGTGAAATTTTAATGGTTTTACTGACTTAGAGGGAAAATAATGGTGGTATAACAGAGGGCAAACAAATCGGAGGCGATATTACAAGTTACCGCGAGTGACTACACAACATTGTCAGAAGAAAGGCGCTATGATGTACTGCTGTGACCCAAAAGCCCACATGCTGGGTGTCAGCAGGATGAAGCTGGACTTCTGGATGCTGCCGCTCAGAGACGGCATGGAAAGAAGGCAACCAAAGGGATCACGGGACAGGGAAACCGTCAGATGAGCACAAACCAAGGCTGAGCGAGAGGAGTGAAAATCAAAGCCTACAAACCTCCAGGTTGTAAGACTAGCACATAGTTTCCCTAAAGGTGATTCTTAGAGGGCTTGTCTCCAAATAATCATGTTGAGAAGCTCTGGCAGGTAATGCAAAGAAGAAATTATTTTGTTTAACTCAGTATTTCCAAAATTGGACTCCAGAATATTTTTCTCCACATCACACTTGTTCACAAAATGCAGGACCTCTTGAACTAAGACAAATATCTGAAAATCTCTCCAGACAGCTAGGTACAGCATACCACACAACACGCAGAACATAACAGACCTCAACACGAGAAATAAGCAGCTGCAAATCCAAATGGATACAAGGAGGTATTGAGAGAAGCTTCTAGTTCCATCAGCCCAGGAAACACTGAGACTGACATTGTAAGGGTCACCTTGACGCCATGACCATAATGGGCAATAATGACTGCTTCTTGGCATTTTGTAAATTAGGTTCTAAACAGGATTTCTACCTGCTTCTTTCCGATTCATTATCCCTGCTGATAATCCGACTTTCTACTTATTCGGCAAACCTACTGCTGTTGGTGGCTGGGGACCAATTCCGAGAGCCGTCAGCTGAGCAGTGCTCCTCAGAATTCATTATGTCCCAGAATCACCTGGGGATCTTGTTCAACTGGGGGCAGACATGCAAATGCTCAGCAGGGGTTTAAACGTGAACTGAGAGAAGCCCTGGTTCTAGGCTAATGCCACACAACACAGAAGGGTGCCCTAAGGCAGGAAACCTAAGCATGACAATGATATCTGCCTTCACAGGGTGAGTCGCTGTCATTTTAAAAGCAGACATATCCTTGAATTTCCAGGTATTTGAGCAGCTTTAGATACTCATCACTTGAACACACTTATTTTATTTGAAGTCACTGAAGAAGTTCAGCCAATTACAATGGGTGAAATTACTAACATGCGTGACTGTGTATTGGACAAACACATGGCCTTTATGTGAGGCCTGATCCAGCCACTTGCTAGCTTCGTGACCTCAGACAAATCAAACTCTCTCCACTTCCGTTTCCTGATAGGTAAAAGGAAAACTAAGCATACTAACATTTACAAAAAGAAAAAAGAAAACAAAGAAAACCCCAGGGCCCTCCAGTTGATTCCAAATCATAGTAACTCCAGTGACCTCGCAGGGTGGCTGAGGCTGCCAGCATCTCCAGAAGCCACTGTCCCTGCTTTCTCCCACTGAGCCCCTGGGGGTTTAAGCTGGTAAGTTCCAGTTAGCCGGCCAGTGCTTAAACCACTGGGCAACCGAATACACTCAGTACTTACTTTTGGAAAGCCTGGTGGCATCTGCCAGACACTCCCTTAGTCTGTCCTTTGGGGTTACTATGAGTCAGATTCCATGGCAAGGGTTTTGTGTTTTTGTTTTTATGCTTTTCACATATGGATTCATTTGATCTCACAACCAACCTATCATTATTCCCACTTCAGTCCAAGGAAACTAAGGCACAGAAAAGTTGTTAGGTTACACGCCCAAGGTCACATAGCTGAGAAGCCCCAGAGCCTGATTTCATGTGGGGCAGTTTACATACACAATGTACATACATGTTGAGTAGAGTTCCTAGTACATGTCAATAGTCTTGTTTTCTCTTGTACTCCGATTTAACTATCAGTGTTGTAAACCGTGGCCGTGAGCGCTCCAACAGTCTGTCAGTCTGGATCTGAATAACACCAACAACTAATAAAAGATGTTTTTCTTCTTGAAGATGCCTAAAGATATTTGATAAACTTAAATAACCTCATCACCGAACTCCATGAGAACAGGCATCCCTGCCCAATCAAGGCAGGGCATACTAGCCAGGAACAGTCATTGAAAACATACTGGTGACTAACTGAAACTTAAAGGGAAAATTCAGATGGATCCAATGTAACTGCACACTGGAAATTGTGCCCAACTTTCACCGTCTTCAAAATTAATCATCGAGAGATGCGTCATGTGATCCTTAAATATTTGTACAAACTGAGGTTGCCAGCAAGCCTATAGTATGAACAGGGGCCCTATCTGTAGGGGGCCTTTGGCTGGAACTGACTTGGGGAAAAAAGAGCAAAGCATGAGCAGCACTTCGGTACACCTTAGGGTGATCCCCTTGCAATACTGCCTGATCTGCCCAGCCTGGAAACGACCCAGGGGGAAAATCAAACAGAAATGCATGGGGACTGGCTGTGGAGGCAGTACGCAATTTTTTTTTTTCCTTTGATTTAGCTAAGAATCATTCCTAAAGCCCACATGTAATTCGCACATTCCGGCGTTAATTTGGGCGAGTTCCGTACTTTTACCCGTGGCACTTTGAAAACCGTAAAATAAAGTCACCTTTACATATAATTTCACCGTGTCTGTTATCATTACAAGGAGAGCTAAGGCCACTTGTATTCTGCTCCTTCAATTTTGATTGAAAGTTAGAAGTCCCCCAGTTCCCCTGGACCCTAGCAGAGAGAGAAATGCATTGGATCCTTTGTAGGAAGTAGCAGAAACTCATCTTAAGAGTGGTACTTTTCCAGATAAGAGTAGATCGCGCTTTGTTTCTGCGAAAGGTTACTCACATGAATACTGTTTTCTGGGGCTAATTACTCCGCTGTAACGCAGCTCCGCTAACACTTGCAGGCTCCCTACCCTCGGCCCCACAAACTGGGCCAGACCGGCGCCCGCTATCAGCTAAAGGGCACCCCGCCGCTGAGGTCGGCCCGAGCGAAGTTACGAGCGGAGGTCGCGGACCAGGAAGTGGCCCGGAAGTTTGACCAGATTCGGGGGCTGTGACTTAGAAATCAGACCAAATAAAAGAAACCTTAACTGTTTAAGGACCGAATTTGAAAAGCTCGTCCCTCTGGCTCCAGAGGCCGGCGCCAGCAGCGATCCCCGTCCAAGGGCTGTCCGCCGAGCCCGTAGGCCGCGCAGGGCTCCTCAGCAGGCTGCCAAAATGGGCGCCGGGCTCCGAGGCGCTGGCGGAGGCGCTCGCCCCACCGGCCGCCGTCGGCGCCGCTGACGGACCGGAGTCCCGCTGGAGCCCGGAGTCCCGCCGCTGCCCTCCTGGCAGCTCCCACCCCGGCCGGCTCCCGCCCTCAGCCCCCAGGGCCACGCCCTGCCGGAACCGGCGCGGGCGGCCCAGGTGCCGCGGGCGGCCCCGCCCCGCGCCCCCGGCCCCGCCCCCGGGAGCCCGCTCGCCCCCGCGGCCGGGGCGGGAGCGGGGAGGCGGGGCCGGCCGGGGTTGACGGGGCCCGGAGCGGCCTCGGGCGGAAGTGGGCGGGGCCGGGCCAACATGGCGGCGCAGGTGGTGCAGGCGGTGCATCTGGAGTCCGACGCTTTCCTGGTGTGTCTCAACCATGCGCTGAGCACGGAGAAGGAGGAGGTCATGGGGCTGTGTATCGGGGAGGTGAGTAGGTCGGTCTCTTCGCCGGGCTGCTGCCCTGCCGACGGGGGGCGCTGCCAGTTCCCAGGCCGTGGAGGCCGCAGGCACCACTGATTTCGATCGGGGGACTTCCCAGCTCGACTGTCCTTCACTTGGGCCGGGTTTCCTCCGGCTCGCGGACGCTCCTTCAGTGTCCCGCAGCCCCAGAGCGATCTGCATAAGCCTCCGGGGCCTGGGTTTTTCTCTTGGGGCTGGTGGCTTTTCTGAAAGGGTAAGCACAGCCTTGACCAAAACTGCACCGAGTTCGGCCTGAGAGCCGTTGGCGTCTAACGAGGATGTCCGTGTCTTAGGGTAGTAATACGGTCTGTACTGGTCCGACGGTGGGAGCCCGGCCTCGCCTCCAGGCTGCCCTCCCGGACGGCAGATGTGTCGAAATAGCATTTGAAACATAACAAGGAAATTGAGAAAAAAGGGTTTCAAGGGCTGCCGTTCAAACTGTTTTGGATTTGTAGCACGTTCCCGGGAATTTAACCATAAGTATCGGCCGGGAATCTTGTTAACAGTAGATTATGTTTGCTGAATCTCTGGTGAAATGCCAGTTGTCAGCAAGGTTTCCAACAGAAGGAACCGGTTCAAAGCCCTGTTCTGGGTAGAAGTTTCTGAAAGTGGTTCCAACCCTTGCCGAAAACTGGCATCTTTAACAAGGTCTCGGGTTCGGAGCCAATTCTGGCAACTAGTAGTGGAGCACTGGTTCTCAGATTATCATACAGAAGAATCACTTGGGAATCTTGTTAAACTGTAGACTCTAATTCGCTGTGTCTGGGGTAGAAACGCAGATTTTTAGCAGGGGGCTCCAACCGGAACAAACCAGTGCTGCATTAAATGTTGCAGACGAGTGAAGAAAGAGAATTTAGCTGTTTACAATTAGAGGGAAGAATTCTCCCAGCGTTTCCTGATAGTGGGCCCGATTACATGACCTGATTTTTCAAGTGATCTGCATCGGTGTCCATCAAATAAGCATAACATAGTCAATGATGTCTTCTGTTCTTTCCCACTCTAGTTGAATGATGACACAAGGTAAGACTCTTTTTTTTTGTTTACTCATATCTCATGATCTTTATGTCATCGTTACTTTAAAATTATGACACCCGTGACAGTACTGTGTTCTGGTTGTACAGTCATGCATTGCTTAACATCCAGTAAAACAGGCCAAAAACCCAGTGCCGTTTTAGTTCATTCTGACTCATAGCAACCCTATAGGTCAGAGTAGAACTGCCCCAGAGAGTCTCCAAGGAGTACCTGGTGATTTGAACCGCCCACCTTTTGGTTTGCAGATGTAGCACTTAACTACTACACCATCAGGGTTTTGAAACATTTTCTGTGAAATTAGAACATCCTATGATTTGGATAGTGTGTGAACCCTCTGATTATCTACAAGCGGCCTCCAAATTACAGACATCCGCCATACAACCTGAATTTTCCAGCCAACCCCATGAAGCGTGCTTCCAGTTGTCCTCGTCACTGCTGGGTGTCTTTAGTTAATTGAATTCCACCTGAATCTTCTAGAAAGCATTCACAAGAGAGGGGACTGCAGCATTTCCTACTGCCTAGATGGGAAGAGCCCCGCAGTGAACACATTGAGGCCTAGTGGCAGGTTCCCGGGGTGGGTCTTAGCTGGCCTGAACTGTAGGATGGAACTTCCAGGCCCCACTGGGATCTGACAGGCAGTCACTGACCAACAGCTGCCCTCCCCAGCGGGGTGAGGCAGCTACTTGTGCACAGACCGACCTGGGATTTGGGGGTCTGCCTCTCAACCGTGGCGGCAGCTGTGCTGTCGCTGATCCCCGAGGGGATCACCAGTGACATAAGCCTTCTGTGGGCCTGGAAGGGTTTAACCAGACTGAATCGTGCAGTGGCTGAGCCGGAGCAGCTGGACAGGGTAGCTGTCACTTGCCCTGTGTCTGCTTGCAAAGTTTGAGAAGTCGGTGGCAAGCGTAGATGACGTTGGAGCCCCTCTGGGAATTGGCCGCCGCCTCTATGGAGCCAGTTTCAGAGACTCGGGGGTGCACTGTCGTTCAAGGCGTGCTAAGCCAGAGACCTGGCCTCGAGATTTTAAGGCCAAGACGAGCCACCCCGTTCTGTCCCGTGGCCTCGTGCTGGTACACAAGGTGTGGGGTGTCAAGAAACACCTAGTTGTGTCCCTGCTGTTCTAGCTACGACCCTGGCCTGCCCTGCCCTTCCTGGCTGAGTGTCGGTGGGCTTCCATTCCAGCGGGGGGCGTGGTCCCACGGGAGCTGGGCTGAGCGGTGCCCGCACACTTCTTTGGAAAGCACAAGTGGCTCTGCTTTTCGGAAAGAACTTTGGGGAGCTGCTAAATATGCGTAAGCCAGACTTAGGCGTGTTAAGTCCTTGGGGCAGCCGTTGAGGAAGCGGAGGGAGCGGACAGCCGGGCGGCCCGGCCCCTGCCGCTGTGCCCCCTGGCTCACCAGGGAACCCTGGGGGCGCGGTAGTTCAGTGCTACGCTTAAGTCTTCCAGGCGCTCCTTGGAAGCAGTGGGGCACTAATCTGACCTGAAAGGTCGCTGTGAGTTGGAATCCCCTCTACTGGCTTTGGTGAGCAGTTGACCCGGCGTGAGCAGTTGACCCGGCGCGAGCAGTCTGCGCCCCGCCGCGCCCCCCGACCCGCGTCTGCCTGTGTCCCACCTAGGGCGGAGTGCTACGGAGTCTGCTCTGGGGATCTTTAACACCGTTAAGAAACAGCACGTTACCGCGAGGTCGATTCCGACTCATAGCAACCCTACAGGACAGTGTACACAACTGCTCCATAGGCTTTCCAAGGAGCGCCCGGCAGGTTCAAACTGCCGGCTTTTCCTTGAGCAGCAGTGGCTCTTCACCACTGTGCCATCAGGGCTCCACTGAAAACCATTAGGGGAAATGATAAACCAAAGGAGAGCCGCTTTCCCTTTAAAACTAACGAGCAAACCCTCTCGGGAAGAAGGGCATGACTGTGGCTGGGCATCAGCGTTGCCCCAGTGACTGACGTTATGCAGTGCCTGGCTGTCTCTTCAGCTGCTGTCGCAAGGTGTGATCTGGTGTGATTTGCACCCCAACCGTCATTGTCGGCCTCTGCCCTGTTTCGTAGTTTTTCAGTTGGCATGTATGTGCCCTCCCATGAAAAACATGGTGGGGCAGTCAAGGTCACGCATGAACCTGTGGAAGCTCTCATAAGTAGAATGTTGTTGTAAAGGTGTGTGTTCAGAAGACTCTCAGTGTATGTTACACATGATGTCATTCTTTTCCACTTTCTTGCTTGCTATGGGTTTTTGTTCTCTTTTCCCTGAAATGTAAATAAGATGCTGGCTGTTTTGTTTGTGGCAGATAATGTGCGCCGTAAAAGGCATTCCCTGTTAGTCTGTCCCTCCATCTAAATTGCCAGTGGCTTTCTGCCTCCCTCCTGGGGCCTCTGGTTATCGAGACATCCACTGCAGCTTGGATGCTCGAGTGGATAAAGCTTTGGGTAACCTTAAACTGAACAGAGCAGAAGCTGTCCTTCTCAAGCTGACCCTCTTAGTACCAGGATCCCAGCAGCTTGGCTTTGCTCGCGATCACTCAATGCGCTCCGATGCGTCCCACATTGCTTCTGACAGCTGTATGGTGGTAGGTCTGAGGCTTCCCTTTCCTGTCCCTGATCTTCGTCACTGCTGAAGCTTTAGGAGGGGAACTGCTAATGGTGTTGTCTTGCTTTACCTCTCTTTTCACATTCCAAACCCCAGCTCCTTTTTTTCTAATTTGTCCCCAATAGGAGTGACTCAAAATTTGCATATACTGGATCTGAAATGCGAACAGTTGCAGAGAAGGTATGTGTGCTGCAGGTGTGGTTGGGGAAGGCTTTCTGTGATGCCGGCCAGGGCTTCATCCGGTAGCCCACGTTTGTGCCCGGCGGGGTGTTCTTTCTGGTAAAATCGGATTATGAACCTACTCATTAGGGGAAAAAAGCCGATTTTCTGTTCTTTGTAGCACATTAAACTGAAAAACCGTAACCTGTTGCCATCAAGACCATCCTGACTCACAGCCTCTGTAGGACAGAGGACAACTGCCCCAGAGGGTCTCCAAGGCTGTGGAAGCAGACGGCCACATCTTTCTCCTGCGGAGCAGACCGCCAGCCCTTTGCTCAGCAGTCAGTCGTTTTAAGCACTGTGCCCCAGGGCTCATTGGAGTGCCTTACTGCTTGGTGACTGGGAGTGGTCCCACTCTCAAGTCCCCCTTGTTGCTGTGATCTGCCGGTTGTCATGGTCCTTGTCCCACTTTTCCGGAGATTTTGGCATGTGGCTGACAGCGTTACTACCTCTCTGTCCTGAGACCTCCCACCCTTCCTGATCAACAACAACACAAAACCCCCTGCTGTCTGGTCTATCCCGACTCACAGCGACCCTGTAGGACAGAGTAGAGCTGCGCCATAGGGTTTCCAGGGAGCGCCACCGACCTGCCGGTGAGCAGCTGACTCTGGATGATGCGCCGCCAGGGTTTTCCTCCTCTTGCTAAAGGCAGCCTCTCCGCAGCATCGTGGTTCCTGGCTGACCTTAAATTGTCTCCCGTCTGTACCTTGGCTCCATCTTCTCAGGGCTGTAATTCCTTCCGTGATTTAGTCTGCACTTGATGATCTGGTGTAATGCTTCTCAAACTAGTCATAAAAAAGAAAAATAAAAAACGTGCTGCCACGGAGTTGATTCTGACTCAGAGTGACCAGATAGGGCTGTGGCTCCTCATAGAAGCAGCTACTTCCTTGTCCCATAGACTACTGGTTGTTTGGAGCCACGACCTTTTTCAGTTAGCAGTCAAGCACTTTCACCACTGTACTACCAGGTCTCTTAGAGACCAACCAACCCAGTGCTACTGCATCGATTCTGACTCATAGCGACCCTATGGGGCAGGGTAGAACTGCCCTGTAGAGTTTCCAAGGAGCACCTGGTGGACTCGAACTGCCAACCTCTTGGTTAGCAGACGTAGCACTTAACCCACTACGCCACCAGGGCTCTTAGGACTGGTTTGTTTCTTTTCTGGTCTGCTGAAGATCAATCCTTTTCTAAAATTCCCTGAAAATGAGCCACGTTCTCCCCTTCCCAACAGGTGGACGATGGAGGCTATAAAAGCTTATCGGGCAAGAGTCGTCTTCTTGTCCCTGTACGCAGACCTCTCAGCACCGACTACTTTCCGCAATAAGGAAAGGAGTCCTCTTCCTAGCCAAAGGCAAGTCCTGTTGCTTCCTCAGAGCCTTTGCTTATAGGTTTTCAGATTTTTCCTGTATGGTTCAGTGCTACAGTTGCTAACCAGAAGGTCAGCAGTTCAAATCCACCAGGCACTATGTGGAAACTATGGGGTAGTTCTGGTCTATCTACAGGGTCACTATGAGTTGGAAGCAACTCGATGGCAGTGGATTTGGGTATTTCTTAAGCTGGGGAAACATGAGACACGGCAGTCTGCTCCAGTACAGATTACAGCCTCAGAAACCTATGGGGCGGTTCTGCTCTGTCATACAGGGCTGCTAGGAGTTGGAATCAACTTGATGGCAGTGAGTTTGCATTTGGATCCTACATAATGTTTAGGTGACAGTCTTTTTCCTTAAAACTCTGGACTGTTCTGCCTTGTTTGTTTTGTTCCTCTGTCCTCCCTGTTCCTTCAGGGACTCGCCCTTCTCTGCCCATGCTTTAAATGTTGGTGTTTTCCAAGTTTCTCCCATAGACTCCTTCTCTTTCCAGAGTGTCATCCCAGGTAGCATTTTTACTTTCCCACGGAGGAAGCTACAGCAGATGTTGCAGTCTGACACAGCTTGTCTTCCAACCCTTACTCTCCTTACTGCAGAACAGTAGCCATCGTTGCTTACCACCTAAGAGGCGCAGTTTCTTTTTCTATAAGACGGGTGACAGCTGCCAACCTTGCAGAGTCAATTCAAACTAACAGGGACCCTGTAAGACAGAGTAGAACTGCCACATAGGGTGTCTAAGAGCACTCGGCGGACTCGAGCTGCCGGCCTTCACGGTTAGCTGTCATAGCTCTTAACCACTGCAATCCCTGGACTCTGCGCGTGGACCTCGGCCTCTTCAAGTAATGTGTTCAAAACAAAATAGTTTCTCTTCTTCCAAATGCCACCCCTCCCCCCCCAGCCCTGCTGCAGTAGTTCGGACACCAGACGTCATGGGAAACCCCTGGAGATGGCTTTGAGTGCAGATGTGCTGCTAACGAGGTCTCTTGTTTTTTGTGATTGGAAAACATGTTTGTTTCTATCTCATCTTGTAAGGATATATTCATTGAATGTGCAAGTCTTGTTTGGAATGTCTTTTAGCACTCTCTGGTGTCATTCCGTTCTCCTTGGGCTTTTATTTTCCTGTCAAAAGCTTGTTGCTCATCAGAAGCTTGTGCTCTTCTTTCTATCTCTGCTTTTAATTTTTATTTTTTGCCTTTGGTCTTGGCAGTTCAGTTATGATGTGACTAGATATGGCTTCATTTGTATTTATCATCTTTCTTGGAATTTTCCAAACGTCTTGAATCTGAAAGTTAATGTCTTCCATCAGTTTTGAAAACTTCTTGAGCAGTATCTGTTAGGGCTTGAATCGTGTCCCCCAAATGGGTGTCAGCTTGGGAAAGCCATGGACCCTAGTGCTGTGAGACAGTCTGCCATTTTGTCATCTACTGTGATTTTGCTGGGTTGTAGATCGTGCCTCTGTGATGTGAAGGCTGTGTAAATTTGAACAGTAGTGGCATTAACTGGCCCTCCTTGCAGACATGTGGCTATCATCCTATCCCTGACGGCACTGTGCTTCAGAACTGATCTTGAAATGTTCTTTTTAATGACGAGTGCAACACCATTCCTCTTCAAGTTTTCGTTCCCACAATAGTAGACCACACGGGACAGTCAGATTCAGAATGGCCAACACCGATCCATTTCAGCTCACTAGTGCCTGGGATGTCGGTGTCTGTCCGTTCCATTTCATTTTTGACGGTTTCCTCTTACATTCCATGTTCCTATTATTAATGGATATGTGCAGCTGTTTCTTCTCATTTTGACTCACGCCACATCAGCAAATGAAGGCCACAAAGGCTTTACTCCATCCACATCATTAAGGTCGCCTGTACTGTGAGGAGGCAGCTCTTCCCTAGTCATTTTCTGAGTACCTTCCAACCTAGGGGACTCATTTTCTGGCACTATATCTCACAGTGTTCCCCTACTATTCATAAGGTCTTCCCTGGCTAATCCTTTTCAGAATAGACTGCCAGATCCTTCTTCCTAGTCTATCTTAGTCTGGAAGCTCAGCTGAAACCTGTCCACCACAGGTGACCCTGCTGGGACCTAAATGCCGGTGGCATAGCTTCCTACATGACAGCAATACACAGATCCTACAGTATGACAAACTACCTTTCATTGGCTGTGCAAAGAAATTTGACTGTGTGGATCATAACAAGTTATGCATATTGTGGAGAATGGAAATTCCAGAAGACTTTATTTGTGCTGGTAAGGAATCTGTACGTGGATCCAGAAGCAGTCAAGTGAATGGAACAAGGGGATGCTGCGTGGTTCAAAGTCAGGGAGGATGTGCTTCAGGGTTGCATCCTTTCACCAGACCTTTTCAACTTGTATGCCAAGAAAACATCTGAGAAGCTGGCCTGTATGAAGAATGAGGCATCAGGATCGGAGGAAGACTTACTGACAACCTGTGTTACACAGAGGACACAACCTTGCTTGCTGGAAGTGAAGAGGATTTGAACCGCCTACTGATGAAGATCAGAGACCACAGTCCTCAGTATGGATTGCACCTCAACATCCAGAAAACAGAAATCCTCACAACTGGACCAGTCAGCACTATTGTCATAAATGGAGAAAGGATTGAGGTTGTCAAGGATTTCATTTGACTTGGGTCCACAGTCAGCACCCGTGGAAGCAGCAGTCAAGAATTTAAAAGATGTGTGGCATTGGGCAAATCTTCAAAGTATTCAAAAGTAAAGACGTCACCTTGAAGACTAAGATGCACCTGATCCAAGCCTTGGTATTTTTTTTTAAAGGGTTGAATGAAAATGTACATTCACATGTAAATTGCATGCCCACCTATATTATGCTCCCACTGCTCTCCCTGCCCGGTGACAGCACACTGTTCCTCTCTACCCCATACATGTCTTAATCCTCCCAGCAATCCCCTGTCCTCTCCTCTCCACCCACTCCCCTTCCTCCAGTAAGAGGTCTACAGGACAACATCCTATAGATGCACAGAACCATAAAGTGCACCTGTGATACGGGCACTCTGTGTCACCAAGTGCAATCCATTCCTGTCTGAGAGCCAACCTCTATTATGATCTATGGACAGGAGCAGCATCAGGGCCAGGAGCCGTGCTCCCAGGGGAACCCCGAGGCTCATGGACCATCAGTTGCAGTCTTTTAAGGGAGCTCTCAGAGTGCACCCCTTTTTAGTCTTGTGTTGCCAGTGAGACTCAACTTTGTGAGCTCCATCATGGCTATAACCGGTAGTGGCCAGGCACCATCTGGTTCTCCCAGTCACAAGTCAGTGTAGTGACCCACTCATGTGGGTCTCTCTGTATTCTGGGTTCTCTTTCCCCCATGTCGTTTTGGTCCTTGGTGATCATCCGTTCGTGCTAAGTTGGGACCATTTGCTGTACCTTCACATGGCAGCTTGACAGCTTTTAAGACCTGAGACGCCACTCACCAGTGTGGGGTGCAGAGGGCTCTCTTAGCAAAATGCTAGTTGTGTCAATTGGCGTTAGTTTCCGCTGAGAGCATAGTCCCTGGCCCCCCGTCCCAGTTACTCTGTCCTTGTAATATTGGATTAAGATGGGAGAAGTAATCATGTTATGTTGAAGTACAGTTAATATTGATGTTCTTTCTAATGTGTGCTGTCCCGTATTTCTAGCAACCAGATTTCTAGCAACTATCTAATCTAAACCCTACCCCCCTCGCCCTTCCTCCCTCCTCTCCCTTGCAGCTGTCAAAGAGTCTTGTCTTCTATACAGAAATCTGTTTTTGAGATCTTATCATAGAGGTCTCATACAATATTTGTCCTTTTGTTGCTGACTACTTTCACTCAGCATAATGTCCTCCAATTGAAACCAGGTTATGAGATGTTTCCTAAAATCATCTTTGTTCTTTATCGTTGCATAGTGTTCCATTGAGTATACATACCGTAGTTTTACCTATCCATTGCTCTGTTGTTGAGCATCTGAAGCCTTGGTATTTTTAATCACATCACGTACGTGTGAAAACTGGACAATGAACAAAGAAGACAAGAATAACTGATGCTTTGAATTTTGGTGTTGGAGCCTGTTTTAGTCAGCTAGTGCTGCTGTAACAGAAATAACCACAGAGTGGATGACTTTAACAAAGGAAGATTTATTCTTACACAGCCCAGTAGGCTACAAGTCCAAATTCAGGATGTCCTCTCCAGGGGAAGGCTTTCCCCTTGTCGGCTCTGGAGGAAGGTCCGGTATTGCATCAGTCTCTGTCCAGGGAGCATCTTGGCACAGGAACCTCAGGTCTGAAGGACACGTGCTTCTCCTGGTGCTGCTTGCTTGATGGTGTGAGGTTCCCAATTCTCTGCTTGCTTCTCTTTCCTTTTATCTCTTGCAGGATGAAAAGATTAAGGGTGGGGCAAGCCACACTCCAGGGAAACTCCCTTTACGGTGGAGCAGGGAGGTGATCTTATAAAGGGATCCTCAGTCCCCCCCCAATCCTTTAACATACAGCCCACGAAAACCATAAGATGGAGGATAGTCACAAGATACTGGGAATCATGGCCCAGCCACATGGCTACACCTATTTTTGGGGGGACACAATTGAGTCCATGACAGAGCCAAATATTGAATGTGCCATGGACCACCAAAAGAATACATCTGTCCTGGAAGAGGTACAACCAGAGTGCTCCTTGGCAGCAAAGATGGCGAGACTGCATCTTATATACTCTGGACATGTTGTTAGGAGGGATCAGTCCCTGGAGAAGGACATCCTGCTTGGTAGAGAGGAGGGTCAGCGAAAAATAGGAAGACCCTCAATGAGATGGACGGACACAGTGGCCGCAACAATGGGCTCAAACGTAAAAATGATTACAGACGAATGGATAGGTAAACTGTGGTACATATACTCAATGGAGCACTACGCAATGATAAAGAATAACGATGATTCCAGGAAACATCTCCTAACCTGGTTTCAACTGGAAGACATTATGTTGAGTGAGAGTAGTCAGTGACAAAAGGACAAATACTGTATGAGACCTCTATGATAAGATCTCAAAAACAGACTTGTGTATAGAAGAAAAGACTCTTTGACAGCTGCAAGGGAGGGGAGGGAAGGAGGGCGAGGGGGGGAGGGTTTAGTTTAGGCAGTAACTAGAAATCTAGTTGGGAGAAAGCGGTGACAGCACACATTAGGAACAAGAACAACGTTAAGTGGACTTCAGCATAACTTGAGTACTCCTTCCATCTTAACTCAATACTGCAAGGATAGAGTAGCTGGGGCGGGGGATGGGGGACCATGCTCTTAGGCGAGTTCCAGGCCAATTGGCACAACTAGCGTTTTGCTAAGAGAGCTCTCTGCACCCCACATTGGTGAGTGGCGTCTGGGGTCTTAAAAGCTGCCAAGCTGCCATCCGAGGACACAGCAAATGGTCCCAACTCAGCAGGAACGGATGCTCACCGAGGGCCAAAATGGCATGTGGTAAAGACAACCGAGAAGACACAGAGACCCACAAGAGTGGGTGCCTACATCGACCTGGGACCGGAAGAACTGGATGGTGCCCGGCCACCACCAGTGATAGCCATGACGGCGCTCACAGAGAGGAGTCTCACTGGCAACACAAGAATAAAAAGAGGTGCATCATGAGATCTCCACTAAAAGACCTCAATTGATGGTCCAGTGGTTTGGGGGTTCCTCTGAGAGCATGGCCCCCGGCCCTGATGCTGCCCGTTCCCATAAATTATAACAAAGGTCCACTCTTTGGACAGGAATGGAATGGACTTGGCAATGCAGAGTAACCATATATTGGAAGCACTTTATGGTTCTATACATTTATAGGATATCATCTTGCTGACCTCTGGCTGGAGGAAGGGGAGTGGACAGAGAGGAGGGGAAGGAGACTGTTGGGAGGATGAGACATGTATGGAGCAGAGAGGAATAGTGTGCAGTCACCAGACAGGGAGAGCAGTGGAAGCTGCATATAGGGGGGCATGTAAATTTACATGTGAATGTACATTTTCACTCAGTTATGTTAAATAAAAATTAAAAAAAAAATGATTACAGACGGTGCAAGACCGGGCAGGGTTTCGTTCTGTTGTTCATAGGGTCGCTGTGAGTCGGAACCAACTCGAGGGCACCTAACAACACCAATGTGAGTCAGAATTAGACGCAGTTATGTTAATGAGGGACACAGTTATGTTAATGAGGCAAGACTCAATCTACAGGATGAAGCTGCATCTTGAGTCAGTCTCTTGAGATAGAGAAGTGAACAGAGAAACACAGGGACCTCTTACCACCAAGAATGAACCTGGATGGGAGGATGTCACTTGGACCCAGGGTTCCTGTGCTGAGAAGCTCCCAGACCAGGGGAAGGTTTACTGCAAGGACCTTCCCCAACAGCTGGCACAGAGACAAAGCCTTCCCCTGGATCCAGCACCCAGAATTCAGACTTCGAGCCTCCTTAACAACTGCCATCAAGTCTAGTCCGACTCATGGCGACCCTATAGGTCAGAATAGAACTGTCCCATAGTTTCCAAGGTGTGCCTGGTGGATCTGAACTGCCGACCTTTTGGTTAGCAGCTGTAGCGCTTCACCACTAGGCCACCGGGGTTTCCTCTAGCCTTCCAGACTGAGAGAATCCACTTGTGTCGTTTCAGTGATGGCAGCACTAGATAAGTAGAAAGGTATCTCTTCAAATGTTGCTTCTATAACAGGCAGAGGTGCAGTTTTTGAAAGATTTGAACTAACCTTTGGTTTCTTTGACTCTCAAGCACCAGCCCTCTACATGGATAAATTCTGAATTCTAAGCCTCTTGTACTGTGTCCTGGTAGCATAGCGGATAAGTGCTACTGCTGTTAACCAAGAGGTTGACAGTTCAGATCCAGCAGGCGCTCCTTGGAAACTCCATGGGGCAGTTCTCCTCTGACCTCTAGGGTCGCCATGAGTCAGAATTGACTTGATGGCAGTGGGTTGGGTTTGATGCCCTGTGCCCAGAATCAGCAAATGACCTCAGGGCAAAAGCAGCACCGCCCTTCTGCCTCTCCCTCTGTGGTTGGCCTCTCTGCAGATCCTTACCCTCCGCGCTTCAGCAGTAGCTTCATGCTGCTGTACCTGCCCTTCAGTCTGAAGGTCCCTCAACCCTGTCTTTTCAAATTTGTAATTCTCAGTTTTGCAATATAAACATAATAAATAGTTTAACATGACTGTCATGAAAGAGGTGACTATGAATTTGAAGTATTTATTATTATGTACTTTGTGCCTGCCAGATACTGTGCTGGCTGCTGGTGGTAAAAGCATAAATGAAACACAGTCCCTGCCCTTAAGGAGTTTACCATGTATTAGGGGCGAAAAATATGCAGCTAAGTAAAGTACAATATAATACATGCTCTAACAGAAATGTGGGTGTGTGGAATAAAAGCAGTGTGTGGAAGGGAGGGTGATTAACTGACAGATCACCAGGGAATTTAAAGGATGAAATGGAGCTCACCAACATGTAGTCAGTTGTCAGAGACGTTGAGACATTTTCTATTGTTTGTATTGTCTTTGAAATCCAGTGTGTTTGTTACACTGACTGCACAGTACAAGTCAAGGGATCAAGAGCCACATGTGGCCGATGGCTACCACACTAGACAGTGCCGCTGTGTCACGTCTTTCCCAGCCTTCCTCTCAGATTGTACCATTGTCCCTGCAGCATTTGGTGATACCCCTGCCTTCTTTTTCCCCAAAACTCTTACCTTGAGTTGTCCTGGTTTTGCTTCCTCTGTCTTCCGCTCTGGCCCCTCTTATTCTGTCCCACCCTGAATCTAGGCAGTGTCCTTGTGCCTTCCCTGCTGACTCTGTTTGAACCTAAGCTATAATGCTACCTTTCTGCTAAGAATCACCATCTGCCTGTGCCTGTGTCTCTCTGGTCAGGACATCTGAAGGTCAGCCATCTCCTTTCCTGTCTGCCCCCAGCCGCATCTAAATCTTCTTCCTGTGTTCCACTCCATTTCCAACATACGTTTAAAATTTTGTGGATTCTTCCTTCTTGATCTCAAATTTGTTTCTTTTCATCATCTCTCTCCTGTACTTAGGCCAGTGCTTTCTCATTACTTCACATCCAGGCCGACTGAAATCTCCCTCCCTTCAGTTCATCCTGTAGAAACCCTGGTGGCGCAGTGGTGAAGCGCTGCAGCTGCTCACCAAAAGGTCAGCAGTTCACATCCACCAGGCACTCCATGGGGCAGTTCTGCTCAGTCCTGTAGGATCACAATGAGTTGGGATCAACTTGACAGCACTAGGTGGGTGGTGTGAGTTCATCCTGTAAGTCCTGGCTTAAGACACGAGGCCGATGTTGGCCATGCCACCTTTCTTACCCGTACGGTGGCCGGCCGCTGTGCTTCCAGGCCTGTGTCGCTCTAAACCAGTTGGTCCACCACTCACACGTTGCTGCCTCCAGAGCTCATGCCATACACCCGCTTGGTGCCCACGGAAATTCTGTCTCCCTCTGACAGTCAGGAAATAGCTAATCTCTGTAGAGATTTCTGTTTTCTAGTTTAAGTGCCAGCGTTTCCTCTGAGTGACTGTAACGTTTATTTACTACATTATTTTCGTGCATTTTACTTGTTGAACAACCTGACTGTTAACACTTTGCAGTCAGGGACTGTGACTTCATTCCTTTGTGTGACACAGTGTCTTTTACATAATTGTAAATCAAGCAATTATTGGTTGATCACATAACAAATCATTCCTAGATCTAAATACTACCCTTTATATTTTTGTTTGTTAAATGTATATATTGAGGCTGGATGTCTTTTATTTGAAACATTTGATTATCAGAAAAATGTCTTTTCTAAAATGGAATCTTGAACCCAGTAATGTGATGATACAGTGCAACTCGGTAACCAAGCAGATGTCCTTGGTAGAGACAGAAATAACCATTTCTGTGGATTTTCCTTTAGGTGGACGCTGGGAAGATTATTCACATTCATTCCGTCATCATCTTGCGACGTTCTGATAAGAGGAAGGATCGAGTGGAGATTTCTCCAGAGCAGCTGTCGGCGGCTTCCACAGAGGCAGAGATATCCTTATTGGTCACTGAGAACCTTTTACATGCTCTGAAGCCTCTTGGTGACATTGGCCTGCTTGCTGCCGTCATCCTGTGTTGGGCACTTGCACTCCTTTTTCTCCTGGTAGCAGTTGCCCAGTTTTCGCCGTTATGCTTTAAATCCAGTTGCTTGGTTATTGAGAATGTCTCTCCGTCTCTCCTTTGTGAATGGCTTTTATTGGAAGAATTAGAAATTTCTAACGTTCTTCTACATGTTGAGCAATTCCAGGGTCAAACCTTCCAGTACTGAACTCTAAGGAGTCCTCTTCATCTTCCTCTTACAGTGTATACCTTTTGCTGCTTATAAGTACTTTAACTCTTTTTAAAAACTATTTTGAAATAATTACAGGTTCACAGGAAGTTGCACAAACACTACAGAGGGAGTTGCTTATGCCCTTCTCCCAGCTTTCCCCTGAAGGTCACATCATGTGAAAACCAGGAAATGACATCGACACGGTGTAGCTGTGGTTGTGTTCTGTTTTGTCAAGACACGGAGCTTTCCCATCCCTTAGAGATTTTCCCCGTGAGCTGTCCTTTTATGTTCACATCTGCCCTCACCGCTAGACCCTCCTGCCTCCCCCGCATTGACCGTTCCTGCCCTCCATCACCTAGTCGTCTGTTCTGTGTCTCTGCGTATGCTTGAGGTTTTCCTGCTACTTTGCAGGCCTCGTTATTTCAGATTGGATGTCAGACATGGTAAATTTTAGGATGCTCTTAGGATCCTTGGAAATAATATGTCCCTTCTGCGTCTTGGTTTTAAGATTTTCTCAGTGCGACCAGAGTAGATTTCAGGGTAGCATGAATATTTCCTCGCTGCTGAGTAGTATATCTGATAATGCCTAGATCTGAGGTTTTCCATTGCAGTGCGACAGCAGGGATGGGCTATTCCTGGTCCTGCTTGAGCCCTGAGGGGTGTGGTTATCATCATTGACCCTTTCCACTGGCCCGTCTTGTGGCCCTGCAGTGGAGTCCCTTCAGGCACCTGCCATTCAGGACTTTGCTGCATACATGAGGGGACCCTCTGACCGTCTCCAGGGTTCTGTCCCTCTGAAGCGCTCTCTTCTGTGGTACCTGTAAAAGAAAACACCATCAACTCATAGCAAACCCTATGGGACTAGACCAGAACTGCCTCGTAGGGTTCCCAAAAAGCAGCTTATAGATTTGAATTGCCAGCCTTTTGGTTTGCAGCTGCCCTGCAGATCCTCACTGCCCACACTCTCAGTTCTGTCTCTTCCACTTAGGAGTCTGCCTTCCTTTCTTCTCCCTGTCCTATGGCCTGGGGCTTCATGGAGTTGGTCCGCAGTGGTAACTACGGTGGTTTTCAGATACTCAGGGTTTCCATTTTCATCTTCGCATTTTTATAGACATACTCAAAAGAATATTTTTCTTTGTCAAATTTGGATAAGCTTTTTGAAATAGTGATGGGTTGTTTGAGTGATCAAACAGTAACTCAACTGGATTAACAGGGTATAATTAAATACATACAGGAAGAGAAACCATGTGGACTTAATTTAAAAAACAACCTCAGCTTTAAGTGGCCAGTCTGGGAAATCAAGCATCAACTTCGTTTCATTCTTTTGCTGGCATTAAATCATAATAGGTTTATTTTAAACTTTAAGATGACTTCCTCAGCCCTTATTAAGTATGTTCACTTAATTGTGTTCTCTCATTTGGGAAATACCTTGACAGACACACAGATTAGCTGAACTAACAGGTCGCCCCATGAGAGTTGTGGGCTGGTATCACTCCCACCCTCACATAACTGTGTGGCCTTCCCATGTTGGTGAGTATCAGGTGATGGCAATGTGAGCTGCTCTGACAAATCAGTAGCATGTTTGCGTTTCCATTGCATAGGCTGTGTCTGAGTTATCTGGTGGTGCTGTAACAGACATGCCGTAAGGGGACGGCTTTAACAAAGGGAAGTGTATTCTCTCACTCTTGTAGTCTGCAAGTCTGAAATCAGGGCACCAGCTCTAGGGGATGGCGTTCTATCTCTGTCATCCTTCTCAATCAGTATTTCCCTCGTCTGGGAGCTTCCCAGCAGAGGCCCTGGGTCCAAAAGACACTCTGCTCCTGGCCCTTCTTTTTTGGCAGTATTAGAACCCTCTGTCTCTGCTTGCTATGCTTGCTTTTGTCTCTTGTATAATAAAAGGTCCCCGTGTCTTGTAAGTTTCCTGTACTGTGGTGGCTTTCATTTTGCTCTGGTGCTGAAATTTATGCCAACAGTGTTTTAGACACTGGCAGGGTCACTCGTGGTAGACAGCTCTCAGCTGAGCTTCCAGAGTAAGACAGGGTAGGAAGAAGGACTCACAGTCTACTTCTGAAAAGTGCTAGCCAGGGCAAACCTGAGAAAGAGCAGAGGAACACTGTCTGATGTAGCGCTGAAAGCTGACCCCTCAGGTTGGAAGGCACTCGAAGACAACTAGGGAAGAGCTGCCTCCTCAAAGTAGAGTCCACCTTAATGACATGGACCAAGTCAGGCTTTTGGAACCTTCATTTGCTGATGTGGCGTGATTCCAAATGAGAAGAAACAGCTGCAAACATCCGTTAGTAATCAGAAGATTTGAAGATCAGTCCTGAAGTCCTGTGCTATCCATGATAGGATGGTAGCCATATGCCTGCACAGCAGAGCAGTTAGTAATGAGTGTCATTCAGATGTACACTCTGTTCTGGATGTACATTTTCCAGTGTGTTGTAGATCCTACCCCTGTGATGTGGATGAGGCGGGATTAGAAGGAGTTACGTTAGTGACACAGGGCACAATGGACAGGATTAGGTTGTGTGTCAAGTCAAACTCTTTCAAGATATAAAAGACAGAAGCAAACAGAAAGACGTGGTAACTTTGTGTCACCAAAAAGATAGTGTCCTTTGAATCTGAGGCCTCTGTGCTGAAAACCTCATAGTCAAGGAGAGTGTTGATGACAAGGACCTTCCTCTAGAGCCAACAGAGAGAGAACGCCTTCATCTGGAGTTGATGCCCTGACTTTGGACTTCTAGCCTACTGGACTGGGAGAGAAGTTCTGTGTGTTGACCAGCCACTTACGAACAGCTGATATTTCACAAAGGCCCAAAGGCCATGAACCAGGGCAAAAAGTCTCTGTAACGAATGGTGCTGGCAAAATTGGATATCAGTCTGCAAAAAACTGAAACAAGACCTGCATCTCACATGTTACACAAAAACTAACTCAAAGTTGATGTAAGACCTAAATATCAAGTCTAAAATGATACAGATTATGGCAGAAAACATAGGACCACACTGGAATCTCTAGTACACAGCTTAGACAGACTTCCAAATCTGACAGAGCACAAACAGCAGAAGAGAAAATAGATAAATGGGAACTGCTAAGAATCAGACACTTTGCTCATCCAAAGACTTTATCAGAAGAGTTTCAAGACCACCTACAGAATAGGGAAAAGTATGTGGCAACTACGTGTCAGACTGACGTCTGATCTCCGTAATCCACAAGGTACTGAAAAATGTCAGCAACAAAAAGGTCAATAACCCACTTAAGCGATGGGCAAAAGAGATGGACAGACGCTTCACCAAAAAGGGCATCCGGGCAGCCAAAAGATATGTGAGGAAATACTCAACGGTCCTTAGCTAATAGAGAAATCCAAATCAAGACTACAGTGAGATACCATCTCACCTCAGCAAGGTTGGCCATGTTCCGAAAAACAAAACAACAAATGCTGGAGAGGCTTGGGAGAGATTAGAACTTTCCTACACCGCTGGTGGGATTGTAAAGCAATTTGGCACTGTCGTGGATTGAATTGTGTGCCCCTAAAAATGTGTGTGTTGATTTGACTCAGCTAGGAGTCCCAGTATGGTGCCCTTCCTCACATGCAGAGTGAATCCTGCCTCTGAGAGACTGACGATGGAGAATAGGCCACAGCGGTGTTAGTGAGGCAGGACTCAGGTTACAAGCCTGTAGGATATAAAGGAGAGAAGTGAGCAGAGGATGCTGGGAGCCTCCCACCACCAAGAGAGCAGCACTGAGAGCAGAGCGCATCCTTTGGACCCGAGGTTCCTGTACCGAGATGCTCTCGCTTGACTGGGACTCAGCCCACCAGACTGCACTAACTTTTGTTGAATGAACCTGTAACTTACCAGACTGTGACAGTGTGAAGCCTTCTACTCGTGGTATTTTCCATTAGAGCAGTACCAGGTGACTAAAACAGGCACTTTCTTAGAAAGCTAGAAATGGATACACCATCTGATCCAGCAGTCCCACTGCTTGGCATGCATGCTGCAGAAACAAGGTCTGTCACATGCAGGAGTACACGCACACGAAGGGCCCTTGCAGCACAGTCCATAATGGCAAAAAGACGGAACCAACCCTGATGCCCAACAACAGAGGAAATGGATAAACAAACTAGGGTACATCTTCTCAGTGGGACGCTAAGCAATGATAAGGAACAATGATGATTTGGGGAAGCATCTCATAACCTGGTTTCAGAAATGGGAATGCATCATGTCGAGTGAAATCAGGCAGTGACACAAGGACAAACGTTGCATGAGACCCCTGCTCTAAGGACCTAGAAACAGACTCGGGCACAGAAGACACCGTGCTGGCTGCAGTGGTGGAGGGGGAGAGGGCTTCGGTTAGGTGGCGGCAGCGATGCAGCAGAGGGATCAGCGTCCCTGGGCTTAACAGAAATGGAAAGGTTTTGTAAACCCAGCCTTTGTACTTGGCATTTTGGAGGTCATTCTTATTTACAAAATACAATGTCAGGGAAACCCAAAACCCATAGTTGTTGAGTCAATTCCAATTTATGGCGACCCTGCAGGACAGAGTAGAACGCCCACTGTGCCACCAGGGTTTTCAAGTTCACGGAAGTGGGGGTAAACACTTGACTGTAATTCACAGCTGCAGTCTCACCTCTGGGAAAGGAGGCCACAGCTGAGGGTAGAAGCTGAGGGCGAGACAGCAACAGTCCTGGTGGCAGGGACGGCCAGAAACTCTGTCTTCGTCATAGTAACCGTATGGCCACATGCCTTCATCTGTCCAGTGCAATTAATCCCTGGTTTTAAAACTTTTGTCCTCATGTACAAATTCTCTCTTTCTTTTTTTCCCCGAAAATGTCATGTTTTTTAAAACTTCTCCAGCTGTTTCTGTTTTAGCATGCAGCGTGATTATATTAAATCCATCTATTCTCGTGGTGTGCCGTCAAGTCACCTGCCCCAGAGGGTTTCCTAGGCTATAATCTGCCAGTTCTTTTTTCCCAACAAGCAGCTGGTGGATTTGAACCACCATCTTTCGAGTAATAGCCAGGGGCTTAACCATTAACACTACCAGGGCTCCTTATATGTACAAACTCTTTTCTACCTTCCAGCCAGAATTATTAGTACAGACAGCGTGTCAGTTACAGAACTAACCCACTGGCCTCATGGAGTGTACATTTTATGAGGGCTGCCAAAAGCAGCTACATAAATAATAAGTCATTGATTAGCAAAGATTTATTGAGAGCCTACTACTTGGTAGTGGGGGGGAATACACAGTAAGTCTAATACATGAGTGATTGTATAGTATGTTACAAGTTCCCTAACCTACTAAAACGTTTACACATCAACACGACAGTCTTTAGATTATATTCCTCTTCTTCCTGGGAGAATCAGAATCCAGAGAGCCTTGCATGTCATTGTTTTTAAATCAAGTCTGTAAGATACAGTTTACTGATGGAAGAATTGTTTTGTTTATTTGCAGATGTTCGCACACAAGCCATGTACCAGATGATGGATCAAGGCTTTGTGGGACTGATTTTTTCTTGTTTCATAGAAGATAAAAACACGAAGGTATTGTCTCTGCTTTGATACACACAGAATAGGGCAAAAACTCTTTGCAACTGTAATAGGGTGACCGGGGAAGTGTTCTGTGAGAAGGGAACTTTTGAGTCACGACTGGAAGAAGCTGAGGGAGTGACTCCTGTGGATTTCTTGGGGACAAGCTTTCCAGACACAGGAAATAGCCAGTGCCAAGACCCTAAGGAACGTTAAAGGAAGACGGAGAGAAGTAATAGGTGGCCACAAGCCCCAGGATGCCTTTCCCAGTCCTGTTCTTCAGTGAGCACCTCTTCTCCTTCTCGGAAGTGTCCCGGTTTGGAGGATAAGTCAGCAGGATGAACGGGCCGGATGTCGTGAGGCCTTAGCTTTGGCTTTGCGTTGGGAATTGTAGGAAGGTGACTTCTGTTTCAATGGAATCCCTCTGACTGCTGTGTTGATACAAGACTGGACCAGGTTTGAAGGGTATTAGTGGCCTCAGCAGCAGTGGACATGAGGAAAAGTTGTTGGATTCTGCATATGTTTTGAGGTTTAATGATAGCAACGTGCTAACTTTTGTCACAGGATACATAATAGCTTTTTCCATAAATATGCTTTACTCTGATGGCAGTGTCAGATAGGCATTATTATCGTCGCCTCGTGTGGGAGGAAACAGGCCGAGCGCAGCGTGAGCGAAGCCCAGACGGGCCGTCGCTGTTGGCTGGGGACGGGTCTGTCTGTCCCGAGGGTGTACTGTGTCAGTTCGCATGCGTTCTGCTGAGACTCAAGGATGGCTGCTCACCGACTGCCTTCACTGTCTTCTCAGAATCTGAATGAGCAGTGACTATTCTCCATAAACTCACTCTTCTCCGAAAATATTCAAGCTCAGTGTCTGAACTTTTCACTTTACTTTTAAGTGCTTTTGCCTTTGTGGTCATAAATTTATTTTCATCACGAATGGTTGTTGAATAACTTTATAAATTTCCAGTCTAGCAGTTTGAATGTTCCGGCTCTGAATGTTTTCCCAGTGTCACAGGAGCAAATGTTTGCTTGTCACCATCTCTTGTTGGCTGAACATATAGTCATCCTTAACAAAAACCCATGTATGGCATATTTCTTCTTTGTAAGCTCTTTGTACCTTATGCTTCCAGAGTAGGCTTTGGGTTTTTGGTTAGAGTGTACACAGTTCCTCTGACTTTCTCAATATTAATGCTCCCTTGTGTGACATTTGTTTCATTTTTTTTTTCTTGCTAGACTGGCCGAGTGCTGTACACCTGCTTCCAATCCATACAGGCCCAAAAGAGTTCTGAGTAAGTATGACGGAAAAGTATGTTGGCAGTGGCGGGCTATTGTAGGGAGATTACTAGGCTTTGTTTCTTTTTGTTTCCCTCACTGGTGACGATGTAGTCCCCCTCCATCCTGTAACACCTCTGTGAGGAGTTACAGTCCGGCTGGAAGCTAGCAAAACAGAAGTAGTGTCGTAGGTATAGTTACCTGTTCTCCTTGTCCCTTCTCCGCTGAGCTGTCGAAGAACGAGCACGCAGACTGCTTCAGTCAGCTCATGCTGCTCTAACACAGACACCGTGATGGGAGGGCTTTAACAAAGACGTTGATTCTTACGCAGCCGGGTAGGCCAGAAGTCGGAAGTCAGGGTGTCCGCTCCAGGGGAGGGCTTTCCCTTGTGGGCTCTGGGGGAAGGTCCTTGTGTTGCATCAGTCTTTGGTCAGGGAGCATCTTGGTGTAGGAACCTGAGGGCCAAAGGACGCACTCTGCTCCCAGTGCAGCTTTCTTGATGGTAGGAAGGTCCCAACTCGTCTCTTTCCTTTTATCTCCTGTAGGATGAAAGGTGGGGCAGGCCACACTCCAGGAAAGCTCCCTTTACAGTGGAGCAGAGAGGTGACCTCAGGAGGGGCTTTGCAGTCTCATCCCAATCCCATTCGCCATCCAGCACGGGGAGATTGCAAAGTGCAGGGCGGCCACACGGCACTGGTCAGCACGGCGCGGCCCAATCTCTAGGCACATTTGGGGGGCGGAACACAGTTCAGTCTGTGACACACAGTAGTGCAGGTTTGTGTAGGTTCCTGTCTTTAGTGTGCCATGGCCTAGATTTCAAGTAGCTTATGTAATGTTCCAATAGGTCAGCTTCCTCACTTGAGTTCAATTTAGGTCAACCTAAAGGAACAAGGCTTTGCATATCTACCGTGTGTGTGCCAAGCACCGTGCTAGCTCATGATGACGCAGAGACAGAAACCACGCTCACTGTCTACTTGGGAGACTGAAGCTATGGCTGTCTTAAATTTCTTCCTATAATGCTTGCTGATTTATTTTTATAGTATTGTTTGAAATAGCAAATATTTTAAAAAAACAACACCTTAGGTGTCCACTATAGTGTAAACAGATCCACTGCCATCAAGCCCATTCCACCTCATAGTGAGCCTGTAGGACCCTGTAGAACTGCCCCATACAGTTTCCAAGGTTCTCCTAGTGGATTTGAACTCCCAACCTTTTGGTGAGCAGTTGTAGCACTTAACCACTATGTCACCAGGGTTTCTCTATTGTAGGATACCAAAAAAAAAAACCCCACTGCCAGCAAGTCGACCTTGTAGGAGAAATCTGATTCAACAAGTTGTGTGGTGCTTCCGTGTTATAATGGAAGATTACAGAGCCACAAAAACGAACCTGTCAGGAAACCCTAGGAATACACACGTCTCCAATACATGTTGTTCAAGCAGAAAGACAAGGTGTAAGAACGCTGAGTAGAGTTTAACTTTTAAACGCACATAATAAATAGAAGGAAACAGATTGACCACCTCTGCAGAGAAGAACTGGGTGTTGGGGAGTAAGGGGCACAGGGACTTGGTATACATCCTTTTCATAGCTTTGAAATGTGGAGCCATGTAGGAGTATTACCTAGCTGAAAGTATTACTTTTTAATATTTTAGTCAAACTAACAGGTGCACATGATAAAAATCTCAAATGATCCTGAAGAGCTTACAGTGAGCAGGCTCATTCTTCAGAAGCAAACTTGTCTAATTTTGTTTTGTTTATAGTTCTGGTGTTTGCTTTGATATCTCTATATAATCTGCTACGATGTTGCTTACAGGTCCAGTTGTGAGGATTTTTGTTTTCTTGATATTGAGGTACAACCCATACTGAAGGCTGTGGTCTTTGTCTTCATCAGTAAGTGACTCAAATCCTCTTCGCCTCCAGCAACCAAGGACATGTCATCCTCATAACACGAGCTGTGAATGAGTCCTGATGCCTTGTTCATCCTCGTACACCTCAGCTTCTCGACCTGCCCTTGGAAGTTATTGTACTTCGTCCACTTTTCCTTTAGCTACTTGAGGCTCAAGAGGAAGTTTCAGAGTCTCTTCTGACATCCATATTGGTGTTGTCTGCGTTTCCTGTCTTTTTAATAACCTCTTGCTTGCTTCTTGGGTGCTGTCTTTGATGTCATTCTGCAATTCGTCTGGTTTTTGGTCATTAGTGTTCAACATGTCAAATCAGTTCTTCAGGTGGTCTCTAAACAGGTAGGATATGTTCAAAGTCATACTTTGGCTCTTGGGGACTTGTTCTGATTTTCAGTTTGCATTTGGATATAAGCGCTTGATAGTCTGTGCCGCGGTTGGCCTCACCTTGTTGTGACTTTTGATACGGAGCTTTTCCATCTTCGTTTCTCACAGATGTAGTCAGTTTGATTCCTGTGTATTCCATGTGGTGAAGCCCATGTGTACAGTCGCCATTTATGTTGGTGAAAAAGGTGTTTGCAGTGAAGAAGTCGTTGGTCTTGCAAAATTCTATCGTGATCACCAGCATCATTTCTATCACCAAGGCCGTATTTTCCAACTTCAGTGCCTTCTTTGTTTCCAGCTTTCACTTTTCAATCACCAGTAATTATCAGTGCGACCTGATTGTATGTTTGATCAATTCCAGACTCAGAAGCTTGTAGGAATCTTCCGTTTCTTTATCTTTGGCCTTAGTGGTTGGTGTGTAAAGTTGAATAATAGTCTTATTAACTGGCCTCCCTTGTAGGCGTATGGGTATTAGCCTATCACTGACAGCATTATACTTCAGGACAGATCTTGAGTGTTCTTTTTGATGATGAACGCAACACCATTCCTCTTCAAGTTTTCATTCCTGGTGTAGCAGACTGTATGATTGTTAGATCAAAATGGCCAATACCGATCCGTTTCAGCTCCCTAATGCCAAGGATATCAACGTTTATGTGTTTCATTACATTTTTGACAATTTCTAATTTTCCTAAATTCATACTTTGTACGTTCCGTGTTCCTATCATTAATGGATATTTGCAGCTGTTTCTTCTCATTTTGAGTTGTGCCACATCAGCAGATGAAGATCCCTAAGGCTTTACTCCATCCACATCATTAAGGTCGCCTCGACTTTGAGGAGGCAGCTCTTCCCTAGTTGTCTTCTGAGTGTCTTCAAACCTCAGGGGCTCACTTCCTGCCACCTTGTCTGACAGTGTTCCGCTGCTATTCATAAAGTTTTCCCTAACTAATTCTTTTCAGAAGCAGACTGCTGGGTCCTTCTTCCTAGTCTGTCTTAGTCTGGAAGCTCAGCTGTTACCTGTCTGCTACGGATGACCCTGCTAGGATCTGAGTACTGGTGGCATGGTGTCCAGCATCACAGTGTGCATTTGGGCTCAATTTTCTAAGCCCACATTTGTCTGAAAATGTTTCTGTTATTAATTAATACACTTGCTGGATGTTTTTTTATCCCCAGATAAAACACTGCACATCTGCCAGGCTCTTGGGGAGAGTGAGTTTTATCCGTAAGTCAGTCCAGTTCCTTAATCGGACAGTCTCTTTAAGTTTGAGATCATTCTTTGAGGGATAAATTTTCATGTATTTTGTCCACTTCTCATACTCCCATATTCTCTAAGACAGTGTCTGAAGTCCTGGGGAAAGGTGAAGTGTTGGTGTCCTCATGGCATCTCCCAGGCCATTGGATTAGCATCCATTTCTGATGTGTGTAGCTAATGACAGGGGAGTTCTTTCTAGGGTACGTCAAGGTCCCGTGGCCTCTCCCTGCCGACTTCGCTGTACCTTGGCGCTCGGGCTACAGGCTTGAAGGAGTCTCTTCAGTATCTCCCATTCGCCTCCTGACCTGGTTGACCTCGTACTTGCTATACTGGGTTTCATGGCAAGATCAGTGGTTGTCAACTGAGTTGTCACCTCATGTAAGGATGAATGGTGTCTTGGAAGTGTAGATGGGACCTTCTTGTAGCCTGTCAAAGCTATTTTACTATTTCAAGTTTGTTGGGTGCTTTTCTCTTGGAGTCCCATATGGAAGTCAAGGCAGGGGTCCGTCTACTCTGTTCCCTTGAATTCCCGCAGTGTACTCCTCTTGTAGCCGGGGACGGCCCAGCTTGAGCAAGGCCCTGCCTCCCTTAGCTCCTCCTTCCTTCTCCCGTCGGTGAGCGGGACAGCTGTTTCACATCCCATTCTCCAGTCTTTGTTCTCTTTCTGTCTCTTTACTGATATTTTCTGTCCCTTTTTGTTCTCATTTCTCAGACAGTTTGTTGATCTTCGTAGGATTTTTTTATTCTGATAGTTGTATGTTTTTCCTTTCCAAGAATTCTTTTTCCTTATTTGCACTCTGTTGTTTGATCAATATTGAACTTTCAGGTTTTATTCTTTTTTTCTCAGTTGTTTCTTTTGTGGCCCCCCCTTTTTTTTTGCTTTTAATCTTCCCTGTCCACTCACTTTTAAGAATAATACAGCAAAAAAATGAGCGGTAACTTACTATTTCTGGCCTTGACTTGTCACCAGGAGGCTTCACTGTTGGATGAGTGGACTGGGAACCAGCTGGTTTGCTTACAGGTCACTAAATGCTAGACTTCAAGTATCTTGCTCTGGGACAGCAATCTTAATAACAGCTGCCACGTTTCCTGCTGGTTTATTTTGTTACTTAGGAGGACAACTTCTTGATACCGGTAGTGTTACTGCTACTGCTGATGCCCAAACATTCTGACAGATGGAGTTAGGCTTGGAAGACAGCGCAATAGAGGGGTAGCTGGATGCCCAAGTTTCTGCCAGGAATACTAAAAGGGGTAGCCTCTGGGAAATCACAGAAAGAGAGTTGCTGGAGAAAGCAACTTTGTCAAGTCCGTTATGAATCCCTGGGCTTCCCCATGAGTCACATATGCATGGATCTGATCCTGATGACAAACCCTTCATACCAGTGGGTGGCAAACATGCAAGAAAGAGAAAGCAGCGCTACAGAGGCTCCGAAGCCTGAAATGACGGGGAAAACCACAACCCTCAGAAGGCTTGGGAAATTGCAACCCGTACCTGGCTAAGTTAAATGCCTGCTGAAGCAAATACAACATTTTCAACAGGATTTAAACAAATTATAGTGCCTTTTAGCATAATTTTCAAAATACCAGGATACAATCCAGATTCATTCAGCATATTCAAAACCATGAAAATTTCAAGTTACATGGAAAATATAACCAGCAGATGCTAACGCTGGGGCATCCCAGTTGGTCAGGGAGCACATTCAGTGCCTGTGTTCTCCCTCCAAATTTGTTGCACACAGCCAGGGGTCGTAAAAACTTGCAAGTAGCTGCCCAAGCCACAACAATTGGTCTGTTTGTCTGGAGCAACAGAGGAAGGAGAGATAGGAATAGGAGGAGGAAATGGGATGTGTGGCTAATTGCCTCCATAAACAACTGCCACCTTTGCCATGAGACCAGAAAAAATAAGTAGGACCTACCTGCCATCACTGAACATTTTAGATCAATGATTCTTTGTAGGAATCCTGTTCAAAAAGGGAAAAATACAGAACACAATTTCAAATGTTGATGATCTCCAGATTTTCTAGGGCCATGGAGGAGGGGTAAAACCCTGAAACTATTGCCCCAATTATGCTGAGTGAAATAGATCAACCACAAAAGGATAAATACTGTGTAAGACCACTATTTTAAAAACTTATGAAAAGCTTTACACACAGACAGAAAGAATCTTTGACAGTTACTAAGAAGTGGCAGGTTAGGGAGGGAAAAACCCTAACTAGACAGCAGTTGTCACTTTGCTGAAGGGTAACACAAGAAGTGATTCTTGGAAGTCAGCACTACTTGAACAAGGTCATGGGAGCTTCACAGACATGTCTAGCTTTGGTAAGTAATATCTGGGATCTTAGAAGCTTAAATGTCATCTAAGATATTCCACTGTTTTCACCCCTTCTGGAGCAAGGCAGAATGAAGAAAACCAAAGACACAAGGGAAAGGTTAGTCCAAAGGACTCATGATCCACAACTCCCACAGCCTCCACCAGACTGAGTCCAGCACAACCAGATGGTGCCCTGCTACCATCATTGACTGCTACGACAGGGATCACAGTAGAGTGTCCCAGACAGGGCTGGAGAAAAGTGTAGGACAAAATTCTAGCCCCTACCCACCCCCCAAAGACCAGGCTAGTCACACAGAGACTGGAGAAACACCAAAAATCTGGCCCTGGATGCATTTTTAACTTAGTGCTGAAGTCACTCCTCAGGTTCAACCTTCAGCCAAAAATTAGATAGACCCCCCGAGACGAAAATGAGACTAAATGGTCAGACCAGCTCAAGGAATAAGAGTGACAAGGGAGAAGGGGACAGGAGAGCTAGTAACAGGCAACCCAAGGCCAATAGGGGAAGAGTATTGACATGTAATGGGGTTGGTAACCAGTGTCACAAAACAATATATGCATTAATTGTTTAATGAAACTAATTCTGCAAACCTTTATCTAAAGCACAATTTAAAAAAAAACACTATTGCCCTGAGATAATCTTCAAACCTTAAACCAAAAATATCCCCTAAAGTCGTCTTAAAGCCATAGTTTAACATAACTAGTGAAAAAAAAGTCTACCTTGAGCATGGTGCTCTTTTTAGAACTGTCTGTACGGGTCCAGATCAGCAACAGCAACTTGAAAGGTTAGATGGGAATCGTGGGGGACAGTGGGTTTATGTTATTGGGGGAGGAACAACTCAAGAAAAGAATGGTGAGAGTGGTGACACAGCTCAGAGAAAGCTGGTTGTTACTGAATTGTACATGGAAATTGTTGAATTACTATATGTTCTCCATATATTAATAACAATGAAATAAACTTTTTTTAAATTACAGCAGGTTAGGAGGTAGGGCCAAGATGGTGGAATAGTCAGACACTTCCTGGGATCCTTCTAACAAGAAAGACCCAGAACAAATAAATCAATTATATGCCATTATAAAACCCAGTGCCACTGAGTCAATGCCAACTCGTAGTGACCCCGTAGGTCAGAATAGAACTGCCCCATAGAGTGTCTAAGGAGCTCCTGGGGGATTTACACTGCTGACCTTCAGGTTAGCAGCTGTAGCACTTAACCGCTATGCCACCAGGGTTTCCATGTGACAGTATAGGAGCCCTGAGTATCAAAGGGAAAGTTGAGAAACAAGGAAGGAAAAGTAGGTCCAGAAGTACTGAGGACTGGCTACAACTGACCCATTGGGAACCAGCGCCCCGAAGGTGGCAGCAAGTATGGTGAGAGGAGCAGTGGCATTCAGAAAAAGCACCCTCCACAGTGGGAGAGGACAGCTGGCAGAGAGAGCTTACTCAGGCCTCCAGAATCAGCTAGCTCCAGAGACTGATACAACCCCCTAGGCTGGATGTAAGATGGCTTAAACATACCCTGAGCTGTTCTCCCAGCATTGCAGAGAACAGTTTAACAAAAGGGGAAAAAGAGATATTGACCATCTGCCAGCAGACATACTTCCTTTGCCTAGGGACAGTTGTAAAGAGTGCACAGACTTTCAGCGCCTCTCACATCTGTTTTCAGTATCTAGCACCCACCCATAATGCAGCTGCAACATCTGTCCACCCATGTGCCTTAAAGAACAGGGATGAGACACTTTCTAGACAGACATCCATGGATGGCTGTCGTCATCCCCCTGCCTTTCCTAGCACATGGAGCCAGAAACCTGTGGCTACACCAATGACCCGTGCTCACTTAAGACTGTAGAGGAGAGCCTGTACCACACACCTAGTGACCATCTAGACACCTCAGCTGAATGCATGCAAGAGAAGTCAACACATGTGTGGACACATACACCTAGTAACAGCTGTAACCACTCAGTGACAGGCTATTGGAGCTTCAGAGATAACAGTAATCAAAAACCCTAACAGGAACAGCCTGTGTGGACATTTGAAAACAAGAAGCGGTAACAGTAAGGATACACATACAACAAAATACTGATGGCTCAGAGGCAATAGTCTAATCACATAAACAGAGAGACCATGATGGCTTTAGAAAGCTCCCACAACAAAGAATCAAGAAATTAATTTTCCAGATGAAGAAAACTTCCTGGAATTATCGGAGGTAGAATTAATATGTAGAGCTCTTCAAGAGATTAGGAAGATTAGGCAAAATGCAGCAGAGCATAATGACAAATTGAACAGGCTGCAAGAGAGCACAGAGAGCCAGAAATGAGAAATTTAGAAGATGATTAGTAAAATTACTAAATTAAACAACTCAAAACCAAAGGAGCACAGCTGAGGCCATGGAAGTCAGAATTAGTGAAATTGAAGGTAAAGCACTTGACACCAACATCTTTGATGAAAAGTCAGATAAAAGGATTTTAAAAAATGAAGAAACAGTAAAAATTGTGTGGGATTCTGTCAAGAGGGGTAGTCCACAAGTAATTGGAGTACCAGAATGGGGGTGGGTGGGTAATGGAATGTACAGATAAAACTTGAAAATTTGTTGACAGCCAACTCCCTTGATAAGAAAGATGAGAAGATAATCCAAGATGCTCATCAAACTCCACACAAAATGGATGCTAAGAGAAAGACTCCAAGACATACTATCATCAGGCTTGCAAAACAGAACATAAGGAGAGAATTTTAAAAGTGGCTGAGGATGAACAGAAAATAAATAATCTACAGAAAAACAGTAAGACAGCTCAAACTACTCAGCAGAAACCATGCAGGCAAGAAAGCAATGGGATGACATATACAAAGTGTTGCAAATATGACAAAATGAAGAGATTTCTAAATGAGAAATGTAGGAAATTTGCAGGAACCAAACCAAAATTATAAGAAATCCTACAGGGAATCCTGGTTAGAAAATCAGTAACATCAGATAACCACCCAAGAATACAACACAGGACAGAATGATATCAACCCAAATACAGAAATCACAAAAACAAATCAGAGCTAAAACACTGAAAACGGAAACAAATGTGAGGACTGCCAATTAAGTTCATACACTCATCCTAGAAAAAGTGCCTAGTTCACTCTTCAAAGGAATTTTAGAACTTTTTTTCTGAAATGGCCGTCAGAGCTGTTGTGTTACCCTTGATGTCCTGGATGTCATCCAAATGTCTTCCTTTCAATATTTCGTTTATCTTCAGGTAAAGAAAAAAGTCATTGGGGGCCAGAGCAGGTGAGTAGGGAGGGTGTTCCAATACAGTGATTTCTTTACTGGCTGAACACTCCCTCGCAGACAGTGTGGTATGAGCTGGTGCACTGCCGTGCTGCAAGAACCGTTGAGTTGCTGGCCAAAAGTTCAAGTCATTTTCATTGAACTTTTTCATGCAGCCTTTTCAGCACTACCAAGTAGTAAACTTGGTCATCTGCTTGTCCAGTTGGTACAAATCACTCCCTCTGATATCAAAAAAAGGTTTAGCCACATCATTCCAGCTCTTGATTTGGACTAATGGAACTTTTTTGGCCACGGAGAGCAGCTGACTTCCATTGTTCACTTTGACACTTGGTTTCAGGGTCGTATTAGAACAGCCATGTTTCATCATCAGTGATGAGACGGCCCAAAACATCATCTTGCTATTCCAAAAGGTCTCGGCCAATTTCAACTCTCCTTTGTTTTTGTTCATTGGTGAACTCCTTCAGGACCATTTCTGCACATACCTTTCTCATGCCAAGATTTTCAGTTAAGATTTTCCCAGCTGTTTCTCTATTAATGTTTACTTGGTTTTCTGTGCTTCTCACAGTCAGTTGAAGATTTTGATGTACAATTTGATGAATTTTTGCAAAGTTTTCATCAGTTGTGCCTGTTACTGGACACCCTGACCTTTCTTCATCAGTGACACTTTCTCTCCTCTCAGAAAAATGTTTAACCCATTTGTACACTGCCATTTTCTTATGGCATTATCCCCATAAACTTGGACTAACATGTCTCTGATTTCACTTCCACTCTTGCCAGGTTTAACAGAAAATTTCATGTTTGTTGCTCTAGTTCAAGCTCTGACATTCTCCTGACAGCACACAAAAACACAACAGCAATAATGAACACCATCAGCAAGACACTGCCATACATCAACACAAACACAGCCATGAGACCCTGAGACACCAAGGTTGTGAAACTTAACTCTGTTGTTTGTACAGTGCTGCCAATGTAAGCATACAGTGGCAAGTTCCCAGACTTGTCAGACCTTGTGTGTATGATTAAAAATTTTTGTTTCTTCTATAATGCTTGTCAGCAACTTAAATTATTTATTCATTTGCTTATTTGTCTCTCCCCACCTCCTCTCATTGGATTACAAGCTTTAAAAATTGTAGGTGTATAGATTAGGGTTTTTTATTTTGTTATTTTTTTTGCTAATTTTTGAAACTACATTAAGATAACTAATTGTGACCTGTGCGATATCAGCTTTATGGAAATGTTTCTGACATTTCTTTTTTCACCCAGGAATCCTCAAGTTACATATTATGTATGGTTGTTTTCCAGACACAACCTCAGAGTTAAATACTTGTGAGAGACTCTGTGGCCCACAGAGCCTAAAATATTTAGTATCTGGCCCTTCACGGAAAAAGTTTGCTGATCCTTGACCTAGAATGTAGTCAATTTTTGTGAGTTTTCCATATGAGTTGAAAAATATGTGTAATGTCTCTTGAGTACAAAATTCCTTGTATCCCCCTTAGAATAAGCTGCTTAATTTCTATTACACAGATCATTAGAGCCTTCCTCATTGTGTTCTTGATTATAGACACCTGTAAATTTGTCCACTTCTTTGAATTTAGTTTGTGTTTGCTTTGTATATTTTGAAGCTATATTGTTAATATACAAAGTTCACTACTTATTTTCCTGCTGTGTTTTTCCTTCAGTAAGAAATAGCCCTCTTGGTGTTAATTTATGTATGTATTTATGTCTTGAATTCTTTAAAGTGTATTATTCTTCTGTATATCAGTATTAGGTTCAGCTGGACATATTAGAAAAACTATTTGGATAAGAAAATAAGTTTAAATAAGAAAGAGTATTTCTTTGTTGGGTTAAAGAAGCCGGTAGATAGGTATTCCAGGGCTTTACAGTGTCATCAGGGACCCAGGCTGTCTTTCTGCTTCACCATAGTATATGGTTTCCATCCTAAGGTCCCCTCATGGTCCACGAGACTTCTGGAGCTCCAGCCAGCACATCTCCATTGAGGGCCAGAAGGAGGAGGAAAGGTAGGAGAGCAAAAAGGGGCCTGTCCCAGATGAGTCAATTTCCAACAAGTGATATTCCCGGAAGTCCCAGAAAACAATTTCCCTTCCGTCTCATTGGCAGAACTTAATCAAGTGGGCATACCTAAGCTGTACAGGGGCAACTGGGGAATACAGTCTTTTACTTCAGATGGTTCTGTTTTGTCTAGAAACTGGTATTCTGTTACCAAGGAGGAAGGTGAGAATGAACATCTACAATAGACAGCTGGCAGTCTGCCTCTGCTGACTGTTTTGTAGTTCTTGTTACTAGCATTTGCTTGTTATAACTTTTTCCGTTCCTTTGTTTTTGACCTTCCTCAGTTATTTTGTTTCAGGTATGTTGCTTGTGAATAGAATATAGCAAGATCTTGAGTTATTCTATGTAAACAATTAGAACGTCTGTCTGTTAATAGTGTGTGTAATGTATTCATTTGTATTCCAGAAAACCACACCCACTGCTATCAGGTAGATTCCAACTCATAGTGACCCTATAGGACAGAGTAGAACTGCCTTATAGAGTTTGAGGGAGTGCCTGGGAGATTTGAACTGCTGACCTTTTGGTTAGCAGCCATAGCAATTAACCAGTATGCCACTGGGGTTTGATTTTTATTGTCATTGCTGATATATGTAGCAATATTCCTACCATTATCTTTTTGCTTTCTGTTTGCCGTGCTTTCCGTTGAAGTCTTTTTCTGTTTCTTGTCATGTGTTGGATTAAATTGTCCTTACCTTTTTTTGTTCTTTTAGTTATTACTCCTTACCTTTCTGTTTTAAGATAATTTTTTATTTATAGAAAAGTTGAAAGAACAGTACAAAGGCTGCCAGTATACTCTAACCTGTATTCTCCAGTGCTAATATTGTATCGCATTTTCATTTTTCTCTCTCTCTCTCTATATTCATGTTTTTTTCATGACTCATTTGAGAATTAGTTGCACAGATGATGCTACTTCAGTGGATATTCCCTAAAGAACAAGGATGTTCTTTACATAACCACAATATAACTGTCAAAAATCAGGAAATTCATAGTTATATTATCCACTCATGGTATTTAAATTTCACCAGCTTTCCTAATAACTTGACAGTTACTTCCTGATCACTTTACAGAAGGAAAACAGAAAATTTCTTTCTGGTTCACGATGCAGTCCCGGTTGACGTGTTCCACTTAACTGTCAGATCTCTTTCGTCTCCTTTCATTTGAAATACATCTTTTGTGGCTTTAACATTTCTTAAGACTATAGGCAAGTTATTTTGGATAAATGTCCCTCATTTTGGATTCGTTGATGCTTCTTCATGATTAAGTGCAGACTCTACACTTTTAGAAAGAAGCCTACAGGAGTGGTGTGTTTTTCTTAGTGATCTGTATTAGGAGTCACCTGATCTTCAGTATAACCCCCTTACTGGTGGTTCTCCACCTGGATCAGGTGCTTGTGGTAATGTTCAGTAGAGTTTTCCACTGTACAGTTACTATTTTTCCATTTGCAGTTAGTAAGTATCTTGGGAGAAGTTGTCAGATGGTAATGTTACAGTTCCCTCATTCCTTCTACAATTAGTTTGTTTATTCATATATATTGGTGTGGACACCTGGATTCTTATTTTTTTCAATGGACTCTCTTCCATTACCGTCATTCGTTGTTTAGAGGCACACATTGTTTTAGATTCAGCCAGTGGAAGCCCTTGCCCTGTTCTTTTGACAGGTTCCCATAGTTCTTTGAGGCTGTTCCAGCTTTGTCTTCTACTTTCTTGTTCCCCGTCCTGGTTTCCACATTTCACCAAGAATCTTGGGCTCCTTTTGTTTCTTTCTTAACAGCTTTATTGGGCTATAATTCACATATCATAAACTATACATGATTAAGGTGTACAATTTGGTAAGTTTTGACGTGTCTACACCTGTGAAACCATTGCCACAATCGAGATAATGGAAATATCTATCAACCTCCAAAAGTTTCCTTGTGCCACGTTGTTATTCTAGCCTATCTGTATCCCAGCCCCAGAAAACACTGATTTCCTGTCACAGTGCAGAAGTTTCTGTTTTCTAGATTTATGTAGAGAGAGAGAGAACTGTAGAGTATGTACTGTTGTTTGGTTTTTGTTTTTTTTTTCTTTTTGAATTCTTTCAAAAGCCACCATCACTTTGCGATTCATCTATGTTAGAACCAAAAACCAAACCCGTTGCTGTAGAGTTGGTTCTGACTCGTAACAACTCGACAGGGCTGATGAGACCTGCCCCATTGGGTTTCCAAGGAGCAGCTGGTGGATTCAAACTCCTGACCTGGTTAGCAGCCCTAGCTTTGAACCATTGCACCATCAGGGCTATCAATAGGTATTCCTTTTTATTGTGGAGTAGTGTTAAGATGTAAAAATACTGCCAAAATTTGTTTATCTACTCATACGTTGATGGACTTTTGAGCTGGTTGCAGTTTCTTTCTGTTACAAATAAAGCTGCTTTGAACATTTGTGTAATGGTCATTTTCTTCCCTTGTGGAAATACCTGGGAGTGGACTGGCCAACGCATATGGTGGGTGTTTTAACTGTTTAAGAAACTCCCAGACTGTTTTCCAGAATAGCTGTTGGAATTTTGGCTGAGGTTATGTTGACTCTGTAGATCATACCAGGAAGGAATGACAGTGCAACAGTATTGACTCTTCTGATGAGTGAGCATGTTGCACCTCTCCATTTATTTAGGTTTTTAATTTCCTTAATGGCTTGTAGTTTTCAGTGTACAGCTCTTGCATGTGTTCTGTCAGACTTTCCTCTATGTTTTTATATATTCATGCCACTTTAAATGCTGCTATTTATACATTAATTTCCTGTTCATTGCTGCCACCTAAAAATACAGCTAATTCTTGTACATTGAGTTTCTATCCTACAACTTTGCTAAATTCACTTGTTAATTGTAGTAGCTTTTAAAGATCTTAGACACAGACGATCGTGTCATCAGTGAGTAAGAGCAGTTTTAGTCCTTCCTTGCCGATCTAGATGCCTGTGGTCTATTTTACTTTTGCCATATTTCACTCACTGGTACATCAGTAACTCTCGAATGCAGTTACTGACAGCAGTATGGTAGCCTTATGGATGGTCTTTGAAGGAAGCCTTTTTTCTTTCACTAATAAGTAGTAACAGTTATTACCTGAAGGTTTTGGGGGTACTTCCCCCCTTAGCAGTTTGAGGAAGTTTCCTTATATTCCTGATTTGTTAAAACTTTTCTTTTTCGTCTAAAATAAATGTTGGATCCTGTCAAATACTTATACTTTTATCTATTGTGGTGATTTTATATTTATACTTCTATGTGTGTGTGTGTATTTATTTTTTAGTCTGTTAATATTGATGAACTACATTGATATTTTAGTGCTAAACTAATCTTAAATTTAAAGTAATCTGTGCTATGTAAACTTTCACCTGACACACAATTTAAAAAACAAAACCTCAAGAAGAAACAGATAACCTGAATAGCCCTGCATGTATTAAGTAGTTCAAACACTTCCCACAAAAAAGATTCCAGGACCAAAAGGTTCACTGATGAAATCTACCAAACATGCAGGAAGGAACTATGAGTCATACACAGACTTGCCCATAAAACTGAAAAGGAGGTAATACTGTCCGATTCATTTTCTGAAGCTTGCATTTATTTCTGATATCAAAGCCAGAGAAAGATTTTACAAGGAACAAAAACTAACTCAAATAATTCTAAGCAAAATCTTAGAAAATCAAACCTAATATATACAATAGATAATACATCATGATTTTGCTTAGAATTATTTGTCATGTGTTTTAAGTTTATTTTAAAAGCTTGTGTAACCTTTGGCTGAAAGGTGGACTTTGGGAGTGGCTTCAGTTCTGAGTTAGTGGGGTATCCAGGAGTCATAGTCTTGGAGGTTCTTCCACTCTCAGTCAGACCAATGAAGTTTTTGGTTTTGTTTTTTAGTGAGTTTGAATTTTGTAAGTTTGAACTTTGTTTCCCCATTTTCTTGAAGCCGTCTACGGTGATCCTTGCCAGAGTGGCAGCCAGGCGCCATCTAGTTCTCGGCTCCGGCTGGTGGAGGCTGTGGTTCCTGTGGTCCGTGAGTCCATTAGACTGATTGTCCTTGCCGCTTTGGTTTTCTTCATTCTGCTTTGCTCCGAAGGTGATAGGGCCAGTAGGTGTATTTCAGATGACTTGGACACAAGCTTTTTAAGACCCTAGGCTCTAGTCACCAAAGTCCAATGTCGCCCATTTTCTTTATTAAATATGTTACGCCAGTTGGCTGAGATGTCTCATGAGGCCATGGTCCCCAGCCCTCAGCCCAAGTAACTTGGTCACTGAGAATGTTTGGATTTGTCTTGGAAGCTGCTGTGTCTTTTCTTTGGTCAGGTTGTGCCGACTTCCCCTGTACTGTGTGTTGTCTTTCCCTCTACCCCAGTGAACGTTTGCCTGCTCTCTGGTTAGTGATTTCCTCTTCCCACCCCACTGTCCTTCGTAACCAGCAAAGAGTGTTTTTTCTGTTTCTTACGTGGAAATTGTCAAACAATCTTAATGTCACACACAAGTATTGAAATCTCCCACTGTAGTTCTGGATTCGTGTATTTCTCTTCACAGTTCTGTCAGTTTCTGATTCAAGTATTCTGGAGCTCTCTTGATACGTGGAAAATATTTAGGTCTGTTACATTGTTTTGGTGAATTTTTATCATTATAAAATTCTCTTTTCATCTCTGATAATATTCTTGCTCTTAAATCTACTTTATCTGTTAGCTTTTTCCTTTTAACCTCTTTGTTTCATCAGATTTAAAATGGGTTCTTGTAGTTGTTAGTATGTAGTTGGGTCGTTATTTTACTTTTCCCTCCCAATCCAGTCTGATAATTTCTGACTTTTAATTGGCATATTTAGTCCCCTTACATTTAATATGATGATTAATGTTGTTGGATATAAAGTTACCCCCTTGTTTGTTTCCTCTTTGTCTCATCCAATGTGTGTTTTTCCTTTTTCTGCCTTGTTTTGGATAGAGTAGTTTTTATGATTCCATGTTTGTTACGTTCTTTCAGTAGTTGCCTTAGAGTTTCTGGCAGTGTTTCTCACCTCGGCAGTGTATACACATGGGGCTGGATGATTGCCCTGAGGGCTGTCCTGAGCATTCGCGGGTTTTTAGCAGCACCACGGGGCTTTTACCTACTAGGTGCCAGTAGCACCTCTTCAGTTTTGACAATCAGAAATAGCTCCAGACACTGCTAGGTATCCCCTGCAGGGCAAAAGTGCCCTCTGTTGAGAATCACGGGTTTATAGTATACATCTTTTACTTGCCCCAGCAAGAAGATAATATTTTGTACTTACCCATGTAGCTATCATTTCCAGTACCCTTCATTTCTCTATTTACACCTGGTATTGTTTTCTCTTTTCTTGAGGTAAATCATTTGCTGTGCCGTCTAATGGCAATGTAGTCTTTAAACTTTTGTGTGTCTAACAAAGTCTTCACTTCCATCTTTGAAAGACATTTTTACTGGGTGAAGAATTCTGAGTTGGCTTTTTATTCTTTCAGTGCTGTGAAGATAGTTTTGAACAGTTGAGTAGGAAATTGGCTGTCATCCTTACCTGTGTTTATCTCTACTTAATGTCTCTCTTTTTTATGACTTTTAAGATTTTCTCTTTACCACTGGTCTTAAATTGTTTTTGATGTCTTAGCATAGTTCTTTTCATGTTTCCTGTGCTTAGATTTCATTGGACTTCTAGGATCTGTGGATTTTATATTTCTTATCAAATTTAGAAAACTTTAGGCCATTATTTATACACTAAGAATTCTGGCTCACCCTCTCTCTCACTTGTCTCCTCCTAGTGAGCCAGTTAAACATGTGTTTGATCACTTGACATTGTTCCACAATTCACTTATGTGATGTTCCCTTTTTTCAGTCCTTTTTTGTATCTGTGTTTTATATTATATAGTTTCTGCGTCCATGTCTACAGGTTCATTCAGTTTTTTTCATCTGCAGTATTTAATTTTCCATTAGTTGTATACCATGTACCTTTTATCTCAGGCATTGTGGTTTTCGTCTCAGAAGTGTTTTGTAGACAAAGTGTTTCCATCAGTTTGGGTGCTTTAGGTACCTTCCTGTCTCTACTTAACATGTTTTCTTTTGATTTCTTCCATCCTTATTTTGTAATTTTTGCTATACAGATTCTATATATGTTTTGCTGTATCTATACGATGGTAATATACCTTTATGTTTTTTTTTTTAGCAATTAGAAATGACTTTGTAGTTTTCTTTTTTTTCCCATTAATCATTACCGTTAAGACATTTTTGTTCACCCAGTTTGTTAATGGATTATCTCTCCTTCAGTAACTACTACTAAATGTGGGGCTATTCTCCTTATATCTTGACTTTTCTCTCTTATTCTCCATTCCTTTGACTATTAGCACTATATTCTAGAAAAATCCTTTGGTTTGATATTCCAGCTCATTACTTGAAACTTCATCTATGTCCATAATAACATTTCTTCTCTAATGAGACTTTTATTTCAGAACTCATTTTAATTTTCACGATCCGTTTATTTTTATGATAAGCCTTTTATTTTGTGGCTGTCATAACATCTCTAATCTTTATGGGGATATCGATCTTGTCTTAAAATTTGATTTTTCTAATAGCTCTATTTCATCAGGTGTTAGTTCCTCTGTTGATTTTGGTTTTGACTCTTTTTCACTCTTCAATTGTTTGGACTTTTTTGTATGCTCATTTGTTTATATATTGTAACTTTTAGATTGCATGTTAGCCTCTCAGTGGCTATGGTTTCTGTGTCCAATTACCAGATTCAGTGGTTGTGGAAAAGCAGGATGTACTACTCTTTGTGGGATATCACTGTATCATTGTCTAGATATGGGGGCTACCTGCCACCGTGGCCCAGCCCAGCTTCTTAGGCTCAGATGTCCCATACTCATTGCTCCTATCTGGAAGCAGGCATTTGTATTGACTGTTTCTTGGCTGAGGGGATGGGGCTGGGACAGGAAGTAAGGGTCTAGAATGGCTGCTCAGACTGTAATTACCAAATCATTCTGCTGACACTTACATCACACGCTCCATTCTCAATATTTATGCCATGAACTTGGAGCCCCACAGGAGCCTCTCCTGTCCTGTCCTAGACACTTTGATTTCTTCTACCAGTCTGATCCAATATACTTTTTGCATTTTAGGGATGGCTCATAATTTTTAGGTAAATATTTCCAGTATGTCATACTGGGTTAGCTTGTGTGTTACTGTGATGCCAGAAACTGTGCCACAGGTATTCAGATGCTACCAGCGGGGGCACCCAGTGGCAGATCTACTTCTGCTGAGCTGCCAGGCTAGGACAGACCAGGAAGAAGGACTTGGCAGTCTACTCCTGAAGAGAATTAGCCAGAAAAAAACCTCCCAGATAGAGCCAGAGCACTGTCAGATAGACTGGTAGAAGAGAAGCACCCTTCACCAAAGAGGACCTCTGGGCAGCCAGAGGACACGGAAGGACGTGCTCCCGATCCTTAGCTGGTAGAGAAATCCACATCAGAACTACAGTGAGGTACCATCCCCCAACAAGGCTGGCCAGCATCCAAAAAACACAAAACAACAAATGCTGAAGAGGCTGTGGAGAGACTGGAACTCCCCTGTACTGCTGGTGAGACTGCAATTTGGTGCCTCCTTAAAGAGCTAGAAGTAGAAATACTGTGTGATCCAGCGGTCCCACTCCTTGGAATAGCTCCTACAGAAATAAAGGCTGTCACATGAACAGATACATGCACACCAGTGTTTACTGCAGCACAGTCCACAACAGCAAAAAGATGGAATCAACCTAGCTGCCCATCAACAGATAACAAACTATGCTGTATGTACACAGTGGAACACTGTGCAGTGCTAAAGAGCAATGAGGATTTTGGGAAATGTCTCATAACCTGGAATCAACTGGAAGACATTATGCTGAGTGAAATCAGCTGCAAAAGGACAAGTATTGTATGAGACCACTGTTATAAGGACTTAAGAAAAGACTATTGCACAAAAGAAAATACTCTCTGATGGCTACAAGGGTGGAGAGGCAGAAGAGGGCTATTCAGAGATAGATAGTCCCTAGGAATTCGGTTAGGTGAAGAACATGACAGCATGCAGTAGAGGACGAGTTAGCGTAATAAAGGACAGAGTAGCAGGGCCTGGGGTCTGGGGATCATGTTTTCAGGGGACATCAGGGTTGATTAGCATAACTAGTCTTTTTCTAAGAGAGTGTTCTGTACCCCATACTGGTGAGTGGCATCTGGGGTCTTAAAAGCCAGCAAGCTGCCATCTGAGGAACGTCAAAAGACCAGAATTGATGATCTGACAACCTGGAGGGTCCCCTGGGAACATGGCCCCTGGACTTGCTGCCAGCCCAGAGCTGAAACCAGTACTGAAACCAACACTTCAGACAAAGAATGGGCTGGACTTGGGGACACAGAGTGATGAAGGTGGTGTGTGTACTTCATGGTTTAATATATATGAGGCTGTCCTACTGGTTTCTTTTTGGAGGGAGTGGAGGGGACACTGTTTGTTGAGTGGATATTGGAAGAGTGAAAAGGAGGAGTGTTTTGTCACAGGATGAAGAGAGTAGATAACAGTTACAGAGAAGCAGGTGCTCGGGGGTTTATATGGAAAATTGATTTGGATTGTAAACTTTTACTTCATCACAATAAAATTGTTTTAAAAAGAGAGAAAAGACCAAAATGGGTGTCAGAAGAGACTGAAACTTGCTCTTGAATGGTAAGTATCTAAAGCAACAGAAAGAAATGATAAAGTAAAAGAATTGAAGAGAAGATTTTAAAGGCTAGATCAGGAAGACAAAGTAAAGTATTATAATGACATGTGCAGAGAGCTGGAGAGAGAAAACCAAAAGAGAAGAATATGCTCTGCATTTCTCAAGCCGAAAGAATTCAAGAACCAATTCAAGCCTTGAGTTGCAGTACTGAAGGATTCTATGGGCAAGATATTAAACGATGGAGGAAACATCAAAAGAAGATGGAAGGCATACATGGAGTCATCATAGCAGAAAGAACTGGTCGATGTTTAGCCATATGAAGAGGTAGCATATGATCAGGAACCAGTGGTACTGAAGGAAGCAGTCGAAGCTGCATTGAAGATACAGGTGAGAAACAAGGCTCCAGAAACTGATGGAATACCAATGGAGATATTTCAACAGACAGATGTAGCGCCGGATGGGCTCACTCATCTATGCTAGGAAATTGGGAGGACAGCTACCTGGCCCAGCTGACTGGAAGAGATCCATGTTTATGCCCATTCCAAAGCAAGGTGATCCAGCCGAATGTGGAAGTTACCGAACAATATTGTTAATGTCACACACAAGTAAAATTTTGCTGAAGATCATTCAAAAGCACTGTCTGCAACAGTACACTGACAGGAACTGCCAGAAATTCAAGCTGGGTTCAGAAGAGGATGTGGAAGCAGGGATATCACTGCTGATGTCAGATGGCTCTTGGTTGAAAACAGAGAGTAGCAGAAAGATGTTTACCTGTGTTTCATTGACTATGCAAAGTGTGGATCATAACAAAGTATGGGTAACATTGCAGACAGTGGGAATTCCCGAACACTTAATTATGCTCATGAGGAATCTACGTGGATCAAGAGGCAATTGTAAGAACAGAACAAGGGGACACTGCACGGTTTAAAGTCAGGAAGGGTGTGCGTCAGGGTTGTATCATTTCACCATATCTTTTCAATCTGTATGCCAAGCAACTAATCTGAGAAGCAGGACTATATGAAGAAGAAGGAGGCACCAGGATTGGAGGAAGACTCATTAACAACCTGCTTTATGCAGACGACACAACCCTGCTTGCTGGAAGTGAAGAACATTTGGAATACTCACTGATGAAGATCTAAGACCCCAGCCTTCAGTATGGATTATACCTCAACACCGGGAAAACAAAACTACTCACAACTGGACCAGTAAGCCACATCGTGATAAATGTAGAAAGGACTGAGGTTGTCAGGGACCAGGAAGCAGCATCGTGATAAATGCAGAAAGGACTGAGGTTGTCAAGGATTTCATTTCACTTGGCTCCACAATCAACGCTCATGGAAGCAGCAGTCAGAAAGTCAAAAGATACATAGCACTGGGCAAATCTGCTGCACAAGACACCTTTAAGGTGTTGAAAAGCAAAGATGAGACTTTGAGGACTAAGGTCCGCCTGACCCGAGCCATGGTATTTTCAGTCGCGTCATATGCATGCAAGCTTAACAATGAATAAGGAAGACCAAAGAAGAATTATGAATTATGATATTGGTGAAGAATATCAGATATACCACAGACTGTCAGAAGAATGAACAAGTCTGGCTTGGAAGAAGTACATGCAGAATGCTTCTTAGAAGCAAGGATGGCAAGACTACATCTTACACATTTTGAACATGTTATCAGAAGGGCTCAGTCCCAGGAGAAGGACATCATGCTTGGTAAAGTAAGGGTCGATGAAAAAGAAGACACACAAATAGATGGGCTGACACAGTGGCTGTGACAGTGGGCTCAAAAATCGCAGTGACTGTGGGACAGCGGGACCGGGCAGGCAGTGCTGCGTCGTAGTGTCCACGAGGTGTCTGTGAGTCGGAGCTGGCTTGGCAGGCACCTGAGAAGCCAACGTGAACAGGAGCCCTGGCGGCGCGTGGGTAAAGCATTGGCTGTGAACTGCAAGGGAAGAGCCCTGGCTGTTGGATTCCATGAGCATCCTGGCCATGGAAACGCCCCGAGACGGTTCTGCTGGGTCCCAGAGGGTAACTGTGAGTCCGCACACAATGATAGGAGGGCTCTGCTCAGCTTCCCAGCCTCTAAGCTTCCTCGTCTGGAACCATCAGGTACCTTGACATAAGAAAAGCATTTCTGAATGTCAGGCTTGGGTGTCCTGCTAACGCAGTGCTCAGGAGCCACAGCCACTAATCGGAAGCTTGGCAGTCAGAGTCCACTTGACAGCAGTCTGTTTGTTTGTTTTATTTTTTTTGGTTTAAATGCCAGGCTTGTTTCTCTGGATTTTCTCCTGTCTTGGATCTTAGCCTTATAATTACTTATTGACGTGGTAGCTTTCTGGTGCCTTCCAAGAATGCTGTCTTAATAGGCCCAGCTATTCTAGTTGCTCTCAATAAGAAGATTAGTCTTCACCATCATTGGCAGAAACAAAGTTACGTCATAAACTTCGAGTCTCCGCCTACCTACATCCTGGCACTGTGGTTTTGAGTCAGGTGACAGAAGCGCCAGGTGTGTTCTGTAGGACTTGAAGGTGTGTGGCCAGACTCGTGGGGCCACTGGAACAGTTTCTGTTCACGATCCTGACAAACTCCGTGGGAAACTGCTAACCAGGCTAATAGCATCAGCTGAGTGACTTGTTCAGGTTTCGGGAACTTTTAGTAACCAGAGTCACTGTGTGCTACTTCAAAGGGTTTTCTGAAAAACTGTGAGCAGCTGTGGCACACTCTTGTCGTGAAATCCTCCGTGAGTGCCTAGGCGTTGGGGAGGCAATGCTTAAACAGTTCCTCGTCATTTGTGTTCCATCTAGGTTGTGGCATGGGGTCAGCCACACTGCCGGGTGGGAAACACAGAGGGCTGGGCTTGCTCTTAACGCTGCTTGAGCACCGGTGCTCCAGTGAGCCCACTGTCATTGCGGTTTGGTGGGGTCATGGCTCAGGTTCAAAATAAAGTTCGTGCTGGCAGCCTGAGGCCTGTGGGATTACAGAATGTTGGCTCTGCAGCTTGGTGTCCAAGTCTCTCCCCCAGTGTGAAATTGAGCCACACAAATAAATTACAGGGGTTTTCAGTCTTTGAAATAAGCTGTATCCCAAAGTTTCTGTTAAAACCGGACAGCTTCTGGTTATGACCACTGAGACTGGAAGACTGATCTGAGCGAATTGCCTTTCAGATATGAGAGAATTGAAATCCCGATCCATATCGTGCCTCACGTCACCATCGGGAAGGCGTGCCTCAGCTCGGCAGTAGAGCTGCCCAAGATCCTGTGCCAGGAGGAGCAGGACGCCTACAGGAGGATCCACAGGTAGAGAACCTGCCTCCCCTTGTCTCCTTCTGTCCTCGGGACCCGATCCCCAGGCTCTCTGGCCCTTGAGTCTGGATTCCTAGTTGTCGTGCTCTCTGGGAGACGGCTGTCTAGCGTATCCAGTCGTGATGTTTCTCACACTGTGTGAGGATGAGCTTTTCCACATTGGCGTCTCTCCTACTACAGTTTGGAACCCAGAAGGGCAAAGACACCTTGGCGGGGAGGCTGTAAAAACAGAACAAACAGCAACATCTTAGTGGCCCTGGTGCTAAAAACTGAGACTTCTATACAAACTCACCTGCAGTAAAGGCATCGTGAGAGACAGTCATTTCAAAATTCAGTGTTCCTTGAATTTTTGCATAAAATCACGTCCGCAGCCCTGCTGCCTTCAGTAGTAAGGCAGTGCAGGTCACGCGCGCCCGTCTGAGGCAGCGGGCGAAGGCCGGTGCGGCTACCCGCGCTGTCATGGTCCGTGACCGGCTTGGGTGTCCTGCAGCGCTGTTTGGCCACTAACCGTTTGTGACCCTTTCTTTAGCCTCACTCATCTGGACTCGGTAACCAAGATCCACAATGGCTCAGGTAAGGTTCCCCATCTGAGTGCCAGCAGTGACCCCTGAAATGACTCCGTTGACAGAGGGAACATTAGTCTAAGTGATTCAAGTAACGGGTACAAGTTATTCGCTTAGTTCCTTTCCCGAGAGCTTTGCCGCTGATCCTGCTCCCTGCTTTCGTTCTGTGCCCATGGACCAGCTCACGCTGTAAACGCTGCCTGGCCTAAGTCAGGAGGAAAGTGGATGTGTGGACTCCGTGGTGTGCCAGGGCGTGTAACGGCCAGGCTCAGGGTGGGGAGGGCCCTCACTGGTGGTGTCGGTCCGTTGCCGTGGTGTGACACCCCCGCTGTGGCTGACTTGAGGCTGCTAACATTATGTGTCAACCAATGTGCAGGCTTCCTGAAATGTTCACATTTGACTCTTAGGAGCTACATGAGCCCCCCCGGCATGCCACTGTTGTGATGAGGGTTGAAAGGTATGGATAGATAGATTGATAAATAGGTAGACAGACAGATAAAAGAGAGTGCGAGGGAGGAATTCTTCTCACCTCGTTAAATGTAGGAAGAATTCTGATACAGGACCAAGTAGCAGAAAGTGTGACACAGGAGGTCTGCCAGTTAAGTTCTCAGACTTAAGTGTTCTACGTGCTCCCCACCTCACTGCTGAATACCATCACGGTCACCTTCGAAGTCCTCCCCGTGGGAAGCTGTGCACCGACACCAGTACGCAGTCCACCCTCCAGAGCAGTTTTGAAACTCTTTCCAGAATGGCCGTTGCACACGGTGGCAAGTTCACAGACTTCACTGTCTAGTTGTCTGTGGGAGCATCTTTAGCCAGGAGACAGATCACTGTATTGGCACACCCGCCGTATCCGCCTGATCTGGCCCCCACTGACTTTACCCGAAGAGAAAGGAAGTACTGAGAGGAAGGCATTTGGATGACACTCAGGACATCAAGGGGAATATGACGAGATAGAAGTCCACTGAGGGTGTCAGCTCCGGGGATGGGCTTTCCCTGCTGGCACTGGAGGAAGGTTCTTGGCTTCAGTCTTCCCCTGTACTGAGAGCTTCTGAGGCGCAGGGACCCCTGGTCCTTTCCAGAGGACACAGCTTCTTGGTGGTAAGAGGTCTCTAGATCTCGCTGCTAGCTTCTTTCCTTTCTATCTCAAGAGGCTTCCTCAAGGCAAAGAACAATCTTCCACCTGGAGTCCTGCCCCACCGAGGTGGCTGCCGCCCCTCCAGCCTCGGTAACACCGCAGAGGCAGGGCTCGGGGTACGGGAGCATCACGCAGTAGCAGGAGTCAAGGCCCAGCCACGCTGCTGTACACATTTCTATACACATTTTTGAGGGACCACAAATTTCAACCCATGGCATATACCAAATTACTCTTCCCCAGCATACACACTTAGCCATCTACCCCTTCTGTCTGGCTGACCTTGACCCCAGGCCGTTCTGCACAATCTTCCCCTGCTGCTAACAAGACCACCAGTGAGGAAGGTGTGTTCGGGCAGTTGGGGTGCTTTCAAGTGTCACAGGCAGTTCCTCTGGGAAGGAAAAGTAAAGAGAGGGTTTGGTCTATCTGTTCAGTCGTTTCCATCTAGGCGTAGGACATGGTGAAGAGTTAAAAATGGGTCGTACGGCCACAGTCGTTTTAGCCATAGCTCCACAATGGATAAGCAGGTCAGTGGAACTGAGTAGAGTTCAGAACTAAGGCCATGTAGACGTAAGAATTTTTATTTAATAACGATGGCACTTCAAATCAATGGGAAAAGAACGGATTGTTCACTAAATAAAGTCGGGCCTGCTCATATGTTTATCCGTTCACTAGGCACTTCTTTATTTTCTCGATGTCAAGGTGCAGTCCGTACTGCAGGCCGTAGTGTCTGGGCTGCACCAGGAAGTTTAATGTGTAGTGGACTTCTAGAAACATATCCTTCAAAAATTGGAGAGCAAGTATACAAAAATAAATGTAAAAGAATAGTAATCAGTCCTTAAAGTAGCAAAGACTTGTGTACTACTGAAGTGTCCATCAGTAGGGACTTAATTGGTGCAGCTATTCAGGTGAATATTGCTTAGCCCTTAAAGAGGGAAGCCAGATCTTTATTGACACAGAAAGATCTGTATGACATGTTACTGTGTGGTGGAAAAGTAAGGTCCAAAATAATAGTTTTATCCAGAAGTACACACACACTTTCATGAAAAGTGGAAGGATACCCCCCACGGTCGGCTGTGACTGGAGAGAAGCTCAGAGGGCAGTGGACTCACTGTCTCGCCACGCAGCTGACCTTCGGACCAGAGCTCGGGAGGGCCCCGTTCTAGCTATGCTCATTCCCGGGAAGGCTCGCAAGGTGACTCCCTTGCTCCATCCCAGCTGGGTTTTCCTCATTTCAAAAGAAAATCTTTCAGGTGAGTTGAATGACTAACATCCAATAAGGAGTTTTCCCACAGGGCTCCATGGAAGACTAGGTGTAGGATGCAGAAGTCCTGGTCACTTACAGTGTGGGCAGGGGTCGGAGGCCGGGGAAAGGGACTCCGTGGCGCCTCAGCCGTTTGCCCTAAGGAGGAAAGAGCAGGCCGTCTTTGTGCTCTCGGGTGTAGGGGTTCAGGGGCATTCCAGGTGTCCTCAGAACAGGTGGCTGCTTTGCCCAGCTCTTCTGTCTTTCCCTGCCAGTCCCGCTTACCGCACTTCAGCTTCCGCCTCTGACTTACCCTTCTCCCTGTGGTCACAGTTGAGGGAGTGTCGCTAGTGGAAAGGGAACGCCCCAGTAAGCAGTCCTAGCCACCAGTGACCTCACCTGTGTTTTCCCCGAAGTGTTCACCAAGAACTTGTGCAGCCAGATGTCGGCTGTCAGCGGGCCTCTGCTCCAGTGGCTGGAGGACAGGCTGGAGCAGAACCAGCGGCACTTGCAGGAGCTGCAGCGGGAGAAGGAAGAGCTGCTGCGGGAGCTCGCTGCCCTCGAGTGAGGCGGGCCGGAGGCAGGTGAGTGGTTCCCACTAGTGCCCTGAGGACGGGCGGTGGGGACTCCAGAGTCGGGCGCAGCCGGGCCTGGAGAGCCACTCTGGCGTCCCAGTGCAGGGGCAGTGCCCGAGAGGGCACAGCACTTGTCCTTCTGGGCGTTGCGGTAGAGCTGCCGAGGGAGCCGTCTACCTCGAGCCGCCCTCCAGAGTGCAGCTGTAAGGCGATGGCGGTGGACCGTCGGGACAGAAGTAGGTCGTGGAAGGTACACTGGCAAGGGCCATCTTAGGCTGTATTTTAAGTGATCGCTTTTCCCTCGTGCTGCGGGTCACTGTTGAAATACAGGCACTCCCTAAAGCGAGCTACAGGAAGAGCAGGCTGCCCTGGCGGCCTCCAGGGAGGAGTGCGGCTGAGGCCCAGCCCCTGCCGGGCTGAACTCGGGGCCCTCCCAACCGGTCGTTCTCGCTGGGCAGTGGGTGATAGAGATGTAACACTTCTCCTGGCAGGTGGGATGTGACCGCGGAGTGCGCCACCTAGAAGGACGGACGGCCTGGAAGTGACCTCGCCCTCATCCCATCTCCGTGCCGTCAGGCATGTTCTCTGGGAGGGGACCCATCGTGCTGTTGCCGACACAGGGCCCTAAACTCAGAACCAGGAGCAATGGGACCTGGAGCGATATCACCACAAGAACCAGGAACAGTGCCACCACCCTCCCCCTTACCAATGTAAAAGGACCCCCGGAATCTATCCAGGGTCTCTCCACTTGCAGAGACTGACCCGTTCCCTCTCGGGAACATACTTTGACCTAATAAAACTCTCCACCATTTGCTTCCAAAAAGGTTATGTTGTCATGCCTTAGGGGACAGGGAGGCTGGTCTGCTGCCCGTCTGGAGGCTGGACGTGCTGGCCCCTCTCCCAAACCCGAACCAGGCCTCTCGGGGTCTGATCAGTTCCAGAATCTCAATACTTTGGTACCAAAACCCAGGAGGCCAGTTTGTCTCAACTGGCTTTCCTCCTCTTGAGTGATGGGGTCCTGGAGGTGAGCCAGCCTTGCCAAATGTGGGGACTTGGCTGGAGCTGCCCCTTTCGTGGATGAAACGTCTAGTTCCCGTTCGGGCCAACAGTGAGGCTTGGCTTTGTCCCCACTGCTGGCACCCTCGTGGCTGCCTATGGTTCTAGGCTCCGGTGCCCAGAACAGCGGACTGCCCACGTTCCCGCCAGGCTGGGACTGTTCGTCAGACACCTTCTAACATGCTCTCAGGGTCAGGGTCCTCCTTGTGATGGCTGTCTCCAAGATGGGTCTCTTGGGAGACTTTACAGTGGCCCAAGGAAGCCTTTAGGTGGAACAGGGCTCCCTGACAGGTACTGGCACTGTTACCCACCCATGGCAGGTCCTTCCGGTGGGGAGTAGGGTACTCCGGGAGGACCAGTCGTGTCAGGGTGCTAGAGGGAGGGAAGGCGCCGGGGATCAGGACCCGATGGTGGCAAAGAAGTAGCCCTCATCCTCGGGGGCAGACTGGACACAGGTGGAATGCCCTGGCTGGTCCGGTGACATGGACAGCATCAGGGTGCAGGCCCTGGGCAGACCCGGCCGGGAGGGGTAATGGTGGAACTCCCTCCCGGGAAAGCCCCGGAGGAGAACAAGGGGACACCTCCTCTCCTCCCCTCAGCCTAGCTTGGCAGACCCTCTCTGCAGGGTAGGGCAGTCTTTGTCTGTCCCTGCTCAGTCCCCTTTGGGATGCATCCTCAAGAACTGCAGCAACTCCAGCCTGACCCTGGACAGCAGGAGGGACAGAGGTGATCTTCTGCAACACTGCTTGGCCTGTGTATCATCTGGGCTCTGCGGAGGTTTGCTTTATCAGTGTGTCCCTTAATTATGACACCCTTCTTTGACTAGGCCTCTTCTGTTGGAGGGAGGGAAAACGGAGTGAGGTCCCATACACACAAGCATTTCTGTGCCTCTGTCAAAGCCCTCAGTTGTGTGATGGCTGTCTGGAAGCAGGCCTCCCAGGAGGGGGACCACCAACAGATGTCGGGGTTCAGGGGACAAACCACTGGAACAGGTTAAAACCAGCCACCTGGAAGGGGAATGCCGCCGTCCACCCTGGGCACCCAGGCCAAACTATCCCTGGCATACCAACCCTCGTCAGCACCCCGGGCAGCCCCCTTGCTCCCCTTGTAGGAAGTAGCTGGGCAAAATAGGCAATTAATGCAAATCCACCTGTCCCCTTCAGCATGGCAGACCTCATGACCTGGCAGGGAGAAGCTGGTGGGCTTCTTTGCAGATCCAGGAGATTTCACTAAGGAGGCTGAACTGCCTGCCACCATGCTGGATCTGTCCCATAGGGACTTAATGTGGTGGTAATCTCCCAGTGCTGCATTTTAGGGGCAGCCCAGACAAGGCCAACTGGGCCCATGTCACCAACCCTAACTGGTGATGCAGGGCAGGAAGGAACTGCAGCAAGAGATTATGTGATCACTTGCCTCACAGAGGGGATGAGGGACATCCAGATAAAACTAGTGAACTTCTCCAAGTCAGCCTAGGTCACCCAGAGTAAGGATGAAAATCCGGCCGCCGTCCAGAGCTGGCTGGTAGAAGCAATTCAAAACTGGACCAGTCTTGACCCTAACTCAGCAGAGGGGACTGTTGTTAACACACACTTCGTCAATCAGGCGGCCCCAGATATTCGTAAGAAGCTGCAGCAGCTGGCCCTGGGCCACAAACTGACACTAACCAACTTCTAAGGACAGCTACCAGGGTCTACAACAGTCAGGATCTGGAAGTAATAGGTAAAGATAGCCTGTAGGCCAAGCTGACGGGTGACAATTGTCGCCAACCAGACTGAGTGCCAGACCACAAAGCACAGAGCTCAGATGGGAACTCCGCCTCCAGCCAAACGGCCAGTTGCTGCAGTGCAGGAAGCCAGGCCACATCCACGGAGACTGCACAGGCCACAGAGACTGCAGAGACCCCGGAGACTGCAGAGGCCCCGAAACAGCAGGGCGGCCAGGGTCTGGAGGTCTGCTTGTGTCCCGGGCACCCTGTTCCCAGTGTGGGATCTCTGGCCACTGGGAGGATGGAGATGACTGCAGTGGCTTCTGCTGCTCCTGAGGATTGTGACTGAAGGGGCCCTGGTTCCCCCAACACTCCCACATGTCATCAAGGTACACACTGGGGAACGCTGGGTGATGGACATAGCCGGTAAGCTAGTCAACTTTCTAATTGACACGGAAGCAGCTTGCCAGCCAAGTGCTGTCAAGTCGAATCCGACTCATGGCGACCCTAGGGGCCAGGGTAGAACTGACCCCCAGAGTATTCAAGGAGCGCTTACTCAGTTTTAAAATCCTTTGGTGGTCTCCTGACTTGCTCCTCACTTGTCGGCCTAAATGGCCTTCCCAGTGACCACTGTCTAACCCCTACCCTCCTTGGCAGCTGGGAGGGAACACTAGTTTCCTACCAATTCCTGGTCATACCTGAGTCTCTGGGACCCCTCTTTGGAAGGGACTTCCTGTTTAAACCGGGCGCAACCCTGACTTTCCCACACTGGCCCACCTATTAGTCCTAAAAAGGGGTACCTCTGAAGAGGTAGGAAAAATCCCCCTTGAACTCTAAAACATTGACCCATTAGTATGAGCTGATGGAGTTCCTTCCAAGGCCAAACATGTGGACCCAGTAAAAATTGCCATCAAACTAGGTGTGGGACACCCCAAAGGGGCCAAGCGCAGGTTATCGCCATCAGGGATCCAAGGCTTACGGCCCACCATCGGGCTGCTGACGGGAGCAGGACTGCTGGCAGAAAGGCCTTCTTATAATAGCCCCATACTGGTAGGTAGAAAGCCAAATGGGCAGTGGAGACCAGTCCAAGATTTAAGGGCCATCAATGAAATTGTTGTTCCCTTACACTCTGTAGTACCCAACCCGTACACCCTAATATCTCAGGTCCCCCCAAATACTCAATACTACGTGGTCCTTGATTTTAAGGACACCACGAGTCACAGCCCCCGTTTGCTTACAAGTGGACTGTCCCCCTGACGTGGAGAACAGCCCAACTATAGTGGACTGTCCTCCCCCAGGGCTTCAGGGATAGTCCAGGGGTCTTTGGGGGTGCTCTTCAGTAACTCAGACTACAACTACCCCAATTAATGTACTTATTCAGTACATTGGTGACTTGCTTATCCACAACACCAACTTTAATGACCCCCTGACCAGTACCAGGCAACTGCTGGATTTTCTGAGGGAAGAGGGATTTCAGGCATCCCAGGAAAAGGCCCAGCTGTGCTTACCAGAGGTAGCTACCTGGGCTTTATTGTCTCCCCAGGAGACTGAAGGCTTTCCCTGGGACAGATAACATATCTGGCTGCTCCCTGGGACCACCCTCCAAAGAAGCAATTGTGGGAGTTCTTAGGCAAGGCCGGCTATTGCAGGGTCTGGGTACTCAGATTCGCAGAAAAAGCGAGACCCCTGTACCGTGCCCTAAAAGGTGGCACTGATGAGGGTACCAGCTCGGTGAGTATCCCCGACCGGGAAAAAACTTTTATCTGATGTGTTGATGAAAAAAGGAAGGTGACAGTGGGTGTCTTGGTCCAATACTTGGGAGAGGAGCAGCAGCCAGTGGGCTACTTTTCAAACCCTTGACTCAGTGGTGACGGGCTGGCTGTGCTGCCTCCGGGGCATGGCAACAACAGCTGTCCTAGTAGAAGAGGTCCAGACGTGCGCACAGGCCCCAACCACACGAACGCTGCCCTCACCGGCCCCCCTCCTTTGGGGCCAGGGGTCTCACGGGCTGTCCTCTAGCCGACAGATACCAGCTCCTAGCGGAACAGCTGGACGGCAAACTAGAGTGCTACAAAAGCCTAAATCTGGCACCGCGTTTCCTGTGCCCACCGCAGAGCCCGTCAGCCACAACTGAAGACGAGATCCTAAAGACAACCTTCTCAGGGAGCTCTGTCTCTGCCACTCACCTCTCCTGGACCTAGGGGGTACCTGGCACTACCTGGTATACAGAAGGCAGCAGCTCAGTGCGGGAGGGGACTCGGCAGGAAGGGTGTGCCGTGGTGTCTCGCACTGAGGTCATTAAGAGTGGCCCCTGTCATGAGCACCCAGAAAATGTCAGTGGCTGTGTGAGGAAAATAAGGAGCTGACAAGGCTTGGGGTCAGTAATAAGCTTTATTTAATCAAAGCACACATTTACAGTCAAGGACGAGGACGGGAGGTGCTAGTGCCAGGACATAAAGCGCTCTTATTTGCGTCACTGAACTCTTCTCTGCATTCATGTTAGTTGAGAGCTCTCATTTACATGAGTTAAGACCCCCCACAGGCTCCACAAGGTCCCGACTGTGGTGCAAGTCATCACGTCAGTGTGTCAACACCTTTGACGTCCCTAAGAGCAGGGTCCACTAAGGAACTGAAGAATTGGCTGTGCGCTCACCGTTCTGACGTCAGGAGAATTTGAAGCAGAATTGTGTGACGACAGGACCTCTCCGAGGTGAAGCAGGCAGGGACACAATGCCACGCTGGTGCTGTTGCAGTCAGCTAGTGCTGCTCTAACAGAAATACACGAGTGGACGGCTTCAACAAAGGAAGGTTTGTTCTTAACACAGTCTGGTAGGCTACAAGTCCAAATTCTGGGTGTCTGCTCCAGGGGAAGGCTTTCCCCCTTGGTGGCTCTGGAGGAAAGTCCGGTATTGCATCAGCCTTTCTCCAGGGAGCGTCTTGGCGCAGGAACCTCAGGTCTGAAGGATGCATTCTTCTCCCGGTGCTGCTTGCTTGATGGTGTGAGGTTCCCAATTCTCTGCCTGCTTCCCTTTCCTTTTGTCTCTTGTAGGACTAAAGGTTTAAGGGTGGGGCATCCATACTCCAGGGAAACTCCCTTCACAGTGGAGCAGGTAGGGGATCCCATGAAGGGATTGACAGCACCACCCTAATCCTTTAACATACAGCACAGGAAAATCACAAAATGGAGGACAATCATAAAATACTGGGAATCATGGCCCAGGCACATGGCTACACATATTTTGGGGGGGACACAATTCAATCCATGACAGATACTAAGAGAAGACTTGTCACAGTCCCTGGAAGCAGGCCGTTTAGATGTCAGGAGAATGATAAGGCGTCTGAGAGGTAGATCCGCCAACAGGGACAGCACAGGAGACTCAAGCAGCAACAGGACAACAATCACAGCCACTCAAAGCGACCTCTGATGGCAAGCTGATGAGGTCTCAGGATCAGGCCACAGCACAGCACACCAGCAGACGCAGACTCAGGAGGAGGTTGGGCCCTGTGCCTTCAAAGGTGAGGCATGGTAACAGACCACAGGCACAGACACAGAGGGAAACGGTGCCCCCAGGCCTGCTAAGATGAGGCAGACAAGGTCGGGGCAGCAGACTGTGGGCACAGACCCCGGAAGGGACTGCTGTGCCCCAAGTCCAGAGTGCTGGGTTTTTAAGACAAGTTGCTGGTTTGGTGCTAGTTGTTAGCGGTCATTCCGTAAGTCTTACCTTCTGGCACCTCCAGTTATTGACTCCTTCCTGGTTAGTTAGGGTCTTTATCATCTCTCTGCTCATCTGCAGCCGTGCCCGTCTGGCAGTTCTTTCGTTCACTTTCATTTCTTTACCATGACCTTGTGTTTTCTCACCGTCTTAGCTCAAGCGCAGCCATTTTGTGTTTTAATAGCTTAGCCGATTTTAATTTATGTTTATGACAAGACTCCACTTTACTATATATTCTATTTTCATATATATATGTATACACACACACATATACATTCATGTATATGCATATGTATGTACACATACATATTCTCATTTCAGCCCCTGACCCCTCAGGGCAGAATTAATCACTGTAACCTGGGCCTCGAAGTTAGCAAAGGATAAAAGGATTCAAATCTATCCTGATTAGCAACTATGCCTTTCTAATCTCACACACTCTGGACAAATGTGGAAAGAGAGGAATGCTCTCTGGCTGTAGCTCTCCCATAAAATACAGGCCTGACATACGCAGACTCTAGAGGCTGTCCTCCTCCCCTCAGAGGTGATGATGTTGCATTGCAGGGGCCGTCAGAAAGTGGGGCAAGAAACCGAGGGAGACGAGGCAGATGGGGAAGCCAAGAGGCAGCCATGGAGGACCCAGCTCAGGCCAAGGTGGTCCCTGATTTACTCCCCTCACCCTCAGTCCCAACAGAGGGCGCTCCTCCCTATTCCCCGTGGAAGCCAAGTGGGCAGCAGAACAAGGGTACCAACTGAGTCCCCTAGATTGGTGGGAAAAAGAAAACAGAGTTTATCCCGACAGCCCTGAGTTGCGGACTTGTAACTACTTTCCACCAATCTTTCCATACGGGGGCCAAGGACCCATGAGACCTGTTAGGTAGGACAGACATTCCGAAAGGAATCCACCAAATAACTCAACAGGTTGTCAGAGCATACCCTCTATACCAAAACAACAACCCCAGGGGCAGGCTAACCACCCCTCCCCCCACTCTACCCACTATAACAGAGGGGGTGATTCCCTAGGAAAGATTGGCAAGTAGATTTCACAGTTATGGCTTACTGTAGAGGTTATAAATATTTGTTGGCGAAGGTGGATACTTTCTCTGGGTAGGTGGAAGCCTTTCCCACAAAGAGGGAAAAGGCCACTTAGGTGTCCCAATGCCTCCTAAGAGACATCATTCCCTGCTTTGGACTGCCTGTTTCAGTCATCCAGTACTGCTCTGACAGAACTACCACAAAGTGGATGGCTTTAACAAGGAAAAGTTTATTCTTATACCATCCAGTAAGCTGTAAGTCTGAAATCAGAGTGTCCACTTCAGATGAAAGGCTTGTCCTCTTTGTCAGCTCTGGAGGACAGTCTTTGTGTTGCATCAGTCTTTGGCCGGGGAGCATCTTGGCACAGGAACCTAAAGTCTGAAGGATGCACTCTCCTCTCGGTGTTCCTTTCTTGATGGTGTGAAGCTCCCAATTGTCATCTTGCTTCCCTTTCCTTTTATCCCTTGTAGGATAAAAGGTGATGCAAGCCACACTCAAGGGAAAACTCTCTGTACAAAGGAGCAGAGAGGTGACCTTGGGAAGGGATTTACAATCCCACCCTAATACTCTTTAACACACAGCGTAGCAAAATCACAAAATGGAGCACAATCAAAAAGTAGTGGGAATCACGACCCAGCCAGATGGCCACACACATTTTGGGGGGAACACAGTTAAATTCATGACATTCTACCCTGTGGCACCCCAAAAAATCACACCTTTGAAACATGTAACACATTCATCCCATCATAGCAAGAGTCATAGCAAAAACATGCCATTCCATATGACAGAAGTCTTAAATCAGTTCCAAGTCCAAAATACAAAAACGCCCCTACATCTGTGAAATCTAGAATACAAGCTATCAGCTTCCAAAGGTACAATGGCAGAACAGATAGGCATGAGTTAGACATTTCCATTATGAAGGGATAAGGAAGGCAAAACAGGCAACAAACAAGTCAGCAAAACATATTACATCAGCCCTCAAAGCTTTGACAATAATCCTCTGTTCTCTGAGACAATTTACACATTAGTCTTGCCTTCCAGATTCTAGGTATCTGCTAGAGTGGAAGCTCCCTGGCCCTGTACTACAGCTCTGTACTACAGTTCTGCCTTCCAGGCCCACTGGGACAGCAACTCTTGCTCCATTGGCTTCAGGTGCACAATTTTCCAAGTCCCTATGAGTGGCAAGTCCACAATTAGAAACATCAGGGGTCCTGTCTCCACCCTTTCAAACCCTTTGAGACTGAGGTGGGTCAGCTTCTCATGCTCAGTTTCTGCTTTCTGTGGCCTCATGGCCTGGGCCTCAGGCCAGCATCTGCCCTGCTGGGGCAAGTGTTCCAAAGCTCTGTAGCTCCACTGATTCAAGTGCCCAAAGGCACCCCACTCCACCAGGTAGCCTCCTGCACACAGCATTCCACTCTCTTGTTCTGTGGGTCAGCAAGTGTTTTAGTCAGCTAGGGCTGCTCTAACAGAAATACCACAGAGTGGATGGCTTTAACAAAGGTAGCTTTATTCTTACACAGTCTGGTAGGTTGCAAGTCCATATTCAGGGTGTCTGCTCCAGGGAAAGGCTTTCCCTTTGTCGGCTCTGGAGGAAAGTCCGGCATTGCATCAGTCTTTGTCCAGGGAGCATCTTGGCGCAGGAACCTCAGGTCTGAAGGACGCGCTCTTCTCCCGGTGCTGCTTGCTTGATGGTACAAGGTTCCCAATTCTCTGCTTGCTTCTCTTTCCTTTTATCTCTTGCAGGCTGAAAGGATTAAGGGTGGGGCAAGCCATACTCCAGGGAAACTCCCTTTACAGCAGGGCAGGGATGTAATCCTATGAAGGAATTTACAGCCCCACCCTAATCCTTTAACATACAGTTTAGGGAAACCACAAAATGGAGGACAGTCACAAGATACTGGGAATCACGGCCCAGCCACATGGCTACACATATTTTTGGGGGGACACAATTCAACCCACGACAGCAAGCCTAGCTCCACTGATTCAAGTATTAAGAGGCACCCCACTCCACAAGGAAACCTCTGTCCATGGGCATTCAGCTTTCTCACTTTGTGGTTTGGCTCCAGTACTGTATCATGGTGGTCTGGTTCTGCTGCTGCCACTGGTCCTCTGTTGTCTGTCACCGTCTGTGCCTCGTTGGGTGTTAATGGTTCTCCTTAGTTCCTTCTGAGTCTTCCATTCATAAACAGTTTTAAAACCGCTTCCACATTTCAGGTATTTGTCAGAGCAGGACACCACTCCCTCAGTACCAAATTGTGTTTCAGTCAGCTAGTGCTGCTGTAACAGAGATACCACAAAGTGGATGCCTTTAAAAAGAGAAATTTTATCTGTCACAGTCCATTAAGCTAAAAGTCCAAATGCAAAGTCTCAGCTCCAGGAGAAGGCTTTCTCTGCTGGCACTGGAAAAAGGTCCTTGTCATCAATCTTCCCCTGGACTCGAGCTTCTGAGGTGCAGGGTCCCTGTCCTTTCCAAAGGGTGGGCCGAGCTCCAGGTCTTCACTAGCTACTCTGCTTTTATATCTCAGGAGGCCGCCTCAAGGCACAAAGCAAACTTACACACTGAATCTTGGTCTACCAACCCAACTGCCTCCCACCCTCATTAACATCACAGAGGCAGGAATTCCAACATGGAGGAACATTACACAATACCAGGAATCCTGGCAGAGCCAAATTGCTACAGACTTTTTAGGGAACACAGTTCAATTCATGACACTGCCCTATAGTCTACAAAGTGACAATGGACTTTCTTTCGTGTCAAAAATTACCCAAGGAGTGGCCAAGGCTTTGGGGATCAAATACAGTCTCCATACCTCCTGGCAACCCCAAGCCTCAAGGAGGGTCAAAAGAATGAACCAGACCCTTAAGAGAAGCTTGGTAAAACTCTGCCAAGAAACTAAATCCAACTGGAGGTTGGCCTTACCCATAGCCCTTTGAAGGGTAAGTGCATTTTCACAACAGAAAACTCAGCTAAGTGCCTATGAGATTCTATATGGGTGACCCCTAAGGGTACAGGTCCTGTCTGACCCAGGTGATATTGCCTCGCTATTACAACATGTCGTTACTTTGGAACAGGTGCAACAAGCCTTAAACTAGACTATGGACATCAAGTGATACCACAGCCTCAAACTAAAGAGGTCCCTGTTCCCATACATCCAGGGTAGTGGGTTAATAAAGGACTGGAAGGAAAGAGGTCCTCATAACCAGCTAGAGCCACTGTGGGAGGGTCCATACCAAGTCCTGCTGTCTACCCCCACAGCAGTTAAGGTAAATGGTATTAACTCTTGGATACATCTGTCCAGAGTTAATGCTGCAGACTAGAGTGAAAAAGCTTCTAAGATAAAAGGCAGGGCTCCAGGTGGGGTCCCCAGCTGGCTAATGTCACTCTTACTGCCACTGATAGTTCCCTTAGTAATCCTTTTGGCTATCCTTACCTTTGGGCCCCTAATTCTTAATGCCTTAACTCACTTTATCTCTTCCAGGCTACAACAATTCCAGGTTAAGCTCATGGACTTACAAGGCCTAATCCAACCAACCAGGCAGTAGGTCAGGCAGCTCAGTGTGTCCAAGAGAGGGCACTTGAGGAACATGGATCTGACGGGTAGGCAGGACTTCAACCCCAAACAGCAGGAAGTTGCCAGAGAGAGTCAACTTCCTACCTTCCCTTCAAGATTTCAGGCCCATGTCTCTTCAGGGAGGAAATGACAAGGTTAGATCGTATGATGTCCCCCCGCAACTGATTTGACTTGGCTGTGAGTCCCAGTATGATGCAATTCCTCCCGTGTGCGGTGAATCCTGTCTCTGTGATGCTGATGGGTGAAAACGAACAGCAGCTGTTGGTGAGGCAGGACTCAAGTTACCAGCTTGTGGAAAGAAAGGAGAGAAGCGGGTCAAGTGAGTTGCAAACCTCATACCACGAAGAAGGCAGCATCGAGAGCAGAGCGTGTCTTTTGGACGTGAGGTTCCTGTGCCAAGATACTCTCCTTGGATCTGGACTCACCCTACCAGACTGTGATCTGAGAAGATGCTTTGCAGTAATTCAATGGTATGGATTTTGTTGAGCATTGCATTATGGCCTATCACGTGGTCAATTCTGGAGAATGTTCCATGTGCACTGGAGAAGAAGGTGTAGTTTTCTGCTGATGGGTGGAAAGTTCTGTATATATCAATGAGGTTTAGTTGGTTAATTGTGCCAATGAGGTCTTCTGTATCTTTACTGAGCTTTTTTCTAGATGATCTGTCTAGTGATGAGAGTGGAGTGTTAAAGTCTCCCACTATTATTGTGGAGTCATCTAACTCTCTTTTGAGCATAGTCAGTGTTTCTTCGACATATTTAGGTGCTCTGGCATTAGGTGCATAAATATTTAATATAGTTAAGTCTTGCTTGTGTACTGAACCTTTCAGCAATAAATAGTGTCCATCTTTGTCCACGATGGTGGATTTGACACGAAAATTGATTTTGTCTGAGATTAGAATTGCCACCCCTGCTCTTCTTTGTTCGTTGTTAGCTTGATATATATTCTTCCATCCTTTAATTTTCAGTTTGTTCCTGTCTTTAGGTCTCAAGTGAGTTTCTTGTAGACAACATATGGATGGGTCATGTCTTTCGATCCAAGATGACACTTGGTGTCTCTTTACTGGAGCATTCAGTCCATTCACATTCAATGTAATTATTGATAGGTATGTGTTCACTGCTGCCATTGTGATATGTTTATTTTTATGTTGATGTTTTCTCTGTTGTTCTTGTTAGTCTGTTCTGGGACACTCTTTTTTGTGAGTTGATTTTTCACCTTTTTCAGAGCTGGTTTTATAGTTGTTGAGACTCGTGTGTTAGATTTCTTGAAATGGTATGATACATCTTTGTTGTGCTTTACAGCTGCCCCTATGAACCCCCTTAATAAACTATTTATAAACCCAATTTTAATTACTACCAGTCTTGTCATCTTCCTCTCCATCTGGAAGGACTATAACGACTGTAGTACAACCCTCTTTTTATTATGATGACACCATAGTTTTCATAATGATCACTGGATTGCTTATTTCCAAATCAAAGCTGTGATTTACTTTGGAGCCTTCCCTAAATGAGTAGAGTATTGAGTAGTGTGTCATTCTAAAATATAAAGTTAGTGGTTTCATTCTTCTAAGCCAAAGCCAAGAACTTCTTTCAGTATTTCTTGCAGTTTGGGTTTGGTTTTTACAAAGTCTCTGAGTTTCTGTTTATCTGGGAATGTCTTAATTTCATTTTCGTATTTGAAAGATAGTTTTGCAGGATATATAATTCTTGGTTGGAAGTTCTTCTCCTTCAAGACTTTGAATGTGTCGTGCCACTGTCTCCGTGCCAGCATGGTTTCTGCTGAGAAATCTGACGAGAGCCTACAGGGTTTCCCTCTGAATGTTAGCTTTGCCTTGAGTCTTGCTGCCTTTAAGAGTTGCTACTTGTGTTTCATTTTGTTAAGCTTGATTATAATATGTCTTGGAGTCTTTCTTTTGAGATCTATATTGGGTGGCGTACGATATGCATCTGAGATGTCTATATTCTCTTCCTTCATGATTTCTGGGAAGTATTCTTTCAGTAGCTCAGCAACAATACTCTCTGTGTTCTCAGATGTCTCACCTGGTTCAGGGACTCTGATTAATCGAAGGTTGTTCCTCTTAATAGAGTCCCACATGCTTCTTAATGTTTCTTCATTTTTCTTGTTTCTTTTTTCTGATTTCTGCTCATAGACGCTGGCATCAGTAGCTCTGTCTTCCAAGTCAGAAATTCTTTTTTCCATTTGTTTCATTCTGTTTTCTTGGCTTTGCATGGAAGTTTCTATGTCTTTGATTTTCTTCTTGATCTGTTGGATTTCAGAGTACTGGTGTTCTATCAGATCGAACAACTTGCTTAATTTTTCATTTTGTTCTGCTGCATTTTGCATAAGGTCTAGAAGGGCTCTGTATATAATCAATTTATATTCACTTCCTGATGCTTTCATAAAAGTTTCTTCATCTGGAAAACTCCTTAGTTGCTTTGTTTGGGAGCCTTCTGAAGCCATGAGTGATTGCTTGTATGCCACAATTGTCTGTTGCTTTTTTGGGTCCCATGTGAGTATATAGAGGCTGGAAGAGGTACTGTGAGGATGGATTGCAAATGTTTCTCTAGGCTGTCTTCAAATGTAAAGCAAAAGGTATCTGACCAGTTCACAAGTCAGTTAGGTTTTCAGGTGTAGAGGTCCCTCTTCTCATCTGACAAAGTAAGCACTACTATATCCAACCCCAGATGATAACAAACTAGTTCAGAATACAGCAATGCTACTGCCCTGGTGGCCTCTGCTGACAGGGCCTAGCCTTAGCCAACACTGCATCGAGTACTGGTTTTGTGATAGGAAAGCGCTCTCCTGTGGGCAGGCTCTGGCTCCCAAGCTAAGAATTAGGTCCAGCTGCGGCCACCGTACCCAAGATGGCGTCCTCCACACAGGCAGCAGACAGGGGGGCTAAAGGTGCCGAGAGGTAGTGATTCCTCTGCTTCTGTTGCAGGGCCCCCAGTGCAGGCAGCACTGTGCAAAATCACTACTTTTCTGTTGGAGAAGCGCTGTCCCGTTTGCAGGTGCTGGCTCCCAGGCTAAGAACGAGGTCCCGCTAAAATCTCGGTACCGACATGGCGTCCCGCACCCTGACCGCGGAGCTCCGCGCAAACCCCACTGAGGCAGCTACAAAACGAAAGGCTCAACGTGGCTAGATTAACAGAGTCCCGAGCCTGGCTCTCAGAACATGGGAATTTCACCTGCCTATCCCCCCAGCAGCGCGTCTGAGTCCAGCCGCCGGGCAAGGCCCAGCTCCGCCCGCCAGCAGAGACAGAGGAAAAAAAAGTCAAAACGGTGCGTTTACCTTCCGTCCGTGAGAGCCGGGGCTAGCCAGGAGCGGGAGTCAGCGAGAGAGAGGAGGTTTTCCACTGAGTGGTATGAAGTCCCAATTAACAGCTCTGTGCCGTGTCCTAAGGCTGATTAGGTGATCAGAAGGCTCTGTTTGATTGTCAATTCGGGTCTTGGTTTCCAGAGGGACATAAGGAGACGTGGGCTTAGTCCGCCAGCTTGACTCCGCCCCCCTACCAGACTGTGATAATTTCTCTTATTGAATGGACTTGTAACTCATAGATGGGTTTGTCGATTACCAAACTGTGACAATAAAGTTTCTCTTCATGAAACAATCCACTTGTGGTTTTTCTGTTTAGATCAGTACCAGACGACTAAAACAGCTAAGGAACCCGACCACTGCTGCTTGAGAAGGGTAGTGTCATGGGTTGAGTTGTGTCCCCCGCAAAATGTCTGTGCTGATTTGATTTGGCTGTGAGTCCCAATACGGTACCCTTCCTCCCATGTGTTGTGAATCCTGCTTCTGTCATATTGATGATGGAGAATGGTTTGCAGTTGTGTTAGTGAGACAGGACTCAAGCTACAAGCTTGTGGACTATCAGAGAGAGAAGTGAGCCGAGGAAGTTGGGAACCTCACATCACCGAGAGAGAGCAGAGCACGTCCTTTGGACCCGAGGTTCCTGGGCCGAGATGCTCTCACTGGATGTGGACTCGGCCTACCGGGCTGTGATGACCTCTCACACTGAATGGACTTGTAACTTAGGAATGGATTTGTGGCTTACCGGATTCTGACAATAATGAAACCTTCCACTCGTGGTATTTTCTGTTTGAGCAGTACCTGGTGGCTAAGACAGGTAGTTACAGATACAGTAGTTCTTTCCTGGCAGCTTGTGATGCAGATATAATAATTCTCCTGGCAGTTGGGACACAGCCACACAAGCGCCTCACCTAGAAAGACCACCTAGAAATCACCTAGCCCTTATTTCCATCCCATCTCCATCCCATCATCGTAGTCTCTAGGACGGGACCCATCATGCAGTTGGTAACCTATGGCCCAAAGCTCGGGACCGGGAGCAACATCACCACTGGAACCAGGAACAATGCCACCACCCTCCTCCCTTACCAATATAATAAACAACTTAATAAAAACAATATTTATATAATCTATAATATAATAAAACCAATATAATAAAAACAAGCCCAAACCCTCCCTTACCAATATAATAAAAAAACAAGCCAAAACTCAACTGCCGTGGAGTTGATTCCGACTCATAGCGACTGTCATGGACAGTCCCTATGTGATCCCTAAAAACATCTGTAACAGTGCGGCTGCGCCCTAATTCCTGGTACTGCGGGATGCTCCTCCGCATTGGAATTTCTGCTGCCGTGATGTTACTGAGCGTGGATGGGTGGCAGTTGTGTTGGTAGAGCCAGACTCAATGTGTAAATTTGTTTTGTGCCTTGAGGCAGTCTCCGGAGCTAAGAAGGGAAAAATCTGGCAGAGCGAGTTGAGAACCTCGCCCCATCAAGAAAGCCACACCGGGAGAAGTGCTTGTCCTTCAGACCCGAGGTTCCTGAGCCCAGATGCTCCTTGAGCAAAGACTGATACAACGCAAGGACTTCCTCCAGAACCAACAAGGGGGAAAGACTTTCCCTGGAGCGGACACCCTGAATTCGAACTTGTTAGCCTACCGGACTGTCTAAGAACAATCTTTTCCTTTGTTAAAGCCATCCACTGCGTGGTATCTCTATTAGAGCAGCCCTAGCTGACTGAAACAGACCCTATAGTTCAGAGTAGAACTGCCCCATAGTGTTTCCAAGGACCACCTGGCAGATTTGAACTGCTGACTTTTTGGTTAGCAGACGTAGCACGTAACCCCTGCGGCCACCGGGGTTTCCAAAATAAGACGCCCCAAATCTGCACAAGATCCTTTCTCCACTCGTGAAGACTGACCCGTTCCCCCTCCAGAATGTGCTTTTGCTTCACACAATCTTTGGCACCGTCTTCTGCCCCAAATGTGTCCTCACGCCTTGGGGGAGGGGGAGCCTGGTTCGCCGCCTGTCGGGGAGACCGGACTCGTTGGCCCCATCTCCTGAACTTGAGCCAGGCCCCTCGGGATCTAATCAGTCCCTGAATCCTGACAACCCTACCGATACTCAGCCTTCACTGACAGGCGTGTGTCTCGCGTCTTCCTTCTTGGTTTCTGAAGTATACATTCTGAGGCAGCTGAGCTGTCTGACAGTATTTGGACATCTCAGAGGTTGAATCCATGTGGACTGGATTGTACCCCGACCCGTGAGCTCCAGCGGATCTGCCTCTGGGGAGCATTCCTACTGAGCAAATCCTAGGAGGTCTGGCAACTAAGTCTGCGAACTTGCCACCGTGCGCTTACGTTGGTGGCACAAACAACTTGGGAAGGTTTCATAACCGTAGTATATCAGTGTCTCACAGCTGTGTTCGTGTGGCCGTGTGGCCATGTGGCCGCGTCTTGTTGAGTGGCGTTCTTATTGTGGTTGTGTTTTTTTGTGTGCCATCACAAGAATGTTGGAGCTTGAATTAGAGCAACCAACGCACATTAATTTTCTTGTTAAACCTGGCAAGAGTGGAAGTGGAATCAGGGACGTGTCAGTCCAAGTGTATGGGGATAACGCTGTGAAGAAAACAGCCGTGTACAAATGAACTAAAGGTTTCCCTGAGCAGAGAGAAAACGCCTGTCAGCGTGGCCAGCAATGAGCAGAACGAAAACGACGCGAAAATTGGAACCAACTGGACAAATAATGAACCGAAGATTCTATTTGGAAGTGCTGAAAAGGCTGTGTGAAAAAGTTACACGAAAACGATCCGACCTTTTGGCCAGCAACTCCCGGCTGTTGCAGCACGACAACGCGGCAGCTCACCCCACAGTCTGGGGGAATTGTTAGCCAGTAGACAAATGACTGAGTTGGAACCCCTATACTTACTCACCCAGTCCTGCCGAGGTTCTGAAACTGATTAGACCCCCAGTGACCTGGTTCGGGTTCTGGAGACTGGGCTAGAAAGTCGGGTCTTCTGAAGGGTGCCAAACCAGCCTCCCCCTCCCGCAAGGCACGCAACTTTCCTGGCAGCAAGTCTTTATGAAGGAAAGTCTTATTAAGTGAAAGCACGTTCGGAAGAGGAGACGGGTCTGTCCCTGAGAGTGGAGCAAAAAGCCTGTACAGAGTGGGGGGAGGGGGCCCCTTTTGTATATTAGCAATGGAGGAGGGTGGTCACGTAGCCAGGAGAACTGTTGTGTCCTTACTGCAACTCTCGGGAAGGAGGCATTCGATTGAGACGACATTTCCCCAGCTAATCCTGTCATTTCCAGTTGTCAGGAAGGAGCCGTCCTCTCTGTGATGACCCTTCCCAAACCCCAAGCTGTGGTGACCAGGTTTCCTTTCGTAACCTTATCAGTACGGCCCTTAGTGACTTTTTTCTCTACCTGAAGATAAAGGAAATATTGAAAGGAAGACGTTTTGATGTTGTTGAGGACATCAATGGTGATACACTGACAGCTCTGACGGCCAGTCCAGAAACGGAGTTCCAAAATGGCTTTGAAGGCTGGACTAGGTGCTGGCATCAGTGCAGAGATTCTAAGCAGAGGACTTCAAAGGTGACTGTAGTGATATTCAGTAATGGAGTACGTAGCAGTTTTCTAGGACGAGTTTGCAAACCTCATTGTCAGGCCTTGTATTTACATTGGAGCTCCCATTATAATATAGATGTGTTTTTCCAGAAACACTCGGGACTTAGGACATAATAAAAATCGTGCTTTAAAAAGTTCGGTTGCGTTATCATCACATGTGACTACAAATGTTAGTGTGTCTTCAGAAAAGGGATAGGCCCACTGCATACTAGAAATTAGAGTTGGCATTGGGGAAGGTAGAAAGAAAGCGGGCCCTCATCCTCACAATGGTGATAAAAGGTGGTTTCTGTTTCTCTCTGAGTTTCTCCCTGGGTTGTTGTTTTTCAAATTTCCAAGTGTAGCTCAGAGTACTTTGCATCAGCATTACTTGGAGGCCAAGCTGGGCCTCTGAGGGTGGAGCTCCAAAAGAAAAATACTGAGATATTGGGCTTCACCAAAATTACGAACTTCTCTCTGTGAAAAACTTGAAAGAAAAGATTAGGTACAGACTGAGAGCAATTGTTTGCAAACTATGTATCCACCCAATATAGAAAACAGAAAAAATTCCTCAAAACTCGAAGTTAAAAAAGAAATAAATGGGCAGGAGACATGAATAGACATTTCAGTGAATGACGTCGTTGTGAGTTGCCATCCAGTCGGTTCCGACTCACAGCGACCCTGTGAACAACAGAGCAAAACACTGCCGGGCCCGTGCCACATCCACAGTCGTTTTCAAGCTTAAGCCCGTTGTGGCGGCCGCTGTGTCCAGCCATCTCGTGGTGGGTCATCCTCTTTGTCGCTGACCCTCCTCTCTACCAAGCATGAGGTCCTTCCCCAGGGACTGATCCCTCCTGACAACATGTCCAAAGTACATAAGACATTGTCTCGCCGCCTTGGCTTCCAAGGAGCACTCGGCTTGTGCTTCTTCCAGACCACATCTGTTTGTTCAGCATCCTTTCGCAAGTGTATGCGAGATGAGAGAGGTGGTATCACTCCACCCACCAAGCCCACCACCATTGAGGCAATGATGACACAGGAGAACCGCCACATAGCATTTCCAAGGAGCACCTGGCGGATTTCAACTGCCCACCTTTTGGTTAGCAGACACAGCACTTCACCACTACACCCTGAGGGATTCCCGTCACTACAGTTCTACAGGTATTCAAAGGCTAATGAAGGAGTACTATGAACAGTTCTGCGGGTTTGTGTGTCTGATGTTGGCCCACGAGGTTACCTCAGGTGGCAGGCCGCAGCCTCCATAACATAGGACCAAAGTGTCCCTTGACAACACCTGAGTATCTACCAATATTTGTGTACAAGTTTCTGTGAGGATGTATGTTTTCGTTTCTCTTGAGTCAAGTCCAGGAGGAAACCCTAGTGCAGCACAGTGGTGAAGTGCTACAGCCGCTAACCGAAAGGTCGGCTGTCTGAACCAGCCGGGCCTCCTTGGAGCCTCCGGGGCGGCTGTACTCCGACCCACAGAGCAGCTGTGAGGTCACAGCAAGTCGGCGGCAGCAAGTAGGCAGCAGAGGGTTTCGAGGTCCGGGACCAGCTTTGCAGGTTTGGTTGTTCTGTTATCGAGCATCTGTGACGCCCCGGTTCCTCCGGAGCCGCCTCCCACGCCCCGGTCCTGCCCCCAGAGCCAAGTGCGGCCCGGGTCTTTCCCCGTGGGCCCCACCGCCTCTTTCCCTGTGCCTCCCAGTTCAAATCCCACCTCACAACGCTGCCAGTCAGCCTCCGCTTACGTGAACAAAGGGTAACCTGGTGAGGGCCGCCTGCAGGGCTAGGTCTTTATTTCGTCACCTTGTGATCCAGGCGTGTCGCCGGGGGTAGCCTCCCTTAGTCTGCTGATCCGGAGGAGGAGGGTACAGACGTGCCGCCTTCGCCCTGGTGGCGTTCCAGATGTACTCATGGGGTTGTTTGCATCCAAGGCGGCCCTCAGGGCGACAACCACCGAGCTCACCGAACCCAAGCCTAAACATCTGGCGGGTGAGTAGGTGGCGGGTTGCTTCAGGCGAGAATCCTTAATGGCGCCCCCGCCCCCCGCCCGACTGGGAACTGTCACCCTAAGTCGTAGCTGAGTCCAGAAGGGAACCACTGACTTTTTAAACCCCAAACACGTATTAAAAAGTTCTTCAAATGTTTAGCCTTTAAGCTTCCTTAGATACAGCCCGAGGGGGCGTGGAATAGGAAGCCAGACTTAGAAAGGTCTCGATACCTGAATCCACCGCAGCCCGTTATAAGGCAAGACTTTCAATGAATCGTCTGAAACGGAAGGGAAATTCTGTTGTGTGGAACCTCCCATAGCCATTCAAACCCAAGGCCCATGAAAGGCCAGTGTCCACAGCAACATTTGTGTGCCCCTACATTCCTAGGGGAAACCCGGTGGTACAGTGGTTAAGTGCTATGTATGTCTGCTAACCAAAAGGTCGGCAGTTCAAACCCGCCAGGCGCTCCTTGGAAACTCGGTGGGGCAGTTCCACTCTGACCTGTAGGGTCGCTATGAGTCAGAATGGACCAGACAGCAGTGGGTTGGGTTGTGTTTTTTTTTTCCCCCTGTTTGTTTGTTTGAATTATGTTTCTAGGTGGCCCTGGGTGGTGCCAGTTTTTAATAGAGTCCACTGCTAACTGAAAGGTGAGCTGTTCAAACCCATCCGTCTCTGCTTCTGAGAAAGCAGCTGTTGAAATCTCCATGGAGCGCCCTTCTACTCGAACGTAGACGGCATTGCCATCCGTCAGCCTGCCTGCAGGCAGCTAGCTGCCTTATTTTTTCATGTGCTCTGTTGCTAAAACACAAAACACACTCCCAAACTAGCCCCCTTGCTGATCCACCTGGGCTGTCCTTGGAAACGCCATGGGTCAATCCTACTCTGCCCTATGGGGTACATATGAGTCGGAATTTTGTTTCAAAGTAGCCCCAGCCCTCACTGTTGGAGTTCGCAGTGAGCAATTACATCATAAACTATAGACGCCGTTGGCAATGTACACCTCTCCACCCTCTGCTGAAACCTGTAGAGCTGACTTACAACTGCCGTCATCTTTACTGTGTGTTTTGCCTAAAAACTGTTTATTGACTTAATCTGTATTTCCCTTCTGAAATGTTTTCTTCTTGTCAGGATGATAATGTGTCTGTGTCATAGCAACTAACAGTTTACTAAATTAAGAAATAAAGATTAACTTCTTTTACATATATCTTTTAAAGTTTGCTAAGCATTATTCTAGGCAAACCCTATACTAGCCTGTGGCAGTACGTACACTGTTCTCCAGCCCTGGGTAGCTTCAGGGGGTACGCGCTGGGCGTAAGGGATGAGCAGCAGTTCGCTAGGTCAGAGGGAAGGAAGGGGGCGCCAAGAAATCACAGGGAAACAAACCAAGAGCCACGAAGCGGAAAACTGGTTACTGAACGGATGGAGCACACTTGGAGGTAAGAACCGATGAGGCAGTTCCACTCGTCATTACCATGGCACAACACCTGTCGTGTAATTAGCCATTTACATTGTGGGCTTACTGAATAAATGAATCGCAGTCGACAGTTAAAAAAACAAACAAACATCCAGACCCACTGCCCCTGAGTCAATTCCAACTCATAGCAACCGTATAGGACAGAGTAGAACTGCCCCAAAGGGTTTCCAACACACATCTGGTGGATTCCCACGTCGCCCTTTGGGTTAGCAGCTGTGGCACTTAACCACAGCCCCACCAGGATTTCTGGTTCTACAGTCAGGGTTGGTCTAATCCTCTGATCTGCTGGCATGTCTGGTACATGCCACCCTCACACCTATCCTAGTACTATGCATGTGAGCATGCTGACTAATGAGTAAGTGCTAGGAATGAAGTTATTTCATAATGGTACTTTATAGACAATTTTGAAAGCAAAGGGGGATTTTAGTTTGTTAAACAGTAGGGAATCATATTCCTTCTTTGAAAATTGTGATTAAGTGAAAGTATACAATCCAAATCAATTTTGCATGCCCCCCTGTCTGCATCTCTTTCTGCTCTGCTTGCCCAGTGACAGCACACTCCTCTTTTTCATTCTATACTTCTCACATCCTCTTAACAAGCTCCTGTCCCCTCCTCTCCACCCTCTTCTCTCCCATCTACGAAGAGACTGGTGAGACAGCCTCCTATAAATGCACAGAACCATAAAGTACATGCAACATATGGTCACACTGTGTCCCCAAGTCCAGTCCATTCTTGTCTGAAAATTGACCTCAGTAGTGTTTTCTGGACACAGGCAGCAGCGGGTCTAGGGACTCTGCTCCCAGGAGATCGCCCAGGCTGTCGGACTGTCAGTTGTGGTCTTTTATTAGAGTTCTTGAGCTGCATCCCTCTTTTTCACGTGTTGCCACAGGGACTCAACATTCTACGCCCCATCATGGCTGTCTTTGGTGGTGGCTGGGCACCGTCTATTTCTTCTGGTCACATGTTGATACATACACATGGGTCCTTCTGCCTCCTGAGCTCTTTTACCCTCATGTCTTTGTTGGTGGTGGTGGTCATCTGTTCCAGATGAGTTGGGACCATTTGGTGGACCTCAGATGGCAACTTCCTAGCTTTTAAGACCCCAGACGCCACTCACCAATATGGGGTGCAGAAGACTCTCTTAGCAATAGGCTAGTTGTGCCAGCCAGCCAAGTGCTGTCGAGCCGGATCCGACTCATGGTGACCTCAATGTCCCCCACGAGCATGGCCTCCTGCCCCTGCACCTGCTACTCTACGTTGCAATACGGGGTTGAGATTAGAAGAGCTTTCAGTTCATGCTGAAGTCCAGTTAAGTTGATCCACTTTCTACTGTGTTCTGTCACTGCTTTCATGTAACCAAATTTCTATCAACTATCTAATCTATGACCAACTCTCTCTCTCCCTCCCTACCTTCGTAGCCATCAAACAGTCTTTTCTTCTGTACATAAGTCTGTTTTTAAGTCCTTAGAGCAGGGGCCTCATACAACATTTGTCCTTTTGCCACTGACTGATTTCACTCAGCATAATGTCTTCCAGTTGAAACCAGGTTATGAGATGCTTCCTGAAATCATCATTGTTCTTTATCGTTGCATAGTGTTCCGTTGAGTCTATGTACCATAGTTTATTTATATGTTTACCTGTTGATGGGCATCTGGGTTGATTCCATCTTTTGACTGTGCTGCAATAAACATTTGTGTGCATATGTCTGTTCATGGGACAGCCTTTGTTTCTGTAGCATATATTCTGAGCAGTGGGATTACTGGATCAAATAGTGTATCTATTTCTAGCTTTTGCAATCCCACGAGCAGCATAGGAGAGTTCCAATCTCTCCACAGTGTCCCCAGCATTTGTTGTTTTGTGTTTTTTTGGATCATGGCCAACCTTGTTGAGGTGAGATGGTATCTCACTGTAGTTTTGATTTGGATTTCTCTAATAGCTAAGAATTGTGAGCATTTCTTCATGTGTCTTTTGGCTGCCTCTTTGGTGAAGTGTCTGTCCATCTCCTTTGCCAGTTGCTTAATTGGGTTATTTAGCTTTTCCTTGTTGATATCTTGTAGTACCTTGTAGATTATGGAGATCAGCTGTCAGCCCAGCATGTAGTTGCCAAATATTTTTTTCCCATTCTGTAGGTGGTCTTTTAACTCTTTTGATAAAGTCTTTGGATGAGTGAAAGTGTTTGATTCTTAGTAGTTCCCATTTATGTTTTCTCTTCTGTTGATCGTGCTTTGTTTGTCAGATTTTGAAGTCTGTCTGAGCTGTGTATTAAAACTTCCATTGTTGATCTTATTTTTTCTTGCATGATCTTTATCATTTTAGCTTTAATATTTAGACCTTTTACCCAATTTGAGTTAGTTTTTGTGTAAGGTGTAAGATATGGGTCTTGTTTCAGTTTTTTGCAGATGGATATCTAATTTTGCCAGCACCATTTGTTAAAGAAACTGTTTTTACCCCAGTTTACAATTTTAGGGCCTTTGTGTTCATAAGAGGATGATGGCATCTCCGGGGTCTCAACTCTGTTCCATTGGTCTGTATGTCTCTTTTTGTACCAGTGCCAAGCTGTTTTGACTACTGTGGCAGTTTAATAGCTTCTGAGGTTGAGCAATGTGACGCTTCCTACTGTGTTCCTCTTCTTCAGTAGTGTTTTACATGTCTGGGGTTTCTTCCCTTTCCAAACACAGTCGGTGATTTGTTTCTCCATCTCATTAAAAAATGGCACCAGAGATTGCATTGTATACATAGATCGCTTTGGGTAAAACAGAGTTTTTCACAATCTTAAGTCTTCCTATCCATGAGCAGGGTAGGTTTCTCCACTTACGTAAGTCTCTTTTGGTTTCTTGCAGTAAGGTCTTGTAATTCTCTCTGTATGGGTCTCCTATTTCTCTGGTTAGATTTATTCCTAAGTATTTTATATTCTTGGGAGCTATAGTAAGTGGTATTGATTTGGTGATTTCTTCTTTGGTGATCTCATTGTTGGTGTAAAGGAATCCTACTGACTTAGGTTTATCTTATATCCTGATAGTTTTCTGAACTCTTCTATTAGTTCAAGTAGTTTACTTGTGAATTCATTAGGATTCTCTGCATGTACAGTCATATCATCTGCAAATAGGGAGATTTTTACTTCTTTGCTGATGAGGATGTCTTTTATTTCTTTGTCTTGTTTAATTGCTCTGGCTAGAACCTCTAGTACAATGTTGAATAGAGGTGGTCAGAGTGGGCATCCTTGTCTAGTTCCCATTCTCAAGGGGGAATTCTTTCAGTCTCTCTCCATTCAGGATGATGTAGGCAGTTAGTTTTGTGTAGATGCCCCTTACTGCATTGAGGAATTTCCCCTCTATTCTCATTTTGCTGAGAGTTTTAGCCTGAATGGGAGTTAACTTTCTCAAATGCCTTTTCTGTATCAATTGACAACATCAAGTGATTCTTATCCTTTGTGCTATTTGTGTGGTTGATCACATTAATTGTTTTCTGATGTTGATGCAGCCTTGCATCCCTGGTATGAATCCAACTTGGTCATGATGATTTATTTTTTTGATATGTTGTTGAATTCTATTGGCTAGGATTTTGTTGAAGATTTTTGCATCTAGGTTCATGAGTGATATTGGCCTATAATTTTCTTTTTCTGTGGGATCTTTCCATGGCTTTGGTATCAGGGTGATACTGGCTTCATAGAATGAATTTTGGAGTATTCCATCCACTTCCATGCTATGAGATAATCTCAGTAGTGTCAGAATTAACTCTCCTCTAAAAGTTTGGTAGAATTCTCCAGTGAAGCCATCTGGGCCAGGACTTTTTTTGGTTGGTAGTTTTTTGATGATTTTTTCAATCTTTTTCTTTGCGGTGGGTTTATTAAGTTGTTGTACTCCTTGTGATAATTTTGGTAGGTGATATGAATCTACAAGTTTGTCCATTTCTTCTAGGTTTTCAAAGCTCTTAGAGCACAATCTTTCATAGTATTTCTGTTATGATACTTTTGATTTCAGTGATGTCTATTGTAATATCTCCCACCTCATTTCTTATTCAGGTTATTTGTTTCCTCACCTGTTTTTGTTTTATAAGTTTAGCCAGTAGTTTATCAATTTCGTTGATCTTTTCAAAGAACCAGTTTTGGATTTTGTTAACTTTTTCAATTGTTCTTCTATTCTCTAATTCATATGTTTCTGGTGCCTAAGGGATTTCATTGTTGGTCTCTTTCTACCTGTTTAAGCTGGGGGGTTAATTCTTTGGTTTGGGCCCTTTATTCTTTCCAGATGTGTGCATTTCTTCAGATAAACTGACCTCTGAGCACTGCTTTGGCAGTATCCCGTAGGCTCTGGTAGGATGTGTTTTCATTCTCATTTGATTCCATAAATTTCTTTATTTTGTCCTTGATTTCTTCTGTAACCCATGGATTTTTGAGCAAGGTGTTTGTTAATCAGTTTCCATGAGTTCAAATTTCTACCTTTGTTTTTTTCTGCTATTGATTTCAGCTTTTATGGCTTTATATTCTGAGAGGATGCTTTGCAATAATTCAATGGTTTGGATTTTGTTGAGACTTGCTTTATGTCCTAACATGGTCTATTCTGGAAAATGTTCCCTGTGCATTGGCGAAGAAAGTATACTTATCTGTTGATGGGTAAATTGTTCTGTATGTGTCAATGAGGTCTGTTTGGTTAATTGTTACGATAAGAGCTTCTGTCTCTTTACCGAGCTTTTTTCTGGATGATGTGTCCATTACCGAAAGTGGAATGTTGAAGTTTTCACCGATTACTGTGGAGTGATCTATCTCATTTTTCAGTGTTGTCAGAGTTTGTTCAATGTATTTAGATGCTCTGGTATTGGGTGCATAAATAGTTACTATTGTTATGTCCTGCTTATGTATCAGAGCTTTCAGCAATAAATGGTGATCATCCTTGTCCAAGTTGGTGGATTTTACATTAAAGTCTATTTCATCTGAGATTATTATTGCCACACCTGCTCTTCTTTGCACGTTGTCAGCTTGGTGTGTATTTGTCCATCCTTTGATTTTCAGTTTGTTCATATCTTTGAGTCTAAGGTGTGTTTCTTGTAAGCAACAAATAGACGGATTGTGTATTTCGAACAGGATGTCACTTTCTGTCTCCTTATTTGATGATTCAGGCCATTTACATTCACGGTAATTATTGATAAGTATGTGTTTAGTGCTGTCATTTTGATGCCTTTATTTTTGTGTTGTTGATGTGTTTTGTGTTGCTCTTAACATTCTGTTCTGGGTCATTCTTCCTTATGGACTGACTTTTCATCTTTCTCAGTGTTGGTTTTGTGTTTATTGAGACTCCTGAATTAACGTTTCTTGTGTTGATTTGTTGCATTGTTATTTTGCTTTGCAGCTACCCCCAAGATCACCCTTAATGTTCTAAGTTTAAACCAGACTTTAACTTTTGCATATCTTTTCAATTTCCTCCCCATCTGAAAGGGTTATACCTAGGGTGATATATCCCTCTCTTTAGTGTGATGATGTCATAGTTTTCAAGTTAAGGTCACTGGTTCCCTTTTTTTCATATTGTAGCTTTGACTGAGTTTTGTGACTTCCCTGAGTAGGATTCTGGATGCTGTGTCCTGTATTGCCTCCTTAAGCAGACACTTGATGTTTTTGTTTTTCTAAACCAAGAGTTTCTTTCAGTATTTCTTGTAGTTTTGGTTTGGTTTTTACAAAGTCTCTAAGCTTCTATTTATCCGTGAATGTCTTAATTTCACCTTCACATTTGAAACACAGTTTTGCAGGATATATAATTCTTGGTTGGAAGCTTTTCTCCTTCAAGACTTTAATTGTGTCATCCCTCTGCCTTCTCGCCAACATCGTTTCTGCTGTGAAGTAAGACAAAAGCCTACAGGGCTTCCCTTTGTACATTAGCTTTTCTTTAAGTCTCACTGCTTTTGAGAGCCTCTGTTTGAGATTCATTTTATTAAGCTTGATTGTAATATGTCTTGGTGTCTTTCTTTTGGAGTCTAGTTTTTGTGGTGTTCGATAAGCATCCTGGGTATCTATGTTCTCTTCTTTCACAACTTCGGGGAGGTTTCAGTCTGTGACTCTACAACACTCTCTGCATTTTCTGCTATCACCCCACACCCCCATTCAGGAACTCCACTTATTCATAGGTTTTTCCTCTTAATGGAGTCCTGCATGTTTCTTAATGCCTCTTCATTTTTATTGTTCCTTTTCTCTGATTTCTCCTTACAAACGCTGGTGTCAGTTACTCTATCCTCAAGCTCACTGACTCTGGCTTCCATGTCCTCAATTCTGCTTCTTTGGTTTTGGATTGAATTGTCTAATTCTGTAATTTTATTATTGATCTGCTGGATTTCAAATTGTTGGTGTTATGGAACAACAGAGGAACCCCTCAGGCACCAGAAGAAAACATCATAAAGATTAGAGCAGAACAAAATGAATTAGAGAATAGAAAAACAATCAAAAAAATTGAAAAGACCAAAAGCTGGTTTTTTGAAAAGATCAACAAAACTGATAAACCACTGGCTAAACTTACTAAGGAAAAGCAGGAAGCCAAGCCAAGAAAAGCAGGAAAGGAAACATGAGAGGGGAGTTGTCACAACAGATCCAACAGAAATAAAAAATATCATAACAGAATACCATGAAAGACTGTACGCTAACAAATTTGAAAACCTCGAGGAAATGGACAAATTCCTTGGTTCATATCACCTACCCAAATTATCACAAGCTGAAGCAGAACAACTTAATAAACGCATCACAAAGGAAAAGATTGAAAAAGTCATCAAAAAAGTGCCAATCATAGAAAGCCCGGGCCCAGATGGCTTCACCGCAGAATTCTACCAAGCTTTTGGAGAAGAGTTCTCTCCAATACTACTGAGACTATTTCACAGTATAGAAAGGGGTGGAGTACTCCCAAACTCATTCTATCAAGCCAGCATAATCCTTATACCAAAGCCAGGGAAAGACCCAACCAAAAAGGAAAACTGCAGACCGATATCACCCATGAATCTAGATGCAAAAATCTTCAACAAAATTCTTGCCAATAGAACACAATAACATATCAAAAAAATAATCCATCATGACCAAGTGGAATTCATACCAGGGATGCAAGGCTGGTTCAGCATCAGAAAAACAATTAATGTGATTAACCACATAAATACCAAAAAAGACAAGAATCACCTGATTTTGTCCATGGATGCAGAAAAGGCATTTGATACAGTCCAACACCCATTCACGCTGAAGACTCTTTGCAAAAAAGGCATAGATGGAAAATTCCTCAACACAATAAGGGCCATTTATACAAAGCCAACTGCCTACGTCATCCTGAATGGAGAGAGACTGAAAGTTTCCCCTGAGAACAGGAACTAGACAAGAATGCCCACTCTCACCTCTCCTATTCAATATTGTACTAGAAGTTCTAGCCAGAGCAAGTAGACAAGACCAAGAAATAAAGGGCATCTGTATCAGCAAAGAAGAAGTCAAAATCTCCCTGTTTGCTGATGATATGATTGTATATGCAGAGAATCTCAAAAAATCTATAAGTAAGCTACTCAAACTGATAGAGGAGTTTGGCGAAGTCTCAGGATATAAGATAAACATAAGCAAATCAGTAGGATTCCTTTACACCGACAACGAGACTGCTAATGAAGAAATCATCAAATCAATGTCAGTTACTATAGCCCCTGAGAAGATAAAGTACCTAGGAATTAATCTAACCAGAGAAAGAACAGACCTTTGCAAAGAGAACTACAAGCCCTTACTACCGTAAACTAGGAGAGACTTAGATCAATGGAGAAACCCACCCTGATCATGGATAGGAAGACTTAACGTTGTGAAAATGTCTGTTTTACCCAAAGCAATCTAGTTATATAATGCAATCCCAATACAAGTTCCAGTGTCCTTTTTTAATGAGATGGAGGAAACAAATCACCAATTTTGTTTGGAAGGAGTAAGAAGCCCCAGATAAGTAAAGTGCTACTAAAGAAGAACACACTCGGAGGCCTCTCACTACCCGACTTCAGAATCTGTTGCACTGCCACAGTAGTCAAATTGTTGGTGTTCTGTCACTTCACACAGCTTACTTAGTTTTTCATTTTGTTCTGCTGCATTTTGTTTACTCTCTAGGAGGGTTCTATACATAATTCTTTTATACTTGACCTCCAATAGTTTCAGAAGGGCTTCTTCATGTGGGAAGTTTTTTGATTCTTTATTTTGGCAGTTTTCCAGAGCCATGGTGGACTGCTTCTTTAAATGGTTAGCTATTGATTGTTGTCTTTGCACCATCTAGAAGCTGTTTGGTTTCTCTGGTGCTACCTGAACAGGAGTTGAGGCATAGTTGTAAGAGGAGAGTAAGGGCACTACTAGATTTGGTCATCAGCTGCCTCTGTGCAGTCTAGTGACTGGCCCCAGGTGGACTCTCTGAGGTGGCTGGTTCTGTCTCCTGGCTGACAAAGATGGTGCCCTACTTATGGAGTCACTGAGGGGCCATCAGCCCTCACTGTGGATCAGTGAAAGGTGGTGGAGATGATGCCACCCCGCTCAGCTGTCAGTTCTCCAGGTTGTCTTGTTTTTAAAAGTGCTTTACTGCTGAGCAAGGTGCTGTCCAACAGCTGTCAAAATCAGGCCCTCAGGTGTAGCAGACTCCATCTTTCGGCTGACAACAAAAGCACCTCATAGGCCATCCCCAGATGCTGCAGCCCTCCCCCAGCAACAAATCAGCAGAAGCAGGACTCAGTGTGCTGCTGTCTTGTCTTTGAGAGAGGTAGTTTTTCTCTTACTGGCACCCAGTCCACTCTGACAATCCTATGCCAGGTTCTAGGGCTCCTGCGATGTCCATACTGGTCCATTCAATTATCATTCCAAGCCTGAGTTCTCACAGGGAATTGAGGAGACTTGTGTCTAGTCTGCCATCTTGGCTCTACTCCCCAGAATCATATTCTTGAATGAAAAAGATGAAGCAATAGAAGTTCCCTTTGGAGGGGTTGTATGAAGTGAATTGATGAATAGCTATCACCCTGTGGCAGGAAATTAAGAATTTATTGCAATTAATCAAGTTCAAGGTTACAGGACATGAATTCAAGAAGAGGAAGCAGTAAGCAGTTAAAAGATTCAATCAAGGAAGGATTAGAGAGGGGGTGACATTGTAAGGAAAGCTGACCAAACTTACATGGAATGACAGTTTCTTAGAGAGATGTGATGACATAATGGTGAATGACTTGGTCTCCGAAGTCAAGCAAACCTGGATTTGAATCCTAGCCCTGGTACTTAACTGTCTGTATGACCTTGAATACATTCTTGAGTTTTGTTGTTGCTGCTGTCATCAAGTTGGTTCTGACTCATTGCCACCCTTGAGAAAACAGAACGAAACCCTACCTGCTAGCACCAGCCTCACCATTAGTGTTCAGCTGGAGCTCATTGTAGCAGCTGTGGTGGCAGTCCATCGCGTTGAGGCTCTTCCTCTTTTTTGCTGAGTCTCTGTCAAGCAGGATGTCCTCCACAGAGTGATTCCTCCTGGTAACATGTCCAAGGTACATGAGACATAGTCTCACCATCTTTGCATCTAAGAAGCTTTCTAGTTCTACTTCCTCTAAAACATATTTGTTCATTCTTCTAGCAGCCCATAGTACATTCAGTCTTCTTTGCCAGCACCAAAATTCAAAGGCATCAATTCTTCTTTGGTGTTTCTTATACATTATTCAGTTTTCATCCACATATGCAGTGACTGCCAACACCACGCTTGGGTCAGGCACAGCTTAGTCCTTACAGTAGCATCTTTGCTTTTCAGTACTTTAAAGAGGTCTTTTGCCGCATATTTTTCCCTGTGCAATGTATCTTTTTATCTTTTGACTGCTGCTTTCCTGGGCATTGATTGTGGAGGTCCAAGTAAAATGAAATCCTTGACTACTTCAATCTTTTCTCCATTTGTCATGATGTTGGTTACTGGTACACTTGTGAGGAGTTTTTGTTTCTTTATCTTGAGATGTAATCCACACTTAAGGCTGTGATCTTTGATTTTCATCAGTAAGTGCTTCAAGTCCTCTTCACTTTTAGCAAGCAATGTTGTATCATCTGTGTAACACCAATTGTTAATGAGTCTTCCTCTGTTCCTGATGCCACGTTCTTCTTCATATGGTCTAGCTTCTTGGATAATTTTCTCAGCATACAGATTGAATAGGTATAGTGAAAGGATACAACTCTGATGCACACCTTTGTTCTGTTCAAATGACTGCCTTTTTTGATCAGTGTACAGGTTTCTAATGAGCACAATTAAGTGTTCTGAAATTTCCATTGTTTGTGTTGCTATCCATAGTTTGCTATGATTCACATAATTGAATGCATTAGTGTGGTCAATAAACCACACATAAACATCTTTCTAGCATTCTCTGCTTTCAGCCAAGATCCACCTATCTCAGCAGTGATATCTCTGATTTCACATCCTCTTCTAAATCTGTCTTGAATATCTGGCAGTTCGTTGTCAATATACTGTTGCAGTCACTTTTGAATGATCTTCAACAAAATTTTGCTTGTGTGTGATATCTATATTTTTCCATAATGTCTACATTTGGTTGGATCATCTTTCTTGGGAATAGGCATAAAAATGGATCTCTCCCTGTCAGTTGGCCAGGTAGCTATCTTTTAAATTTCTTGATATAGGCAGGTGGACACTTTCAGAGTTGTATCCATTTGTTGAAACATCTCGATTGGTATTCTGTTAATTCCTGGAGAGTTGTTTCTCCCCAGTGTGTTCAGTCCTAGTCTTGAATGCTCATCATTCATTTACCAAGAAGTTATGACCTTTCATGTACCAGCTGCTGTGCTGAATCTTGGGGAGACACTGGAGACCAAAAGGATTTCATCTTTGCCCTCATCAAGTACACAAAGTATGGTAGGTTAGACAGGCATTAAATAAATATTCATGTAACATAAAACCAAAAACTAAACCTGTTGCCATCCAGTCAATTCTGACTCACAGCAACTCTGTAGAATACTGTGGAACTGTCCAATATGTTTTTCTCAGCCCAAATCTTTATGGAAGCTGGCTACCACAACTTTCTCTTGTGGAGCTGCTGGCAGGTTCAGTTAGCAGCTGAGCACTTAGCCACTGCACCACCAGGGCTCCTTTCATACAACATATATCAATGTAAATTGTAATAAGTGTGTTGTATAAAAAGTTTGGTTTATTCCTTTGTCATTTTGCTGATATTTGATTGTATCTCTTTAAGTTAAAGTTACCAATGTTGATTTTGAAAATTGTCAGAATATTTTTAATGATCCTCACTGTTTCTGATTTAGATCTGATACGGTACATAAATGGAACAAATATGACTGTTGAACATCTGGCTAATGTTCTTTCTGAACAAACTGGGAGCAGCAGCTGGGTGGTGGTGTTCAAAGCCCTCGTTACAGTGCATCACCTCATGGTGCATGGAAATGAGGTGAGCATGGTGAATGTTCAACTGGTAGTACAAAGGACTTGTAGTACAAAAGACTGTGAAAACTCAGTCGCAAAATGATCTTGGTTTCTCAAGGACTCACTGCCTTTTACTTTCATTGGTGACAAGTGAGAGGAATGGATAGCAGTGTGTATTAAAAAATTGCTTTTCTTTTCTAGTTTTATTAATGAGTGTGTCTTGGCAACTGGTTTTCACTGAGGTATGCCATTTTAGCTACTAGTTCTCTCAGTTATTTAGCTTATTTAGAACAACAACCAAAAATCCTCAAGGATATAAAAGGTCTCCCAATAAGAGTGTCCTATCTTTGAACTCATGGCGACTCGACGGCACTTGGCTGGCTGTCTTTGAACTTGAATAAAACAAGTTGTGTAAATGATACAGTTTTAGTTGTTTTATTATTTTGAAGTACATTTGATGGCATTGTGTATGGAAAAGAACTTCAGGTAAATGGCCGCCACAGCACCTTCCAAATGATGCCAAAAATAATCAGTTATCATAGCCTGATATCTTTTGCTATTGACAATCACAGCCTTCCTCCTTCATCTTGGAAAAAATTAGGACCAATGATTCCATCAAACCAAAATCCACACCAAATTCCACACTGGGAATGAAGTGGACATTCTTGAATTTCCATTGGATTCTCACCACTCCAAATGTGACAGTTTTGTTTGTTAGCAAAACCATTCATCCAAAAATGGGTCTCGCTACTGAAGATGATTTTTCAGCCACAAGCAGAGTCAACTACCAATTGCTCCAGAGCCCAGTCACCAAATGTACAGTGCAATCTATGGTCATTGGGCTTCAGTTCTTAAGTTAAAACAATTTTTCAAGGGTAAAGCTTCGGGTTCAAATGAAAAATCCACCAAATTATGGTTGACAAAAGGCCTAATTCTTGTGCTTGGCAAGAAACTGATTGGGATGGATTCTCAAGTACACTGACAAACACTGGCAATGTTTCCATTGGAATATGTGGTTCGTTGATGCAGAGGCATTGTCTGATTGGCAACAGTTTGTCTCAAAAATTTTGATCAACCATTGAATTGTTCTCTCAGGGGATAATTATATATGCACATCATAAATTTAGCATAGTGCATAGAATGTTTGGTGAATGGAACATCCATTTTGACAATGAAATTTAACAATTTCTATGTGTTGTGGAATCCTGTAACTTTTCATGGCTACTTGTCAAGACTAATCAAAAAACTGTGATAAATATTGCCACTATAGCTTCACAAATATTGTCACTGTCAGCTCTCAAAAATAGGACATCTTTATTGGAAGACACTTAAGATACTGGACATCTGAGTGTATTTTGCATTCATCTGTCCACTTCCCCCACCACACACACTATTGATACTTTGCAGAAATGAAATGCTATATAGCATTATTATTTTCTATATTAAATCCACTTTTTGTCTCAGTAAGCTTTACATTAAAAATATTAAGGTTGAGAAATTGGCTGACTTAGAAACCTATAAAACAACAGTAATTACACAGTATGGTAGTGGTAAAAATAGAACATAAATAAGAATGGAACATAACAATGAACTCTGAAATGGAATCATATGGAAACTTAGTGGCACTAAAAACATGTTGGGGAATATGAAGTTTAAAATAAAACAGCACAAATGGTATCCCTATGGAACAATAGAATGAGATCTGTATCCTATATACAAAAATAAATTCCACATGAAAGAAATACCTAAATGTTAAAAACTAAAATTTAAATTTACTTGAAAAAAAAAGCATTGATTTTTCTCCCTTTCCCCAGTGCTTCCCCCTCCCTCCTCTGCTCTACACCAGGTATGAAATTCTGACAAACCTCCTGGGCCTGAAGCAGGATATCTTATGCAGGTACCCTGAGCTATTCTCCATGGCTTGAAGAGGGAAACAAAAGGAGGGGTAGAAAAAAAAAATTCTGAGCTTTCCTAAGCCAGCAACTTATTCTACCATTCTTAAAGCACTCACAGCTCCAATTGTCCATTGACAAGATATTGGAATTATTAAGGCTCCCAAAATTAAACTAGCTCAAATAACTAGACTACTTGGAAAGTCAAAAGCTAAAATAAAATACATGTATATATATTTAACTTACAACAAAATAATCAAGGAAATAAATTGCAATAATTTTCGATGGCTCAGAGACAACAATCAATTTCTAAGCATCTAAAGAAGCAGACTACTAGGGCTTTGGAAAACTCCCCAAACAATGAATCAATACATTTTCCAGCTTAAAAAAGACTTCCTACAATTATCAGAGGTAGAATACAAAAGAATGATGTACAGAGTTATGTAAGTCATCTGGAAAGAAATTGGGCAAAGTATATTAGAACACACTGAAAAATTAAAACAGCTGCAAGAAATTCGTGAGCAACAGTGATCTGAATTTCAGCGGGTTAACAATAAAATCACAGAATTAGACAATTCAACAGAAAGTCAAAGGAGCAGAATTGAGACAATGGAATGCAGAATTAGTGAGATTTAAGATAAAGCAACTGACACCAGCATACATGAGGGAAAATCAGAGAAAAGGTTTTTAAAAAACTGAAGAAACACCAAGAATTATGTGGGATTCTATCAAGAGGAATAATTTATGAGTGATTAGAGTACTAGGATAGGGGAAATAACAGAAAATAGAGAGAGAATTGATGAAGATTTGATGACAGAGAACTTCTCTGATATCATGAAAGACAAAGGGATATCTATTCAAGGTACTCATTAAACCCCACCCAGGTAGATCCCCCTCAAAACACACCAAGACATATTATAATCCAACTTAACAAAACTAGAGATCAGAAGCAGCTTTTAAAGACAGCTAGGCTTAAACAAAATAATAACCTATAAAGGAGAGTCATTAAGATTGAGTTCCAATTACTCAGCAGAAACCATGCTGGCAAGAAGGTAATGGGATGAAATATACAAAGCCATAAATGGAAAAAGCTGCCAACCAAGAATTGCGTATCCTGAAAACTTGTCTCTCAAACATGACAGTGAAATTAGGATATTCACATATAAACAGAAGTTTAGAGAATTTGCAAAAATCAAACCAAAATTATGAGAAACATTGAAAAAATTTCTTTGATTAGAAAATTAATAACATTAGATATATACTCAAAGATTCAATGCCAGACAGAGCACCCATATATCAACATGAACATGATAGGAAATCCACAAATTCAATAAGCGCCAAAACATTGAAAATAGAGAAACAGATTTGTCAGTATATAAAAGATGACAATATTATACCAAAAAAAAGGGACAGATTAGCCTGTTCATAGACTTTCAGTTGGACAGGAAGTCAAGGTGATACAAAGAAATTAAAGACCAGTTTAAATTTAGCTCAATAGAGAATATTGGGATAACTGGAAAAGAAATTAACAATTCTACACATCGAAACAATAAAAACAAAATAAAAAGCAAGGCAAACATGAAGTCTTAGCAAATACAAAAAAATTGAAAAAGATGAAAACACAAAAAGAAAAAGACTCAGCTCACAAAACTAAATGGAAGAAAGGATTGTCTACAACATATACAAAAAGACATCAAAATGACAGCACTAAGCTTCTACCTATGAAAAAGTACACTGAATATAAATGGTCTAAATGCACCTATAAAGAGACAAAGAGTGGCAGATTGAATAAAAAATAGAAAGACCCATAAATATGCTGCCTACAAGAGACACACATTAGATTCAAAGACATGAACAAACTATAACTCAAAGAATGGAAAAAATACGTATCAGGCTAGCAATATTTAAAGACGAGCAGGAGTGGCAATATTCATCTCTGATAAAATAGACGAAGGTTAAATCCACCACACTGGATAAGGAAGGACATCATACAGTGGTTAAAAGTTCAATACTCCAGGAAGACATAACCATATTAAATATCTACACACCCAAAGACAGGGCTCCAAAATATGTAAAACAAACATTGTCAGCATTGAAAACAGAAATAGACAACTCCACAATAATAGTTGTTGTTGTTAGGTGCTGTCGAGTTGGTTCTGACTCATAGTGACCCTGTGTACAACAGAATGAAACAGTGCCCTGTTTTGAGCCATATCCACAATTGTTTTTATGCTTAAGCCCTTTATTGCAGACTCTGTATCAATCTGTCTTGTCAAGGGTCTTGTCTCTCTGTTGTACTGTGGTGGCTTGTGTGTTGCTATGATGCTGGAAACTATGTCACTGGCATTTAGATACCAACAGGGTCACCCATGGTGGACAGGTTTCAGATGAGCTTCTAGACTAAGACTAACTAGGAAGAAGGACTCAGCAGTCTACTTCTGAAAAGAATTAGGCAGTGAAAATCTTTTGAGTAGCAGCAAAACATTGTCAGATATAGTGCCAGAAAATGAGCTCCCAAGGCTGGAAGGCATTCAGAATACAACTGGGGAACAGCTGCCTCCTCAAGGTAAAGTTGACCTTAATGACACAGATGAGGTACAGCCACAGTAATAGGGAGATACTTCAACACACCACTCTCAGTAACACATAGAACATCTAGCAAAATGTTAATGAAGACATGGGAGATCTAAGTGCCACAGTCAACCAACTTGACCTCATAGACATGTACAGAACACTCCACCCAACAGCAGCCAACTATGCTTTCTTTTCCAATACTCGAGGAACACTCTCCAGAATTGACCACGTATTAGGCCACAGAGCAATCCTTAACAAAATTCAAAGTACTGAAATAATACAAAGTATCTTTTCAGATCATAAAGCCATAAAAGTAGAAATCAATAACAGAAAGAAAATAGAAAAAAAATTCTAAAATATGGAAAATGAACAACACTTTCCTCAAAAATGACTGAGTAATAGAAGAAATCAAGGATGGAATAAAAAAATTCATAGAATCAAATGAGAATGAAAGCATATATCAGAATCTATGGGACATAGCAAAAGAAGTGCTCAGAGGTTGATTTATCCAAATTAATGTACACATCCAAAAAGAAGAAAGGGCCCAAGGCAAAGAATTAACTCTGCAACTCGAACAAGTGCAAAGAGAACAGCGAAACAACCCTTAGGGCACCAGGAGAAAGCAAGTCTTAAAACTTAGAGCACAACTAAATGAAATACCAAAATCCACTGCCTTTGAGTAGATTCTGACTCATAGCAGCCCTATAGGACAGAGTAGAACTGCCCCATAGTTTCCATGGTGCACCCGGGAGATTCAAACTGCTGACCTTTTGTTAGCAAAGATAGCACTTAACCATTATGCCACCAGGGTTTCCAACTAAATAAACTAGAGAATAGGAAAAACTATTGAAAGAGTTAAGAAGACCAAAAGCTGGTTCTTTCAAAAGATCAACAAAATTGATAAACCATTAGCCAAACTGGCAAAAGAAAAACAAGAGAGGAAGCAAATAACTTGAGAAAGAAATGAGATGGGTGATATCATAACAGGCCCAACTGAAATTAAAAAAAATCACAACAGAACTGTACTCTAATAAATTAAAAAAACTAGAGGACAAATGAACAAAAACTTATAGAAGCATATCACCTACCCAAACAAGAACAAACAGAAGATGAACAACTAAATAAACCCATCCCCCCAAAAGACATTAAAAAGGCAATTAAAAAACACCCAACTAAAAAAGGCCGTGGCCCTGGTGGTTTCATGGGAGAATTCTACCAAACATTCAGAGAAGAGTGAACACTACCCTTACTGAAGGTTTTCCAGAGCATAGAAAAGTATAGAGTACTCTAAACTTTCTTTTATGAAGCCATTATAACCCTGACACCAAAACCAGGTAAAGACAGAACAAAAAAGGAATAGTACAGACAATATCTCTCATGAACTTAGATGTAAAAATCCTCAATAAAATTCTATGTGATAGAGTTCAACAACATATTAAAAAAATAACTCACCGTGACAAAATAAGATTCATACCAGTGATGCAGGGATGGTTCAACATTAGAAAAACAAATAGTATAATCAACCACATAAATAAAAGACAAGAACTACCTGATTTTATCAATTGACACAGAAAAGGCATTTGATAAAGTCCAATTCCCATACATGTTAAAAAGTCTCAGCAAAATAGGAATAGAAGAGAAATTCCTCAACATAATAAGGGGCATCGATGCAAAGCCAACAACCAACATCATCCTAAATGGAGAAAGTCTGAAAACATTCCTTTTGAGAATAAGTACCAGACAAGGATGCTTATTGTTACCACTTTTATTCAACATTGGTCTGGAGGTTCTAGCCAGACCAATCAGGCAAGATAAAGAAATAAAGGGCATCCAAATTGGTAAGAAAGAAGTAAAAGTATCTCTGTTTGCAGATAATATCACCTTATACAGAGAAAACCCTAAAGAACCCACCAAAAAGTAGAAAACATAAAAAAAAAAAAAATGCTAGAATTGATAGAAGAGTTCAGCAAAGTATCAGGATGCAAGATAAACTACAGAGATCAACTGGCTTTCTTTATACAAAGAGACCAACAAAGAGGAAATCACCAAATCATTACCATTTGCAATAGCCTCCAAGAAGATAAAATACTTAAGAATAAATCTAACCAGAGACATAAAAGAGCTATACAAAGAAAATCACAAGACTCTACTGCAAGAAAGCAAAAGAGACCTACATCAGTAGAGAAATTTACCGTGCTCATGGGTAGGAAGACTTAACATCATGAAAATGGCTGTTCTACCCAAAGCGATCTATGCATACAACGCAATCCCAATTTGTATTCCAATGACATTTTTTAACGAGATAGGGAAACAAATCACCAACTTCACATGGAAAGGAAAGAAGCCCTGGATAAGTAAAGCACCAGTGAAGAAGAGAAACAAAGTGGAAGGTCTCACACTACCTGACATTAGAACTTATTACACTGCTGCGGTAGTCAAAACAGCCTGGTGCTGGTACAAAACCATATGCATAAATCAAAGGAACAGAACTGAGAATCCAGACACGAAATCATCCATCTACGAGGAGCTGATATTTGACAAAGGCCCAAAGTCTGTGTACTGGGGAAAAGACAGTCTCTTTATCAAATGGTGTTGGCATAACTGGATATCCATCTGCAAAAAAAAGAAAGAAATGAGAACTGTATCTCACACCATGCACAAAAACTATTTCAAAATGTTTCGAAGACCTAAATATAAAATCTAAAACAATAAAGGTAGTGGAAGAAAAATCAGGGACAATGCTGGAAGCCTCAATACATGACATAAACAGGCTACAGGAAATCACTAACAATGCACAAACACCAAAAGTGAAAGTGAAGAACAGGGAACTCCTAAAAATCAAACACTTATGCTCATCCAAAGACTTTATCAAAAGAGTAAAAAGACTACCTACAGAGTGGTTTGTGTTTAACCAACACAAACTGCGACTGTACACATGGACCTCACCAGATGGAACACACAGGAACCAAATTGACACCTGTGGAAAAAGAAGATGGAAAAGCTCCGTATCAGCAATCAGAACAAGACCAGGTGCTGCTGTGGCACAGACATCAATTGCTCATATGCAAACTCAAATTGAAACTGAAGAAAATTAGAACAAGCCCACGAGAGCCAAAGTACAACCTTGAGTATATCCCTCCCGACTTTAAAGACCATCGCAAGAACAGATTTGGTGTGCTGATCACTTACGACCAAAGACCAGACGAATTGTGGAATGACATCAAAAATGTCATCCATGAAGAGAGCAAGAGGTCGTTAAAAAGACAGGAAAGAAAGAAAAGACCAAATTGGATGTCAGAAGAGACTCTGAAACTTGCTCTCAAACGTTGAGCAGGTAAAGCAAAAAGAAACCAAAAACCAAACCCACCACTGTCAAGCAAAACAAAAGAATAGCAAAATAAAAGATCTAAACAGAAGATTTTAAAGAGCAGCTTGAGAAGACAAAATATTCTAATGACATGCAAAGACCTGCAAACAGAAAACCAGAAGGGAAGAACTAGTTCTGCATTTTTCAAGCTGGAAGAACTGAAGAAAAAATTCACACCTAGAGTTGTAATAGTGAAGGATTCTACAGGGAAATTATTAAATGACTCAGGGAGCATCAAAAGGAGAAGGAAGGAATACACAGAATCATTATATCAGAAATAACTGGTCCATGTTCAGCCATTTAAAGAGGTAGCATATGATCAGGAAACAATGATACTGAAGGAAGAAGTTGAAGCCACATCGAAGGCACTGGCAAAAAACAAGCCTCCGGGAATTGATGGACTAACAATTGAGATATTTCAACAAACAGATGCAGTACTGGATGTGCTCACTTGTATATGCTGGGAAGTTTGGAGGACAGCTACCTGGCCAGCTGCCTGGAAGAGATCCATATTTATGCCCATCCCAAAGAAAGGTGATCCAAACGAATGTGGAAATTGCCGAACAATATCGCTAGCATCACACACAACTAAAATTTTTCTCAAGATCATTCAAAAGTGACTGCAACAGTATATTGACAGGGAACTGCCAGAAATTCAAGCTGGATTCAGAAGAGGATGTGGAACAGGGGATATTATTACTGATGTCAGATGGATCTTGGCTGAAAGCAGGTAATATCAGAAAGATATTTACCTGTGTTTCATTGCCTATGCAAAGACATTCGACTGTGTGGATCATGGTAAACTATGGCTAACATTGTGGAGAATGGGAATTCCAGAACACCTAACTGTGCTCTTAAGGAATCTGTATATGGATCAAGAGGCAGTTGTGTGAACAGAACAAGGGGACACTGCATGATTTGAGGTCAGCAAAAGTGTGCATCTGAGCTGTATCCTTTCACCATACCTTTTCAATCTGTATGCCGAGCAAATAATCTGAGAAACTGGATTCTGCAAAGAAGAATGAGGCATCAAGACTGGAGGACGACTCATCAACAACCTAGGTTATGTGGACGACACCACCTTACTTGCTGGAAGTGAGGAAGATATGAAACACTGATGAAGGTCAAGGACCACAGCCTTCAGTATGGATTGCACCTCAACATCAAGAAAACAAAAATCCTCACAACTGGACCGGTAAGCAACATTGTCATAAATGAAGGAAGGATTGAAGTTGTCAAGTATTTCATTTCACTTGGGTCCACAATCAATGCCTACAGAAGCCGCAGTCAAGAAATCAGACTACACATTGCACTGGGAAAATCTGCTGCCAAGGACCTCTTTCAAATATTTAAACGTAAAGATGTAACCTTGAAGACTAAGGTATGTGTCACAGATCGAATTGTGTCCACCCAAAAATATATGTGTTGATTTGACTTTGCTATGAGTCCCAACATGGTGCCCTTTCTCCCATGTGTTGTGAATCCTGTCTCTGTGATAACTGATGATGGAGAAATGGCAACAGTTGTGTTGGTAAGGCAGGACTCAAGCTATAAGCTTGTGGACTATAAGGGAGAGAAGTGAGCTGAGGAAGTTGAGAACCTCATACCACCAAGAGAGAAGCACCAAGAGCAGAACAAGTCCTTTGGACCTGAGGTTCCTGTGCCAAGATACTTCACTGGATGTGGACTTAGCCTACCAGACTGTGATGATTTCTCATACTGAAAGGACTTACAATTTATGAATGGATTTGTGGCTTACCAGACTGTGTCAATAAAGCCTCTCTTCATGAAACCTTCCACTCATAGTATTTTCTGTTGGAGCCATACCAGGGGACTAGGACAGTGTGTCTGACCCAAGACATGGTATTTTCAATTGGCTCATATGCATGCGAACGTTGGACAATGAACAAAGAGGACAGAAGAAGAATTGATGCCTTTGAATTGTGGCATTGGAGAAGAATGTCAAATGTACCATGGACCACCAAAAGAACCAACAGATCTGTTCTGGGTAGAAGTACAACCAGAGTGCTCTTTGGAAGCAAAGATGGCGAGACTGCATCTTACAGACTTTGGACATGTTGTCAGGAAGGATTAGTCCCTCAAGAAGGACATCATGCTTGGTAGAGTGGAGGGTCAGCAAAAAAGAGGAAGACCATTGATGAGATGGAGTAACACAGTGGCTGCAACAATGAGCTTAAGCATAAAAACGATTGTGGACATGGCACAAGACTGGGCAGTGTTTTGCTATTGTTCATATGGTCACTATGCATTGGAACCAACTTGATGGCACCCAACAACAACAGAACAGAGTGGGAAAGCGTTTTTGCCTATTACAAATCTGAACACTGTCTAATCTCCGTAATCTGTAAGATACTACAAAACCTCAACAGGAGAAAGACAAATCAGCCAATAAAAAATGGGCAACAGATATTAACAGGCATTTCTCCAAAGAAGACAACCAGGAGGCTGATAGATACATGAAGAAATGCTCACGATCATTCGGCATCAGAGAAATCCAAATTAAAACTACACCTCACCCCAGCAAGGCTAGCACTAATCCAATAAACACAAAACAGTAAGTGTGGGAGAGGTTGTGGAGAGACTAGAACTCTTCTACACTGTCAGTGAGAATATAAAATGGTACAACCACTTTGGAAATGGATTTGGTGCTTTCTTAAAAAGTTAGAAATAGAAATACCATATAATTTAGCAATTCCACTCCTTGGAATATATCCCATAGAAATAAGGGCTATCACACGAACAGATACATACACACCAGTGCTTACTGCAGCACTATCCACAACAGCAAAAAGATGGAAGCAACTTCAGTGTCCATCAAAAGACAAATGGATAAACAAACTCTGGTGTATTCACACAATGGAATACTATGCAATGATAAAGAACATGATGACTTTAGCAAATACCTCGCAACGTGGAATTATCTGGAAAACATTATGCTGAATGAAATTAGCCAGATGCAAAGTGCAAATACTGTACGAGACCATTATTATAAGGATTTAAGGAAAGGTTTAAGCACAGAAGAAAATAATCTGTGATGGTTACAAGTGTGGGGAGGGAGGAAGAGGGGTATTCACAGATTAGATAGTAGATGGGAACTGGGTTGGGGAAGGGAGTGACAGCACACAGCAGAGGGAGGTGAGCACAACTGGGCTACACCACACCTAAAAGTTTTCCTAAATACAACCTAACATTTTGAAGGACAGAGTAGCAGGGACATCTAGGCGAATTAATGTAACTGAGGGTTTTTTTTTAAAGAAAATGTTCTGCATGCCACTTTTGTGAGTGTCATCTGGGGTCTTATAAGCTAGCAAGCTGCCCTCACGGTAGCATCAATTGGTCCCAATCCACCTGGCGCAGAGAACAACGGGCATCAAAGACTAGAGGAAAATATGAGCCCAGCAGACAGAAGGTGCCATATGATCCAGAGACTACATAAGCATGTGATCAGAAGCACTAGGTGGTGCCCAGCCACCACCAAATACTGCCCTGACAGGGGACACAATGTAGAATCCCTGATGTATCACGGGAACAACAGGTATGCAGATCTAGAAATCTATTAAAATAGCAGACTTGATCAAAGACCTAAATATCAAACCTAAAATGATGAGGATCATGCAAGAAAAAATAGGGTCAACAGTGAAAGTTCTAGTACACAGGTTAGACAAACTACAAAAAACAAAGCACAATCAACAAAAGAGAAAACAGATAAACGAGAACTACTAAGAATCAAACACTTTTGCTCATCCAAAGACTTTATCGAAAGAGTTAAAAGACCACCTACAGAATGAAAAAAAAATATTTGGCAACTACATGCTGGACCTACATCTGATCTCCATAATCTACAAGGTACTACAAAATATCAACAAGAAAAAGCTAAATAACCCAATTAAGCGATGGACAAAGGAGATAGACAGACACTTCACCAAAGATGACATCCAGGCCGCCAACAGACACATGAGGAAATGCTCAGTTTTTAGCTATTAGACAAATCCAAATCAAAACTACAATGAGATACCATCTCACCCCCTTAAGGTTGGCTGTGATCCAAAAAACACAAAACAACAAATGCTGGAGAGGCTGTGGAGAGATTGGAACTTTCCTGCACTGCTGGTGGAATTGCCAGATGGTACAACCTCTTTGGAAAGCAGTGTGGGGTTTTCTTAAAAAGCTAGAAATAGAAATATGATTTGATCCAGTAATCCCACTGCTCAGAATATATGCTACAGAAACAAAGGCTGTCCCACAAACCGACACATGCACATGAATGTCCATTGCAACACAGTCCACAGTAGCAAAAAGATGGAATCAACCCAGATGCCCATTAACAGATGAATGGGTATACAAACTTTGGTACATGTACTCAGTGGAACACTATGCAATGATACAGATCAATGATGACTTTAGGAAGCATCTCATAACCTGGTTTCAACTGGAAGACATTATGCTGAGTGAAATCAGTCAGTGGCAAAAAGACAAAAGTTGTATGAGACCCCTGCTCTAACAACTTAAAAATAGACTTATGCACAGAAGGAAAGACTGTTTGATGGCTACAAGAGTGGGAAGGGAGGGAGAGGATTGGTGGTAGATTAGATGCTTGAAGTTTGGTTGGGTGAAAGCAGTGACAGCCGACAGTAGAAAGCAGATCAACTTAACTGGACTTCACCATAAACTGAAAGCTCTTCTAATCTCAACCCATATATATATATACATATATACATACACACACACATATATATATTGCAATGATACAGTAGCAGGGGCAGGGTCTGGCGGCCATGTTCTCTAGAGACATTGAGGCCAGTTGGCATAACTAGCCTATTGCTAAGAGAGTCTTCTGCACCCCACATTAGTGAGTGGCAGCTGGGGTCTTAGACGCTAGCAAGCTACCATCTGAGGTACACCAAAAGGTCCCACCTCATCCAGAACAGATGATTACCGAGAACAACAAAGACACGAGGGAAAAAGAGCCCAGGAGACAGAAGGACCTATATGAATTGGAGACTATCAACATGTGACCAGAAGAACCAGGTGGTGCCTGGCCTCCACCAAAGACAGCCGTGATGGGGCCCACAATGTTGAGTCCCTGTGGCAACACGTGGAGAAGATGGGTGCAGCTTGGGAACTCTACCATATGGTGTGCACACTTCGTGGCTCGGTGCATTTATAGGATGCTTTCCTACAGGCCTCTTTCTAGATGAGAAAGGGGAAGGTGGACAGGAGCTTGTTAAGAGGGTACAACAGTACCGAACGAAAAGGGAGGAGTGTGCTATCACTGGGCGAGGAGAGCAGATGGAGCTGCACACAGGCAGGCATGCAAAATTGATTTTGAGTATATGCTTTCACTTAATCACAAGTTTTAAAAAAAGAGAGAGAGAGAGACTTGATGGCTTGACATCCTGGAGAGTCCCCTGAGGACATGGTCCCTGGACTTGCTACTAGCCCAGAGCTGAAACCAGTACCAAAGCGAACTTTTCAGACAAAGATTCACCTGGATTATAAGACACTCAGTGATGCTGGCGAATAATACGCTTCTTGGCCTAAACATATACGTGAGGCTGCCCTGGCAGCTCCTCTCTAGAGGTGAAATGAGAAGCTGGAGGGGGACAAGAGTTGGTTGAATGGATATGGGTGTACAGTGTAGAAAGTTGGGGTGCACTGTCATGGGGTGGTGGTGTTGGGAAGAGCAGTTGGGGTAGCATAGTGGTGTGTGTTTGGAGTGTTATACAGTAAAATGATTTGGATTGTGCACTTTACTTAAAGCACAATAAAATATTTTTCAAAAAGAACATTGAGGCATATCTAGTAAACCTGAAAATGCCCAGCCCAGTGACCCAGCAAATCCACCTCAGGCAACCTGTTGAACCCAAACCAAATCCACTGATGTTGAACTGACGCCAACTCATAGAGACCCGATAGACAGAGTAGAGCTGCCCCATAGGGTTTCCAAGGAGCAGCGACAGCAATGAAAAACTAGAAGTCGCCTAAATTCCCGTCAGTAGGGAACAGATAGCCAAAACGAGGTGTGCAATGAAATATTATGTAACATTAAATGGAACCTATATCAGCATGGTTAGCTCTCAAGAACTGCTGAGAAGGCAAATGGCAGAATGATATTTATATAAAATTAAAAAAAATACACAGTTTTCTTCTATGGTACAAATAAGTGTGCAACTGTAAAAATAAATAACAAGGAAAACACATTATAGTTATGATACCAGTTACTGCTTGGTAAGAGAAGAAGGAAATGCAACGTGGGGATAGGGCAACACTATAGTCCAGTTGAAACAACAGACTTCAAGCAAATATGTTAGCAGTTGTCATTTCTGAGTAGTGAGGCACAGAGATGTGTTCTATTATTCCTTACATTGTTTTGTAATTTAAAATTTCTTAAAGTCAAATAGTGGTGAAATGGTTAAACAGGAAGTCTGGGTGGGGGAACAATCACGTACTCACATGTGCTTTTGTGTTTAATCCCGTCTGTGTTTGGGGAAGATATGAACGGGGGGCTTGGCTGTATTGCCAACTCTTATGCTGGGCAGCCCAAGATGCGATGGTGGACAGCTTACTATATGCTCCGGAAAGAGATAGAAGCTGAGTGATAGACTCATTAAACATGTGTTCCGTAATAACAAAATCTTTATTGAACTCTATTTATGTAGAGAAACTAAGTTCAGAATTTGCTACATTTGTTTGACAGCGTTTCATCCAACATCTTGCATCTAGAAACTCCTTATTCACTTTACACAACTTCCTGGATGACAGCACCGTAGAGGGTAAGATGATTCTTTGATGAAACATGTCTATGTGGCAAGGAGGACAAAGTTCTGGAAATCATGTTTGGCTAAAAAAATATAATTGGTTTTAAATTGTCATGGGTATTGTTTTAGTCAGCTAGTGCTGCTTTAACAGAAATACCACAAGCGGATGGCTTTAAAAAAGGATTTTATTTGTCACCATCCTGTAAATTAAAAGTCCACATTCAAGGTGTCAGCTCCAAGGAAAGGCTGTCTCTGCTGGCATAGGAGGAAAGCCCTTTTTATCAGTCTTCCCCTGCACTGGAGCTTCAGAGGTGCAGGGACCCTGTGCCTTCCAAAGGACGCTCTCAGCTCCTGGTACTGCTTTTCGGTGGTATAACGTGAGAAATGTTGTTGGCATCCTGGATACTGCTTCGGTCCCTCTTGGCAACTGGTGGGCGGTATAAACCCCCCGCTAGGACCCTACCTCAGTGATCAAGGCAGACCGCTTTATCCCTTATGAGGTCACCGATAGGTAGTTACCAAAGTCTTTGTCCAATGAACACTCAAGAAATCCACCTCAAATTCAGTTAGCAAGAGGGAGCAAGGTTTTATTGGATGATTTTGCAAAATCAGATGCCTGAGCCCACAAAGGAGGCTAGGCAGAGGGACACGGTGCTGTCCCTTACAAGCCAGTCTTATGCCCTAGCTTGTGAGTCTCTCCCTCAGTTCCTCATTGGCTGAGTATTATGAGGTGAACAGTCTTAAAATTCTATTCCCTTTTAAGGTCGTATCACCTGCTTCCCAAAAAGGTGCCCCCACCGCCCCCTTCCCACTTTCTCTTTAGATTAGCTAGTAAATTCTTTTTTTTTTTCTTTATTATGATTGAGTGAAAATGTACATTCCCATATAAATTTGCATGCCTACCTATATGCCGCTTCCACTGCTCTCCCTGCCTGGTAACAGCACACGCTTCCTCTCTGCTCCATACATGTCCCATCCTCCCAACAGTCTCCTTTCCCCTCCTCTCCACCCACTCTCCTTCCTCCAGCCAGAGGTCAGCAGGATGATATCCTATAGATGTATAGAACCATAGAGTGCATCCAATATATGATCACTCTGTGTCACCAAGTCTAATCCATTCCTGTCCGAAGAGTGGACCTTCATTACAATTTATGGGAAAGGGCAGCATCAGGGCCAGGGCCCATGATCCCAAAGGAAATCCGAAGCCGCTGGACCATCAGTTGCGGTCTTTTAGTGGAGATCTCAGAGTGTACACCTTTTTATTCTTGTGTTGCCAGTGAGAGTCAACTTTGTGAGCTCCATCGCGGCTATCACTGGTGGTGGCCGGGCACCATCTGGTTCTTCCGGTCCCAAGTCGTTGGAGACACCCACTCACGTGGATCTCTCTGTCTTCTGGGTTGTCTTTCCCCCATGTCGTTTTGATCCTCGGTGATCATCCGTTCCTGCTGAGTTGGGATCATTTGCTGTGCCCTCAGATGGCAACTTGGCAGCTTTTAAGACCCCAGACGCCACTCACCAACATGGGGTGCAGAGACCCCCTTTAGCAAAGCGCTAGTTGTGCCAATTGGCTTTGATTTCACCTAAGAGCATGGTCGCCGCCCCCCGCCCCAGCTACTCTGTCCTTGCAATATTGGGTTAAGATGGAAGGAGTACTGAAGTTATGTTGAAGTTCACTTAATATTATTCTTGTTTCTACTGTGTGCTGTCACCGATTTCACCCAACCAAATTTCTATCAACTATCTAATCTAAACCCTCCCCCACTCGCCTTCCCTTCCTCCCATCCCTTGCAGCCATCAGAATCTTCTTCTATGCGTAAGTCTGTTTTTGAGTTCTTATTGTAGGGGTCTTATACAATATTTGTCCTTTTGTCGATTAGCTAGTAAATTCTTGTCTTAGCCTTTGTTCTGAAGGTGGATCATTTTGAAATTCATTTCTCACATAAAGGTCCACAAACCTCAACCTGCATCCCTTTCATGTATATATCTCAGGAGACCTCCTGAAGGCCCAGTACAATCGTAGCACACATTGAGTCCTGCCCCACCAACACAGCTGACGCCCATCCACCCTCATTAACGTCATAGAGGCAGGAATTCCAACATGGAGGAGCATCACACAATACCAGGAATCATGGCCCAGCCAAATTGCTACAGACTTTTTAGGGAGCACGATTCAGTCCATGACAAATATGGTGTGTTGTACATTTTATGAAATTAAACAATCCATAAATTCATTGAAACAACAAATATCTGAGTGCTTACCAAGAATGACAGAATATGCCATGTGCTAGAGCCAGAGCAGTTAATGAGACATGTCTGTCTGATTTGGAAGACAGATAGAGGCAGGCTGTTTGAATATGACATAGCGCGATGGGGTTGCATTGGACACTGTGGGGCACAGAGAATAGGGATGGTAACTATTCTGAGGCTGTGCTCATTATGCTGTCAGATCTCCTTGCTGTTTCTCAAACAGCAAGCACAGCCCTGCCTGAGGGCCTCACCCCTGCTGCCCCTCCTTCCTGGGTCCCCATCTCACCTCCAAATCTTCACGCAGTGAGGCCTTCCTTGGTCAGCTCCTTCTTTGCCCTAAACTTTATTATTTCCACTTCCCATCACCTAATCTTCTGTGTTTTCAGTTTCTTTTTAATTGTCTGTCAATCCCTGTTGGAATGTAAGCTCCTTGAGTGTATGGATTTTTGAATGGCTCGTGGTAGGTGCTAAGTAACTACTTGCTGTATGAACGAATGGATTCAATAAATGAATCAACGTACATTTGTATCTTGTGTAGTGGGGAGCTAGGTTTCTACCATGGCCTGTCTCAATATCTCCAGGAAGTAAGAGGCAAGGTCATTTGCTGAGTACAGAGAGTTGTAGAGGAGGGATGCTGGCAACGGGATGGGAGGTTTAGGGAGAGTGCTAAGAATTTACAGTAGCTCCTGTGGAAGTAGGGAAAGAGCTGATAAACATCAAATATTTCCTCTGCCTGAGGATGTCATAATCAATATTGAAACTGAGGGCTGAAAAACCCCAGGATGAGGGGTACTTAAGATGGAGGGCCTGAGAGATACTGTTTCAGATCACCCCCAATTCACAGGGAAAGACATGACTTCCACATTCCACAAGTCTCAGGCAGGATACCAGGGTGGTGCCCTACTAGGATGGGGCCCTGGGAGACACCACTATAGATTCAGTGAACTGTAGACAACGAAGGATTCCTTTTGTTCTAATAACTGAACTCTTAACCAATGCTAAAGGAATTAAGCAGGAGGCAGGGAGGACAGGGAAGTAACTTGTGTTGAAGCATTGTTCTTTCAGATTGGTGGCCAGATGATGCCTAGCACCACTTTGTTTTCCTTGATGGCCTGCAGGTGGAGAAGCAGAGGACCTTCCCCCGGGTGACTTCCACCCAGACAATGCCCCTGACATGACCCCAACTGCCCATACTGTTCCCTGCATTTACATGTGGTTTTTCTCTTTAAATATTTCTGCTTTGCCTGACTAATTCAGACAGGCTCTGAGGACCCAAATTCTGCCTGTCCCTTACACACCAGCATGTAGTAAACCTCTTGGGCTTTTAATTTACCTGTCTCATTATTGGCTTTCACGGCAGGTAGCCTAAACTGTATTTTACGTAACAATTTGGGGGCTTGTCTGGGATTGTGGCCACTTGGGACTCAGTGACCCTCTGACACAGTGTAAGCTCTATTATGAGCAGCCATCAAGAAGTCCATTTGCCTCTGAGAAACAGCATCAGGTCTGTCCCGTGCCAGCCATGGCACCACCGGTCCCCAAACTGCACTTTCTTTCTAAAGTTAACTGACCCAAGACATTCATTAGAGAAAAGGAGAAAGAAAAAAAAAAAGCATCCTCTGAGGTTTGGTTTGAGTCCGCACCTCCTCCCCGTGTTGCGCTTAGGGCTGAGCTGGGAGTGGGCCCGGTGGGGGGCCTGTGCCAACCCTGAAGTGTATGGTTGCTTCCCTGGATGGTTCTTAGGGCTTTTACCTTCAGGTTTTCCCAGGGATATCCTCGGGCACCCAGTTCATGAGCAGGACAGGCCTGGAAATTGGACATGCTTGTCTGTCCCCTGTGTTTTTGCTGATTAACACTGTTTATAATAATAATAAAAAAGATACCTTTGATCACTCACCCAAACACCTGTCTCAGAGATTGACTTTTTGGGGCAGATAACAGGAATCTGGAGTTTTGTCCCGGTAACAATGTTACCATTATAGGGTGACATCAAAGCTTTGAAGAAATAAAAAAGAATCTTTAACAGAAAACTTGGGGGATTTTGGACTACATTAATAAAGGCCATCCTGGCTACTGTACTTCCAAGGAATTTTTGTGATACACAGTTGAATGTGAAATGGAAAGTATTGACATATGCTGTAAATAATTAATATTGGTTAAATTGGCAATAACAGAATATTTCATCTTTAGGTTATGCAATGTCACCCTTCATCAGACGATATAGCAGGTACCTGAATGAGAAGTCACTTGCATACAGACTGATTTCATCTGATGTCACCAAAACCAAAAGAGGGTCAGTAAATATCATTGTTCATAAGCAAGAAATATTGAAATATACATATGGTTTGATGTGTACTTTGCAACAGCACAGCTCTATTTCAAAATGATGATTCCATAAACCCAGTACTGTTAGTCAATTCTGACTCATAGTGACCCCATAGGACAGAGTAGAACTTCCCCATAGAGTGTCCAAGGAGTGCCTGGCGGATTTAAACTGCCAACCTTTGGGTTAGCAGCCGTAGCACTTAACCACTGCACCACCAGGGTTTCCGATTACTCCATAGTGCTCCTTAAACTATCAGTCTGATGTTATTATGCAATTCTTTTCTCTTTTCTTACAGGATGGAGGGCATGATGAGAACCATGAACACTAAAGAGCTACTCAACACGCTTCCAGTAATCCAAATCCAGTTTGATGCTCTCCTGAATTTTAACGTAAGAGCTTTGTAAACTCTTTTAAACAATACTGATGAATTGTATTATTTAATTATAGATCGGTGAAAGAATTTTTCTAAGCTGGTAGTGATTGATTTCTCTTTTACTTAATTTTCAGGCCAATGCCGATGAACTAACTAACAGAATAATACGTGCCGCTTTTATGCTTCTCTTTAAGGATTCTCTTCGGCTCTTTGCAGCTTATAATGAGGGGATCCTTAATCTTCTAGGTAGGCCAAACAAGAAACATCACTTTCTAAAAAAAAAGTGCCAGGAACAATTTACGTATAAAAATCTTTGAATCTTTGAGACTCATATTTGTTTCAGACTCAAAAGATCCTTGTAGGATCACATATGTTTTTAAATAATCAAATGTATTGCTTTTTGATCATAAATTTTTGGCTAATTAGCCACAGAGTTTTTCCATTTCTATATATGTACTAATATTTCTGGGAGATTTACCAGAGAATCAACGTGAGTTGCCATATTGATACATTATACGTAACACCCACTTATGCCAGGGTCAAATAATACAGTCTTGCTTTCCTGAGAAGACATAGCCTACATCATAAGTAATTTTTACTGATTATATACAAACATATTTCTTAGTTTTTCAGAAAATTTCTGTGACCATTTAGTCCTGATGAATGATTCATTTCATGAGACAGCTTCTACGAACTTTACTGATTGAAATTTTAGATCTTTTGTATATTGAAGGAGTACCTAATATACTTGTGAGGTTATAAAAGAGTAGAAAATACAGCCTCTTCCCTCAAAGAGCTTTAGAGTTTGATGTTCATCAAAAGCGGCTGTAAATCAGCAGTTGTGGAAATTAAAATCTAAACTATTTGTGTAGACTACTGAATTCCATATATATTGTATCCCAGCACCAATGTTTGGCATGCAATAGTGATCCCATAAAAATCTGATTTTATGGCTGGAGCAGTGTCGTTTCATGTTGTTAAGACAGAAAATAAGAATTGAGACCTCAGAGATGACACCATCTGCCTATGAACAGTTGATATTTGACAAAGGCCCTAAGACATTAAACTGGGGTAAAAACAGTATCTGCAACAAACGGTGCTGGCAAAATTGGATACCCATCTGCAATAAATTGAAACAAGATCCATATCTTACACCTTATACAAAACCCAACTTCAACTGGATAAAACACCTAAATATCAAACCTAAAACGATAAAGCTTATCCAAGAAAAGGTAGGAACAACAATGGAAGTTTTAATACACAATGTAGACAGACTTCAAAATCTGTCAAACAAACCACAATCAACAGAAGAGAAAATAGATAAATGGGAACTATTAAGGATCAAACACTTTTGCTCATCCAAAGACTTTATTAATAGAATTAAAAGGCCACCTACAGAATGGGAAAAGATACTTGGCCACTCTTTGTCAGACCGACGCCTGATCTCCATAATCTATAAGATACTACAAGATATCAATAAGAAGAAGATAAACCATCCAATTTAGTGATGGGCAAAGGAGATGGACAGACATTTCTCTAAAGAGGAGACCCAGGCAGCCAAAAAACACATGCGGACATGTTCACGATCTTTAGTTATTAAAGAAATTCAAATGAAGACGACAATGAGATACCAGCTCACCTCAAGAAGGTTGGCCATGATCCAAAAAACACAAAACAACAAATGCTGGAGAGGCTGTGGAGAAAGAAGAACTCTGCTACACTGTTGGTTGCGTTGCAAAATGGTCCAGCCTGTTTGGAAAGCAATCTGGCGCTTCCTTAAAAAAATGGATATAGACATACCATTTGACCCAGTAATTCCACTACTTGGAATATGTCCTACAGAATCAAGGCCTTTCACACCAACAGACCATGCACGAGAATATTTATTGCAGCACAGTCCATGATAGCAAAAAGATGGAATCAACCCAGATGCCCAACAACAGAAGAATGGATAGGTACACTATGGTATATATACTCAATGGGAGCACTATACAATGATAAAGAATAATCGTGATTGCAGGAAACATCTCATGACCTAGTTTCAACTGGAAGACATTAAGTTGAGTGAAAGCAGTCAGCGACAAAAGGACAAATATTGTATGAGACCCCTATGATAAGATCTCAAAAACAGACTTATATATAGAAGAAAAGACTCTTTGATGGCTGCAAGGGAGGGGAGGGAGGGAGGGTAAGGGGGGGAGGGTTTAGATTACATAGTTGGTAGAAATTGGATTGGGTGAAATCAATGATAGCACACATTAGAAACAAGAACAATATTAAGTGGACTTCAGCATAACCTGAGTACTCCTTCCATCTTAACCCAATATTGCAAGGACAGAGTAGCTGGGGCAGGGGGCAGGAGACCAGGCTCTTAGGCGAAATTAAGGCCAATTGGCACAACTAGCATTTTGCTAAGAGGGCTCTCTGCACCCCACATTGGTGAGTGGCGTCTGGGGTCTTAAAAGCTGCCAAGCTGCCATCCGAGGGCACAGCAAATGGTCCCAACTCAGCAGGAACGGATGCTCACTGAGGACCAAAATGACATGTGGTAAAGACAACCCAGAAGACAGAGAGACCCACATGAGTGGGTGCCTACATCAACTTGGGACCGGAAGAACCGGATGGTGTCCGGCCACCACCAGTGATAGCCACGATGGAGCTCACTAGGGTGAGTCTCACTGGCAACACAAGAATAAAAAGGGGTGCACCCTGAGATCTCCACTAAAAGACTGCAACTGATGGTCCAGCAGCTTCGGGGTTCCCCTGGGAGCATGGCCCCCAGCCCTGATGCTGCCCTTGCCCATAAATCATAACGAAGTTCCACTCTTTGGACAGGAATGGACTGGACTTGGTGATGCAGAGTGACCATATATTGCAGGCACTTTATGGTTCTATACATCTATAGGATATCATCTTGCTGACCTCTGGCTGGAGGAAGGAGGGTGGGTGGAGAGGAGGAGACTATTGGGAGGATGAGACATGTATGGAGCAGAGAGGAATAGTGTGCTGTCACTGGGCAGGGAGAGCAGTGGAAGCTGCACATAGGTGGGCATGTAAATTTATATGGGAGTGTACATTTTCACTCAGTCATAATAGCCAAAGCTGGATTAAAACTTTCATAATTGTCTCAAGCAGGTGAAAATCATATCCAGAGTCAAAAGGGTCAGAATAGAGAGAAACTTGAAAATTGCTAATGTTTTGGATCCTTCATGGAATTTTTTTCTATTTTCAGACAAGTACTTTGACATGAGAAAGAATCAGTGCCAAGAAAGTTTGGATATTTACATCAAGTTCCTTGGAAGAAAGACTAAATTGGCACAGTTCTTCAAAGTTGCAGAGGTACAAAACTCTTTTTTTTTCCTATCCAAGACTTACTCTATTTTCTGCGTGAGTGTAATAATGTCAGGTGTAGCCGTACCACTCACCACATAAACACACAGAAATTAGTAGTTGTTGTAACTGCTTTGAAAATTTCAAAATTAAAGTTCGATACTTCAAATGTACCATCCAATACCCTTGTGTTCTAAGCGGGAGACTTCGCTTGTAGCCATTAGGATGACTGGCACCAAACTCGTCCCCAACCAGAAATAAGTCTAATACCTGAGCAAAAGCCATGTAAGTCTTTCTGGCAATGGAAACTAGGTAAAGCAAGTCTGTGAATACCGTGAGAAGGAAACACACGAGCTGAGCCCCAAGTTCAGCCTGATGCATGGCCTGGGGGTGCTTTCTCTACTGATACTCAAGAAACCTAAGATGGATAAATGTAAAGAGAAGCACATCTAGGTAAGTCATAGTCAAAATTCTGAAAACCAGAGTTGAAGGAGAAAGCAAGGCAAAGGACAGACCGCACTCTGGGGAGCAACCACAGGAACCGTGACTGACTTTTAACTGCTTGAAAAACTAGAACATATTTGTATGACATTCTAAAGGCAGCTCCGCTCCTTCTGAAACACCACAGACTCAGTCTCTGCTGAGTTTTCTCTCTTAGAGTTGCATCCTTTGCCTTAAACTTGTGCTGCAGGGTAGTTCTTGCTTTAGACAAGAACCAGTCCAGAAAAGCACTCCGGCTCTTGGAAGTATTGTCTCGGCCCTGTGCACGTCCGTCTCGCAGTTACTTGATTTGTTGCCACTGCCCGCAATAATGTCTGTCACTTGCTCTTTTTTTTTTTTTTTTTTGTGAATTCAGCAAGTCGGAATTGACCAGAGCAACATTCCGCACCTTACTCAGGTCAGTGACTCTCTCCTGTGCGCTTAAATGCCTGTTTTCACCCTCTCTGTTTCTGCGTTTAGTATGTTAATCACCATCTGAGACGCCGCCCTTTGCCCTCTACCTACATGTGGGTTTTCATTTCCCCAAGTGACGTTTTTCTATAGGTGTGTTCAAAGACTTTTGCCTTCTGAACAAATCCATGACCTTTCTTCTTGTTAAAGGGGCCTGTTCCTACCAAGCACTAATGGTGACTCATGGAATACTAACTAAACCAGGCTGTTACAATGAACAAAACTGAGCAATGGAAAGAAGAGCGTATTTAGAATAATGTCCTTGGGCTTGGCTGTTTCCTTGTTCACTTTTAGGTGTGTGATCTCAAGCAACTCATTTCCACTCTAAGTTTCTGCAATTACAAAATGGGTTTTCGCGCACACCTCATGGAAATGTGAGGATTAAGGGAGCTCAGGTGCTTTTCGCTGGTCCCCGGGGATTCCCTACGTGGTCTTGGGTGTGATCTGAGGCAGATGTCACGGTGGGGCAGGGGTCGACGAGATGGGGGTCTGGCAGATCTCGAAGGGTCGGGTACCTTGTGGGATGCCAGCTTCAGTCTCATCTCTAAGGAGGGAGCCGGGGACACGTCCTCAGTGTCGTAGCTTTCTGGGGAACCTGGAGATTCAGGGCTTTGCTCTCCCAACCAGGGCCCTGATCCTGGCAGCACAGCCCTGCCTCGGTTGGGTCTCGAGGATGAAGGCCTGTGCGAGACTGACACACGTGGAATGCTCAGGACAGTGCCTGGCTCAGGCGGCAGTGATGTGTACGGGAAGAGGCTGGTGAAGAGAGAGAGAGTGAAGATGTACAGGGAAAGGAGGATAAGTGATGGCTGAGGTCTCCTGGGAATGAGAGGGTACTGGACCCAGAACACAAGAAGGAAGTTGTGGTCTCAAACAGGAGGAGCCAGGAGGGAAGGAGGAGTGGGGCTACAGCTGCAATCACACTGTTAAGCTGGGAGCAGAGAAGGATGGAGTTCCTGTCTGATGGCTTCTAGTAGATCTCAGATGAAAATAAATTTGTCCTTTCGGTATGTACAGCACAGATATTCGTTCATGTGCAGATAAATACGGAGAATTGTATACTCATGTAACCTCACAGGACAGCTCACAGTATCAACAACTTTTGGGCCACCTACATGAGAAGTGATGGGAACACGGGAGAGATAATGAGAATGTCAGAGCTAAGTAGGACAGAAGATGGGGGTGCATTGCTTAGTCCACATTTGTCAACAAACACATTGTGGACACCTGTCAGAAGACAGGAGCTACAGTGAATGGTACATCATCTCAGCCTTTGGAGGTCTGCAGTTCAGATTCTGCAGGCACTCCTTGGAAACTTTATGTGGCGGTTCTTCTCTGACCTCTAGGGTCGCGACGAGTCAGAATTGACTGTACGGCAGTGTGTCTGTGTGTGTGTTGAGTTCCTGAAGGAAACAGAGCAAATGCTACGTAGAAACATGACTAGATGTTTTCTCATTTTAGTACTGTGATTTTTCTCATTGTTGACCATGCTTCCTTGAGGTTGGGGGTGGGGCAAGAAGGTGTCCTTTCCCGAGAACCACAGCTCTGCCAACCTAGGGGCACAGCTGAGCATCAACTGACTCAGGTTTGGCGCCAGTCTCCTTATGTGCTCAACACCTGTGGCAGGAGTTCTAAGGAGACATGTAACCTGGGGAGCCCTGAGGAAGGCAAGCTGGTAAACTTCCGCACCAATCCCCTTGTCATTCCACCGTAAATCAGCTCTTGTTACCGGAAGAGCTTCCTCAGCAGAAGGGTGCTCTCTGGGAGACTGCCACATCTTTCTCCCACGGAGCGGCTAGGAGGTTTGAACCACCATTAGCAGCTACGTGCTTAACCACTAGCACCACTAGGCTCCTATGCCAGCCAGCCAAGTGCCGTCGACTAGGCTCCTATAGAGATGTTCTAACTGATGTTTTCAAAACCTCTCACATGAAGTAGGAGGGAACAAATGTGCTGGAAACTATCAGGAAACAAGTCTTACGTACTAACTTTCTTTTTAGGCACCTCTTGGTTTACTTAGAGCACTCCAACAGCATTTAGCTTCTTTGGAAGAGAAAGACAACTGTTTGCCTCCTTACAGGTAAGTTAATAAAAGTGGCTAATATAAGTTAATTTTGTTTCCTTGTAAACACTGTCTCTCTTCCTAACTTTTCAACAAAATGAGAATGACTGAATAACTGATTGGTTTTGCATATGATAGAACACTGTTCAGCTATTAAATTAATGATGATATATAACAGTTTTTCAGACTTTCGTAGGACTGCATATTCTTCACAAAGGTGATACACTTCCCACAGAAACAGTTTTTAATGTACTCTGTAATTCTCAAAGCCAGAGGCTGAGAAGGGAGTATCCCCTTCTTTTGAAAACTTAGATTTTCTCTCCTAGTTGAGAATAATTGTTGTGGAAGATTAACAGTATGGAAAATGGTTCATTCACAAAACTGTGTGTATAGTACTCCCACATATATACACACATAAATACATACAGTCCTCTATGTATTCATATGCATATAAATTAAAAAGTGAATATATCTGAAAATGCTTACATTAGCTGTTTCAAAATAGACACAAAACCAGGCAGTGTTTCATTCTGTTGTTCACGGGGTCACTATGAGTCGGAACTGACTCGACGGCACCTAACAACAACATTTCCCAATAGAAATATCGTGGATTATTTCATCATTTTTCTATATTGTCCCAAATTTCCACAAACCTGTTGCCATCAAGTCAAATCTAATTCATCATGACTCTATAGGACAGATTAGACCTGTCCCTGGAAGCTTTCCAAGAAGCAGCTGGGCGGTTGGTTGGTTAGCAGCTGTTATTTCTTAGCCACTACGCCACCATGGCTCCAAAATTTCTACAAGTTCATATCATTCATTCCACTTTTATAGGTTCTGTTGATTGTAATTGAATCATATTTTCACCTTCTGTTACGCGTTATAAGAAAGGCCAGTTATTACAATTATTATTCAAATTTATGAACTAGCAACTAGGGTCAAAGATGGAGAAATTGAAGATTATTACCAGCTTTCAAAAAAAAGCTGATTCCAACTCATAATGACCCTACAGGACATAGGAGAACTGCTCCACACAGTTTCCAAGAAGCGCCTGGAGGATTCAAACTGATGACCTTTTGATTAGCAGAGTATTTAACCACTGCATCACCAGGGTTTCCCAACTTTAGCAATCTGAAATTGATCAGACATGCAATCAGGATGCATTGGTAATTACTGGGGATTAGAATGTGGAAGCTGGAGACAAAGAAGAAGGATTGGTAGTTGGGCCTATGGCCTTCCTTCATGACAGAAATGATGCTAGAGATTACACAATAGAATTTTGCAAGACCAACAACTTCTTCACTGCAAATGCCTTTTCTTACCAAGATAAACAGGCAGCTGTATAGGTGGACCTCACCACATGGAATACTCACGAATCAACCGGGTTACATCTGTTGAAAGAGACAATGGAATAGCTCAATGATATCAGTCAGAAAAAGGCCAGGGGCTGAATGTGGATCAAACCATCAACTCCTTTCATGCAAGTTCAAGTTAAAACTGAAGAAAATTAGAACAAGCCCATGACAACCAAAGTAAGACTTTCAGCATATTCCAGCTGAATTTAGACCATCCAAAAAATAGCTCTGAAGCCCCTAAGAAACAAAATACTTAGGAATAAATGTAATTAGGATGTGAAAGACCCACGCAAAGAAAAGAAGAAAACACTACAGCAAGAGACCAACAGAGAGCTACATAAATGGAAAAACATACTGTGCTCAAGGGTAGGTAGATGCAACATTGTGAAAATGACAATTCCACCCAAAGCAATTTGCAAATACAATGCAACCCCAGTCTAAATACTAGCAACATTCTTTAAAGAGATGGGAAAACTTATCAAGAGCTTTATATGGAAAGGGAAGAAGCCGCGGATAAGTAAAATGCTGTTGAGATAGAGGAGTAAAGTAGAAGGACGCTCGGACCCCCTGACCTCCAAATCTACTATAGAGCTATGGCAGTCAGTACAACCCGGTGCTGGTACAACAGATGCATTGACCAAAAGGAACCCAACTGAGAACCCAGATGTAAATACATCCGCGGATGGTCAAACCCTGATGACGCAGTCGTTAAGTGCTATAGCTGCTAACCAAAAGGAGGCAGTTTGAATCCACCAGATGCTCCTCGGAAACTCTATGGGGCTGTTCTAGTCTGTCCAGTAGGGTCACCCTGAGTCCGAATCGATGGTGACCATGCACGTGAACCTCGGCGGACGGAATACACAACAATCAAATCGACTACACCTGTGGAAAGAGACAATGAAAGCTCACTATCATTAGTCAGAAGGCGGCCAGGGGGCGACTGAAGCCCAGACCATCAGTCACTTATATGCAAGTTCAAGTTGAAACTGAAGGAAATTAAAACAAATCCATAAGTCAAAGTACAAACTATAGTATATCTCACCTGATTTTAGAGACCATCTCAAGAACTGATTTGACACGCTGAACACTGTTTTAGTCAGCTGGGGCTGCTCTAACAGAAATACCACAGAGTGGATGGCCTTAACAAAGGAAGGTTTATTCTTACACAGTCCGGTAGGCTACAAGTCCAAATTCAGGATTTCCACTCTAGGGGAAGGTTTTCCCCTGTGTTAGCTCTGAAGGAAAGTCTAGTATTGTATCAGTCTTTATCCAGGGAGCGTCTTGGCACAGGAATCTTAAGTCTGAAGGAGGCGCTCTTCTCCCGGTACAGCTTTCTTGGCGGTGTGAGGTTCCCAATTCTCAGTCTGCTTCCTCTTCCTTTTATCTCTTGCAGGATGAGAGGATTGAGCGTGGGGCAAGCCATACTCCAGGGAAACTCCTTTTAGAGTGGAGCAGGGGGGTGATCTTATAAAGGGATTTGCAGCCCCACCCTAATCCTTTAACACACAGAATAGGAAAACCACAAAATGGAGGACAGTCACAGGACACTGGGAATCATGGCCCAGCCACGTGACTACACCTATTTTGGGGGAGACACAATTCAATCCATGGCAAACAGTGACGACCAAGTCCAGATGAGTTGTGGAATGACATCAAGGACATCATTCGCAAAGAAAGCAAGAGGTCATTAAAAAGACAGGAGGTAAAGAAAAGAGCTAAATGGATGTCAGGTCAGACTTTTAAACTTGCTCTTGAACGTTGAGTAGTTGAAGCAAAAGGAAGGAATGACGAACTAAAATAACTGAACAGAAGATTTTAAAGGGTGGCTCGAAAAGACAAAGTAAAGTATCATAACGACATGTATAAAGAGCTGGAGATAGGACACCAAAATGAAAAAACACATTCTGCATTTCTGAAGCTCAAAGAACTGAAGAAAAAATCAAGCCTCAAGTTGCAATAGTGAAGGATTCTACAGGAAAAATATCACACGACTCAGGAAGTATCAAAAGAAGATGGAAGCAATATACAGAGGCACCATACCAGGAAGAATTGGTTGACACTCGATCATTTCAAGAGGGAGCATATGATCAGGAACCAGTGGTACTGAAGGAAGAAGTCTAAACTGCACTGAAGGCACTGGGGAAAAACAGAATACTAACTGAGATGTTTCAACAATCAGATGCAATGCTGAAAGTGCTCACTTTCTATGCCAAGAAATTTTGAAGACAGCTACCTGGCAAACCAACTGGAAGAAAAAGATTCATATTTATGACTATTTCAAAGAAAAGTGATCCAAGTGAATGCAGGAATTATAAAACAATGTCACTGCCATCATATACCAGCAAAATGTTGATGAAGATTATTCAAAAGCAGTGGCGGCAGTACATTGACAGGGAAGTGCCAGAAATTCAAGCCAAATTCAGAAGAGGACATGGAACCAGAGATATTGCTCATGCCAGATGGGTCTTGGCTGGAAGCAGAGAATACCAGAAAGATGTTTACCTGTGTTTCACTGACTATGCTAACACATTTGACTCTGTGGATCAAACAAATTATAGATAACTTTTCAGAGAGAAAATGGGAATTCTGAAACAGGACTGTGCTCATGAGGAATCTGTACATGGATCAACAGGCAATTGTTCAAACAGAACAATGGGATACTGCACTGTTTAAGGTCAGGAAAGACAGGTATCAGGGTAGTATGCCATGTTGGTCATCTAGTGCTGCTATAACAGAAATACCAGAAGTGGAAGTCTTTAATAAAGAGAAGTTTATTCTCTCACAGTCCAGGAGGCTAAAAGTCTGAATAGATGGTGCAGGATCCAGAGGAAGCCTTCCTCTGTCTGTTGGTTCTACAGGAAGGTCCCACTCATCAGTCTTCCCTTGGTCTTGGAGCATCTCAGTACAGGAACCTCAGGCCCAAAGAATACGTTCTGCTCCTGGCACTACTTTCTTGATGTTATGAAGTCCTTGTGTCTCTCAGCTTGCTTCTTTTTTTCATATCTCAAAAGATACTGGCTTAAGACACCATCTAATCTTGTAGACCTCATCAACGTAACTGCCACTAATCCATTTTATGACATCACTTTGATAGGATTTACAAAACGCAGGGGCATTTCGTCAATTGTCAAAATGATAGACAGTCATATAATATTCAGAATTATGACCTAACCCAGCTGACAAATATTTTGGGGGGACACAATTCAATTCGTGACATATCCTTATACCATACCTATTCAATATGTATGATGAACAAATAATCCAAGAAGTTGGGCTATATGAAGAAGAATAGGGCATCAGGTTTGAAGGATGGCTCACTAACAACCTGTTACACAAATGATGCAGCCTTGCTTGCTGAAAGCGAAGGGGTCTTGAAGCACTTACTGATGACTCTCAAGGGCCACTGCCTTCAGTATGCATTGCACCTCAACATAAAAACCAGAAAACCCCAAACTCATTGCTGTCAAGTCAATTCTGGCTCACAGTGACCCTATAGGACAGAGTAGAACTGCTCTATAGCGTTTCCAAGGAGCATCTGGTGGGTTCCAACTGCTGACCTTTTCGTGAGCAGATATAACACTTAACCACTATGTCACCAACGTACAAAAATCCTTACAGCTGGACCAATAAGCAATGTCATGATAAATGGAGAAAAAATTGAGGCTGTCAGGGATTTCATTTTACTTGGATCTACAATCAACACCCACGGAAGTGGCAGTCAAGAAATCAAAGATACATTGCATTGGACAAATTCACTGCAAGAGATCTACTTCAAGTTTTGAAAAGCAAAGATGTCGCCTTGAGAACTAAGGTGCACCTGATCCAAACCACGGTGTCTTCAATCACCTCATATGCATTTTTGTTTTATAGTCCCGTCTAGTCTTTGCCTGAAGAGTCAGCTTCGGGATTGGTTTTAGTTCTGAGTTAACAGAGCTTCCGGAGCCATAGTTTTGAGGGTTCCTCCAGTCTCTGCCAGATCTGCTCTACAGTTTTCTCCTGCTCTGTCTGGGACTGTCTTGTGTTCCCTGTTAGGGCAGTGGTGTTAGCTGGGCACCATCTACTTCTGGTCTCAGGCTGGTGAAATTTCTGGCTCATTTGATTCTTGAGTCCTTTGGGCTAATATTTTCCTTGTGTATTTTTCACAAGGAACGTTCTTACAAAGAACATTTTCTTTATAAACTATGTGATGCTGGCTGACCCAGATGCCCCCTGAAACTGTGGTCCCCAAGTCCCAGCTTCAGCTACTCTCCCTCAATTTTGAATTTCTCTGGAAGACTTACTTCCTTTTGCTTTGGTCCTGTTGTGCTGACTTCCCATGTCGCCGGTTGTCTTTCCCTAAACCAAAAAACCAAACCCACTGCCACTGAGGTGATTCCGACTCCTAGCGACCCTGTAGACAGTAATGAGTCCCCTCCCCTCTCCCCCTGCCCCGCTTATAACTATCAAAGAACACTTTTTTCTGTGTTTACACCTTTTGTTGAATTCTTATAATGCTAAGTGCCGTCGAGTCGGATCCGACTCATGGCGACCCTTGGGGCCAGGGTAGAACTGACCCCCAGAGTATTCAAGGAGGAATTCTTATAATAGTGATCACATATAGTATTTGTCCTTTTTCTACTAATTTCACACAGCATGATGCCCTCCAGACTCATCCAGGTTGTGAGGTGTTCTGTGGATTCGTCATTGTTCTTTACCATCACGTAGTGCTCCATTGTGTATTGCACTACAGTTTGTTTATCCTTTCCTCTGCTGATGGCCACCTAGGTTGATTCCATCTTTTTGCTATTGTGAACAATGCAGAAATGAACATGGGTATGTGCACATCTGTTCAGGTGACACCTCTCATTTCTCTAGGATATACTCCTAGGAGAGAGATTGATGGCTCATATAGTATTTCCGTTTCTAGCTTTTTAAGGACACGCCATATAGTTTTACAAAGTGATTTACCATCTTACATTCCCACCAGCAGTGTGTAAGAATTCCAATCTCCCCACAACCTGTCCAACATTTGTTATTGAGTCTTTTTTGGATTAGTGCCAGTATGGTTGTGGTGAGATAGTAACTCAGTATGGTTTTGATTTGCATTTCTCTAGTGGCTACTGATCATGAGTGTTTCTTCCTGTGGCTGTTAACTGCCTGATGTCACCTTTGGCAAAGTATCTATTCGTAGCCCTTGCCCATTTCTCAGTTGTGATGTCTTTTTGTCGTTGAGATGTTGCAGTATCTTGGAGATTTTAGAGACTAGGCCTGATGGGGGATGTCATAACCCAGTATTTTTTCCCTGTCTACGGGCTCTGTTTTTACTTGTTTGGTGAAGCCTTTTGATGAATGTGTTTCACTTTTAGGAGCTCTCAGTTATCTAGTTTCTCCTCTGGGGTTTGTGTATTGTTAGTTATGTTTTATATTCTGTTTATGCCATGTATTAGGGCTTATAGCATTGTCCTTATTATTGTTTCTTCCATGATCTTTATCATTTTAAATTTAGGTCTTTGATCCATTTTACGTCAGCTTTTGTACATGGTATGAGGTAGGGTCTTGCTTCATTTTTTACAGATGGACATGCAGTTTTGCCAGCACTGTTTGTTGAAGTAGTCAGAACTGACTCAATGGCACTGGGTTTAGGGTTTTTTTGGTTTTGTTTGTTAAAGAGATATCTTTTCCTAATTTAATGAACTTTGGGCCTTCGTCAAATATTAGCTGCTCGGAGGACGCTGGTTTTATGTCTGGATTCTCAGTTCTGTTCCACTGATCAGTGTGTCTGTTGTTGAGCCAGTAGTGCATAGCATTTTTATTTTAAAAAAGAAAATCATCCTATGAGACCCAATAATCAACGATTACTTTAAAACAAAGATGAGAATGTGATGGGATAGGAACACTGGATTAGTGGAAACAGAATAACTAGAACAGACACGCTGAGAATGTTCACATGTTGTAAAGAATGTAACCAGTGTCATTCAACAATTTGTGTGGGAGTTGTCGAATGGGAACCCAAACTGCTGCTGTGTAAACTTTGCCAAGCACACAATTAAAAACAGAAAAAAAGCAAACATAAAAGCCCCAGTTGGCATCCAGTTGATTCTGACTCATGGCAATCTCACATGCTTCTGAGTGGAGTTGTGCTCCATGGGGCTTTTAAGTGACAGTTTTGGGAAGTACATCTCCAGGTCTTTCTTCCAGGTACCTCTGTGAGGCCTGAACCTTCTAACGTTTCCATTAGCATCTGAGTTCACTGGCCACTGATAGCACTCAGGGACTCCTAGTGGTGTTCGAATGTCTACAGGAGCTACAGTGACAGCCACTTGTTCCTGATGTTGATGATGCGCATCTTCCCTGTGTTTTCCTTGTTAGCCTTCCTAGAAGGTTATCAGGGTTATTGATATTTTCAAAGAACGAGGTTTTAGTTTCATTGAATGTTCTGTGTGGATTTTCAGTTTTTAATTTCATCGATTCTGCTGTTTATTGTTTTCTTCCTTTTGCTTGATTTGAGTTCATTTTTCTCTTTTTCTAGTTTCTTGAGTTAGAGGTTTAGGTTATTGACTGTACACTGTCTTTCTTTTCTAATATATACATTATTGTTGTTAGGTGCTTTCGAGTTGGTTGCAGCTCGTAGAGACCCTCTGCACAACAAAACACTGCCAGGTGCTGTGCCACACCCATGGTCATTGTTATGCTTGAGCCATTGTTGCAGCCAGTGTGTCAGTCCATCTCTTTGAGGGTCTTCCTCTTTCTCACTGACCTTCTTCCAAGCATAATGTCCTTCTCTAGGGACTGATCCCTCCTGACAACATGTCCAAAGTATGTAAGACACAGTCTCATCATCTTTGCTTCCAAGGAGCACCGTGGGTGTACTTCTTCCAGAAAAGATCTGTTTGTGCTTTTGGCGGTCCATGGTACATTCAACATTCTTCTCCAGTACCACAATTCAGAGGCATCAATTCTTCTTCTGTCTTTGTTTATTGTCCAGCTTTCACGTGCATATGATGCGATTGAAAATACATTGCTTGGGTCAGGTGCACCTTAGTCTTCAAGGTGACATCTTTACTTTTCAATACTTTAAAAAAAAATTCTTCCATTTGTTGAATATATTAGTATCCCCTTTTAGTTGACATTCATTAAGTGTAAAATCTACTCTAGAGGGGCTGTTTTTCCTCTTGGTAGTATTGTATTAGAAGAAAAATAGTAACTAAGTTTTCATGTTTGTTTTATTTTCCATTCCAACATGAATTCCAACTCCAATAGAAGCTCATTCCCTAATGGTACCGCAACCTATGATTTATACCCATTTAGATTTAAGGACCTGCAGTTCTTCTGCTCCATCCCTATGGCATCAGGTATGTCTGACCAGTGTTATAATTGCATTTTATGACATAAATATCTTTTGTGCAAGATTGGATCTCATAGAAGAAAAACAAATTCTAACATTTTCAGCATCATAAAAAGACACAACTATGAAACTTGATCCTCTTGATCCTCTACAAACTTGTGTTGTTTTACCTCAACTTGGTCCTTACATCTATTCAGCAGTCTTTCTCTTCATTCATTCATTTATTGTACAAATACAACTTTGATTACTGCTAGAGAGGCAGGTAACACATTTAGAGGTTTCAGGGATGACTTCTCAAAGAAGTGGCACCTAAATTGAATGGTAATATTTAAAAGCAGATAGCTGGTCAAAGGAGTGGAGGAAGGACATTACAGATAGAAGGAGCAACAAGTAACATGTGGAGGTTCCAGAGGCAAGAGAGTACATGATACATTTAGAGAAGTGAAGATAATTCATGACGAGTAGAACACATGGTTTGAGGCTTCAGAGATAAACCAAGACTACCTCTAGAAAGCCTTGTATGTCTCACTTAAGGAGTTTCAGTTTATTCTAAAGGACTCAGGGAGATAGTAAAGGGTTTTAAACAGGAAAATGACATGATCATATTGAAAGTTTTGAAAGACTACTCTTTGCAGGCATGCCAGCTGGAGGATTACTACAAGAGCTCATATAGATGATGAATGCCAGATCTAAACTAATAGCCATTTTGACATAAAAGAGGGGACAGAACAGAGTTAGGAGTTAGGCAGTAAAACTGATAAATGTCAATAGAGATACGGAAGAAAAAGTCAAGGATGACTCAGAGGTTTCTAGTTCACATCTGTGTGAGCAACGTGTGAAACCCTTCTTGTAGAGATATTTAGTACAGAGTGGTGATTTGGGCCTGGAGCTCAGAACTCAAATCTGGGCCTACAGAAATGGTTTAAGTCATGGTATTTCCACTATCCATCTGTCAATTTGTCATAGAGTGGTGGCTTGTGTGTTGCTGTGTGCTGAAATATATGCCATCAGTGTTTCAAATTCAGCAGAGTCACCCACTGCAGTGTGATAAATTGCTTTGATATGGCCTTTCTCACCATGGTCTTGTAACTCCTACCCAAGTGACTGGGTGGAACTATGCAAGTAAAGTAATTGTGGCCCACCAAGAGGATTGGTCAGTATCTTTGTGATCCACCGCTGCTGTAACAGAAATGCCACAAGTGGATAGCTTTAAAAGAGAAATGTATGTCCTCACAGTGAAGTAGGTTAAGACTCCAAATTCAGGGCATCAGCTCCAGGGGAAGGCTTTCTCTTCTGGTAGTGGAGGAAGGTCCCTGTCATCAGTCTTCTCCTGGACTGAGAGCTTCTGAGGTGCAGAGACCCTGAATCCAAATGATTCAGCTCCCAGTGCTGCTTTCTTGGTGGCATGAGGACCCCAACTCTCTCTCTGCTGGCTTCTTTCTTTTATCTCTCAAGAGATTACCTCAAGATACAATACAATCTTACATAGTGATTTTTGCCCTGCCAACAAAATGGCTGCCTATCCTCCCTTATTAGCATCATAGAAGTAGGATTTACAACATACAGGAACATCACACAATACTGAGAATCACAACCTAGCCAAATTACTACACACATTTTCAGGGAGAAACAGTTCACTGTGTGACAGACACTTAACCCTTTGGTCTCCCAAAATTACATACTTGCAACATGGAAAACATATTTACTCTATCCTGGTAAAACCCTCAAGCCAATTCCAAAATCCGGAAATTCCTCTTCAACTGTGAAATGCAGAACACACGTTCTCAGCTTCCAAAATGCAATGGCAGACCCAAGCTAGACATTTCTATTACAAATGGGAGGAATTGCAGGAAAGAAGGCATAATGGGCACCACAAATTAACAGAAGACATTATATTAGCCCTCAATGCTTTGAAAATAATCTCCCATTTTCTGAAACATTTTACACAATGGCTCTGCCCTCCAGACTAAATTTTAGCCACACTCTCTGGATTCTGAGTGGAGACCCCTTGGCCCTGTGCAACAGCTCAGCCTTCCAGGTCCACTAGGACAGCAACTGCTCCCTGGGCTTTAGGCACACCAATTTCTTAGTCCATCTGCATGGCAACTCCACCCCTAGAAACACCAGAGGCCATAGCTCCATCCCCAGAAGCCCATGAGGTCATGGCCATACCTTTTGATACTGAGGTAGCTGAGTTCCGTGTCTCTTTACTTCTGCTTCTTGTTGCCTTTTGGCCAAGGCCTCATGCCTGCATCTGCTCTAATGGAGCCAGTGTTCCAAAGCTCTGTAGCTTCACTGATAAGTGCCTGGAGGCACCCCACTCTGCCAGGAAGCATCCAGTGCACAGGCATTCAGTTCTCTCACTCCATGAGTCAGCTCCAACACTGTCTCACGCTGGCCTACCTAGTACTGTGTTGTTGGTTTGCTGCTGCTGTTTCTCACCATCTACACCTTTATTGGTGTTAACAATTCTCTTCAGTTTTTCCTGAGTCTTCTATCCACTCCCAGTTTCAAAACTACTTCCACATTTTAAGTATCTGTTAGAATAGTACCTCATTCCTGTTACCAAATTCTGAGTTAGTCATCTAGTGCTGCTGTAACAGTTTTGCCATTTGGCTAGGCTTAAGATAAGCTGCCATAGAGGTGGAAGGAGAGGATATTACTACCACCAAGGAAGAATTGCCAGGAGCAAACTGGATCCTTTGGATCCAGGATCCTTACTCTGAGAAGCTCCTAGAATCAGGACACTGACAGAGACAGAGAGAGAGAGAGAGAGAGAGAGAGCTATAATACTGAAGATGGCAAGAAGTACAGTAGAGAAAGGCAGCTAGGCAGGAGACCTGCTAGTGATAGCCCAGCCCGTGAGGCAAGAAAGCTGAGGGCCTTCTGGCTGAGGTTTACTGCTAGAGTGAGGTGTCTCAGGGCACTTGTCTTGCAGAGCTGAAAGAGCTTTGTTTAATACTTGCCTGAGCAGGGCAGAAGCCAAGGAGTGAGAACAAGATCAGAGAGAGATGAGTCCTAGTAGAAGAATTGTATCCTGACCATTCCTGAACCTGAATTGTAACCTATTACTTCACCAACAACTCCTCAGTGAGCATTGTCTGTGAGTTCTTTGTGGTCATTGTGATGGATCATCAACTCGGCAGAGAAGTCAAGAGTACCATGGGAAGGACAGCTGTTGGCAGAATTGGTAAAGATGGCAGAAAGTAGAGGCATGTACAACCTCTTCTTCATAGCAATCTTCACTGGGCTGTTGGTCTTGATTTTCCTTCCCTCTGGGGAAGTTAGGGGAGGTTAGACAATGCCACTGTCATGCCATTTTTACACCTACTGTGGACACATTTCACCAAAGCCCCCAGGCTAAGACCCATTAGGAGGCAAGGCCCCGTGCTCTTCTTCCAACCATTAGCCAACGAAAACTTGACGGATCACTACAGAACATGACTCACTTACTTCGGACCCATCATCAGGAAAGATCTATAACTCAAGGATATAATGTTTGCTGAAGAAGATGACCAACAGGGTGTGTGAGACCCTTGATGAGACGGCTTGGCACAAAAGCTGTAACAGTCGGTGATTGTGAGGATGATACAGGACAGGGCAACATTGTCTTCTGTTTTACATAAGATCACCATTTGCTGGGGTTGGCTTCTTAGCAGCCAAGGACAAAAACAGAAGGATATCTGAACAACTTTGGCTTTGAAGAGGGGAAAAACAGAGTAGTAGCTAGCAGGGAACATACATGGAGTAATTGAGGTCCAGTTATCTGGTGCCAGTGAGTGCGGAAAGAAGAGTGCGAATCTGAACCACAAAGACGAAGGTATCAAACATCTTCATCTTTCTCATGTCTATTGCCAGGTTTTTCGCTTCTGCATCTCTATGCTCATTTTTCCAGTGATATCAGAGAAAGAGACATCTGTCTTTCTAACCCGTGCACTTATTCCTGACCTCTCTCTCAGAGACACTGTTGTCTTAACTATTCTCTTTATTCGAGTACCAGTACAAGTGTGGCACAGGACCGGCAGTGTTCATTCTGTTGTACATGGAGTTGCTGAGTCAGAACCAATTCAGCAGCACCTACCAAAGACAACAAACCCATTGCCATGGAATCAATTCTGCCATCTTTACCAATTCTGCCAACAACTGTCCTTCCCGTGGTACTCTTGACTTCTCTGCCGAGTTGATGATCCATCTCAATGACCACAAAGAACTCACAGACAATGCTCATTGGGGGGTTGTTAGTGAAGTAATAGGTTACAATTCAGGTTCAGGAATGGTCAGGATGTAGTTCTTCTACTAGGACTCATCTCTCTCTGGCCTTGTTCTCACTCCTTGGCTTCTGCCCTGCTCAGGCAAGTATTAAACAAAGCTCTTTCAGCTCTGCAAGACAAGTGCCCTGAGACACACCAAGGGTTTCCAAGGAGCGACTGGGGAATTCAAACTTCTGACATTCTCATTAGTAGCCGATCTCTTAGCCACAGCACCATCACGGGTTTCTCTCTCTATTGCCTAACAGCCAACCCAAACCAAGTCTGTTACTGTTAAGTTGATTCCAACTCAGAGCAGTCCCATGTGTGGCAGAGTAGAACTGTTCTGCAGTTGTTGTTTTTTTTTAAATCTTTATGGAAGCAGCCACAAAATACATGAGGTGAAAGCTGACAGAAATGAAGGGAGAAATAGACAATCAACAATAGTAGTTGCAGACATCAGCACACCACTTTCCATCACAGAGCCAACTAGGCAAGAGATCAACAAGGAAAGAGGAGACTTGAACAACATTATAAATGGTTAGACGTACCAGACATCTAGAGAGTACACCAACTAACAAGAATACAATGTACATCCTTCATAAGCACACAGACGAAGCATCTCCAGAATAGACCACATGCTAGGCCATAAAACGAGCTTCCATAGGTTTAAAAGGACTGGAATCATACAAAGTATGTTCTCTGACCACAGTGAAAATAAATTAACACTAAGAGGGTTTTGTTTCTTTTATTGTTACTGTCTGAAAGTGTACAGTCCAATTTAAATTTGCATGCCTGCCTATCTGCAGCTCCTTCTGCTCATTGCCCAGTAACAGTACCCTCCTCCTTTTCGTTGTGTATGTGTCATATCCTCTTAACAATTTCCTATCCCCTCCTCTCCACCCTCTCCACTTCCCTCCCCTCTAGTAAGAGGCCAGTAGGATGACATCCTATAGAAGCATAGGGCCATAAAGTGCACACACGACATGGTCACTCTGTGTCCCTGAGTCCAATCCATTCCTGTCTGAAGAGTTGACCTCAGTAATGATTTCTAATCAGAGGTAGCATCAGGTCTAGGGGCCATGCTCCCAGGGGAACCCCCAAGCCTTTGGGCCATCAGTTGCAGTCATTTAGTGGAGTTCTTGAGCTGCACCCCCTTTTTACTCATTTTACCACTGGGATTCAACATTGTGAGCCCCATCACTGCTGTCATTGGTCGTGGCCAGACACTGTCTAGTTCTTCTGGTCACATGTTGATACAGTCACTCATTCCCATGAGTCTTTCTGTCTTCTGGGCTCTTTTTCCCTCATGTTGTTGTTGTCCTTGGTGATCACCTGTTCCAGCTGAATTGAGACATTTTGTGTACCTCAGATGGCAGCTTGCCAGCTTTTAAGACCCCAGACGCTACTCACCAATATAGGGTGCAGAAGACTCTCAACACTAAGAGATTTTTAAAATTCACAAACATGTGGAAATTAAACAACACATTCCTAAATGCCCAATGGATTAAAAAACAAATCACCACGGAAAATAGAAAATACTTAGAAATGGATGGAAACGAAAGCACTCCACACCAGAACTTACGGTATATACCAAAGGTAGTGCTTACGGGCCAGTTCATAGCTGCAGACGCCTCCATTACAAAAGAAGATCCTAAATCAGCAACCGAATCCTCCACCTCAAGAGACTAGAAAAAGAAGAGAAGACTAAACCCAAAGCTATCAGAAGGAAGACTGGGGAGTAAAAAAGTGAAACCGATCTTGGGATGATGGCAGGATAATGACCACATTTGGGAGATGACACTGCTGGCCAAACTACTGCCGGGTGAGCTCCACTTCACAAAGAAGGTGACGGCTTTGGGAGGCTGGTGACCACAGTGTCAATCCAAACCCGGAAAGCATCAGCAAGGCTGGGAGTGTGTGAGCTGGTCAGAGTCTCCAAGTTCTTCCTGGCTTGTCAGGGAGCGTTTTTTCATTTGGTCTATGGTTTTTTCTCGTCCTTTCTGCTAGGCAATGTGCTAGGTGATGTGGGAAATACGGAAGTGAATTAAGTCAAGTTCTGTCCCTTAAGGAGTTTGCTATTTATTTGGGGAAAATAAACACATAAACAGACAAAGGAGGCAACACAAAGCATGATGGGAACACAGAAGAAGGAACGGTTAATTCAGGGATGGAAGGTTTCGCGGTCGTGAGTACTGAATGATTTCAGTTCACAGCTATGTAGAGGGTACAAGTCTGGGATTAGAAGCAGAAAGAACAGCTTGAGAAAAGAAGTGAAAGCAGACAGTGGTAAGGTGGGCTTGCAGCTGAAGTGTGTGACAGTGTCATGATCCAGGCCGTCAACTGCCCCAGCGTATCATCTTTACATATATCTCTCTCTCTACAAGGTTCTTTCCTTTGGTCTTTAGCTGATAGATTGGGAACCCCCGGGTCCTGGATGTCTGTGTTTCAGGAGGCCTGAAAACAATTGGGGTATTAGATAGTGAGAAGAAATGACCACAGTTCTGTGTAACAATCTTTATAATTTATTTTATAACCCTAAAGAAAAAAATATAGACGTGACTAAGGATTTACATATCAGTCATTGTTTCACACAGATTCAGTCCATGTGGAGGTGCCAGAGCAAAAAGATTGAGATTCAAGGTGAAACAATGATGATCTCCCTACAGCTTAAACTGAATCAGTCGCCTCCCCCAAGCATAATAAAAATTCACTACAAAATTTGGTGTTGTTCAATTCCTTATTTTGGAGGTTATGCACTCTATTTCTATTGTTTTAGTAGTTATTATTGAAATCTTACTCTGTAAAACTATCAAAACCTGAAGTTAATATCTTAATCCCCCATCCAACTAACCCAAGGAACATAGAGCATATTCCAATGGCACTTCTCCCAACTTACATACTGTGATGGTCCAATATTTTACTTCTGTTTTCTGTTTCAGCCCCCAAATTAAAATTGTAAGCATTACTACTTATAGAAGCAGAGTCTGTTTAAATTTATCTACAGGGTTACACACAGATACACGTGTTCACTATTCATTCTTGCATTTTACACTGAGATAATCTCTCTTCCTGAAATTCATCATTTAAACATTCACATTCTATAGTTATACTGATGATAAACTCAGCGTTTATTCATCTGAAAATATATTTTCTTATACTCCTTTCCAAATTGATTTTTAAATCTATGTGCACATACACTGAAGTGCTATTATGAAGAAAGTTGCTATAAAACATGACGGTACTTTCATTTTTGTGAACAAAAGTGATTATATATCCTGGGTAAATATCTAGGGTAGAAGGGGGTGTGATTTCCCATTGTGGTAAGTCAGTGGAAGTCAACGCTTACCTTCAAGCTTCACAGAAAATAGACGCTGCATTGAAAGCACTGGTGAGAAACAAGCCTCCAGGAATTGATGGAGTATCAGTTGAGGTGTTTCACCAAATAGATGCAGGGCTGGCCAACCGACTAGATCTGTATTTATGGCCATTCCCAAGAATGCTGATCTAACTGAATGCAGAAATTAGCGAACAATGTCATTAAAATCACGTGCAAGTAAAATTTTGCTCAAGGTCATTTCAAAGGGACTATAGCAGTAACATTGACAGGGAACTGCCAGAAATTCAAGCTGGCTTTGACAGAGGACATGGAAACGGGGTATCACTGCTGATGTCAGACGGAGCTTGGCTGAAAGCAGAGAATACCAGAAGGATGTTTACCTCTGTTTTATTGACTATGTAAAGCATTCAACTATGTGGATCATAACAAATTATGGATGACATTGCAGAGAATGGGGATTCCAGAACACTTCATTGTGCTCGTGAAGAATCTGTATATGGATCAAAAGGGAGTCACGTGAACAGGACAAGGGGACATTGCATGGTTTAAAGTTAGGACAGATGTGCATCAGGGTTGTATCCTTTCACCCTACCTTTTCAGTCTGTATGATGAGCACATAATTTGAGAATCTGGATTCTATGAAGAAGAACGAGGCATCAGGATTGGAGGAAGACTCATTAACAACCTGTGTCATGCTGATCAACCAATCCTGCTTACTGGAAGTGAAGAGGATTTGAAATACTTACTGATGAAGATCAAACACCACAGCTTTCAGTATGGATTGCACCTCAACATCAAGAAAACAAAAGTCCTCACAACTCGACCAGTGAGCAACATCATCATAAACTGGAGAACAGAGTGAGGTTGTCAAGGATTTCATTTTACTGGGTTCCAGAGTCAATGCCCATGAAAGCAGCAGTCAAGAAATCAAAAGATGCATTGCATTGGGAAAATCTGCTGCAAAAGATCTCTTTGCAGTATTGAAAGGTAAAGATGTCACCTTGAAGACTAAGGTGTGCCTGCCCCAAGCCATGGTATTTTCAATTGCATCATATGAATAAGGACAGTGAATAAGGAAGACAGGAAAAGAATTGATGCCTTTGAATTGTGTTGTTGGAGAAGAATATGGATTATATCATGGACTGCCAAATGAACAAATAGCTCTGTCTCGGCAGAAGTACAAACAGAGTACTTCTTAGAAGCAAAGATGGAGTGATTACATGTTGTCAGGAGGGATCAATCTCTGGAGATTACACCACGCTAGGTAAGGAAGACGGTCAGGGAGAAACAGGAAGAACCTCAACAAGAAGGACTGACACAGTGGCTGCAACAACGGACTCAAGCATAAAAACAATTGTGGGCATGGTGCCAGTCCAGGCAGCCTTTCCTTCTGTTGCGCATAAGGTCACTATGAATTGGAACCAACTTGACAGCACCTAACAACAACAGCAATGTTGGTCATTTGAATATCCTTTCTGGTGAAATGCCTGTTAAAGTCCTTTCTGGTTTGGATTGAGTTGTCTTTTTGCTAAGTTGCACATAGTTAGATTTTAATAAATGTCAGCCACTCTTATTATTAGAGTCCTGCTGGCACAGTGGTTAAGAGCCAAGACTGCTAACCAAAACGCCAGCAATTCAAATCTACCAGCCATTCGTTGAAAACTCTGTGAAGCTATTCTCCTCTGTCCTATAGAGTCACTATGAGTCCAACTCGATGGTAATGAGTTTTTATAATTATTACATATGAGGACCGCCAATTAAATTTGCGAACTCATCCTAGAAAAAGTGCTACATATCTCACTGCTGAATATCACTATGGTCACCTTCGAAATACTCCCCTTGGGAAGCTATGCAGCCACAGCAGCGCCTAGTGCGCTCTTCAAAGTGATTTTGGAATTTTTTTTCTGGAATGGCCATCAGAGCTGTCATCATATTACCCTTGATGTACTGAATGTCATCCAAATGTCTTCCTTTGAACATTTCCTTTATCTTCTGGAAAAGCAAAAAGACACTGGGGACCAGATCAGGTGAGTAGGGAGGGTGTTCCAACAGAGTTATTGGTTTACTGGCTAAAAACTTCCTCACAGACAACTAGACAATTAGGGTCATGTACTTGCCACCATGCCACCGTGTGCAATGTCCATTCTAGAAGGAGTTCCAAAATGGCTTTGAAGGGTAGACTAGACGCTGGTATCAGTGCTTAGCTTCCCAAGAGGAGGACTTGGAAGGTGACCATAGTGATACTCAGCAACGAGCTCTGCAGCACTGAGGGCAATTACGTTCGCGGACTTCATTGTCAGACCTAGTACAAGTGTCCCCACTGAGGGAGGGAAGAGGTATTTGACCCTCATTCACAGACGGTCAGGCTCATGGTAGACTTTGTGCAAGTGGGTGAAGAGCTCCTTGGGAGCATTCCCTGTGAAAGCAAAGGTGGGAACAAGGCACGGTAGTTAGATGCCAGCAAAGAGACCAAAGAATAATTCCTGGTTTTCAAAGAACAAAGCACTTGCTTGGAAAATACTGTGGTGTAGGGCAATATTCGGGGAGTCTGTGGGCCTACATGTGTAGGTTGAATTCTCAGGGTTTTATACATAGATTATCAAGTCTGAAAACCTTTGAGTTCGGGTTGTGCCGTTCTGAACAAATGCGGTTCTCGGTACAGGTTGGCGCGATGAGGGCAATACTGACCAAAGCCAGGCCAGTGGCTGCACTTCCTAAGACCCACAGCGAGTCCCCTCAGTGGAGCAGAAAGCTCCCAGCATGGTGAGACCCGAGAGGCGCCGAAGCAAAGCGCCCGCGGTCGGCGTCTAGGTTCCAAGTTAGCTCGTGGCCGGGAGGCGACAGAGTCGCTCCGGATGCCATTCTGGAGGGTGCTGGGGTGCAATCGAGTCCAGGCTCGTTCCCAGTCGCCGAGCCCGCCAGCTCTGCCCACTCACGAATCCTCCAGACCGCCTTCCACAGCTGTCAGTACCCGACAGCCCACCTGCTCTCGGCTGCGGTTTCCAAGTTTGTCACTCTGGGGTCAGCCAATCAGCACCCAGAGGCTGGACGAATCAGCCAAGAGCAAGGCCTTTGCGAGGACCAATGATGGAGCAGACTCTCAGGGAAGGGGCGGGATTTCAGCGTAGCGGAGGCGAATCGCGGCGCTCGGTCGGGCCGGCGGCCGGGAAGGCCGTGAGGCAGTGAGTGAGTGGGTGAGTCCGGACGCCTCGGCGCCCTCGCTTCCCAAGATGGCGGCCGCGAAGGACGGCTGCGGCTCCGGAGAAGCGGCCCCGGGCGACGGGCGGCGGCTCCACCTGGGCATTCCCGAGGCCGTGTTCGTGGTAAGTGGTAAGGGGTGGGGGTTGGGGGGCACGCCGGATCCTCGGCTCCCTGACCGGAGGGCCGCGGGCTCAGCCTCCTCGTCCTCTGGCCCCACCTCGGCCTTGACTCTCGGGGCACCAGGCGGAGCTCAGCGGCCAGGGACGAGGGGGCTCGGCCGCTCTCCCTCGCCGCGTGCGGAAGGTTGAATGTCTGCTGTGGCCCCCGCTTTTAGGAAACGCGGCCAGGGAGAAAAGGGACGGCGGGCTCGGCAGCCTCGGGGGGCGGGCAGGGCGCGGAGAACGGGTAGGGCGACCCGGGGAGCCGCAGCGCTGCTGAGTTTCCCGTAGCTGCGGCCTTTGGGGAGACGGGGAGCGTGATGGAGAGCGCCCGACTCGGCCTAGCTGGCCGGGGGACAGACGGATCAAGGGGCAGTTAGAATACAAGGCACTGGACGTGGCGTGGGCTGAACAGTTGCTGTTACAGCACTCCAGAAAGCCCCAACCAAACCCGCTGCCGAGGAGTCGATTTCGACTCATAGCGACCCGAGGGGACAGAGTCGAAGTGCTCCCCTGAGATGTGAAAGTAGAGGCCGGCAAGTCATCGGTTGCCTCCCGGGGACAGGTACGAGAGGCGGATTGATAAACTAGGTTAGGATGATCGTGAAGTTCGTGGATGTGCTGCTCAGGGACTGAGGTTTTCTCTGGTAGCTAATGAACTGCCATGAAAAGGTTTCTAAGTCAAGTCACGATGTGATTAGATTAGATACGTCATTCTCCCAGTCTAGTGGAGAATGGAATTGAGAGGAAAGCTTCACAGGGAGGTCAACTCAACGTCAAAGAGAAGCACGCAGAAGCTGCAAAACCTTCTGTCGAGCTGCTTTAGAAATCTTGTTTGAAACCTGATTGAATAACGGGAGAATACCTCACACTTCCCTTCCAGGCCACCATCACCTGTCTGTCCTTACTCGGTTCTAGATGAGATTCTTTACAACGGTACTGGAAATTTTTCAACCATGTGGTTTGGATTGTGCCTGTGCTGCTTTACCTCTGCCCTTTCCTCTTCCTGTCTCATTCAGGAGAGCCATTTCTTTATTTTGTGTAGCGCACTTTGATACATAGTTTATGGAGCACTGTTGTCACAGTGGTTACGAACTCAGCGACTGACCAAAAGATTGGCAGTTCAAATCCACCAACTGCTTGGAAGCCCTATGGGGCAGTTCCACTCTGTCCTGTAGAGTCACTAGGAGTGAGAATTGACTCCACATCAGTGGGTTTGGTTTTCGGGGTTTTCTGTCATGTACGTGGAAGCCCTGGTGGCGCAGTGGTTCAGTGCTGTGTCTACTCACCATAAGGCGAGCACTTCAAATCCACTGGGTGCTCCGTGGAAACTCTGTGGGGTAGTTCTCCCCTGTCCTGCTGGGGTCGCTGTCAGTCAGAATCAACTTGACTGCAGTGGGTTTGGGTTTGGGTTTATTGTGTATCTGTGTTTGTTGATAGAATTTTTTTAGCTGTTTGTTTCCCCCCTGGGCTGTACCATTTAAGTCCTTGTAGTAGTGGTCTCATACAGTATTAGTCCTTTTGCAGCTGACTGATTTCACTCAGTATAATGTCTGCCGGTTGATTCCAGGTTACGAGATGCTTCCTGAAACCATCATTGTTCTTGATTGTTGCCTAGTGTCCCATTGTGTACATGTACCATAGTTTGTTCATCCATTCATGTGTTCATGGGCACCTAGGTTGATTCCATTTTTTTACTGTTATGGACTGTGCTGCAGTAAACATTCATGTGCATGTATCTGTTTGTGTGACAGCTCTTATTCTCAAGGCTGTATTCCAGGAAGTGGGGTGGCTAGATCATATACTATTTCTATTGCTACCTTTTTTAAGAAAGCGCCAAATCAATTCCCAAAGTGGCTGTACCACTTTGCATTCCCCCCAGCAGAGGAGAAGAGTTCCAGTCTCTCCATAACTTTTCTAGCATTTATTATTTTGTGTTTTTTGGATCATGGCCAGCCTTGTTGGGGTGAGATGGTATCTCATTGTAATTTCGACTTGGAGTTCTCTGAGAGCTAATGATGGTGAGCATTTCCTCAGGCGTCTGTTCGCATTTTGCGTGTCTTCTTTGGTGAACTGCATGTACATATCTTTTGCCCATTTTACGGCACTTGGCGTTGGCATTTTTTAATTGGGTTATTTGTCTTTTTGTTGTTGAAGTTTTAAAGTGCACTGCGGATTATGGAGAGTAGATGCCAATCAAATTTGTAGTAGCCAAAAATTATTTCCCACTCCATAGGTAGTTTTTAATTCTTGGTGAAGTCTTTGGATGAGGATAAGTGTTTAATTTTTAGGCTTTCCCAGCTACCTATTTTCTGGTGTTTGTGCATGGTTAGTAATACTTTGTAGTCTGGTTATGGTTTGTATCAGGGCTCCCAGCATCGTCCCTGTTTTTTCCATGATCTTTATTGTTTTAGATTTTGTATTTAGGTCTTTGATCCATTTAGAGATGATTTTTATGCATGATATGAGATGTAGGTCTTGTTTCACTTTGCAGATGGGTATCCATGAGTCGGATCCGACTCAGTGACACTTAGCTTAGCATCTGCACCATTTGTTAAAGAGCCTGTCTTTTCCCCAGTTTGCAGTCTTTGGACCTTTGTCAAATATCAGCTGCTCATAGGAAGATGATGTTATATCTGGATTCTCAATTCTGTAACACTGATCTTTGTGTCAGTGGTCAGACTGGGTCTTACATACTCGGACATGTCAGGAAGGATCAGTCCCTGGAGGGCATCACGTTTGGTAGAGTGGAGAGTCATCAGAAAAGAGGAAGACTCCCAATAGGATGGATTGGTACAGTGGCCACAATGTTGGGCTTAAGTATAAAAATGATTGTGGATATGGCACAGGACCTGCCAGTGTTTCATTCTGTTGTGTGCAGGGTTTCTATGAGTTGGAGCCAGCTAGATGGTACCTAACAACAGCATAGCTCTTTTATGTCTCTGGTTAGATTTATTCCTAGGTATACCGTCTTCTTAGGGGCTGTAGTAAATGGTAATGATTTGGTGAGTTCCTCTTTGATGATCTCTCTGTTGGTGTAAAGAAATCCACTTGATTAATGTATGTTGTATGCTGATACTTTGCATAAGTCTTCTGTGGGTTACAGTTTGTTTTTTTTTTTTTTTGGTGGATTCTTTAGTGTTTTCTCTGTATAAGATATCATCTGCAAATAGAGATACTTTTACTTCTTTCTTACCAGTTTGGATTCCCTTTATTTCTCTTGCCTGATTGCTCTGACTAGAACCTCCAGACCAGCGTTGAATAAAAATGGTCACAATAGGCATCCTTGTCTGGTACTCATTGTCAAGCGGAATGCTTTCAAACTCAGCCATTTAAGATGATGTTGGCAGTTGGCTTTGCACAGATGCTTCTTATTGTATTGAGGAATTTCCCTTCTATTCCTGTTTTGCTGAGAGTTTTTAACATGAGTAGGTGTTAGCCTTTGTCAAATGCCTTGTCTGCATCAGTTGGTAAGATCAGGTGATTATTGTCTTTTATTTATGTGGTAGATTACATTGTCTTTATAATGCTGACTCATCCCTGTATCCCTAGTATGAATCCCACTTGGTCATGGTGAATAATTTTTTGATATATTGTTGAATTCTGTTGGATACAGTTTTGTTGTGGATTTTTACAACTAAGTTTGTGAGAGATACTGGTCTGGGGTTTTCCATTTTTCTGCTGTCTTTACCTAGTTTTGGTATCAGGTTATGCTGGCTTCATAGAATGAATTTGGGAGCGTTCCATCCTTTTCTGTGCTCTGAAATGCTTTTGGTGATAGTAGTGTTAACTCTTCTCTAAATGTTTGGTAGAATTCTTCAGTGAAGCCGTCTGGGCCAGGGCTTTTTTTAGTTGGCAGTTTTTTAATTATCTTTTTAATCTCTTTTGTGATGTGTTTTGTTGTTCTAGTTCTGTTGGTGCTAGTTTTGGTAGGTGATGTGAATCTAGAAATTGGTCCATTTCATCTAGGTTTTCAAATCTGTTAGAGTACAATTTTTCATAGTATTCTGTTACAGTTCTTTTTATTAGAGTCAGGTCTGTTGTGATATCACTTATTTCTTATTCAAGTTTTTTGTTACCGCTCCTGTTTTTCTTTTGTCAGTTTGACCAATGGTTTGTCAATTTTGTGCATCTTCCCAAAAATCAGACTTTGGTCTTGTTAACTCTTTCATTCATTTTTCCATTCTCTATTTCATTTAGGTAATTTTTATGATTTACTTTCTTCTGGTACCCTAAGGGTTCTTTTGCTGCTCTCTTTCCACTACTTTGAGTTGTAAGGTTAATTCTTTGATTTGGCCCTCCTTTTTTGATGTATGCGTTTATTGAGATAAATGGACCTTTGAGCACTGCTTTTGCTGTTCCCAAAGATTCTGGTAGGATGTGTTTTCATTCTCATTTGATTCTATGAATTCCTTTATTCCGTCCTTGTTTTCTTCTATAACTGAGTTATTTTTGAGCAAAGTGTTGTTCAATTTCCATGTTTGATTCCTTTTCTTTTTTTTTCTGTTACTGATTTTTACTTTTATTGCTTTATAGTCTGAAAAGATGCTTTGCAATATTTTAAGGCTATGAATTTTGTTAAGGATTACTTGGTGGCCTACTATTGTCATTTTTGAAGAATGTTCCATGTGCATTGGAAAAGAAATTATACTTCTCTGTTGTTGGGTGCAGAACATGTGCAGTGTTCTGCATATATCTGTGAGGTCAAGTTGTTTGATTGTGGCATTTAGATCTTCCGTGTCTTCATTGAGCCTTTTTATAGATGTTCTGTCCTTCCCTGAAAGTGCTGTGTTGAAGTCTCCTACTATTATTGCGGTGCTGTCTATTTGTTTTCAATGCAGTTAGTGTTTGTTTTATGTATTTTTGAGCCCTGTCATTGGGTTGATAGTTATTTATATGGTTGTGTCCTCCTGGACTATTGATTCTTTAATCATTATGTAATGCCCTTTGTATCCAGTATGGTGGATTTTACTTTAAAGTCTATTTTATCAGAGATTAATGTTGCCACTCCTGCTGGTTTTTGAAAGTTGGTAGCTTCATATATATTTTTTTGAGTCTCTTGAGTTGTGTTTTATTTGTGTCTTTGAGTCTAAAGTGTGCGTCCTATAGGCATTGTATAGCTAGGCCATGTTTTCAATCCAGTCTGCCCTCTCCGTCTCTTTATTGGTGCTTTTAGTCCATTTACATGTAGTGTGATTATTGGTAAGTAGGAACTTAGTGCTGTCATTTTGATGTTTTTTTTTTGTATGTGTGTTGTAGATAGTCCCTTCCATTTAATTTTGTGTGCTGAGTCTGTTTTCTTTTCATGTTTTTAAATGTTGGTGGTTCTGTATTTGCTGAGACTTCATGTCTTTCATTTTGATGCATAGGATTGATAGTTTCCTTTGTGTTTGCCTTAGTATTTATCCCTGTTTTTCTAAATTTAAACCAGTGTTGAATTTCTTTATATATCTTTGTCTTCCACTCCTAAGGAAAAAATCTATGACAACATTTTCTTTTGGGTTTGTCTTTTTTGATTATGATGTTTACATAATGACATTTCTGGTTCCCTGTTTTCAGTGTTTTACCTATGGTTTACTTTTATGATTCTTCTATTTGGGTTGATATCAAGTTGCTGTGTTTTTGTGTTCTGGTCTTGGATAGTTACCTGGTGTTACTGGTTTTCTAACCAAAGGACTCCCTTTAGTATTTCTTGTAGTTTCGGTTTGGTTTTTGCAGACTTCCTAAATTTCTGTGTTTCTGGAAATGTTGCAATTTCACCATCATAGATGACAGTTTTGCTGGGTATATAATTCTTGGCTGCCAGTTATTTTCCTTTTAGGCTTCATGCTTGTGTGGTTTCTGCTGTAAGTCTGATCTTAGTCTTCTAGTTTTTCCTTTGTAGGTTATTTTTCATTTTTATGTGTAGCCACTTTTGAAAGTGTCACCCTTTTAGTTTTGGCAAGTTTGATTGTAATATGCCTTGATATTTTGAGATCTACTGTGTGTGGAGTTTGATGAGCACGTTGGATACATATTTTCTCATCTTTCATGATACCAGGGAAGTTTTCTATCAGCAACTCTTTGACAATTCTCTCTGTATTTTCTGTTTTATCCCCTGTTCTGGCACTCCAATCACTTGTAGAGTATTTCTCTTCGCAGACTCCCACGTAATTCTTAGTGTTTCTTGATTGTTTTAAATTCTCTTATCTGATATTTTTCTCAAACATGACGGTATCATATGCTTTATCTTCAGTCTCACTAATTCAGGCTTCCATTCCCTTGATATCATCCTTTTGACTTTCTATTGAATACTCTGATTCTGTAATTTTATTACTAACTTTCCAAATTTCTAATTTTTGCTACTCTATGCTTTCTTACAGCTTGTTCAATTTCTAACTAAGCTCTGCTGTATTTTGCCTCATCTCCTTCCTCGTCTCTTGGAGAGTTGTAAATGTTAATCTTTTGTCTTCTACCTCTGTTAATTCCGGGAAGTTCTCTTCCTTTGGAAAATTTGGTTCTTTGTCTTGGGAGCTTTCTGAAGAAATCATGGTCTGCGCCTTTAAGTGCTTTGATATGGACTGCTGTTTCTGAGCCATCAGTAAATTGTAGTTGTGGATTCAGCTCAGGTGTCCTGGTGGTCAGTTTTGCAGTGTGTGGTGCAAGCTCTTGCCTGCTGTCTTGAATGGGCAGCGGTGTCTGGTATAGGCACAGGTGTCTGGCTGTAGCCACTGAGAAAAGGGGTCTAACAGCTGTCCCTGAGTGTCTGTCAGGCTGTCATATCTCCTTTATGTCTGAGTCTAAGTGAAAGAACAGTTTCTGCCGTGATTTTCTGGCTTACGGGAGTTGACAGAAAAAAGAAAAAAATTTTTGTTTCTTCCCCTCCCTCAGTTTGCTCAACTGTTTCTCCCCCTGAATCTCAGAGAATGGCTCAGGGCAGGATTAAGGAGTTCCACTTCCAGCTAAGTTATTGGTGCCAGACTCCAAAAGCAGGTGCAGTGCAGAGAAGGGAGTGGGGAGTGCCAGAGAAGGAAGACAGGCCCATGTTGAAAGAAAGCATCAGATCTGAGCGCACGTGACAGGTTAAACACAGTGACTTTGCTGTCCACTATCTGTTACTGTCCCTCACTGGCTCCAGAGGCATGAGCAGATTCTCCAGGCAATCACCTCCATGGAGCACAATGCCCACCAGCCACCTCGCTGGCCACCACTCTCTGCCTCTGCTTCCCAGCAGGTCAGGTCTGTGGAGTACTAGGTACTTCTGGTGCTAATTCTCCCTTCCCCTTGGCTCACTTCAGTTGCTCAACTTGCCCTTTGATGTCCAGGGCTCCTAGAGTGTTGTATGTACTGGATTCATTTGTTCTTTGGGATCTTTGTTGTTAGCGGGGTCACAGGAAGCGTCCATCTACTCCACCATCTTGGTCCTGCCTCCTCTAACATTTATTCTTTATAATTTTTTCCCAAGAATTGTAAATGAGATAAAATTTCTTGAGTGTTTCCTGTGTGCCAGTACTTTTCTAAGGATTTTGTAGCACTCTAGAAGGCAGATATCATTCATACTGCCATTTTGCAGATGATGAAACTGTGGCACAGAGCCCTTGAATAACTTGCCACAGGTCGTGTAAGGTATAAGTGAAATATCTAGGATTTGAAGTTGCACCATCTGTGAGGCTTTGCAGCCTCAAGTTACCCCTCATATTCTGTGCCATGACCCCATGTGTGCCGAGGAAAACTGCAGCCTAGGGTTTTCAAGTTTGTGACCTTTTGGAAGGGGATCCCCAGGTTTGCCTTCCAAGGTGCCTCTAGGTTGTTTCGAACTGCCAGCCTTCCAGCTGTTTGAGGTGCTTAACCCTTTGTGCTACCTAGGTGCCCATGGTAGTTTTCTTGCTCAGAGTAATTTCTTCTGGTCCTAGCACAGTGCTTGACACATAGTGTAAGCTTATAACTAGGTGTTGAATCAATTTCCACCTGACATGTTATGAGGAGGGCTCAGTCCCTGGAGAAGGACATTATGCTTGGTAAGGTAGTGGGTCAGTGAAAAAGAGGAATACCCTCAGTGAGATGGACTGACACAGTGGCTGCAGTGATGGGCTCGACTCAGCAATGATTGTGAGGATGGTGCAGCAGCAGACAGGGCTTCTGTCTGTCACATAGAGGGTCACTGTGAGTTAGACTTGACAGCACCTGACAACAAGAACCACAGAGCCTTAAATACTACATTCATCATGCTCAGCTAGAGATGTATTGAGAAATGTAATTCACGAGGATTAACTTTATCTGCGAACTTTATAGTCTTATCTTAAAATAATTTTTTCTCACAAAAATTTTGTTTTTTTTCCCCTAGACATTAAAATTGCTACCAACATGATATAGTAAGTAATCCAAATTTTACATAATTATTCCTGTGTTTCCAAATTAGTAGGAGTAGCATGGTGTTATGGAAACAACACTGACACCTAAGTAGATTGAGTTTGAATCCTGCCTCTACTTCCATATTACTGTTCAGCCTTAAACCTTTTTTTTTGTGATTAAGTGAAGACATACAGTCCAAATTAATATTGCATGCCCGCCTATCTGCAGCTTCTTCTGCTCTCCTTGCACTGTGACAGCACATTCCTGCTTTTCACTCTGTACTTGTAGGATCCTCTTAACAAGCTCCTGTGCCCTTCTCTCCACCCTCTTCTTGCCTATCTATAAATGCGTAGAACCATAAAGCACACACACTGTATGGTCACACTGTGTTACCAGGTACAGTTCATTTTTGTCTGAAGAGTTGACTTCAGTAGTGATTTTCAGTCAGGGGCAGCTGCAGGTCTGGGGCCATGCTCCCAGGGAACCCCTAGGCCATCAGACCATCAACTGTGGTATTTTAGTAGAGTTCTTGAGCTGTACCCCTCTTTTTTCACATTGCCACAGGGACTCAACATTGTGTGCCCCATCACGGCTGTCTTTGATGGTGGCTCTGTACCATCTGGTTCTTCTGGTCACATGTTGATACAGTCACTCATTCATGTGGGTCCTTCTGTCTTCTGGGCCCTTTTTCCCTCATGTCTGTTGTTCTCAGTGATCAGCTGTTCTGGATGAGTAAGCCTTGAACCTTACTTTTTTTTCCCCGACTTTGAACCTCGGTACCTTTAACTGGCATTCCAATTCTTCAGTGTTATGCATGATTCGTTATGCATCACACAGTCAAATGCATTTGCGTAGTCATTAAAACACAAGTAGACATCTTTCTGGTATTCTCTGCTTTCAGCCAAGATCCATCTGACTGCAGCACTGATATCCGTCATTCTGTGTCCTTTTCTGAATTGGGCTTCAATTTCTGGTAGTAGATTTATTGCTTTAACTGTTTTTAAATGATCGTCATAAAATTTTACTTCTGTGTAATATTGATGATATCGTTCAATAATTTCTCCATTCTAGTGGATCACCTTTCTTTTGAATGGGCACAAATAGTCATCTCTTTTTGTTGTTGGCCAGGTAGCTGTCTTCTACATTTCTTGGCAGAGACTAGTGAGTGCTTCCAGTGTTGCGTCCGTTTGTTCGGACAGCTCAGTTGATATTCTGTCAGCTCCTGGTACCTTGTTTTTCCCCAGTGCCTTCAGTGCAGCAGGGACTTCTTTCTTCAGTACCATAGGTTCTTGTTCCTATGCACCCTTCTGAAATGGTTGAGCATCAACCAGTTCTCTTTGGTACTCTACCGGAAGCAGTTGTAGTGGTTATGAGCAGTGGGTGCTAACCTAAAGATCAACAGCTTGAATACATCGGGTACTCCTTGGAAACTGTACAGAGTAGTTCGAGTCTGTCTTGTAGAGTTGCTGTGAGTCAAAATAAGCTTGATGGCAATTTTTCTTTTTTTTACTGGAGACAGTATACTACAGTGGTTGGTAGTCTTTCTTTAAATGTCCCTTTGTCTGTTCAATGAACTTGTCATCTTCTAACATTTGTTCAGATGCTTCCTCCCTCTCTTTTTCCTGATTTCTACCCCAAGACAGTGGAATGGAATGCTACCTGGTTTTGTGCTGTCCTCACAGTTGGAGGATTTCTGGAAGTAGATGCCAGGCCTTTCTTCCTAGTCCATCTTAACTGCTTCAGGGGAAACCAGGTCAGCATCGTAGCCACAAGTAGGCTTCCTCTAACAGACATGTCTCCCTTGTGGAAGGGGAGGATTTTACCCTGGAACTACCAATGCGTGGTTGTATAGAAATGGCTAATATCTACTGAACACTTACTAGATGTCATGTACTCTTCTGAACATTTTAGAACATGCTAACTCATTTTATCCCCTGTAAGGAAAAAGATACTCTTATGTCATTCTTACGTATGAAGAAATTGAGGCAAAGAGAGGTTCAATAACTTCCCCAGTCAACACAGCTAGTAAGTGATGAAGCCAGAATTCAAACCAGGAAATCCCTCTCTCTTAACCAGCAGTCCTGTGTGCTGCTCTAGTTAATTCTGACTCTAAGCTCCTAATAATACGTACCAAGTTCTAGAAAAAGATTATTTCTCTTCCCCTCTGATGGAGATGTATCATCTCCTACATCATCGGCACACAAAGCTTAGTCATTTGTTCTCCGCCTCACCTTTTCAGTGTCTTTCAAGGTGCCTCTAGCCTAAGAAGTTTCATCATTCACTCCTTGGCTGTTTTTCTCTTCCTTTTTAATCTGGCCTTGTTGCAGCTGATACAACCCCTTGCAGCTGATGAGCATGGATAGGAATAATGATGTGACATTTCTTCAGTGCCTCATATTTAGTGTACACTTTAAAAGTTACTGTTCGGTTTTACTGGTTTTCTCTTGCTTAATGATTCCTGTTACAAGATTCTTTTCTTTGTCTTTCAGGTTGACTGTATTTCAACCACTTGATCTTTAAGTATGCTTTTGTGGCTTGCCTTGGGAACCTAACAACGCTATGTAGTATGATTTTTCTGCTCTGTTTTCACGTTTACTACCAGAACTGACACGGTGGCTGCGACAGTAGTTCTGACACAGCGGTGATTGTGAGGGTGCTGTAGGGCCAGGCAGTGGTTCTCTAGGGGCTCCGCACGTGGGGCTGTTCGGGGCTGGCCCCGCCGCCACCGCCCGGGCTGCCTGGGGTGTGCATAAAACGGCAGGGTCCGCTTTGTTTTCCTCTTTATAAAGAAAGAGAAGAGAAGAGAAGGAAGAAGGAATAAATTCACTATGTAATTTATGTGCACTTTTGAAATGGCCTCTAGTGTTTATAACTACAATTTTAGTTACAAACAGTTTTGGGGGAGAAAAAAGGAAAAACAAGCTTTTGGAGAAAAAGAAACTTTTTTTTATTACCTAAAAATAAAGCAGTCAAAAAATCAAATTAGTGGTAATTTTAATTTTATAATGCAGTGTTTTATTTTTTATATTAAAGGAAGATGTAGATTCTTTCATGAAACAGCCTGGGAATGAGACTGCAGATGTAGTACTAAAGAAGTTGGATGAGCAGTACCAGAAGTATAAGTTTATGGAACTTAACCTTGCTCAAAAGAAAAGGAGGTAAGTTCAAACATTTCCTAAGGTATTTTTAAAAATAAAAATCTGTTATGGCTTGAGTGGTTCTTTTTTTTTTTTTAATTGAGTCATACTTTGCACACTAAGATGTCCAGATCTTGCGTGTTCAGTTTCTGTGGCGTTTCACACGTGTATCTACTTCTGTAACCATTGCCCTGATCAGTGTGTAGAAGTTCCCTCACTCTCCTTTCTGGTCAAGTTGTCCCTGTGTCCTACCCTCACAAGTAACCAGCTGTTCTAATTGTTTCACTAGAATTTAGTTTTGCCTGATCTTGAATGTCGTAGAAGTGGAAACATGTAATAAGTATATTCTTTTGTGCCAGGTTCCGGGCACTTAGTATATTGCTTTTGAGAATCTTCTGTGTTACAGGTACTAGGAGTTAGACCCTTTTCAGTGCCGTGTGGTGTCATGTATCTCTTTGCCTGCCAATAGACATTGGGGTTCCCACTCTTTGGCTCTTTAGTTTTTATGTAGATACATGTTTTTGTTTCTCATGAATAAATCTTAGAAGTAGAATTCTGAGTTGTATGGTAAGTGTATGTTCAACTTAATGAGAAGTTTCAAGATGTCCTGTCATCAGCAGTGTGTAAGAGTTCCAGTTGTGCCACAGTTTCATGGCACTTGCTGTTGTCAGTCTAAAGAAGTTTTGAAAATGGAACAGAATGAATACTGGGACCTTGTGCCAAAGCATACCTAGGACCGTAACATCTCACATGTCTGCTTCATCCTTCTCATTTTTCCAGTGAGGTGAAAGACCCACAGAGATTTTGATTTTCCCAAGAGCTCATAACTGGTAGGGATAAGGCAAGCCTTTATTTTCCTATGTTTTTATTGTAGCCGTATGCATGTATCGGATTTCTTGAATCTGTCAGCAAATATTTATGGAATGCCTTGTAGGTACCAGGTTCTCCTCTGTGTGAAATAAGGTCCAGAATCTACTTTTCAGCAAGGACATGATCTGGGGAGTGCGGTAGATGTGCTTTTGTACAAAGTGATAGGTTAGCAGAGGGGAAGGTGTGATCTGGAGGGGAGCAAGGAGGCAAGGAATTTGAGGGTAAATATCCAAGAGGAGGATATGGCTGTGGAGAATTTTGAAAGCTGCTTTAAGTGTGCAGGCAGACTAAAGGGAGAAAAGATATTCTAGGCACAAAGTACCACTTGTATGGAAGTAGAGGTTTGTTTTTAGATGTATTTTTTTGTTTGATTTTGTTAACAGTTGAGTAAATTTGAATGTAGGCTGAGTATTAGAGAAGATGAAAAGTCATTGACATGGAAAGATAGATGTTAATGTTAATGTT